>JARBWK010000011.1:90469780-91069780 GCA_030556195.1 Anolis apletophallus | reverse complement strand
CGGGGACGCAGGCTGCCCTGCGAGTTGGAATCTCTGGGCAGGCATTGCCATGGAAACCACAGCGCGCACCTTCCTCTGGTCAACCCCGCCCAGTCCTGTCCTGCTAGTCAAAAATAAGGGACAGGGCCTGAAAATAAGGGACACAAATTTTAGGGCCAATATAAGGGACGTCCCTTAGAATAAGGGACATATGGCAACCCTAAGTGTAAGTGAAGGAATGAATGAAGGGCTTTCCTCATCCTCCTCTGCGATCTCTTCTCTCCCTCCTTCCTTTCTTCGGCTCTATTTCTGTCTAGACCTGAGGGGCCTGAGGCTATGAGGAGTTGTGGGAGTTGGAGTCCAAAACACCTAGAGGGAGGGAGGGCCCAAGTTTGCCCAGGCCGCGCTGCCTGTATTCAACCTCATTTGAACATTTTGGCTGTTTTTCTATTTACATTTACATTGGGATCCTAATTTTGGACTTATGGGAGACTGATGAATTATGAGTCGGGTGGTAGGTAATATATTCTGATTTTGATGCATTTACATTGCATTTCTTGTTGATTATTATACAGTTCTGCTTAATATTGTCATACAATATAATAAAAATACAATATAACAATAGAATAATGATATATTTTATATTACATGTAATATTACAAACAATATTGCAGTATAGTGGTATTGTACAAAATAGTAATATATAATATTTTACTTTATTTTGGGTTATTTGAGTTTTATAGGAATAATGAAAATATTTAGTAGAGGATAATTTTGTTTAAATAAATAATTTTATTATTTTATAATAATAATATAATAGAATGTTACATTATATTATGTCAATATATTATAATATAATTATATTGTAATGTAGTATAATATAATTATGATATAATATAGTATGAGTATGGTATAATATATTGTATATACATTGATACAATATAATACTACTAATGGTATTGTGATATTATAATTGTATATTTGTTTTACATGGGGGTGGCAAAATAATGTTTTGGGGGGGGGGGCACCAAAATAATGTTCGCCTACCATTTAAAATTACCTTAGACCACCCCTGCTCACACAGACAAAAGTTCTTTCTCCCATCCTGGACAGATATATAAACCTTACTTGTCCTAGTTTCCAACAGACCTCAAACCTCTAAGAATGCCTGCCACAGGTGTGGGCAAAACGTCAGGAGAGAATGCTTCTGGAACATGGCCATACAGCCCGGAAAACTCACAGCAACCCAGTAAAACATACAATGTTTGCAGTAACAAATTTATTCCATTTATAGTGCTAAAAGTAGTATTATTTTTTTCAGATGTGGATGATACCGTTCCTTCTTCGAGCAGTACCACATCAGCTGCCCATTGCTCAAGCCAACAAAGTGGTCATACTCCTGAAGCTGACGAAATATCAGAACTTTCAAAAATGTGTTTTTATAACTGGCATACAGAGTCTTTTGACATAGGAGACATTCAACAAGATAAGATAGATGAAAACACAAAGAAAACCATTATTCAGTCAGTTCTCTTCCCAAAACAGCCTTACATTTTTCCTTCAACCAAAAGTAAAAATCAAAAGAGAAAATTTCAAGAAAAATTGATTACAGAGCCCACCTCAGGATTTGCTTTCTTGGCCTATTCTAAAAAAGAAGATGCAGTTTATTGCAAACCATATTTTTTTGTTTTATCATGATGGTATAGGAAAAGGAAGTCACGAGGCTCCTGGAAAGTTGGTAACGTGTAGTTTTAGAGACTGGAAGAAAGCCAAAGAGACATTTATGAAACACTCTGTTACAGAATATCACAAAGCTTGTGTTGTACATGCAGACAATTTCACTAAGATAATGTCAGGAAAACAAAAACATATTTGCTCTCAAATAGACACACAATGTGCAAAAGAGAGGGAGGAAAACAGAGCTGCTCTAATCCCCATTATTGAAACAATTCTCTTTTGTGCAGAGGAAGAGTTGCCTCTTAGAGGAGATGTAGACAGTGGTCAGAACCGGCCTTTGCAAGTCCGCAGTGTACGCTGGGGCGCGTAGGGCGCGACCGGGCTGGGTGGGGCGTCGTCACTGACTGGGAGGCGCCGCCGCTGCCCCTGCCTCCGCCGCCACCTCGCCTCCGCCTTTGCCGCTGCTGCACAGCCGGCCCCATGCGCTGGCTGCGGCACGCCTCCCCAAAGCACGGACATTTCTGCGCATGCGCAAATGTCCGCTGGGTCCCGAAGCGCCTGCGCTGGCTCCAAAGCCGCAGGCGCGCTCGGGACCCAGCGGACATTCGCGCATGCGCAGAAATGCCCATGCTTTGGGAGGCGCACCGCAGCCGGCGCATCGGGCCGGCTGTGTGGAGGAGGAGGAGGAGGCGGCGGAGGCGGCGGCGGAGGCGGGACCGAGTGACGCGGCAGCCGGGGGGGCGCCAAAATTTTCTTTGCCTACCCCCCTGGAAAAGGTCAGGCCGGCCCTGTGGTCCTCTCTCCTTGGAAAAACCTTCCAAAAAAGATGGGAAATTTCCAGCCTTACTACAATTTAGAGCATACTCTGGAGACGAAAATCTAAGGAGACATGTTATTAACTGCGGCAAGAATGCTACATACATAAGTCCCAAAATACAGAATGAGACAATTTCAATCAGTTCCAGTTTAGTGACAGAAGAGATTGCTGCTAGAGTCAACAAGTCTGATTGCTTCTCCATTCTGGCTGATGAAACTATGGATGTATCGGCAACAGAGCAACTTTCGTTATGTCTTCACTATGTAGATTTAAAGGAAAACTTACCAATCATCCGAGAAGATTTTGCAGGATTTATACCCATATACGACCAATCGGCAGAAAATGTCACTAAAGTTATCCTGGAAAAATGCAACATGTTGAAATTGGACATGAACAAGTGTGTAGGGCACGGCTACGGTGGAGTTGCCACCATGGCTGGCCATCTAACTGGAGTTCAAACAAGAATTTGAGAAACATACCCCAAAGCAAGATATTTTCATTGTGCAAATCATCGACTGAACCTTGCATTGAGTGATACATTTTCAAACTCTTCTGTCAAAAATTGTCTTGGAACAAAAAAGAAATAACAAATTTCTTCAGAAACAGTTCAAGTGCTAACAATATTTTGCAGATTATTATTAGCTTTCATGTGCCAGAAAAAAAGAAAAAAAAGACTGACACGTTTATGCGAGACTCGTTTCATTGAGAGGCATGACAGTGTATTGACATTTGTTGAACTATTTATGCCGATTGTGATTGCCTTAGAAGAAATCTCAGAGAAACCATGGAAAACCTCTTCTTCAGTTTCAAACTTTTTGACTGCAATTGAAATAAGTGATTTCATTGTTAGCCTGTTTGTTTGTGAACAACTCTTCAGCCTTACTTTGCCCCTATCAATTTTTATTCAGGAAAAAAAGTCTTGATATGGCATCTGCCATAAACCATGCTAAGTCACTGTTACAGTCTTTAGAAATTTTGAGAGCAGATGCAAACGATCATTTTGTAAAACTCTTTGACTCAGCAAGCGCCTTCCTACCTCCGCAGGCGTGGACCCATTAGAATGGTCCACCCCAGGAGACTTATGGATCCAGATGGCTTCCAGACAGCTCTTGGGGAATTTCCCGCCTCATTGGTAAGCGACCCTGTCAAGGCTCTGGTCTCTCTCTGGGACAGGGAGATGACCAGGGCTATAGACACAATTGCTCCAAATTTCCCCCTCTCGAGTAACCAAGCTAAACCAGCTCCTTGGTTTACTGAGGAGCTGGCAGCGATGAAGCAAAAGAAGAGGTGGCTAGAGCGCGTGTGGCGGAAGAAGTGGAGCAGGTCAGTCCAAGCACGTCTGGTTGCCTTTCTAAGGAGCTATGACGCGGCAATATTGGCTGCAAAAAAAAACCCCCTCTTTCGGCCAATATTGCGTCCGCTAAGAACAGTCCAGCTGAGCTGTTTCAAGTTGTCAGAGGACTATTAAATCTGCCTCAGAGCGAGATCCCTGACAACTTGACAGATCGCTATGAAGCATTTGCTTGATTTTTTGCAAAGTTGCACAGATCCGTTCAGACTTCGACGCCACGTTAACAGCGGTCTCTGAGGATGTAACACGAGCATCTGCTTGTCTGGTTTTACTGGATTATTTTCAATTGGTTCAGCTCGAGGATGTGGACAAGATCCTTGGACAGATGCACCCTAGCTCCCTGCCCATCCTGGCTGATAAAAGAAGGCAGAGGGGGTTTGGCGGAGTGGGTTAAGGTGGTGGTTAATGCCTCCTTAGAGAAGGGCAGAATTCCAGCCAGCCTAAAACAGGCTGTTATAAAACCGCTGTTGAAAAAACCATCACTGGACCCCACTCAATTAGTCAACTTTCGGCCAGTTTCCAATCTTCCCTATTTGGGCAAAGTCATGGAACGTGTGGTGGCTTCGCAACTCCAGGAATTCTTGGTAGACACTGATTATCTAGATCCGGCACAGTCTGGCTTTAGGCCGGGATATGGCACTGAAACAGCCTTGGTTGCCTTAGTAGATGATCTACGCCGGGAGCTAGACAGGGGAAGTGTGTCCTTGTTGGTTCTGCTGGACCTCTCAGCGGCCTTTGATACCATTGACCACGGTATCCTTCTGGGACGCCTTGCAGCAATGGGACTTGGAGGTACTGTTTCTTCTTGGGGGAAGAAGAAATGGGGTGAGACAGGGCCGTAGCCAGGATTTTGATTTGGGAGGGGCTGAGTTTGATTCGGGAGGGACTGAGTCTGATTGAGAGAGGGTCTACCCTAGCAAACCTTTTGTATCGTTATCCTAATACCCCCATGCATATGGGATATATTGAGCACGGTGATCAGATCATGATATGAATACACATAACAGTTTAAATAATGTACCAGTAAGGCCTTCTCACAGACCAACCTGAGAATTTCAGGGGGCCTGAAGCCCCCTAAGCCCCCCCCCCCCGGCTACATGCCTGGGGTCAGAGGAAAGTGATACGGAGTTAGATCCAACGTTGGTGCAGGAAGTAATGGATGTGTGTAACGAAGAATCTACTTCGGACTCGTTTTTTGGGTTTGATAGTGATTTATTCTGGCCTTCTGGGGGTTCAGAAACAGAGTGGGACTTTTTAAGCAAACAACAGCATTGGCAAGAGTGGAAACAAACAGAGCACCGCAGCTGTAGGAAATACAGCAGCTGGGGACTCTTCAGAAGACAGTGATGAGTTTTGAGGGCTCCTTTGCGGCGGTCAAAGAGTTGATTTCTGGTTCTTGTCTCTGACTATCTTGTGTTCCTGATATCCAGTACCTTGTTCCAGTTTTCCTGATACTCTTATCTGTCGTGTGTTCCAGAGGTGGGGCTTGGTCTCCGCTGAGTTTACCTCCTGATTGCCTCAGACGATCTCCTTTTCATCTGGCTTTCTCTGGCTTTAGACTCCTGAATCGGATTTGTGACTGCTCTACTGGACTCTCCCTACGTACATCGCAGACGGACGTCTACTGTTTGTTTTGGGCTGTTTTGTTGTTTTTCCCTGGGATTTTTGAGGGTTTTTTTAAGCCAAGTTGGCTATTTTTTTGTTCGTCCTTTCTCCAGTTGTTGTTAAATAAACTTTTTGTTATCCCTTTTTACTCCTGGGCTTGGCTTCTTGGTCACTGCATCACAACAGTTACAGCCTGTGTTGGATGGGGTTACACTCCTCCTGAAGACGCAGGTTCGCAGCTTGGGAGTGATCCTGGATTCATCGCTGAGCCTGGAACCCCAGGTCTCAACGGTGGCCAGGGGAGCTTTTGCACAACTGAGACTCGTGCGCCAGCTGCGCCCATTCCTCGGGAAGTCTGACTTGGCCATGGTAGTCCATGCTCTGGTTACATCCCAAACAGATTACTGCAACGAGCTCTACGTGGGGCTGCCTTTGAAGACGGTTCGGAAACTTCAGCTAGTACAACGGTCAGCAGCCAGATTACTAACTGGGGCAACATACAGGGAACATACCACCCCCTATTATGTCAGCTCCACTGGCTGCTGGTCCATCTCCAAGCCCAATTCAAAGTGCTGGTTTTAACCTTTAAAGCTCTAAACAGTTCTGGCCCAGTTTACTTGTCCGAACGCATCCACCCCTACATCCCATCCCAAAATCTAAGATCATCCGGGGAGGCTCTGCTCTCGCTCCCGTCTACAGCTCACACAACACTAGGACTAGGGGGCACTCCCTAAAGCTCCAAGGTAGGAAAGTTAGGACTAATAAAGGGAAATATTTCTTCACCCAGAGGGTCATTGGGTTATGGAACTCACTTCCAGAGGAGGTTGTGACAGCTGTCAGCCTGGACAGCTTCAAGGCAGGATTAGACAGATTCATGGAGACCAAGGGAATCAGTAGCTACTGAAATGGACATCCAAGTGCCACCTCTGTGTTGATGGAGGCAGGCAGGATTTCCCCCGGGTACTGGTTGTGGGGGGTCGGGAGCAGGTGAGGGTTTTGCCCTCCTTTCTGCTAGAGATCCCCGTGTACAACTAGTGGGCCACTGTGTGACACAGAATGCTGGACTAGATGGGCTGAGGCCCGATTCAGCATGGCTCTTCTTATGTTCTTATGTTCTTATGTACAGCTCAAATGTGGCTGGCGGGGACAAGAGACAGGGCCTTCTCGGTGGTGGCTCACCGCCTATGGAACACACTCCCAACAGAGGTAAGATCGGTTACCTCCCTCCTGGCTAAAGGCATGGTTCTGGGACCAGGTGTTTGGACAGATATAAGGCAGCATGTTAAAAGGACAATCTGGAACGACAAGATGATCGACGAGACTGGTCTATGGTTTTAATTGATGGCTTTGTATAGTTTTTAATTATGTAATGTTTTTAACTTTGATATGTTTTTATTTGTGATTTTATTATTGTATCATGTGTAATAGCCTCTTGATGGGGCTTATTGTAAGCCGTCCTGCGTCCCCCTTCGGGGGTTGAGAAGTTGACGGGGTATAAATATGGTAAATAAATAAATATAAATAAATCTGAAAAAATATTTACAAGCAACATGACTATTCCAAGGCAAATTTCAAGACAGGTGCATCGGGCAAATCCAGGGACTAATTCTGTAGAAGATTATTTCAGAGTTGCGGTGTTCATACCATGTGTCGATTCACTCATACAGAACATTACTGAAAGGTTCGTGTCAAATGAAGACATTTTAACCAGTTTCCAGGTTCTGCTCCCTGGGTTTTCAGGTCCAGACAAAGTTCACCATATGGAACAACTGTCAGAATACTTTGAAAATGACACAGCACTTGCTTCCGTCAAGGCTGAGTATATAATGTAGTGTAATAGTACACCATCAATTAAGAAAGATACTGAGGTACTTAAAGTGTTGGAACTGTGTGACAAAACCTACTATCAGTCAATAAATTTCCTTTTGACTGTGTTAGCTACTCTACCAATAATGACATGCATTGTGGAAAGATCGTTTTCAATGATGAAGAGAGTGAAAAGTGTATCTAGAAGTTTAATGACAGACCCGAGACTTAGTGGATTAGCAATTATTTCCATCCATCAGGACATCACTATTAAACCAGAAAAAGTAATTGACAAAATGGCCGGGGAGAAGACAATAAGACTGTTGCTGTAAAGTAAAAAATAAGTCAAAAAGTATTCCAAACATTTTGTTAGTGAAAGTAAATAAATAACATTTATTATTTAAACTGTTATGTTTATTCATATCATGATCTGATCACCATGCTCAATATATCCCATATGCATGGGGGTACTGGAATAACAATACAAAAGGTTTGCTAGGGCAGATCCTCTCTCACTCAGACTAAACCTCCCCCAATCAAAATCCTGGCTACAGCCTTGTTCTGAATGTTTGTGTTGTGACTTCTCTAAGCCCAACTGCCATGGGACTCTCTTTGTAGGGCTGATGTCTATCCAGGGGTGATGTTTTTGCTGCTGTCTTTGACCTTACAGTCCATGTTTTGTCCTGCTACTCCATGTAGCCTCGTATCCAAAAATTATATCTGTGCTTCATGTCTAACTTTGATGGGTGCCTCTCAGATTACTATTCTTGCCTTCCAAGATAGACTATGGAAAATTTAATTCTAGGGATCTTCAAATGCTTCAGAGAAAAAGCAAAGAGTCTACAGCAGAACACAATGTTAACTCCCCAGGAGTTTGGCAAGGAACTGCAAGCTTGGCCCCATCATACAGATTCTGCAGTGGAGAAAAACATACCACTTTCTTCTGGGAAAGAAAGTTTTTTTCTTTGACTCTATCCTGGTGATAAAGGAAAATTACTCTTAACAACAAAATGACATAAATAAACCAGAAAAAATGACAAAATACATTTGCCGAATGGTTACTGGGCATCAGCAAGAGTGGGGATGACACTGGTGTAGGATCTCGCAGAGACAGTGGCGATAGCACCACAACTAACACTGCTTAAGACTGTGCAAAGGAGGCACAGTAAATCTCCGTTTGAATATCTTCTGCCACAACAAAACTCTTATTGTGAGACAATCCAAAATGAAACAAGAGGTAATGCCAGAAGATGAGAGGCTCCCAGATTGGATGGCACTGCTTGGAGAAGGAAGAGGAGCTTTCGAAAATTGCTTTCTAAAGTACAGGTCTCAGAATCCCCTTCACTTCACTATGTACAGTATATGTGCAGACAGCCAATTCTCTCACACCAGAAGTGACATGCAGTTTCTCAAGTCGCTCCTGACATGAAAAAAAACCCGAGGTCCTTTTGCTGAGACGTGAAGCATAGTCTTGTTCACAGCACCAAGGTGCAAAACATTCCTTTCCCCTTTGCTTGTCCATTGCCTTCTCTTTGTTTACCATCTCCCGTGGTAAACTGCAAGAAATTCTGGAGGATGTCCCCCCCCCCCAGCCTTTGAGGAGAAGTTTGGGGCCTGTGACCCCCTCCCTTGACTACTCAATTCCTTCCATTCCCTCCCCCCACAGCACCCCCATAATGAGCCATTGTCTTCTGCAGCATTCAAAGCTAAGTAAGCATGAAAAATTGCTGCAATAAAGATGTGGTTCTGGGACAGCAAAGCCACTTGTTTGACAAGGCTAATTCCGCACTCACCCACCTCATTTTCTTTCAGCTTTCTTTCCCCCCTCCGCTTGATTAGCTATTTATTTCCAGGGAAGTTGGTTTCCTTTCCCCTACCGCCCCCCTCCCAAAGTCGTCCCATGTTCATAAGTAATTTGGAAAGCTAATCTTCTCAGTCAGGAAACACCATTTCATCCACTCTGCTCCTTTTCTTTAGTTCTTTCCTTGAGGCATGGAAAAAGGATGGCTCATTTGGAACCTAGGAACCCAAGGTTGCAACTTCTGCTGTTTATAGATGGCAACCCTTCAAATTCCCTCCACAACAAGCGGGCTGAGAGCGCATCTTTTGAAGTTGCCACTGTACTGTTGCTTCTAACCTTCCATTGTTTCACATAAATATGCAGAGGCAAGAAGTTGGCTCATTGGTTGAATTGAATGTATCCGCACAAGACAAAAGACTACACCACTTGAGCTGGGCTAGTATATATGCATAGGTTCAAATGTATAAATAACATTGGCCAACTAACACAAAGAGCTAGGGTAACAGTCAACAAGAAAACACACTCACAAAATTAACTATATCAAATATGTATATGTATATATATATATATATATATGCATGCATAATATCTATAAACAACAGTTGCCTATCAAAGGTTGATATGAAACACAGGATAAACACAATACCGAGCACAATATACTGGACCCTGAAAGGGTAGATATAGAGATCCTAATAGTCCATATGGTGCATAGTAGTCCATGGATTTGGTAGCAGGGTGAGTATAAAGAAGTTCATAAGTTCAAATCGGCAGGCAAAAGCCACAATAAACAAAGTCGCTGGGGAGTGTAAATCCAAACAGTTCCGTAGTATGAAGAAGGCAACAAGGAAAAACGTAGATCCACATCGAAGATAGGACAAACCAAGTCAAAACATAAAGCTTGGAGATAAACCAGGATAACTGGAAGCTGACGGAGCGTATTATACACAGATATACTGGCCACCCAAAAATCCTTTTCGCTCCTTTCGGAGCTTTATCAAGGCTTCAATTTCCATATTTTAGTGTCCTCTCATCACTGGATACAACATTAGCATAACCTTGCTATATCAGCAAGGTGACCCAAAGGTATAGCAAGGTTATGCTAATGTTGTATCCAGTGATGAGAGGACACTAAAATACTTAGACAAGGCTCCCGCAAGGTTCAGCAGGAGATCATTAATGGAGGTTTTCTGCCATTCAGATGAACTTTCTCCACTCTGTTGCCCTCCAAAACAGTTGGACTATATCTCATATCATCCCAAGTCATGCAGTTGCCCATGTGAGCTGTGTAAGGATTGCTGTCTATTACTCTAACCATTCTGGGTGGTACCCGTTTGGGAAACATGGCACAGACAATAATGGGTTGGATGGACAAGCCATCAAGTTGATAGAAAATAGATTGCCTGGGCACTCTGGGTTAACGTATTTCAATTGCCTAGCAAAAACCGTAGCTAGTAATGTCTCCAGTAAACATGGAAATCGAATAATTTAATCTGACCTTCTTGCCACTGAGAAAAGAGAGAGGAAGAGGGAAAGAAGCTACAAGTAAGAGCAAAAGCAATCAGTGACAAAGACTACCATGTCCATGAGGTTAGCATCTGTTTTCAATGGCCTCCTGGGGTCTCACTTCCTTCATTTCCCTTTGGTCTTCACCTTCCGGCCCACACTTCCATTGGAGATAAGCAACACAGCTATCATATGTATTGTATGGTTTTTATCATCTTTCCTGAGAAGGCTGAGAGATTAATTTTGATTATTACATTTTAAAAAAAAACGAAGGTTGAGTTTGAGAATCCAGTAGTAAAAGATTAAGGAAGTCCTCTGCGGCTTCAATGAGTCAGGACACGGATGCTTTCAACTGATTCAGCATAATGGCTTGATGATGGTTTATCACAGAGATGAGTGACAAGCAGCTAATAACCAAGCAACTAAACTGCCACTACATTACCATTGAAACATCCTGTTAGTGACATAGCCATGTGTTAAATCATGGTATGCTTACAAGGTGAATGATTCTTCATAACACAACAGATGTATTCTGCTGGTAGTGATAGAAGTGGAGCTGGGCATACAGTAACATTGTACATTGTGGCTGTGCATTGCATACAACATCACCTGGTCATTGCCATTGGATAGCTTTGGCATTGCACATCCCTGCATGCAGATATTGGCGCTAAACTGAGGGGGTGCTGGATTGTAATCCTAAGGTTTTACTTCTTTTTTGGCTGCAGATAGTATCTTTTCACATTCCTTCCTGACAATATATCTGGCTTCAGTCCAGAATTCCTCTGGCACACAGTTATTTAGGCTTAATTGTGCAAATCTATTTCTTTACAGTGTATTTAGATTGTGTAGGGATGTTCTTCAGTTGGTATTTGTAGAGCATAGTTGATTTATTATTCTTAGCTTTACTCTTGTTTTAATCAGAGCAGTTCATGCCACAATCTTGCTTTTGTTCTCGTTTGAACAGAGAGAAGGAAGTTTCTTCTTCGTGGTCAATGTGAATCACAAATGGATCACCCAGCACAAAAACTCAAGCAAACACAGTATGTAGTATGCAAAGGGATCTTGGGGAACTCTTGAAACTTATTCGAAAATGCTCTTTGAGTCCTATGGTGCCACGGCTGTTGTTTCTGCCAGTGCCACCCAACTAGTGATGCTTCCCAGTAGCACATTAGGTTTGGTTGCTCAGCAAAAGCCTGCTTGATGTGGGATTTTGGGCCATCAGCATTGCTTCATGGGAACAAGCAATCCCACCATTATGGAAAAGTAGTGCCATTGTAAGCTTTAACTATCACCCTCCTCTTCTGCCATCTTGACAGCCAGATGATGTGCAAGGAACATCCTTTACATCGAATCAAAAAAGGGTAAATTGGTTCTGCTTTGCCAGAAAACTAACAAAACAAAAATACTTAGTAGTAAACAGCTCAATCCTAGGAATGGAGGAAGAGTGTGCATTCGCCTGCTGATGGATTCTCGGAGCTTGGAAATCTTTGTCTTCATCGGTTCTTTCCTGATGTCTGGCAAGCCAGAGTTTCCTGATTGCTATTTGGAACCAATTTGCCCCTCTCGGGGAGCCTGAGATTTGCATTGCTTCATTTGGCTAATTATTCTTTGATACACACATTCCTTTGTTTAATTACAGATATATTTTTTGATTCAACAGGATCTGGCAACTGGAAGTGATGATAGAAAGCAAAAGGCTGGTAAAGAAGAACAATCACATACATTTCAGAGCCAACTTTTTAAAATCCCAACAAGTTTATTTTTTTTAATGACAGCAAAATAAAGTCTCAGGTTTTATATTCTAAAACAAAAAAAATCAAAAGGCTTTTGGATATAATTGCATGCATGTCAATATTTATGAAGGGAGAAGTTAACATCAAATAATATAATCATAGAGTTGGGAGGGACCATAAAGGGCATCGGGTTCGACCCCCTGTAATACAGGAGAATATATTCAAAGCCCTCCCAACAAATGGTCACCCGGCCTATGCTTATGAATCTCCATCATGCTCCAAGGCAGCATATTCCAGGGCCAAACTGCTCTTCCCACCAAGAAGTTCCTCCAAATGTTTAAAACAACAGCGTTCTTCACTATGTTGCAGAACGCCGATAGAAAAATAAACACATTAAAGAATACAAATTTGTCATAGCATCTTTGTGTTTGTTTGCTTAAAGAACATACATTTCCGGGGATCTGCAGAGTATTATTATTTTCTGAAAAGGGGGTGGTAGGCCAAATAAGTTTGGGAAGCTGTATTTCAATGGATTTGGCATTGGTATGGGAAGAGGAGGAGCAGGAGAAGACTGCTTCCTTCATCGCATCCCCGGACTGGCGCCTTTGCTCTAATCTGGGAAGAGACCGGCAAACCCCTTTCACAGCATTCTTGGATGAAGCAAACTGTATAAAATGTATGGGGTCTCCATAAAGAGGCAGGCGGCTGGGAGGCGTGTTTGCACACAAAGGGCAGAGAGGAGAGGGTTAACCTGGTCCCCATATTCTGGGATCCAACCCCCCTCAAAGACATGATGTCATGCTCTCCAACTTGTCAGCCTTCCTCCCACCCCAACTGCCCATCAGTGTCCTGAATAGGGAATTAGTTTTGCCCGCATTGAGACCTCTTAATTAGCTATTCTTTTTGCTCAGTTTGGGGGAGGAGGGGCGAGAGGGACCCCCTCCTCCACCCCCGACGGTGCTTGGCCCTTCTCCTGCAGCCGCAACAAAGGAGCCCAGCAGGCAGTGCCATTGGAGGGCGCTGGAGACGCCAGGGCCTGTCAAAGCGTGTTTCCCACCTTCCAGAGCCAACCTTTTCTCTCTCCCAGCCAGGAGACAGCCTGCCTTAATTGGGCTGAAAATCTAATCATTTGTAACTCCCAGGCCTGGGAAGGCAGAATGCGCGAGGGCAAGGGACCAGGCTGCAGGAAGTGAAGGGACAGAGGGACCGAATGGGGACCAAGTTGGGGAGAGAAGAACTTAAAAGAAAGGAAGCCCTGGCAAGTGAGAGGGGACCATGAAATAAAGGGAGGCAGCAGGATGAGGAATGGCAGGAGGTGGGGGGGGGGGGGGAGAGAGAAATGCATGGAGAGGCCAAGAGAGGCAAGAGGAAAATACACGCCTGCCTTCATGGAGTCTGGACCCTAGAGGAATTGGGGCTCCTTTGGGCACCCTCCTCCATTGCGTGTCCCCCCCCAAAAAAAATTCCAAAAAAACGGGATACATCCTTGCCAAAGAGTATACGGAGCGTGTCACCCAAAGACCTCATTATCCTTAAGCCAAGGTTCAACCACAAGAAGAAAGTGAAGCCCACACAGACAATGTGCTGTGATGCGTTTCCAGAGCCAAGACACAAACTGGTTGCTATGTCTACACTTCATCCAAGCATGTTCTCCTGGTCATGAATTCAACCCAACAGGTTATGAGACACTCTTATGTTTTACTCCTTGGCCATCACTCAACTTTCTGCCTCAAAAAAATGGGAAATTTGGAGTGGTGGCTCAGAATTTCTGGCATGGAAGAATAATTGTCAGAAGATCACTGGCTAACCATTTCTAGGAATCAAGGGCTCTAAGTTCAAAAGGAGCTGTGGCTCCAAGGTGATTCAGCACTCCAAGGTGGAAGCTTACAACTTCTTGCAATCTTAGGCCCCATCTACATTGCAGCTTGAAACTGCATTGTATGTTCAGCATAGTCTCAGTCTGGATCTACACTGCCAAATAGTGAGATTTCTTGAACTGCATGGCATGAGTCTACACTGACTATATAACTGAATTATAGGGCAGTGTACAATGGGCCTCAGGCAGACGCTCATCCAAACAGCTACGGCATTGGGGGGGGGGTAGCTATGGGAAGGGAAACCCCTTTGTTCCCCAGATAAGCATTTAGACCCAAAAATAAACATTTCATTTCCCAATTTCTAACAGTATTGGAGAGTGAGGCAATGAAAATCCATCACACCTAGAACTCTACCATTCTCTTGGTCACTTTGCCCATTGAAGTCCAAACTTTATGACCAAATTGGGTTATTGAAGGAAAGGTTAATTTGGGGAGCAGCATTCTTATTTTTCCCCCACCTAGGTCAGGTCAAGGAAACCTTTGTCATGACCACCTTCCACTTGGAAATCTGTGTCCTTGGTGTGAAATATCATGTGGTTCCAGAATAGATCTCCACTGTCACTTATTGACCCACCCTTAGAAGACAATCAGACTCATGGGCCACAAGGTATTGCCTATAGCAGTGCTGTCCAACTTCTATAGGCCCAAGGGCCGGACGTCTGGTGGCTGACCACCTGGCGGGCCAGAGCGGGGGGCGGGGCCAATCGCGGGGGCGGGGCTGATCCCTGGAGTGACGCTGTAGGAGGGAGGCGGAGCAAGAGGGGTCCCCTTTGCTCCTCCCTCCCTTCTACAGTATCAAACTGGGATAGAGGCACGGCGATTTCGCCATGCCTCTTGCCCGGTTTGACGCTGTGGAGAAGGAAGGGAGGCGCAGAGAGGGGCTCCCCTTTGTGCCTCTCTTCCTTCTGCAGCATCAAACTGGGCAAGAGGCACGGCGATTCGCCATGCCTCTTGCCCGGTTTGACGCTGTGGAGAAGGAATTTCTCCCTCCTCCTCCTCCTCCTCTTTCCGGGCACCGCGGCTGTCCCCGGCCCGCGCCAGGGAAAGGCACGCGCCCGGGAAAGAGGAGGAGGGAGAGCAGAAAAGGCGGCGCCAAGGGCAGCGCGTCACAGGCCTGGCGTGACGCGCTGCCCTTGGCGCCGCCTACTCCTCCTTTTCGCGCGGAGAGAGGGACGGAGGGGGCGGTGCCGGGAGGAGGAGCTAGCTCACGACCTCCTCCCAGCCCCGCCTCCCCCCCGGCCGCCATTTTTCAAAAAAAAAAAAAATTTAGAATTTTTTTTAAAAAATTAAAAATGGCGGCTGGGGGCATAGCTGGGGTTGTGCCCAACAGGCTGGGGGGCCGGATCCGGCCCCAGGGCCGCCAGTTGGACAGCCCTGGCCTATAGTATAGGACAATCATAGGTGCCTCAAAAGGCCATCTGCAGACCTTGGGTCAAGGGAGTGGTAAGATATGGTACTGTAATATTTATGAGTTTCTGTAAACCATTTAATTCACTTTCAGGCATACATATTTTCAAATGGTTTCTAAATTGCTGATATGAAACCATCTCAGTGGCTACACTACAAGGAACTTGAGGACGACCAGCCCTACGGAGAGATTTTTGTAAGTCCTGGCATTTGCCAGTTGCTCGTGGCTGTTTGATCTCACATTCACCTTCTGTGGTTGGAATTCTGTCCTAGCATTGCCATGATTTTTCACAAGTTTTCCTATAATAGCTCTTGGCCGGGAGCTTGATGATAAATGATTAGGAAGTTACATTCTTTCATAGGAGTGAAGATGAACATGGAGAACCTGGTGTTTGCTCTTTAAGTACATGTTGACATTTATTTCTGTAATTTACCAGGCCTACACTTTAGGGCTTGGATTTTCTACCGGCATTTTCTAATAATACAGAAGGAAATTTCTCTCTGGCCTTCAGTTTTGTCCCATTCACCTCACTGAGTAAAGAAAAGTTCAACATATGAATATCTAAAAGTGAATATCTATTCCCTGTAATGACTGACCAAAAGAAACAGAAGTTGGAGGACATGGCCATGCTTCCCATGAATGATCTCTGCATTGGAGGTCACCATTCTTAAAAACTTGTCTTCAAATTTAACAAATGACTCCACTCTTGAGAGTCTGTAAAAGAGTCTTCTACAGTAAAATACCTGATTGGACAAAACCATAAGAAGCATTTCCACAACTAAGAACACCCAGGAAAAAACAATTCCTAGAAAAAAGAGCATCAGAGAAACTAAAAATTCTACAAGAGTTACAAAAAGATTCAACAATGAATTGGTTTCACTACAATCAACTTCAACAGACTTCAATTAGACAAAAAATGGGTATACAAGAGTTGGAGAACCGATGAAATGGTATACAAGAGTTGGAGAACCAATGAAATCTACTACTGCAGACAAAAAAACAAAGAAATTGGGAAAATATATCAATATCTTCTGAAAGATTACACAATCGCCGAACAAGTAAAATATCCCATGATTCAATGGGAAAAAATATAGAGTGAGCAATAAATTTAGAAGAATGGGAAGAATTCTGGAAGAAACAACTACAATTCACAATAAGCTATACTGTTAAATAACACTTTTACAAAATGATTTATAGATGGTACGTAACTCCAGAAGAACTTCGAAAGATATACCAAAGATTGAATTTATGCTGGAAATGTAAACAAAAGACAGGAACTTTCTACCACTAGTGGTGGACTTGCCCAAAGTCTAAAGATTTTTGGATAAAAATTCATAGTGATATGGAAATTATATTAAAATACAAAATGATATTGTAACCAGAAAACTTTTAATTATGATTATTGGACAAGCAAATACCAAAACACCAAAAAAATGTAACAAAAGGACAAGCATCAGGCTTTCGCCTGGTCTTCCCCTCTTAGTCCTGTCTTCTGTTGGTTTGTTGCATTTATAGCTTGCTTTTTCTCAACAAGCCCAAGGCAGGAAACATGTTCCCCATTTTATCCGCAAAAAAATGCAAGAATGCAAGGATATGACTGGTTCAAGGTCAGTCACCCAGTGATTTTTGTGGCTTTATGGAATTGGGAATGTGGTCCCAATTCAAAATTCTAATCTTTATTATACTGTAGGAGCTGTCTATTGCTTTCTGCCACAAGCATGACTAGAGACGTCCATTACTGCAGGTCCCCTTGGTGATTGGGGATGATGGGAAAAGCTGCTGGAATCCAACTGTCTGGTGCAATTAAACACCAAAGGAGTAGGATGTGATTGGGAGTTGTTGCCATTTCTAATTTTTCTCTCTAACTTGAACAATAACATTCTTGAATTCCTTGCAGTATTTCTGGGGCACAGTTGTGATGGCACTTTTGTTCCTCTCTCCCAGGAATGCTAAATTGTTCTGGAAAATCGACCACCAAATATTTCTCATACCTCTGAGATAGTGTTGATATTGGATGACTTCCACAGCATTTTAAAGAAGTTGTGTTATTTTATTATATACAAAAGGGAAAGGGTTATATACCTAAGGGGCAGATAATGGAGATATGTCACTTGAGAATCCCAGGCGTTCACGTTTTTAAAAGGCTGGCAAGTGGGCAGGCATCCACTCAGAAGCATGCCCCATGATTCATGTTCAGAGGAAAGAATTTATGTTTTCATTAGAGGGCTCAGGTCCACCGTTTTCTATTGTCCTCCCAACAAATTACAGTAAAGCCTTCCATGACAACCAAGAGTGCCAGATTTATGCATAAATGAAGATTTACACGACCTAACAGGTTCTAAAGAACAAACACACAGAGAAATATGTGCATTTAAATATGCATTTTAATATACTTTTGTAGTAATACATTTTATATGTCTTCTATATAGAACTATGTTTATGTTATTAAAAAAATTACCATGTTTGTGTGTTTTATTTATGCTGTAACCCGCCTCAAGGAGAGGCAAATAATAAAGTGTTGTTGTTGTTATATGGGGTAACTGTGCCTGCTTTTGCAGCTATTCCTACATAACATCTAAAATCTATGTTTGTAATGGATTTATATCCAATCCTTCTCTCAAACATGGGACTCATGGGACAGGCATATTAAAAGCAAAACTAAGGACCCCTCTACACTGCCATATAATCCAAATTATCAAAGCAGGCAATCCAGATTATTTGACTTAAACTGATTTATATGAGCCTAAAGGTAAAGGTAAAGGTTGTCCCCTGACATTGTCCAGTCGTGTCCGACTCTGGGGGGTGGTGCTCATCTCCATCTCTAAGACGAAGAGCCAGCGTTGTCCGTAGACACCTCCAAGGTCATGTGGCCGGCATGACTGCATGGAGTGCCGTTACCTTCCCACCAGAGCAGTACCTATTGATCTACTCACATTTGCATGTTTTCAAACTGCTAGGTTGGCAGAAGCTCACACCGCTCCCCGGATTCAAACCTGTGACCTTTTGGACAACAAACTCAGCAGCTCAGCGGTTTAAAACAATGCGCCACTGGGGGGACCCTTATATGAGCCTACACTGCCATATTATCCAGTTCAAAGAAGGTAATCTGGATTTTATAAGGCAGTGTAGAAGGGGCCTCACACAATCAAGTTGAAAGCAGAGAATGTGGATTATCTATTTTGATAATCTGGATTATATGGCAGTGTAGAAGGGGGCTAAGCTTCAGCTCCTGTTTGTCTCATCTTGGAAATCATGGAGATGGATCTCCTTGTAACATGGTAAACGGTTAAGATGCATGTGCCTGCATGAGTGCAGCGGGGGGCTAGAATGGTACTGCATCCTTTTTATTGATGGTCCCTGCTATCTGTTTCCCTTCTATCCCAAAATCCCACTCCTTATTTTGACTCCTTGGATTGTTTGCTTGAGGGCAATAATCTCTGTCGCTTCCTCTGCCTCCTGCTCCTCGTGGGCTTTGCTCCTTGGTGCAAGCGAGGCTCTTGCAAGCAGCTGTTGTGCTTCACTCAACTTGCCCCGCTGTCTGCTGGCCTCCCGCCTTTGCTGCATAAACTAGGTTTTATTCCTAAGATTTTCCTCCAGTCATTTTCTTTGGTTTCCTGGAGTGAGAGTTTTGCCTCAATCTAACCTGTTTGGTTTGGTTTGGTTTGGTTTGGTTAGTTAGAGAGAGAGAGAGAGAGAGAGAGAGAGAGAGAGAGAGAGAGAGAGAGCCTTATTCTCCTTCGACCATTTGTCCATGCATGCTGTTTAGCTGTGTAATATAATTAGAGCTGAGAAAAGTGATGGATTTGGTCTGCCCGTACCAGCTGGAAGGTTCTGGGAGTTATAATGCAAAATAATATTATTTTCAGGTTCTGTTTGGTCCATCAAAATTGCTTCTCGATCTCAATTTTCATAGTACTTAAAATGCAAATAAAGCAGGGGGGGAAACCAAATGTGGCTCTGAAGACAGACTGAACAACCTTTGCTAGAGTATGGACTTTGCATTCAGGTGCGCATAAAGTCAGTCCCTGGGTTCCCCAGTTAAAGGGTAGTAGTAGATGGAACATATATTGCCAGCCTGAGAAGACTGTATGGGCCAAGAGGCTATGGAGTCTTCAGATTCCTGTGAACTGACACCGTGGATAAATAGTGGATATATTAAAAGTGTCGGATGCTGGTTCCAGATATTGTTCATTTACGACGCCCAACATTCATTGCTACTGACTATGATGGCTAGGACTGTTGGGACACTTCAGTCCTACCACAGGTTTCTTTGGAAGCTAGAGGTGCCACTGTCCATACTCTCAGCTAGGTGGTGCTACTGTTAGGTAGGTTGCAATTAATTGACTGATCAAACCCAAAGGTTGTTAACCAATGGTTCCTCTTCATTCTGGATAGAAGTGATGGGTAGGTTGCCTAGAAGTCTGTCCTGGGCCCAGTACTCTTCAACATCTTTATCAATATCTTGGTTGATTGAATAGAGGGCATACTGATCACATTTGCAGAAAACACCAGACTAGGAGAGAAGATAGCACGAAATTGGTAGAGCAGCTACAAATGTCAAAGCGATTCTAGACTGCATCGATAGGGATATACTGTCCAATTTGAGGAAAGTAATTATGCCACTCACTTGGAATACTGTGTCTAGGTCTGGGCACCATAATTCAAGAAACAGATGGACAAGCTAGAAGGGCGACCAAAATAATTATCAAAGGCTTGGGAACCAAGACCTGTAAGGAATGGCTTAAGGAGCTGGTCTGCTTAGCTTTGAGAACAGAAGGTCGAGAAGGGACATGATAGCCCAGTTTAAATATTTGAAAGGCTGTCCCATTGAAGACATGTTTTATTTCTGCTGCTCTGGAGACTAGGGCACAATTGAGCAATGGATTCAAATTGCAAGAAAGAAGATTCCATCTAACATTAGGAAGAGCTTGACGGTTAGAGCTATTCAACAATGGAACAGGCTGCCCCAGAATGCAATGGAGTTGCTTCCCTTGGAGATTTTAAAGCAGAGGCAGGATCTGTGGGAAGGGCCTTGATTGTGTCTTCCTGCGTGGAGAAGGTTGGTCTGGGTGGCCCTTGAGGTCTGATTCTATTAGATACCATTATTTCCTGGAAACATACTAAGGAACAAGCAACCAATGGCTGAGCAACTGACCTGGTGTATGGACCACCCTTTTTGATGAGTATTTTGATTTGGAGAATTCAGGACATCTATGGAAAAGAGGACTTAATTTTCAATAGTTGGCTCTACCAGAGAAAATATGTAAAAAATATTCTCTATAAAAGCTATATATAGCACCAGAGATGATAGCTAAAATGGATAAATTTCATTGAGGGGAATGCTGGAGGTGCAAGAGAGAGAAAGGCACATTTTTCACGCCTGGTGGACATGTAGGATGATATAAGATTTTTGGGAAAATGTGATTAAGGAAACAAATGAAATCAGGTTGCAACGCCTTGGTCTTTTCAGCCTTGAAAGACGGCGTCTAAGAGGTGACTTGATCGAAGTGTATAAAATCATGCATGGGATAGAAAAGGTGAATAAAGAAAAATTATTTTCTTTGTCACAAAACACTAGGACTAGAGGGCACTCCCTGAAGCTCCAAGGTAGGAAAATTAGGACTAATAAAGGGAAATATTTCTTCACCCAGAGGGTCATTGGGTTATGGAACTCACTTCCAGAAGAGGTTGTGACAGCTGTCAGCCTGAACAACTTCAAGGCAGGATTAGACAGATTCATGGATACCAAGTGTATCGGTAGTTACTGAAAAGGACATTCAAGTGCCCTCCCTTCTGCTCAAGATCCCCGTGTACAACTGGTGGGCCACTGTGTGATACAGAATGCTGGACTAGATGGGCTGAGGTCCGATTCAGCATGGCTCTTCTTATGTTCTTATGTTCTTAAACAAAATGATTACTAATAAGGTTAAGAAAAACTCAGAAATGTGTCTTTTAGGATGAGTATTTGGGGAGATAATAGTAAAGAGGATGAAGAAATTTGTCAATACAGTTTTGTTGCCAGACTGACAATAGCAGAATCTTGGAAAGGTGAAAAAGAACTATTTAAAAATGACTAGAGAAAAGTTACACCATATTCAAATGGCCAAACTACCTAATGAAGAACTTGCCAAAAATGCAGGCTGGCATTTGGATATTTGGAAAGAAAGACAAATGTTAATTTTAAAGTAGCACAAGGGAAATCTACTAAAAAAAGGTATAAGGGTATATTTTATTAGATATGGGATTCACACTGAGCAGCGGCAGAAGTAATAGGTGGTAGGTTCATGGGTGAGGGGAAGGAAATAAAGGATTTGTTATTGTCTTGTAATGTATCTGTTTTACTAGTTATTGTCATTTTTGTTCTTGCTTGTCACTTGTGTACAATAAAAATTAAAAATTTGAATAAATCCAAAAAGATGAGTAGCATTCATTTTAAGGGGTTCAAGACAAGCCATGGAGCACATACAGGTTTCCTCTCTTAGAGCAGAATGGGTATTTGTCAGTTTTTGGCTACCATAAACAAATCCTAGAAAAGAAGGCAAGTCAATGTGATTTTGGAGGTTGATGTTCTTCATTTCTCCAGCTGTTGAACTTTGGCATGTCTAAGATGGGTTCTTGCAGAAAGAGCAAATAAACCATGAAATTAACAGGACAACCAGTTCTCAAATGAGTGCTTTGGTGATTGTTTCATGCGATCACGCACTCAATATTTTAGTGCTTTGTGTCTGCTTGCATATTAAAGGTTATGCCTATGTACTGTGGATTTTAACTGTGCATATTATATATATATGGTTGTATTATTGTCACATGCCGCTTTGAAATCCTCAAATCTAAGCCATTTATGAATAACCAGAGAGGTGTGCATACAATGGTGATACTATTGTCCAGCTAGGTTTCATCCCTTGCATCTTCCTTGGTCAACATCAGACCATGCTCTCGCTCTCTCTGCTGCCAGTCCCGTTGGCCCTGGTGGCTGACTGGTTACTTCATGGCTTTTGGAGGAAGTGACTGGCAATGGGAAGAATGTTTCTTTTCCCCCTATGGTGTCAGCAAAAGCCAGCTGTGTGTCTAATCTTTGGATTTTGTTCAATGTTGATGTCAGTGGGGAGCAATTCAGAGGTTAAGGAGGTGAGGAGGGCCTGGGCTTGCTCCCTCCTCTCGGAGCACACATGTTGCCTGCATACTGTAACATCTTGAACCAAAGAGTAGGCTGTGCAGCCCCCGGTTGGCAGGTTTGTTTCTTCAGCCATACCTTCCAGTGCTGAAAAGGGATTGGGTGCTAATATGAAACTGTCTCCTCCTCTGGAGCCTGTAAGAGAAGATGCCTATGACTGGGAAAATTAGCTACTAAAGGCCGTCCCCGAGTTACAAACATCTGACAGCACAGCTACAAACGGCACTGAGACAAGTGAGAGGAATTTCCCCCCTCAGAAAGAAGGGAAATCTACTCTTGGAAGACATATTATCATGGGGTAAAAAGATCTTTACCTCCAATCCTTTATCTCCAATCCTTGTTTCCACATCAAGCCAATTTTTCCAAGATCTAGTGATCACAGGGACAGAAAGTGAGGGGAAATCCTCTGAAAAGGGGCACAAATTACAAAGGAAACACCATAGGGGTGTCTATGCTATCCAAAGCTTGCATACACACACATGCGTGTGTGTGGGAGTGTGTGTCTCTGTGAGTGTATGAATGAGACACTAACAAAGCCACAGTATCAGCTGGTAGTTTCACCTCATCTCCTGAAATGTTAGCGATCGCTGGGTATTATGTCATGATCAAGTGAAGAAAGAACAGCTTCAGAGTTAACATGTGCCAGATGAATAAATAGATATAAAATGCATTTTATTTTTAAAATAAGACAGTTCCCAGGCATCTCAAGATTGTGTTGTTCGTGGAGGAAAAGAGGAATTTCAGTACAAACCAACAGGAAGCAGGCCACTTTCCCCTCAAACACCTTAGAAGTACAGACCCAAAACCATGTACATAGTTGCATTTATTGAACTTTTACAGAATCAGCTTTGTACAGCAGTGACAAGATTTGTATCATACACGCTATTGTTTCAATGGTTGATTTGCCATAGCAGGAAAAAATAATATTTTTTAATTATTTTATTATGCATTTAACACTTTAGCAAAAAGTTGCAGAAATGAATAAATAGACAATAGTTGTTTGGGAAATTTGGAAATGTTGTCTTTTGATGGCAAGTAGTCACACTGACTGGAGAATTCTGTTTGTTGTAACTTTTCCAAGCCCTGACTTCTATCCTTCTAAAGATGTATGGATGGATGTACCCAAGTGTTATTAAGTTGCCTGACAGCTTATGGCAACTCCATGGGTTTGACAGGGTTTTCTTAGGCAAGGACTGCTCAGAGGTGGTTTGACCAGGTCCTTCCCTTGAAATAAAGTTATAGCACCTGGTATTTGTTGGTGGCCTCACACCCAAATCCTAACCAAGGCAGACCTAATTTACCTTCTACATTCAGAGAGATGGGTGCCTTTAAGCCCCCATAGAGATAGTCCACATCTTGTAAAAGGTGGTTACTATCATGTCATACACACCCCTTCCCTATATTTTCAGTCAACATCTGTAAAGTCATACAATCATCTCAGCATACAGGCCCACAAGTATTAGAGGGTTTTTTTTTACTCTAATGATGGTTCGTCGTTGTCGTCCCCCGTCCCGTCCCCCCCCCCCCGGTGTAATCCATTTGTGTTCACCCATCAGTGCTATTTATTAATATTTTGTTATCGTGTTTAAAGAGCTGCCTTGGGAATCTGTTGAAGAGCAGAGGATACATCTCTTACAAAGTTGTAGGTCTACAAATGTTGTTGGATCACAGTTCCCAGCATTCCTCACTATTGCTTGTAATGGCTAGGAATACAGAGAGTTTCGGTCCACTACGATCTACTTTTGCTCCCCATCTTTCATGGAACTGTGGAAACTATGAAGTAGACTGTGATAAAAATATATTATGCATATAATTTTTGCAGTGAATTTCCTGGCTGTGCAGATAGATGAATTTGGGCTCTATGCCCACATTTACGCTACTCCACTGCATTCCTAAAATTCAATCCTCTTCCTTTCTTGTTTTTTTTCTTCTTCTTTGTTTCACAAGTTTCTAGCCCTTAAGGCTATGAAGACAGACAGAATGAACATGCTTCCATTGTGCTGTTTATTTAATACAAGAGCCAGATCCAGGGGGATAGGAATAGTGCTAAGTGGGTCTAAAAAGCCAGGGCTGTGAGGACAGGGCTTCTGTGTGACTCCATGCCAAATTCTATATATAAGCTTGGAGGGAATATGTCTTAACAAGGAGAAGTGTGGGATACTCCATTTAGGCAGAAAAAAATGAAATGCACAGATACAGGATGGGAGATGCCTGGCTCCACAACAGAATCTCATGTGGAAAAGATTTTGGAGTCTTTGTGGACAACAAGCTGAACATGAGCCAAGAGTGTGATGTAGTAGCTCAAAAAGCCAATGGGATTCTGGGCTGCATCCAAAGAAGTCTAGTGTACAGATCGAGGGAAGCCATGGTGCTGTTCTATTCAACTTTGTAAGACCTTTTCCCCTGGAATCACACTGTGTCAAATTCTGGGCAAAGCAATTTAGAAGAGATATTCCAGAGGAAGAGGGCAACTAGAAGGATCAAAGGTCTGGAGAGCATTAATAATCCCTCTGAGAAGCGTCTTAAAGAACTGGGTCAGTTGAGCCTCCTGAAGAGAAGGTTGAGTGGAGACACAAGAACCATGTTTAAATATGTGCAAGGATGTCCTAAGAAAGAGGGAGCAGGCTTCCTTTCTGTTGCCCTAGAGTCTGGGACTCCATGGAGCCATGGGTTCAAATGACAGGGAAGGAAATCCCACCTAAACATTATCAGGAATAACTTACTGACCACTGCTGTTCAGCAGTGGAACTCTTTGCCTGGGAATCTGGCGGAGGCTCCTCCTTTGGGGGCTTCCAAACAGAGGCTGGATGACCATCTGTCAGGGGTGCTTTGATTGTGCTTTTCTTGTCTGGCAGAATGGGGTTGAGCTGGGTGGCCCTTGGGTTCTCTTCCAACTCTGGGATTCTATGATTCTATGGATTCAGAGAAGCCTGGCCATATTCTGACATCACCTTTTTTCCCAGGGTTGCCTTTGCACCTGCTTTGTGGCGTGAAAGTTCATTTTCTAGGAAGTGACTTTAGAGTCCTCAGTTCTGGAACATGAACTCATCAGCTTCGTGTGTGCCAGGCTTTTTGTGTTGTAATGAAGCCAACTGTGCCAAGAAGACTCTTTGGCATGGATCTCTCGTCCCCTCCCCATTCCCTCTTCCTTCTTTCTTCATTTGGTCCACATCTGATGCTTTCCAGTGCAAACAGAAGTGAAGGTGGACACTTTGTTCATCTCAGCAACAGAAAACTTGGCTCTGGGGAAAAACCAGAAGGTTCTCAAAGAGCTAATGAGAACTAATTATGGGAAGTGTGGTTGTGGCGGAATACTAGGACGTGTAGTGTGAACATTCCATCACCACTCTTTGCGATTTGCCTCTTTTTTATCCTAAATGGAGGGTAATTTTAATTTATTGTTTTGCTGATGTATTAATTGTGAATGTTACTCTGTTTTGGAATTCTTGGCAAGGGGGAAAGAGGTGGCAGCACTGGTGTTTTTTCTCCCTGACAATGAAGCAATAAGAGATTTTCTGGAGATTCCAACCACCATAATTTTCCACTTTGCACCCTCGCCTACTGCAATGGCTGATATCTCATGGCCAGAGGGCAAGTAGGAAATCTGTTGGCACATGTTTTGGGCCTCAGTTCTTCACATAGGTATTGCTGGCACCTTTATCTTTTTTAAAAGCCCTCTGGAGTTGTTGTTTTTAAATCCAGAATTAACAAATTCTTCAAGGCACAAAAATAATAGTTAGATCTTGAAGAAGTTGGCTTTGTTTAGGAGACTTGCTTTTTCCTAGACTGTGGTTCCAGTCTCCCCCAGTTGGCAGAGCAGTGGTCATGCTGGCTGAAGAGTCCTGGGAGTTGCAGTAGCCATATTGCCTGGATGATTCTGAAAAATTGTCATTCAAAAAGTAACCTTTTCAAGTTCTGCACGACATTTCGGTCGAAGCGCTGTCAGTTTATCATTTAGGCATCGACCATTTGTGCATGAGGGACCCCATATGCCAATGGACAGCAGTTTGAAAGGGTCCCTTGCATCACTGCCTGTGTTTGCCCCTCCGGGAAGGAACGAAGTCACTATGATCGAGTACCTCGAAGTCCCATTGCAGCAAGGTGGCTCAGGATACCATGCTCCAGGACAACCCACAGGGATGCACCCCCCAAATCCAGTTCTCTCTGTAGGTTATCCACCAATGCAACCCAAGCTGCCTCTGTCCCAAGTCCCTTCGGAGGGAGAGAGTGGGTTAAAAATAATGTTTATCACTATATTGAAATGGATCTAGATCAGTGTTTTTCAACGTTTTTTGAGCCGCGGCACACTTTTTACATTTACAAAATCCTGGGGCACAACACCAACCAAAATGACACAAAATGACACTCTAACACAGTAATACATATAGTTAATATGTTTTTAATTGTATTTATACACTCAGTGTGAAACCTGGACCTGTTTCGAAGAACACAACATAGATATCCTGGCAGGAATGGCAGAAAGACACAAACTTCCCACACAGAACTCCCATAACCAAGAGAAAATACTATAAGAGTTTGGTGGGTACTGACCTTGAGTTTTGGAGTTGTAGTTCACCTATATCCAGAGAGCACTGTGGACTGAAACAATGTTGGATCAGGACCAAACTTGGCATGAATACTCAATATGCCCAAATGTGAACACAGAAAGTACTGAAAGGGTTTGCTTGGGAATTGACCTTGAGTTTGGAAGTTGTAGTTCATCTACACCCAAGAGCACTGTGGACTCAAACAATGTTATGTTATGTTGTTGTTTGTTTTCTATCCAGAATCACAATGTCGGAAGGAGGCTCACCACTTTAAGGTCCCTAAAACAGGCATGGGAAAACTTCGGCCCTCTGGGTGCTTTGGACTTCAACTCCCACCATTCCTAAGAGCCTGAGGCCCTTTCCTGCTTAAGTGGCTGAGGGGGAAAAAGGAAAAGAGCCTGAGGCTGCTAGGAATGGTGGGAGTTGGAGTCCAAAACACCTGGAAGGTCCAAGTTTGCCCAAGTTTGGGGGAAGAAAGGGTATTGGAGGTTCCAATTTCCCACGGCACACCTGATGATCGCTCATGGCACACTAGTGTGCCACGGCACACTGGTTGGGAAACACTGATCTAGATAATGTGTTTCATCCAGAACCTCTGGAGTTGGGAGGCAACCACACACTCTAATAACATGCTTTAAAATGGAAAAGAAATTTGTTCCTGGCTTGAAAGTGTTATTCCTGTTTAATTGTGTGGTACTTACTTTGAAAGTAGTTGCTATCCTCCAGAAGCTTTGTTGTTGTGGCTGCCAGAAACTAGGTTAAATTGGTTGAGACTGGATGATGAGATATTCCTTGAAAAAGTATAGTATAATGTCCTGTAGGATGTCTCCCCACAGAAACAAAGTTTTTGCAGCTTAATAAACTTTTTCCATGTTTTTATGATAGAACAAATTAGAAAATGACATTTAGATCCCAGGAACAAAATTCGGGTTTTGCATGGGTTTTTTTTTCTTTGTTCATCATTGCCGATTTATCTATTTCTACTACTGTGAAAACTTTTACAATCCATTCTTCAGTTGTTGGAAGGTCTGACTTCTTCCAAAGTTGTGCATATAACATCTGTGCTTCAACCATCATGTGGTGCAGTACTTTGAAGTCTAGTGATTTTGTTTGCTTATCTGACATTCTTTATAAAAAAATAATTCAGGTCTTAATTGTATATTTTGTTTTAAAAAGTCTTGCAATGTTTATTGCACCTTGCCCCAGAATTTATTTGGTTTTTTTTTTTTACAAGACCACCACATGTGCTAGAAAGTTCCTTCTTGGTCCTTCTATTTCTAACATTTATTGCTTCTTTCCTTATACATTTCCGCAATTTTTGAGCAAGGTGGACTTATATTTTAATAGGGGGAAGTTTAACACTATACATGGCTGTTTACATTTACATGAGTTGGCAAACTGGACTTTAAGAGGGAAACCTCCTAGTATGGCCCATTCTGCAAAGTGCTAAATGAAAAGCCATTGAGTGAGTTTCAACCTAGTGGTGTCATATTCACGACTACTAGATTGACATTAACAACTATGATGCCTCCAAATGGTGAGGAGAAGTATAAAGATATGAGGAGAGTTTCTAGAAAAAATCATAAAACAATCAGCCTGTGCACACTTTGAAAGGAATGTTTACTAAGAGGCAACAGTAAGCTTTAGATAAGATCTTCCATGTTATTCTTGCAGGTAACCTGGTGACCAGTGGACTAGACTGTGTTACAGTTAGGTAAGCCTTTAACTAGTTGACAGAACAAATCCAGATAATACTAACCAATGGTTTCTATTCATCTTGGAGATAAGTGATGAATGAGGAATCTAGAGGTTCTGTCTTGGTCCCAGAATAGGACGTATGCATCAGATTTGTGGATGATACCAACTTGGGTGAGGTCCTATACTATAGGCGATCCCTCGTGGCCCACGAGTCTGAGTGTCTTCTAAGGACAGAGTATTAGTGGCTGCAGAGACCTGTTTTGGATCCGCACAGGCTTTCACATTAAGGACATAGATTTCAAGGTGGAAGGAAGTCAAGACAAGGGTTTGCTTGATGTGCCTTCTTCCTCTTGGCAGATTTCTCCCTTTCACCCTCCATTCCTGCTGCTTTGAAATCCATAGCACCATAGTTGGTTACAGCCGACCTCCAGTTAGATGCTCCAGGGCCAGGGCTTCCCAGTTCTCTAAGTTTTTGCCATGTTTTTTGAGGTTAGTTTCAAGTCCAGCTAAGTGGGTGACAGAGGATAATGGCTTCGATGCTGGTGGCCTTCGCTTCTTCTTCCAGATGTTGACCTTCATCCGCCTGTCTTCTTCTTCCCAAGATATTGGCAGGATTTTTCAAAGGCAACAAGAGTTGACAGTTCACGTTTCACAGACATACAACAGAACTGGAAGGACAACAGTTTTATACACAACCATCTTGGTATCTCTACAAATGTCCTGATCCTCAAACACTTTCTGCTTCATTAAAAAAAAAAGCTGAGCTTGCAGAGCTCAGACAGTGTTGTATTTCAACATCGATATATATGTATGTATATACATATATACACATGTTCATAAATATATATACACACATGTGCATACATACATCACACTCATATACATACTCATATACTCATATACAGATTATGCTGTCCTTGTCGCCCATAGAGAAGCAGCCCTGCAGCGCCTAACATCCTGCTTTGCAACAGCTGCAGAGCTGTTTGTGTTGGAAGTCAGCCTGAAGAAAATGGAAATTCTCTACCAGCCCGCACCACAGAAAGAACACCATCACCCACGTCAGCATAGGCAAATCTGTGCTTAAGTCCGTTCAGCAGTTCACCTACCTGGGAAGCACATCTCTTTAGAAGCCAAGATTGATAAAGAGATAGATCACAGATTAGCAAAGGCATATAGTGCATTCGGAAGGCTTCACAAGAGAGTCTGGAGCAACAAGCACCTAAGGCAAAGCACAAAAATCAGTGTGTACAGAGCTATCATACTGTCTATTCTTCTTGATGGGTCTGAAACATGGGTCACCTATCGCCAACACCTACGACTCCTCGAACGCTCTTATCAGCGCTGTCTTTGCACAATCCTAAATGTTCACTGGACTGACTGTGTGACGAATGTTGCTGTCCTTGAGCAAGCAGGGATCACCAGCATTGAGGCCATGCTATTGAAAACTCAGCTGCGCTGGGCAGGGTACGTCTCTAGGATGGAGGACCACCGCCTCCCAAAGATACTACACTATGGTGAACCCCCAAAAAGAGATATAAGGACTCCCTGAAACAACATCTTAGGATCGGCCAGATTGATCACCAACAATGGTCCACCCTGGCCTCACATCGGGAGGCATAGAGACACACTATCCATAATGCTGCGGCCTCTTTCGAGAAGACACGCCAAATGGGTCTCGAAGAGAAATGACAATGCAGAAAGAACTGCAACTTGGAAACAACATCACCCAAGGAGACTTTCTGCTGTGCTTTCTGCAACCGGACTTGCCTATCTCGAATCGTTTTTTTTAGTCATCAACGCACTTGTAAAAAGCGTGGGATGAGTCCTTCCTAAGAATCTTCGTTCACGAAGTAATGCCAGATATAGATATACTCATATACACTCATATATACATACATATGCATATAAACATATAACTATACACACTCAAATACACACACACATATGTGTATGTATGTATATGTGTGTATGTGTGTGTGTGTGTGTGTGTATATATATATATATATATATATATATATATATACATACACACACACACTATTTTAGGTATCCGGCAATGCCCAGGTTGGATATGGTGTACTGCTTATTATTGATTGGTTTGGAGTTTTATGAAGGGTCCCATTAGAAAGTGCATAACTATGTGGATGAACTACAACTATCATCATTCTGGATCAATCCCCGCTCCTCTCAAACACTGCCTGTATTCAACGTTGGCCAGATTGGGTTTGAGTGCAAAGTTGGGTCCAGATCCACTCTCGGTTGGGTTCAGCCTGATCTTTGATGGCAGCAGAACTATAACCCACAACATTGTGGGTCACACATACACACAACTTGGAAAATATATGCATTGGTACATACACACATTCACTTTTAGTGCAGATATAGATTTCTAACAGGGAATGTGGTATGTGATCTGTCCCCAATTTAATGACAATGGTTTAATAATTACATTTTTACATTGAAGGTACAGGCTGTCCCCAAGTTACAAACGAGAGGGGTTCTGTAGGTTTGTTTGGAAGTTGAATTTGTTTGGAAGTTGAAACAGGTGCATTTTGAAGTGTAACTCCAGCCAAATTTATTTATATATATATACATATATATATATATATATATATATATATATCCTGTTTAATTGTGCAGTCCTTACATTGAAAGTAGTTGTTCTACTCCAGAAACTTTGTTTTTGTGGCTGCCACAAACTAGGTTGAATTGGTTGATACTCTGTGATTGATAAACTAGAGTGAAACGTGCCATAGTAGGATGTCCCTCCCACAAAGACAAAGCTTGTGTGGTTTAATGGACTTTTCCCAGGATGTCCCTCCCAAGAAAACGTTTTTGCAGTTAAACCTTTTCCATGTTTTTATGATAGAACCAATTCAGAAATGACATTACCTAGGAATAAACCCAGGAACAAAACCCAGGTGAATCATAGTGCAATAATAATAATTTATTACCCACCTCTCCATGCAGGAAAAGCACCATCAAAGCAGCCCGTCAGATGGCCATCCAGTCTCTTAATAGTAATAATTATCATAATAATATTGGAATAATAATTACAAATTGACAAATTGACATTGGACGACGACTATGGCAAAAGAGAACAGTAGTACCAGTCGTGGTTGGTGCGCTTGGAGGCATGCCAAGAAACCTTGAAAAGCACTGGAAAAGCTTTAATTTGGACAGAACCTCCATCCCCATGCGGCAGAAGAAAGGCCATCCTTCTCAGAACTGAGCGCATTCTGCGAAAAGACCTCGAATACCCCAGGCCCTTGGGATGAGCCCAACCCCAGGCACTTGGACCTAAGGTGCATGCCTGCTGTGTTGTTATGTACAAACAAAGGCATAAAATTGGAAGGGACCCCCAAGGGCCACCCAGTCCAACCCCCTTCTTTCTGCCATGCAGGAAAAGCACCATCAAAGCATTCCCGACAGATGGCCACCCAGGTTCTGCTTAAAATGCCCGAAGGCGGAGTTCCACTGCTGCACAACTCTTAACAGTCAGGTAGGTCTTCTTCATGCCCAAGTGAATCTCCCTTGCTGCTCGTCCTTTGAATCTTCCGAGCCGTGCTTCTAAATACGGGAGCCTGACTCCCACGTCTTCCCTCCCAAGCCGCTTTTCCACCCGACTCGAGACTTCTTCTAAGCGAGCCAGGCAGGCGCCGGTGGACTGAGAAAGAAGGGTTGAGAAGACGGCTGCTAGGACCGCGCGGCAGACAGGAAAGGAGGCGTGTCCACGGGGCTGTCAATCAGGTGCGGTGGTGCCAATGGGGAGGGGGGGCGGGCCCTGCCGCGGCTGACACTTGGCTTCCTCCGAGGGGGATATTTAACTTGGGGCCGAGCGGGGCCAGCGCCGCAGTCCGAGGAGAGGCAGAGCGGAGGAAGGAGAGAAGGAAGGGTTGAGAGCGAGAGCGAGGGAGGAAGGAGGAGGAGAAAAAGCCGCAGGAGGAGAAGAGGACGGGGGCGCGAAGAAGGCAAGGCAAGGCAGGAGGAGCTCGTGGCAAAGCGGCGTCCATCCTCTCCTCTCAGCGGGTCCGAGGGACTTCGAAGCAGAGCCGCTTTCGTCCCAGGGAGGATGAGCGGGGAGGTGGCTAGCCCGGCGCTGACCTTCCCCTGAGCCCGCTTGTCCCCTTCTTCTCCCGGCCAACATGCAGCCGGCCAGCCCTTTCGGAGCCGCAGGGCAGTCCCTGCCGGGGAGACCCTCGGCGGCGGCGCGGAGCGGATAAGCAAGGAGCCGAGCCGCGCCCCCTCCCGCTCCCCTCGGGTCTTTTCTTCGTCCTCGGGCTCCAGCCTCACGAGGCCCAGGCTGTCATGTCCATGTCTAGACGGGGCGCCGGGGCTCCCCGTCCAGCTGTCACCATGGGGATGGAGGCGGAGGGGCAGCGCAGGGCGCCGCGCTGAATTGCCGGGAAAGCAGAGACACACAGAGAGAGCGAGACTGCCCTAGGGAAGGGGGCCCCCTCTTGGCGGTGAAGATCACTAGGATTACGACTACTGCTACCCCCGCTCCCTGGATTGCTCTACCCGCCTCGCCCTGTGGACCCAAGGCCGCTAACAAACCCTTCCTTCCTTCCTTCTCTCCTTCCTTCCTTCCCTCCCTCCCTCTTCTCTCCTCGCTTTCCTTCCTTCCCAGCCCTCCTCCAGTTCTAGTTTGTGCCCTTCTCCCCAGTGGCAGGAAAGAGACCTCGGTCCAACCCTTGGGCGATCCGTTTCAAGCCAGACTTTGTCCCAGGACCCTCTTGGTGACCCCTCATTGGCAAAGCGGGCCCTCGGCACTTGGCAAAGGGCAAGAAGGGCCGAGGGGAGCATGAAGGCCCCCCAGGCCCTGCTGCTTTACTCCTCCTTGGCGGTGCTGTGGCCCCGGGGCTGCAGCCAGCCCTACCTCCGCCTGCGCCCCTCCCCCAGCGACAACCTGCCCGTCAAGGACATCATTGAGCATCCGGACCCAGAGTATGACCCCAAGGAGCAGGACCTGGATGAGAGGACTTTGAGGAAGAAGCTGGGGAGCAGCTTCGACCCCCACTTCATGTCGGTGGCAGCCCCAGCCCAGGGGAACCTCTCAGACCCACATCACAGACCCTTCAAGGGGACGGGGCCCTTGCCCAATGAGCTCAAGAAGCTGGACCTTGGGGAGACGCCGTACGGGGCACGGCTGCGGATGGGAAAGAAGGCCCGGCGGAAGTTCCTGCAGTGGCTGTGGGCTTACACGTACTGCCCGGTGGTCTACACCTGGAAGGACCTAGGGGCCCGCTTCTGGCCCCGCTACATAAAGGAAGGGAACTGCTTCTCAGAGCGGTCCTGCTCCTTCCCGGAGGGCATGTACTGCAAGCCAGTCAAGTCCGTGACCAAGACGTTCCTGAGGTGGTACTGCCAAGGGTGGTCCCGGCAAAAGTATTGCACTTGGATCCCGCTACAGTACCCAGTGATCTCTGAGTGCAAGTGCGCCTGCTAGCCAGACCCAAGGTTCCTGGGTGACCCGACAAACTGCCCCTGTGCGCCAGATGTGGATATATGCGGACCACTTGCCTGAGAGAGCCTTCACCTGGAAGCCCCTTGAGGTGGAATGGCGTTGGCAGCCCTCCATCCAGGCCACATAAGCTCTAGGTATTCTGTGGGTAACATGCTTCCAACACCGCGTAGGGACTGCATGTTTGAACCCAGAACTCTCACGGTGGACCCATGGAGAGACTTGATGAAACAGGGACACACAATCCATAAGGGACCTCACCTGTTAGTTTCTCCATCCTCGTCCCGTCCCCCCAGCAGCCCCTTGCACTGGGCTTTCTTTTCTCTCTCTAATTATTTTATCTTATTTGAAACAAGGGGGGGGGGGAGCAAAACCTGAAAGGAGATGCAGTGCAGGCCATGGAAAAAGTTGAGCACCACATTAAGATGTCTATTTTTATACGCATATAAGCATTCTAACAAAAAGAGAAAATACCATCCTTTGTAAATACAGAGATATTTTAAAGGGAGAAGATTCAGTGGTGTGTGTTTTATGGTGGGCTATTTTTATTGTTATTAATAATATGAAGAGGATGACGATGATGCAGGACCACATGTTGAAGCCGACCTTTTCCAAATTGATCACTTTCCTTTGGCAAATGGGAAGAGGGATATGTTTCCTAGAAAAGACGGTTTATACTACTCAACCTCCCTGAAAGCCTTTACAAAATTTCATTTCTGTTTCCTGTTTTTGTTTCTTTTCTTTCCAAATTTGTTGCTGACCTTGACTAATATTCAAAATTGTTTTTAAAAAAATTATGTATATTGATTAAGAAGATTTTTTTAAAAAAAGTATGATGTTGCAAATGGGTGAATTTTTGTTTGTTTGTTTTGGATTACATATAGTGATGTAGATATGTAAAAGGCATTTCTTGTGCACAGTTTATTTATTTTTCATGTTTGTGTATAGGAGAGAAAGCTAGAGATTATGCCAGAAATTTTTTTTTGAAAATGTTTACTTGAATATTCCTTTTTCAACATATCAGTGTACATATCAACCATGACTGATAAAAACATTTTTAGCAATAAACTCTATCTTTGAAGAAATACTTCCAGGATGTACTACAGATCTCTGTGAAATGGGCTAATGGGGTGGGCACACCTTGAGTCTGTTGACCAGTAACATAACCCGAAGCCACACCTTACATCAAATAAAATCTAAAGCCTATGGATTTGAACCCAGCTATGCAGTTATGTTAGACATCACCAGATCGGTCCTGGATTCTCAATGTGCACCTGAGCAAAGTGAGGGTGATAATATAGAACTATAAAGCATGCTTTCCAAAAGGAAATAACTGTAACAGTATTCAGGAAATAGGCTTCATCAATAGTTGCTTGAGATGATTCGCCATTAGGCAGTTGCTTGAGATGAGATATCACTATGTAACAAAATTTGAAAAAAACATGTTTCTGGTTTGAAAGTGTTATATTTCCTGTTTAATTGTGTGGCCCTTACTTTGAGAGTAGTTGTTCTACTCTAGAAACTTCATTTTTGTGGCTGCCACAAACTATGTTGAATTGGTTGAGACTTGATTATGAGATATTCTTGAAAAACTAAAGCAACATGTGCTGCAGGATGATGTCCCTCCCACAAAAACAAAGTTTTTTCAGTTCAGTATACTTTTCTCATGTTTTTTTTAATAGAATCCATTAGGAAATGACATTTATAACCCAGGAACAAAAATTGTGTCACATAGTATATTCTGGGCTTGGAATATTGGCATCCTCCTGCCTGTTTCTTTGCCAGTCTCCAATCATTCTCTGTGTTTGATGTCAGAATGGCTACATTTTCGATCCTTTGGCCTTTAAGCACTCTTGTGGTCTTGGGTTTTAGTGGTAAAAACAATTCCATCACCATTCAAGCTTTTCTTCTCTAACAGCAATGGGAAGCGATAGCTGCCTTCTTGGCTTCAGACAACAAAATGCCTGGAGCCATTCCTGTCTGGAAAATTAGCCATGGTCTGAAATATTACCAGCAGCCTTAGTTCCTCGCCGCGTCCGGTGATATAGTGGTACGTCCCAAACTACCACCCGGACGGAGTCTATAGTTACAGCATGATCCCGAGGAGTCTCTTAAAAAGGCAAGCAGCTGCCTTGATCAGTATCACAGGCCAGTTCTAGCAGTTTTCGTCTCTACCAGCTGCAGGACTTTTGTAGAGTTAATGCATTTTAATGGTTCATTTAAGAGTAAACGACTGCACAGTTCTTGACATTAACAGCAAGGGGGGCTCACAATCAATCACATGCGTCAAACACAAGGCTTGCAAGCTAAATCCAGACAGCCACATCATTTTATGTGGCCCTCCTCCAGATGCTGGACTACAATTCATTGACAGGAATCAGAAATGCAACTGATGGGAGTTGTGGCACAGTCGTTCTGTCAAGCCAGAGATTGGGGTTTGCATTTTGATGCAAGGCTTGCAGATATGATGCTGGGCTTTAAAATGTCCTCTGACCTTTCTTCCTCTGAGCCAGAAGGGTTGTCGAGTTGCAATTCCCATTGTCCCCAGTCCGCATGGCAGATAATCAAAAGGGATGGGAGTTGCCATTCAATAATATCAGGAGGGCTCAAATTAGGTAAAAACTAAAGAGTGCCAGCACTGTGTAAAAATATAGTTGACCATCTATATCCACAGATTCTCCATTCATGGATTCAGAAGTCCTTTGAGGCTGATGTGGCTCTTGATGAAAATGCATTTGACACCCTGGCTGAATAGAGTTGTTGCTGGGAAAATCTTTTTCCCTCTGGCTACTAATGGAATAGCATGTTGATTTGGAAGGGGCAGGGGTAGATTGTGTTGATTACACTATGCAACACGATCTTTGTTCCTGGGCTATAAATGTCATTTTCTAATTGTTTCTATCATAAAACATGGACAAAGTTTATTTAACTGCAAAAACTTTGTTTTTGTGGGAGGGACATCTTGCAGCACATTTTGCTCTAGTTTTTCAATGAATATATCATAGTCTCAACCAATTCTACTTAGTTTGAGGTAGCCACAAAATAAAACTTCTTGAGTAGAACAACAACTTTCAAAGAAAGTACTGCACAATTAAACAGGAAATAACAATTTCAAACAGAAGGCGAACAGAAATTTTGTATTTTCTCATATTGCAATGCAAGAAGCGTAAAGAAAATCGGCAGACCTATTAAAATACCTGAGCAAAATCTCCAGGGCCCAGTTGTTAGCTTCTAAACAAATCTAAGTATCTTTGACGCTGAAAAAGAAGCCGCCATGGAATATTCTTCCAAGGGATTGCTTCCGATCTCCCTGCATAGTAGCTCTTGGTGTAACATTTGTATTGTATCTTGATTGTGTCAGGCTTTCAGGAAGAGCATTGCTGTCACGCCTGTCGGCTGGGAAAGACGGCAGTTTTATATCCCAGGAATATCTTATGTGTTTATATATTTATTATACAACATTTGGGACCCAGGAGTATGGACTGTAATATGAGGGATGTGACAAGCTTGTTTTCTGTTGTTCCATGGGATAAGACTAACAACAATAGATTCAAATGGCCAGAAAAACATGTCACCTTAATATTGGGAAGAACTTCCCCAAAGTAAGAGCTGTTCAATAGTGCAATAGGCCAGTGTTTTTCAACCTTTTTTGAGCAGCGGCACATTTTTTACATTTACAAAATCCTGGGGCACACCACCAACCAAAATGACACAAAATGACACTCTAACACAATAATACATATAGTTAATATGTTTTTAAATGTATTTATACACTCAGTGTGAAACCTGGGCCTGTTTCGATGAACACAACATAGATATCCTGGCAGGAATGGCAGAAAGACACAAACTTCCCACACAGAACTCCCATAACCAAGAGAAAATGCTATAAGAGTTTGGTGGGCATTGACCTTGGGTTTTGGAGTTGTAGTTCACCTATATCCAGAGAGCACCATGGACTCAAACAATGTTGGATCAGGACCAAACTTGGCATGAATACTCAATATGCCCAAATGTGAACACAGATGGAGTTTGGGGTAGTTAACACACAATCAAAGAGCATCCCGAACTCTTGCAACAATGGAATTGAACCAAACTTGGCATATTGAACTCTCATTACCAACAGAAAGTACTGAAAGGGTCTGCTTGACCTTGAGTTTGGAAGTTGTAGTTCACCTACACCCAGAGACCACTGTGGACTCAAACAATGTTATGTTTTTGTTTGTTTTCTATCCAGAATCACAATGTTGGAAGGAGGCTCACCACTTTAAGATCCCTAAAACAGGCATGGGAAAACTTCGGCCCTCTGGGTGCTTTGGACTTCAACTCCCACCATTCCTAACAGCCTGAGGCCCTTTCCTGCTTAAGTGGCTGAGGGGAAAAAAGGAAAAGGGCCGGAGGCTGCTAGGAATGGTGGGAGTTGGAGTCCAAAACACCTGGAAGGTCCAAGTTTGCCCATGCCAGCTTTCGACAGAGACCTCTTCCTCCCCCTTCCCCTTTGCGACCTTTCTTCCCCCTCCTGCCGAACACTTACTTTTTCTTCTCCAGTGCCCCTTCTGCCGCCGTTTTGATCCGAGGGGGCAGCGTGAGCGTGTTCAGGAGGGGAGGGGGAAGGGAGGAAGACGTGACCCGTGCATGCGCTACTGCGCAGACTCACCCCAGAGCAAAGCGAGGCAAAGCAAGCAGAGCGAGGCTGGGAAGAAAGGAGCCCGAGTGGAGAAGAAAAAGTGTTCGGCAGGAGGGGAAAGAAAGGGTGTTGGAGGTTCCAATTTCCCACAGCACACCTGATCATCGCTCACGGCACTCTGGTTGGGAAACACTGCAATAGGCAACTGCAAGTGTGCACTTGGTGAAACTGTGTTAGATCCTCCCCCCCCCCCCGTTTCTTTTTCAGATGTTGTGCATTCTGTTGTACATATGTATTGAGATAGTTAGCCAGTCTTTCAGTTTACTAATATCCTGTCATTGCTACATGACTAAGCAGTTGTTAAAACACGGGCAGACAATCTTGACAATTTCTCCATATATCTGATTGCATCTAGATTTTTGTGTGCAGTAGATATGGTTTCCACACCAAAACATACCACAACATGAATGCATCTTGCAATGGTGTGATTGGTCACCTAATAATCCTTTTCCTGAGGCAATATTTCTCCAACCGCAAAGATTTTGACTTGGCTGTGTTACGACAAGATCCTTGTTTTTAAATATACCTATATCATTATGGCCATATGCAACAGAAACACAGAGAAGGTAGCTCAGCACACACAGATTCCAATGCCAATTGTTTTAGAAATTCGAATTAAACTAGAATGCAGAGTGATTGGTCACAGGGTGAGTGACAGCCGCTATTCCCAACATTCAATCTCTATGCTGAGTGAGAAACACTGAATTTCAGTTCTTTAGGAGCAGAGACAAATTAACTCCAGGGCACTAAACTAATAGGTTCCCATGACATTCCCAAAATGTGTAAATAAGAGTAAGCATGCTCATTTGTCTTTAGACGTCCTTCATGGGTTGCTATAAATTGACAGGTGGCTTGAAGGCACATACAAATACATAAACTAAGGCCACGAATGATGATTTACCTAGTTTGTACATTGCTGAAGAGTAGCAAAGGGGGAAGGCTAATGCTTCTATGCCTTGGCTAAGGGCTATGATAGGGGTCCCCAAACTAAGGACCGTGAGCCAGATATGGCCCTCCAAGTTATTTACCTGGCCCCTGCCATAAACTTTAGACTTAAGCTTTATCACACTTGGGGCTTTTGGTCCCTTTCTCCTCTTCTGGGACAGAGTCTGCCTAGTGCCATCAGGTGCCTTGTCCCATCCCCTCCTTGTGATAAGGGAAGAAGGGAGGCTGTATTGGGTGCCACGAGGCACCTCCCATGCCTGCCATTTCACCAATGATTGCCAGTGAAATGGGCTCAAGGAGAGGTAAGTGTATAGAGGTCCTTAGGGTCACTCTGAGTCTAAAACGACTTGAAGGCACACAACAAGAACAACAACAACCATTCAAAAGCAGGCCCACACATCTCACTGAAATACTGGAAAGAGTATATTTGTTAAAACTGTTCTTCATTTTAAATATTGTATTGTTCTGTCGATTACCTTCAAAGTGTTGGTTCCCACCTTTAAGGCCTTATATGGTCCAAGGCCGGCGTACCTGAGGGACCGCCTCACCCCCTACCAACCCCAGAGATCACTTCGTTCGGAAGACCAAAACTTGCTTGAAGTTCCCAACTTTAAGACCTTCCACCTGGTGGCCACCAGGTGCAGAGCCTTCGCGATTGTGGCTCCATACCTATGGAATGCCTTGCCGGCAGAAACCCAAACTCTACAAAGCTTACCTTCCTTTCGGAGGGCATGCAAAACATTCTTATTCCGGCAGGCATTCGAATCCTGCTGATTGGTGATTTCTCTTTGTTTTAATTTTTTCATGTATATTGTTCTTGTTCGCACTGTAAACCGCTCTGAGCCCTCGGGAAGTGGTGGTACTGTATATAAGTAGAAATAATAAATAAATAAATAAATATTTTTGCACTGCAAATTACATATGTGCAGTGTGCATATAAATTCATTCTTTTTTTCAAACTATAGTCTGGGCCCCCAACAGCCTGAGAGACCATGAACTGGCCCTCTGCTTAAAAGGTTTGAGGATCCCTAGGCTATGGGATGTGAGGGCGGATGAAGAGGTAATTGTGGCATGCATTTTCATTGTAGAATGAATGCAGATTGACACCACTTGAACTGTCATGGCCCAACACTACAGAATCCATGATTCACCAAGAGCTAAAGACCATGTAAAAGTATAGCGTCCATGATTCAATAGCATTGAGCCACAGTGATGTCAAGTGGTGTCAAACTGCATTCATTCTACAGTGTAGATGCACTCTTAGTCTGAGCCAACAGAACTTTTACCCAAAACAGGCAAGTATTTTTTTCTTTTCCTTTAAAAAAATAATTCATGATGACCTATTTATTTAGTTAAATGCAGGAATAGTCCCTTCTCAGCCAGGAAGGAAATATTAATGAATATTCTTTACATCCCTACTTGGCTCTGTCCCAGGAAAGAAATGATATCAAGGTGGAGGAGAGGCAAAAATATACTTGATCCCCATGACCTCTGATACTTGTAGCAATACTCTTCTAAAGGAACTGTCCTTCTTTTAAAAATCATGCCAGATTCAAATGAGTTAAAACGAGTTCAGTTTCTCTGAGACCCCATCTACACTGCCATATCATCCAGTTTCTGAATCCAGATTATCTGATTTGAAAACGGGATTATATGGCAGTGTAGGTCCAGCCTGAGAGCACAATGGCTGGATCTACACTGCTCTATAATCCAGTCCAAATCAGATAATCTGACATCAGAAACTGGATTATATGGGAGTATAGTTGTGGCAAAACAAGTTTTCTTCACTTGTGTGCATTTTTGTAGACATGACTGGATAGGATCTGATTTTGTTCCATTCCAAGGCAGCATCAAGGATTGATTCTTATTCTTATTATATTTATTTATACCTCGTTTTATCTCTCCTGCAGGAGACTCAAAGCAGTTTAACATAAGAGCATTAGCATACAAATTAAAATGTACAAATACGCAAACATTAAAGCAAGATTAAATATAACAAATATTTTTAAAATCCCAGTTAAAAACCATTAACACATTTTCAAAGTTAATCCTTAACGTTCAGTCTTATTATGTTTCAGACTAAAACCACTAAAAACAGAACACGGGAATCTGAGAGCTGTTTTGCAAAAACTTTACGTTTTCAATTTGTGACCACCACAAACAAACAAATAAGTAAACTTTATTTGTATCCCGCCACCATCTCCCTGAAGGGACTCAGGTGGCTCACAAGAAACACCCAATAGTGCAACAATATACAAAATACAAAGAAGTACACAGAGATCCAAATTGATAACAATGAAAGTTTACATAACAAATTACATAAAACAACATATAAAACACCCACTAATGTAAAAGGTTCAGTAAAACGCAGCAATGACTGTGGATATAAGCAGGCTGTATACAATATCGGCCCCATAAAGTGCTGAAGTGAGGAGAATCACTAGTTCCTCGAGTTTAATAATTAAGGTACTAATCATGGTCAAAGGCTTGTTCCAAAAACCATGTTTTCAAGTGTGTCTGGAAAACTGGGAGAGAGGGGGTTAGCCTAATCTCTCTAGGGAGGGCATTCCAAAGCCGGGGAGCCGGGACTAAGAAGACCCTCTCTCTTGTCGCCACCAACCGCTTGAGATGGAACCAAGAGGAGGGGCTCCCCAGAAGATCTTAGGGTGCACTCTGGTTCATAGAAGGAGATGCGGTCTTAAAGATAGGTTGGACCCGAAACAGCTTGCCCTTTTGGAGTGTAGTGGTTTGAACTTGTGTATAATATACATGAACCTCTATCTACACTCCCATATAATGTACCGGTAGTTCTAAACTGCACTTTATGGTCAGCGTAGACTCTCATATAATGCAGTTTAACTGTTCTGAACTTCATTACATGGTGCAGTTTTAAACTGCATTATATGACAATGTGGATGGAACCATTGACTGACCAGGAGGCAGGATAAATATGAATGTGCAAAACCTGCAGGCAACATATTTCAAAGAGAAAAAGGTAAAACATACCAAATATGATAAAAAAATTGCCACTATTCTTAATGTTTAACCATAGCCTTCATTTATTCCCTGGTTGGAACTAATCTGCTACATAACGCAGTTTGGAGCTGAACCACATGCTCAGTGGTGACCCATACAATGCAGTTTTTCACTGAACTGCATCTATATGGGTCTACACTCATCATATACGGTTCTAAACTGTATTATATGGTCAGTGTACTGAACTGCATTATGCAAGTCTACACTGATCATATAATTCAGTTCCAAGCTGCATTGTATGATCAGTGGTGTCCTATATAATGCAGCTTAACTGCACTGAACAACATTATATGGGTCCACACTGATCATATAATACATTTCCAAACTGTTTTATATGGCAGTGTAGTAAAAAGGTTGAGAAGGACATTAAAAAGGCCTTTCTGGCACAAAACATCAGGAGTGCTTCGGAAAGGAAAAAGGAAGCCTGTCTGGTCGAGGCACAACATCTGTGGCGTGGGTGCCGAACATCTGCAGGGGGACTTGTTGCATGGAGGGAGGGTATTCTGGGAAAATATTTCTGACCTAATCCCAGCAGTATCTGGTGTTGTGGGATTTGGTTACAAATGGCCCCTTAATGTCTTAGGGCGTTTTGTTCTGCTGGGTTTCAGGGGCATGTGGAGACCCCTGGTATTGTGCTAACCTGGGAAATAAACCTTGGATGGAACTGATGGCTAGATTTATTTAATGGGGGATGGCAGGAGATTTCTGCTTGCAGTCAGGAAAGAAGGGGAGAGCATCAAAATCTATAAGGAGGTGCCTCTAACTCATTCACACTGCCTTTTCCCTCAAGTTACAGTCAGCCAAGAAGTTTGTGTGTATATGTGTGTGTGTGTGTGTGTGTGTGTGTGCACGCACACACACACACAAAGAATGAACCCTGGGTGATTATTGTTAATAGTTTATTTAAGGCTAGACATTCAAAGACTGGTGCAGAGAATAACTCCAGTTGTTTCCCTCTGTGCCATGGCTATGCATTAGAAGATTATATACCACAAAATATTTGCATAGTTTGCACTGTGTGTGTGTGTGGTCATCTTTTCAACATAAATAAACACCACTTATTTGGCACCATGGATTTGGCCGTTTTGTAAAAACAAGGAAAGGGTTCGTATTTGTGTTGACTAAAATAAGTCAGAATCAAACCGCTCATATTTTCTTCCCTTTGTGCCCCATCTACACTGCCATATAATGCAGTTTGGAACTGCATTATATGGTCAGGATAAACCCATATAGTGTAGTTAAATTGGATTGATCTGCATTATCTGAGTCTGTTCTGACTATAGTCCCATCTACACTCCTATATAGTGCAGCTTCAGAATGCATTGTATGGGCTGTGATAAAGGGTATGGTATGTTGGGTTGTTCGTTATAAGCACGGTATAATTGGTTATGACTTAGAAACAACTTTCCTTATTTTGCAATTTTACTGTGATTTTAGTTACTTCTGTATTTCAAATTTACGTTCTATGCTGTACTTTGGGTTCTGTTGAGGATTCCGGTAAGCTAAAAGCAGTAGTTCTCAACCTGTGAGTCCCCAGGTGTTTTGGCTTACAACTCCCAGAAATCTCAGCCAGTACATCAGCTGTTAGGATTTCTGGGAGTTGAAGGCCAAAACATCTGGGGGTCCACAGGTTGAGAACCACTGGTTAAAAGGGAAGCTAAAAGGGGGAGGCAAGGAGAACCAACGGGAAACAGGAGCATGGTTGCAGAAGCCCAGATGCAACCAGGGCCATCATCTGCTTCAGGCCAGTCCTAAATCCTCAAATCTACCCCTTGCATTCCAGGGGTATCTCTGATTCTTTTTGAACAGCTCTGGACAAAATGGCACTGCGTAATACTGGTCAACAAACATTTTGGTGCCTCAAATGTTAGCCCTGTTTCTGGGAATATTTGACCTGCTGATTCCAAAAACGGCACCATTCTGCCTCTATCTAATTTTTAGATAGAAAACAATATGCTGTCTAACACTCTTCACTTTGCTCGTTCATGCAAAATCAAGATGTTTTCACACAGTGTTTAAATTAATATCTTTTAGACATGAAGGCAACATATTAAACATTAAAAGAAATGTACTACATGACAATTTACTTATTTCATATCAAGAGCACAGATTTACGATACGAATTAAAATATTATAATTAAACTAAGGATATCTAAGAAACTAGAGCTGATGCGGTCTATGCAATTTTCTGAATCTCTCTCTCTCTCTCTCTCTCTCTCTCTCTCTCTGTGTGTGTGTGTGTGTGTGTGTGTGTGTAATACATACAATTTCAGGCAAATTCCTGGTATGAAATAAGCATTCTGACCTGTAAAGTATAGATTCCAACAGTATGACTCACTGATCAAGAGTTTTTGTAATTTTTTCTATCTTTTCCAAAGTTGCAATACTTATTTGACCAGCAATAACAGGAGGATAAAAATAACTGTGCATGTTTGTATGTGGGTGCGATAGCAACAGATCCTCCAGGATATTCCTTCCATTATCTGCCTCTGATGTTTCACTTGCTATGTGGTCCTTTTGAATTTTCCATCTTTTTCGTCTCTCCAGCATGTCTGGATTTAATGTGTGTATGTTTTTAAAATTAAAATTATTAAGTAAGTTTTGATATAAAAACATGGAAAAAACCTAGATATAAACAAAAAAGAAAATGAAAAAGAACCCAATAGAATAAAATAACAAAGAACGCTGAAAAAATGAATTTAGATTTTACTTCCAACTTTCCTATGATGGTTATGCATCCTACTATATCAAATAACTTTCCCCACTATAATTACTATTCATATAATTCTACAGCTTAACCAAACCTATTAATTATCAAAGCCTGCAGTTAACATATTATTCTCTCTTTTTTCTGCAAAGAGATGATCAACGGTTCCCAGTCTTTTGAAAAGGTCCATTTCGGCTAGGTCAGTCATTTTTAACATGCGGCCCTTATTCACTGAAATTATGGTCCGTTTCCATTTCTGAGCATACAATAATCTTGCTGCAGCGGTCATAGGACATAGTAATCTTCTGTGTTCTTCCTCAGGTCATCCAGCATTCCCAATAAAAGAAATTCCAGTCTCAACAGGATATTAACTTTCAAAATCCTCCACATCTAAATATATATTGAACTATACCATTTCTTAGCCTTTCCAGAAGTAGCCTTTCAATTAAATCAGATGTTTAATTGAAGAAAAAAACACCTGTGGATTGGCAGCAAAGCACGGCTTTACCAATCTGGAAGAAAAGCAGTCCTGTGGACTGTACAATTTACCAGTCGATCGACCTGCTATGAAGATCTTTGAACATGTCATCAACCACAGAATTCGAGAAATTGTCTATCTTACTACCAACCAATGTGGTTTCGTCTCCAGTTACGGTACCATTGATACAATTCTTGCCACACAATCTTGGTTGAGAAACACCATGAGAAACAGAAGCCACTTCATGTCACATTCCTCGATTTGGAGAAAGCATTTGATCCTGTTCCTCATGAAGTTATTTGGAGTGCAATACGACAACATGCTGCTTCCAAATAACTGGTTAACTGGGTCCGTATTTTGTACAGGGATCCAAAAAGCAGGCTGCATCAGAGTTCCCCATCATCAGTGTGCATCAGGGCTCAGCCATCTCTCACTTCCTTTTCATTGTTGTAATGTATGCAGTTACTAGAGGTCTGTAGAAACCAGCACCTTAGACGTTGCTGCATGCTGACGACATAATGCTTGTTTCTGAGGACATGGAAAAACTTTAATTTCAAATGCAAGCATGTTGTGACCAGTTGGCGTAATTCGGTCTTCGCCTCAACGCCAAAAAGACAGAATACCAGGCAACCAACGAGGAGGAGATTGGTACCATCCAGGTGGATGGGGTGGATCTCCCTAAAGTCAACACCTTCAAGTATCTCGGATCAATGATAACTTCCAATGGCAACCTTTTTGACAAAGTCAATGCACGGATTAATGTGGCTTGGATAAAATGGCGCTCGGTAGCAGGTGTACACTATCCATAGCCCAGATCTCACTATCCACAACTGCTTTAAATTGCTCAATTTTTATCTGTCCGAACGTATCTCCCTCTGCGAACCTTCAAGGACTCTAATATCGGGAGAGGCCCTGCTCTTGGTCCCACCACCCTCACAAGTGCAACTGGTGGGAATGAGAAACAGGGCCTTCTCAGTGGTGGCTCTTCGGCTATGGAACTCCCTCCCAAATGATATCAGATCTGCCCCCTCCCTCCTGGTATTCTGAGAGGAAAAAAAGACCTGACTCTGGGGTCAAGCCTTTGAGCAATAAATACAATGATTGAATGCAACCGACCATTGCAACCGGCAAATGGACTGATCCTGGATCACGTTTTTAAACTGGTGATATTTTAGAATTTTAAATTTCTTTAAATTGTTTTAATGATTGTTTTAATTATGTTTGTTAATTTAATGTCCGGCACCTAATGGTTGCCTATTGTAAACTGCCCTGAGTGTCCGCCCCCCCCCCCCCCCCCCGGGGGTGAGAAGGACGGGGTATAACCGCTTGAAATAAATAAAATAATAAATAAACGGGGGGCTCCCAATGGCCTTTTTATTACCTCCCTTGCCTTCCCTTTACCAGCTACCCAACCCATAATCCCCTATCTAGCCCCAAGATGTAGCATTCAAACCCATGTGGGGCCAAGGGACCCCCAGAGGCCCCCAGCTGCCCACCGATCCCCTATGTTTGTTTCCCCAAAGCCCATGGACTCATGGGACCCTTGTGTGCATGTCTCTGTTTTCCACACAATTTGCTTATTTTCCCTGTTTTCCATACTATTTTGCTTATTTTCTCCCCCCATGGGAAATGCAAGGGAGATAGGACCCCTTAAGGTCTTCATGGACCTTGATCTGTATGTATACCCACTTAGTCTAGCAAATGACCTTTGCCTGCATTTTTCCTGTCCTGGGAAGATCAGCCAACATCTTGCCAGGCTTCATTTGCATTGATTGGATTTAATCAGCTACCTCAATGGAACCCATAAGACCAGGTGTCACAAAGCCAAGTGGACCAACCTTTCTTTGTGTTACCGTTTGGACAATGGGTGACATTTGCCATCCCGGTATGGAGTTCATAGTCATGAGAAACCATGCCACTGTCTTGGAAAGGCTATTTTCCCTTAGTTATTCCCAGCCATTAAACATTTATATGGACAATACTTTCAGCTGGAACGTATTTATTTATTTATTCATTCATTCATTTATTGTTTCGATTTGCTAAACCACCCTTCCCGAGGCTCAGGGCGGTTTCCAACATATAAAACACATAAAAATTTAAAACATCATAAAGCACCATAAAACAATCCTAACCAATTACATTCACATAAAATCGCACGAATCAGAACAAAGCTGATTCGTGACAAAGAACAATAGTAGCACGGCTAGGTGGGAGATTATTAATTCAAGCACCGGTCAGTCACCAAATGCTTGCCTGAACAGCCAGGTCTTGCAAGACCTACAAAAGGCCATCAGGTCCCGCAGGGCCCGCGTCTCGGCCGGCAGCGAGTTCCACAGGACCGGAGCAGCCACCGAGAACGCTCTCTGCCGTGTGCTGGAAAGCCTATAGAGCAGGGGTGCTCACACTTTTTCAGCATGCGAGCTACTCTTAAAGCAACCAAGTCCAAAAGATCTACCTGCGCACCCCGCCGTGCGCTCCCTCGCGCTCCCGCCGCCGCGTGCTCTTGCCACCGCGCGTGCTCCTGCTGCTGTTTTCCGCCCGCACAGCGCTTCTTCCGCCTGCGGGGCATTGCAGGAAGGAGAAAGCATGAGGTGGGGCATCCAGAGGGAACACTCCGCCCTGCCTGTCTCGCCTACAACGGAGGCTGCACAGCTGCTTCTGGGATAGAAAAGGTGAATAAAGAAAAAATATTTTCTCTGTCACACAACACTAGGACTAGGGGGCACCCCCTAAAGCTCCAAGGTAGGAAAGTTAGGACTAATAAAGGGAAATATTTCTTCACCCAGAGGGTCATTGGGTTATGGAACTCACTTCCAGAGGAGGTTGTGACAGCTGTCAGCCTGGACAGCTTCAAGGCAGGATTAGACAGATTCATGGATACCAAGGGAATCAGTAGTTACTGAAATGGACATCCAAGTGCCACCTCTGTGTTGATGGAGGCAGGCAGGATTTTCCCGGGTACTGGTTGTGGGGGTCGGGAGCAGGTGAGGGTTTTGCCCTCCTTTCTGCTAGAGATCCCTGTGTACAACTAGTGGGCCACTGTGTGACACAGAATGCTGGACTAGATGGGCTGAGGCCCGATTCAGCATGGCTCTTCTTATGTTCTTATGTTCTGGACGAGAGAGAGGCAGGGCGCTTCCTCTGGATGCCCCGCCTCGTGCATCCTTCTTCCTGCAATGCCCCGCAGGCGAAAAAAGCACCGCAAGAGCGGAAGCCAGCAGCAGGAGCACGCGTGCGCGCAGGGTGTGCGCGCGCATGACAGGAGCGCCCCATCTATCTGGTGAGGCCCGAAGATCACCTGGAAGAGGGCTGAAGATCTACTAGTAGCTCCCGAGCTACCTAATGAGCACCCCTGCTATAGAGCTTCAAACCTGGGACCTCAAGCATGCTATGACCCTCTGAGCGCAGTGATCTTCTGGGCACTTATGGGGTAAGCCGCTCCCTCAAGTACACTGGCCCCAAACCATGTAAGGCCTTGAAAGTCAAAACTAACACTTTGAAGGAGACCCGGAATTAAGAACATAAGAAGAGCCATGCTGAATCGGGCCTCAGCCCATCTAGTCCAGCATTCTGTGTCACACAGTGGCCCACTAGTTGTACACGGGGATCTCTAGCAGAAAGGAGGGCAAAACCCTCACCTGCTCCCGACCCCCCACAACCAGTGCCCGGGGAAATCCTGCCTGCCTCAATCAACACAGAGGTGGCACTTGGATGTCCATTTCAGTAACTACTGATTCCCTTGGTATCCATGAATCTGTCTAATCCTGCCTTGAAGCTGTCCAGGCTGACCGCTGTCACAACCTCCTCTGGAAGTGAATTCCATAACCCGATGACCCTCTGGGTGAAGAAATATTTCCCTTTATTAGTCCTAACTTTCCTACCTTGGAGCTTTAGGGAGTGCCCCCTAGTCCTAGTGTTGTGTGACAGAGAAAATATTTTTTCTTTATTCACCTTTTCTATCCCATGCATGATTTTATACACTTCGATCAAGTCACCTCTTAAACGCCGTCTTTCAAGGCTGAAAAGACCAAGGCGTTGCAACCTGGTTTCATAAGGGAGCTGCTCCATCCCTTGGATCATTTTTGTTGCCCTTCTTTGTACCTTTTCCAGTTCCGTTATATCCTTCTTAAGGTGCGGTGACCAGAATTGTACACAGTACTCCAGATGTGGCCTCACCATAGATTTGTAGAGAGGCAATACAACATTTGCCGACCTATTTTCGATTCCCTTCCTGATCATGCCAAGCATAGAATTTGCTTTTTTCACTGCTGCAGCGCACTGGGTTGACATCTTCATTGAGCTGTCCACCAAAACCCCAAGATCCCTTTCCTGGTTTGTCTCAGAAAGCTTTGATCCCATCAGTTGATGAGTGTATTTGGGGTTCTTTGCTCCGATGTGCATGACTTTACACTTGTTTAGGTTAAAATGCATTTGCCACTTTGTTGCCCATTCACTCAATTTCGAGAGATCTTTCTGGAGCTCTTTACAATCAGTTTCATTTTTAACTACCCCGAACAGTTTAGTGTCGTCTGCAAACTTTGCTACCTCACAATTTACTTCTACATCCAGATCATTTATGAATAAATTAAAAAGTAACGGTCCTAAAACTGAACCTTGGGGTACGCCACTTCTCACCTCTTTCCATCCAGAGAAGTGTCCATTTATTACCACCCTTTGTTTCCTACAGTTTAGCCAGGTTCCAATCCAGGACAAGACCTGTCCCCTGATTCCATGGCTGAAGAGCTTATTTAGGAGCCTTTGGTGAGGGACTTTGTCAAAAGCCTTTTGAAAGTCAAGGTAAACAATATCGACTGGGTCCCCTTTATCTATGTGTTTATTTACACCCTCAAAGAATTCTATCAAGTTAGTAAGACATGATTTGCCTTTGCAGAAACCATGTTGATTTTCCTTCAGCAATGCCTGTTCTTCTATGTGCTTAGTAATTTTTTCTTTAATAATGGTTTCCATCACTTTGCCTGGAACTGAGGTTAGACTAACTGGCTTATAATTTCCTGGATCACCCCTGGATCCTTTCTTGAAGATCGGAGTTACATTTGCCTCCCTCCAGTCCTCTGGTACAGTGCCTGATCTTAGAGAATGGTTATATATTTTGGCTAGAATTTCAGCAATTTCACACTTGAGTTCCTTAAGAACTCTGGGGTGGATGCCGTCTGGACCTGGTGATTTGTTGACATTTAGTTTAGTAAGGCATGTGAGAACATCCTCCTTGTTTATCTCTATCTGGTTTAATTCATTTAATTCCCTCCCTGAAAAAACTGACTCAGCTGCAGGCATATGTTGTCTGTCCTCCTGTGTGAAAACGGAGGCAAAGAAGTCATTTAGCCGCTCAGCAATCTCCTTGTCTTCACTTATTGTCCCTTCCTTACCGTTTTTCAAGTGGCCCAACTGCTTTTCTAGTTGGGTTTCTGCTTCTGATGTACTTAAAGAAGTTTTTGCTATTTTTAAAATATTCTTTGCTATATGTGCCTCAAAATCTCTCTTGGCTTTCCTGACGGTTGCTTTGCATTTAGTTTGCCAGAGCTTATGTTCCTTTCTGTTCTCCTCAGTAGGAAGAGCCTTCCATTTCTTAAATGAGTTTTTCTTCTTTCCGATCACATCTTTTACTTCATTTGTAAGCCATACCGATGTCCTCTTGGACTTCCCGGCCTCTTTCTTATTTTAGGAATGCATTTTAGTTCGGCTTGTTTTAAAGTATTTTTAAACAGTTTCCAAGCATTCTGGAGGGATTTGATTTTTTTTACTGTTCCTTTTAGTTTGTTCTTTACTATTTTTCTCATTTTAGTGAAATTCCCTTTGTGAAAATTTAAGGTCTCTGTGTTAGTTTTCACTGACAGTTTGCTATCCAAACTTAAGTTGAAGGTTATTGTGTTGTGGTCACTGGTACCTATGGGCTCATTTACAAGGACATCTTGAACCAGGTCTTGTTCGTTAGTTAGCACCAAGTCCAGGATCCCCTTTCCCCTGGTTGGTTCCATGACCATCTGCTCAAGGGAATAATCAGCTAGCATGTCAAGGAACCTTGTCTCTCTTTCATGCGTAGAACAAGAATTTAGCCAATCTAATTCGGGGATAGTTGAAGTCCCCCATTATGACTAATTTATTGCTTTTTGAGGCCTGTTTAATTTCATTTTCCAAGTAGCAGCCTGTCTCTGGAGTTTGGTTGGGAGGGCGATAGCAGATCCCTAATGCTAGATTAGTTTTTTGTCCTGGGACTTTTACCCACAATGTTTCTGTAGGTGAGTTAGAATTTTCTTGACATTCTAATTCATGAGATTCTAGCTCTTCATTTATGTACAAGGCCACACCGCCACCGTTTTTCCCTCTCCTGTCTTTCCTGTACAGTTTATAACCTGGAATTTTTGTGTCCCAATTGTTTTCCTCTGTTCAATCGGCAACCAGTGCAGTTCGTGCAGGAGAGGTGTTATATGAGATGTTCTAGTAGCTCCCAGCAGCAGGCGGGCTGCCGCGTTCTGCACCAGTTTAAGTTTCCGGATCGCCGACAAAGGTAGACCAATGTACAGCGCGTTACAGTAGTCGAGCCTCGAGATAACTGTGGCTTGGATCACCGTGGCCAGATCGCAAAGGGAGAGATAGGGAGCCAGGCGTTTTGCTTGCCGCAGATGGTAGAAGGCTGTCTTGCAGGCACAAGCAATTTGTGCCTCCATAAACAGCTGGGGGTCCAGCCGGACCCCAAGGCTCTTAACTAAAGACTGCAGGCACAGTGCCACGCCGTCAAGTGTCGGCAGCTGGATCCCCGGGTGGCCCAGCCACAAGATCTCTGTCTTCGCTGTCTTCACCGGGTTCACCTTCAACTTACTGGCTCGCAGCCATCCAGTTACGGCTTCTAGGCAGAGTTGGAAATTATCGGGTACAGATTCCGCCCCAGCGTCTATCCTCAGAATGAGCTGGGTGTCATTCCAGCCCGAAACTCCGTACCAGTTGGGCGAGTGGTCGCATGTAGATGTTAAATAACAGCGGGGAAAGGATGGCCCCCTGAGGGACTCCACAATGTAAGGGGGAGCCCTCGGAGACCACCCCTCCCCACTTCACTGACTGCAGGCAGTTTTGGAGGAAGGAGGACAGCCAATTGAGGGCTGTCTCTCTCACCCCCGCCACCGCCAGGCGGTGTGTCAAAAGTTGCATGGGAGTCAGGTATTCGGGACACTGAACTTGATCATAAACTGGATCCACAAGGGACAATAAAGTTTTAGACAGACCCATCATTGTGTCTGCACATCAGGGATATTTAATCCCATCATCTGTCATCATGTCATCCATTGTTCTGCCTGCCAGCCCCTCTCCAACCATTGGACAGAGGAAAAACTCCATCTGAGGCAGCCAGCGCCCTCCCATTGGCTGAGGTGTGCCAAACTCCCGCCTCTCCAGGAAGCCCCTGCTATAATATCACGCCAGCTCAGCCAATCACAACAAAGTGAGGTTCAGCTGGGGACGGCGGGAATTTTGAACCTGTAAAGTATATAAAACATGCATGTTTTTCTGTGTTACGTATCTCAGTTATCTTCAGCCGTCCACCACAAGCTGTCACCACTTCAGCTGACTTTAAATAAAATCTTTGGTGACTTCTCTCCAACTTGGTGAGCATTCTTTCACCAGATTGGGATTCCTACGTTTGCCAAGCACATGGATCCACAGCTGGCTGGGCACAAGGGCCACTCGCCACTTAAAGGGCTTGGCTCTCAGTCCTGGGTTCTGGCTATCTGCGGCACTATCAGCGGCTCCAAATTGCTCAATTTCAGAAATATTAGCTTGATTTCACCTGTCTTCTGCTCATCCAGGAAGAACATAAATGACCCAGAGCTGCTTCGAAAGTCAATGTTCCCAACATTGAACCTCAATGTTTTTAGAAATGGGAGCAACAACAACATTTGCATGAAATGGCCCCCAAGAAAGGATTAAATAAACTGGAGAAAATACTCGGCCAAACAAAAGATGGGATATTTAGTCATATAACTGTGGCCAGCGAAAATATCTCAAAAATGCAGGAAAGCGGAATTGTATTTCATGGGGATGAATGTACAGAAACTGCAGCACAAATTTTTGGCTTGGATATACTTAGGATGTAGTTCTCAGATTCTTTTTTCCAAACCCAGAAAAGAATTAACAGTTTTTGCAGCAAAAACCAATAGGTTTTCACAAGGCATTCCATAGAGTTGTGAGGCACTGAAAGTACAGCTCTAGCTCCAAATGATGGGTTTCACTCCCAAGTTGCAAGAAAACAAACAACAAAAGGCAAAACTTCAAGCCACGTAAAAGCATGAAATCTCCCCATAGCTTATCGCCCAACACATACTAAAATAGTGAGAAATCAATCTAAAATCAAACTGGAAGTGGTGCTATATCACTCCTGGATAACTGCTAACACAGTGCTGCAACCTTTAAAAAGGCTGAGAGGCAAAAGTGACTTCCAGTGCTCTACTGCCAGGGATACTGGCCCCCATCTACACGGCCATACAAAGCAGTTTGAAATTGCATTATATGGTCAGTGTAGACTCATATAATGCAGTTCAATGGAGTTAAACTGCATTGTATCAATCTACACTGACCATATACGGCAGTTCCAAACCACATTCTACATTGGTATATGGGACCACCATGTTCAAATCTAGTATTGAGCCTAAAGCCAAAATTACGTAGAAAGATCGGTACCAACATCAATCACACAAGATACATTTGTCTATGACAATTCCCACAGCAACTCAAACATTGCACAATATATGTGTTGATGGAGGCAGGCAGGGTTCTGTGTTGATGGAGGCAGGCAGGATTTTCCCCGGGTACTGGTTGTGGGGGGTCGGGAGCAGGTGAGGGTTTTGCCCTCCTTTCTGCTAGAGATCCCTGTGTACAACTAGTGGGTCACTGTGTGACACAGAATGCTGGACTAGATGGGCTGAGGCCCGATTCAGCATGGCTCTTCTTATGTTCTTATGTGTATATACAAAAATTAACAACTAGTAATTGGATTTCACAAAAAAATCTGGATTTATTAGTGTAGGAAGGGAGACGGGGAGAGGAGACATCAATCATGGTAATTAGTTGTATAGATCAGGTAAGGCAAGGTTGCTATTAAGAAAATAGATTCTGAGGTGGTTGTTTCTCTCTTGACTTGATGAGTGCCAACTTTCTTTTCTTAATATGTATATTTAAGATAACAGCCAGTCCTAACCTAGCACCAACCAAACCAGTGATATTGCCAGAGGGCCACTTCACATAGCAACACCCAATCCTCATATAGAATCAGCCAATCAAATGACATCACTGAAGGCCACTTCACCTAGCAACAGCCTTTGTGGTACAAACAGCCAAACATACATACATAAACATACACTTTGGCTTTTTTATATATATTGATTTTTGGGCACGGTTAAGTGATCATCTAAAGCAGCTGACATGACCTCATGATATGATTCTTTGATCAGATTCTGAAGTTATTGTGAATGGGGCTCTGTGTTTTACCACCCTGCCATCAGTTAAGCCTGGGCCAAGGTATTTTGATGCTGGAGACAAAGGATGCTACGGTGCCTTTCTCATAATATAAAACTGTCAGAAATGTCAGTTTAACATGGATAATGGCAGAGGATCCTCCGCCATGCAGCTGTGCCCTGATCTTGCAGCGCTGTCCTCTTTTGTGGCACAAAGAGCATGGCTCTATGGCTCGCCAATCTTAGGCCCAGCCAAGGGATGGCCAAGCTGCCCCCTATTTTTCCTACCTCATTCTCCCTACTGTTAGGACCTAGAAATGGAACTGAGAGTAGCACATGTGAATGTATATGGAAGCAGCCTCATGCACACTGGTGTTCAGGGCAAAGTATATTTAATAGGCTTGGGTGATTAAAAAATGGTTCAAAACTCGTTTTGGATGTAGGGGGCACTGGTGCTTCGATTCTAAAGTCACTTCTGAATTTTTTTTAAAAATTCAAAACTTTCCAAAACTTCCGAATTGATTTGTTAATGGCAGACACGCATGTGCAGTAGGAAAAAAACAGCATTGGCACTGGGAAAACTTCAGGGGATTCTCCCTCCTTCATTTTGAAACCTATAATGATGAAACTTGCCACAGTGGTAGAACACATGGACCACTGTTAGCTCACCAAATTTCATAACATTTGACTTATCCATGGATTTTTGGCGAATTTTCAAAATTTTCATAAAAAACATTTTTAATAATAAAGAAATCTGTTCCTGGTTTGAAAGTGTAATTTCCTATTTCATTGGGTGGTCTTTACTTTGAATGTAGTTGTTTTACTCGAGAAACTTTGTATGGCACAAACTGTGTTAAATTGGTGGAGAATAGAAATCATAGTAGAGATACCATCAAGGAACATCTAGTCCACTGATTCTCAAAGTGGGCGGTACTGCCCCCTGGTGGGCGGTGAGGCGATCCAAGGGGGCGGTGGGAGGCTCAGGGAAATTTGGGGGAGGTGAACGATTGGCCATTTAGGAGGGGTCGTGCGGCCCTCTTCTTTGGTCCCGCCCCCTTCACTTTGACCCCCCACACGCAGTGCAGTGCGAAGTCTGCAGTGCAAACTCCTCCACATCCTCTGGCGGAGCCTCTCCGCCACCATGGAAGAAAGCGCGGCCTTCCCCATCGGAAGCAGCAGAGAAGGCGGTGGAGGGAACAGGAGAGCCCGGGGCTTCGCCAACGCTGGAGAGGGCTCTGAGGGGACGGGAAGCCATGGCCTGAGGGGATGAAGAAGCGAGGCCTGCTCTCCGTGCGGAAGCCCTGAGCCCTCCTGCTCCCTCCTCTGCCGGGGAAGGGCGCGCTTTCTTCCGCGGCAGCGGGGAGGCTCCACCGGTGTCGGAGGAGGAGGACGCGGAGGCCTTCGCACTGCAGCCTTCGCACAACAGCTGCCGTCCTCCTCGTCCTCGCCTCCACTGCCTCCCCCTCCGCCGCTGCCTCTGAGCCCTGAGCTGGGCTGCCTCAGCGCCCAAAATGGCGAGGCCTCCTCGGGCTCGGCACCTGGGGAGCAACAGCAGCAGCAATTGCAATTGGCCAACGGGCTCCTCCCGGCAGCCAATAACAACAACAATGGCGGCGGCAGAGGAGGAGGAGGAGAAGGTGGGTCTTTCATTCCCTCCCCCGCTGCCTTTTTTTTGCTGCTTTCAGTGCTCCATCAGCCCCGTGGCCAGTGGGGAGGGTGGGGGAGAGAGAGTGAAGGGCTTGCTTCCACCTCGCCCTCCCCACTGGCCATGGGGCCAATGGAGTGCTGAAAGTGGCGAAAAAAGGCCTCCCCTTTTTTCGCCGCTTTCCCCCCTTTTTTCGCCCCTCCCCTTCCCCACATCCTGCGGGGCCAGCAAAAGGCAATGTGCGGGGGGCAAGCAAAGGCCCCCTCCAGCACCCCCTGCTCACCATCCCCGCAGTCTCCCCAATAGGGCCCTCTCTCTGCCGCTCACCCACACCATGCATGCAGGCCAGAGGGGGCACAAAATGTCATTTCAACTTTAAAGTAAGTGCTTAACACTACTATATATCAATTGCAAAGTATAACATATGATGGAATTTGTAATACCTTCAACAGCATCCTCTGTTGTCCATATTCCCCCAAAACCCTCCAGTATTTTTTGTTGGTCATGGGGGTTCTGTGTGCCAAGTTTGGCTCAATTCCATTGTTGGTGGAATTCAAAATGCTCTTTGATTGTAGGTAAATCATAAATCCCAGTAACTACAACTTCCAAATCAGAAGGGCTGTTTTCTCAAAACTCCACCAGTGTTCAAATTTGGGCATATTTAGTATTTGTGCCAAGTTTCATCCAAATCCATACTTGTTTGGGTTCATAGTGCTCTCCAAATGTAGGTGATCTACATGTCCTGTAAATCAGTCAATTCATTCCAAACCCCTCCAGTATTTTCTGTTGGTCATGGGGGTTCTGTGTGCCAAGTTTGGCTCAATTACATTGTGGGTGGAGTTCAAAATGCTCTTTGATTGTAGGTGAACTATGAATCCCAGCAACTACAACTCCCAAATGTCAAGATCTGTTTTCCCTAAACTCCACCAGTGTTCAAATTTAGGCATAATGAGCATTCATGCCAAGTTTGGTCCAAATCCATAGTTGTTTGGGTTTTCAGTTCTCTCCGGATATAGGTGAACTACAATATCCTCTAAATCACTGCCAATTCCTCCCAAACCCCTCCAGTATTTTCTGTAGGTCGTGTGGGTTCTCTGTGCCAAGTTTGGTACAGTTCTGTAAGTTGTGGGGGTCTCAGTGGTCTGTGGAAGTCAGAGCTGAATCGATTGAAGGTACTGCAAATCCCATCATCCGTTGTCCATATTCCCCAAAACATATTGTTTTTGTAATTAATCACTATGCTTTAATTATGTTCAATTTGTAACAATGAAAATACATCCTGCATATTAGATATTTACATTAGAATTCATAAGAGTAGCAAAATTATTTATGAAGTAGCAACAAAAATATGGTTGGGGGTCACCACAACACGAGGAACTTTATTTAGGGGTCACGGCATTAGAAAGGTTAAGAACCACTGCATTAATACATACATCTTTCTGTTTAATTGCTATTAAATTTTTAAAAAAATAATTTCTAGGGGGGGTGAGTAAAAAAAAATTCTGGAAAGGGGGCGGTAGGCCAAAAAAGTTTGGGAACCACTGATCTAGACTGACCTCGTTTTTCTGGGCAGAAAGGCACCATCCAAACTCTCCTGACATCCATTTGCTTCCTCTACTGAGTTGGAAGAGACCCTCAAGACACATCCATCTATTTATTCCTTTGTGCAGATGAAATCAATTATTTTATTTTATCATTACTTGCTGACTTAAAGGGCTGGTGGTGACTGGTTTCCCTAGTGCCTTGTTCATGGCAATCAGGTTAAAGTGAAATGATTGGTTTTTAAACAGTTTATGTTCTCTTGGCTTTGCAAAAGATGCTTATTGCTTTGCTGCCTTCTTTAGACACCTGTGTAGATTCAGTTTATTTTATATTTAGACGAAGACTGCTACAGACAGCTATAGGGGAGGGGCTAATTTTGGCCATTTTGGCTAATGAGCAGCAAGGCAGTGTTGGAAATGTAGTTTAACAGCAGGGCCTTTTGCAAGCTCTACCATTGGGGGCCTGGCCTTCACAAACTAAATGATTCTGAAAATTAAAATAACCTCAGGAGAATATTTCCGAGGGGGGGGGGGAGCTTGGGGTTCAAATTCAGATTTGCCCCTCCCACCTTTCTTGCATGGTTCAAAACTACTTCGAAAGTAAAAAGTCTGAAGTTTTTTACAAGTTTCAGGCTCTTCCGAACGAACATATCCAATCCTAATATTTAGCAGGGGGGTGTCAAAGAGAAAAGAAAATCACAACTGATCCTTGCAGACTTGCATGACAACTTCAGTTATTTCCCCATCTGGATTGAGATGCAAGTTTATTTGGTTCAATTTTATTTATGAGGTTTCTTGATGCTATGCCAATTACCATGCTGTCGAAAGGTTTGGTAGAAAAATAGAATCCTCCTAACATATTAATCTAGGATAGAATGGCAGAGGAGTAAAAGGCTTCTCAAACCTGAGATAAACCTTCCATCTGGTGGCTGAATACTAAATTACACACTGACATGGGAATACCTTGCTCCTCTGCTGCACATTCTACATATTAAAAGTCCCCTTCCCTGGTATAGGACACGGATGACGATTTTCTGGCCTTTTAGATGTTGCTGAACTCTCAGCATCCCTCCTCACTGCCTACGTGACTCGAATGATAAGAAATGTAGTTCAGCAACATGTGGAGGACCATGCAGTTACTACCTCTGATCTAAGACTTTGTAGGACAGAGTGGAACAAAAGTAGAGTGGTTACCTGAATTTAATGATCAGCAAGCTGAAATCCAATTGAACCACAATACGAATGGTACTGGAAGTCACTGAGGCTGGATCTACACTGCTATATAATCCAGTTTCTGAACCCATAGTATCTGTTTTGAACTGGATTATAGGAGTCCAATCTGTCATATAATCCAGTTCAACAGAGATAATATGGATTCAGAAACTGGATTATACAATGTAATAACTTTTAAAAAAATCTGTTCCTGATTTGTGTTATTTCCTGTTTAATTGTGCAGTCCTTACTTTGCAAGTAGTTGTTCTCCTCCAAAAACATTTTTGTGTGGTTACCATGAACTAGATTGAATTGGTTGAGATTCTATAAGATCTTCACTGAAAAACTAGAGCAAAATGTGCTGCAGGATGTCGCCCCCCCCCCCCAAGCTTTTGCAATGCACTTTCTCCATGTTTATATGACAGAACCAATTAGAAAATGACATTTATTAACCAGGAACAAAAATTGTGTTACATAGCGTAATCTGGATTCAGAAATTGGATTATATGTCAGTGTAGAAGGGGCCTGAGAAACCTGACTTCTGAAACCACTCAAAGTGTCCCATAGTGCATTGGGAAAGGCAAGTGCGGAGGGTAATGTCTGGATGTTTCCTTGTAATGTCAGGGTTTTTCATCTGGTGTTTCTCTGTACACTGTGACATCCTTTCCTTCCCCCATTCTTTGTCTAGTGGCCCTCCAGGTGTTTTGGACTTCAGCTCCCAGAATTTCTGGCCATTAGAGAAGCTGGCAATAGGGGTTTCTGGGAGTTGGAGTCCCAAACAGCTGGAGGGCCACTGATTGTGCAGGCCTGACCTGGAGGGAGGAGAGATCTGCAGAAAGAGATGTGTCCAGTGAGATGGTTTCTTGCAGACATTCACAGTCAAGTCCTTTTTTTCTGGCTGAAGGATCGACAACTGTTTGGTGTGTGTACCATCTGCTATCGTATTTCAAAAGAGGTCAAGGAAATAACGCCTTGGGAACTGTTTGCTTCCTCCAGAAATGTCTTATGACTGCTCTAATGCAGGCAGACTGTCCCTCTCTAAGGAGACTCCGGAGATGTTTGTCTTGGAATGCGGGCAGAGGTGGGTTCCAGTAGCTCGTTTGCACCCAAAGGGTTATATTAGGTTGACACCCAGACCTTGTGTAAATTGATTAAGTTGGGGTTTTTTGCCTTCTGGGCATGAAACATGATCATGTTTAGGCTGTTCATCACACTGAAACACACATAACATGATTCTACAGTGCATTGTTGTAAATTTGCAGCAAGGTGTGAGAACTCGAGAAAGTTAAATCTACTAAATTCAATTTTTACCAAATTACTTATTTAATCGAGTGTTATTCAGTTTTAATTTATTTTAGTCAACTATTACAGGCATTTTAGGATAGTGATTAGTGTCTGTGTATTTTTGTCTTTTATTGATATGGTTAGTGGACTAATCCATAAATAAATCTACTATACTCCTTATGGTTGCCTTTAAAGAGCTGACAAATCCATGGACAGATAATTTGTAGATATAGAGAGCCATCTATAAATTTAGTAGATAGTGGTCAGTGCTCTTTAATTTTTACTGAGTTTGGGTCCCCAAATGTTATTGAATGACAACTCCCATCACTTCTGATGACCTGCCATGTGGACTGGGGATAATGGAGATTGCAACTCAACAGCCCTTGTGGTTCTGAGGTTGGGGAAAAGTTAAAGGACATTTTAAAGTCAGACATCATATCTGCAAGCGTTGTGTCTCTGATAAGAAAATGATATATTTATAGCACAATCTGATTATAGTTACAAAATCAGATTGATGCAAGCCTGTTAATGCCTCTCAAAAGATACACAGCAAAAGGTCTGGGGAACAGAGCTTGTTAGAGAATGCCTGGCTTAGACCAATAAAATACACAGCCTTACTCCTTCTCCCTTAAAAACGCAGCATGCTAATAATTAGTCCAGACAAGAGAGTTAAAGTCAAAAGGTTTACTTACAAACAAAGCTTGCATGATGTAAAATATCATGCAGGTACAGCATTGCAGAAGAGGGCTCAAAATGGCAAACAAACCTCTCTTCCCAAAAGTTACATCAGGAGACAGAAAAAGAGTGTGAAGAAGTAGGAAGTGACAAAACAGGAAATTACAAAAGGTACATCCCCCTTTTACAGCCTTGCAGCAAACAGGAAGTAAATGTGTGTTCAGATTGATAATTCCAACAGTCTCAAACCCAACTCTCCACTCCCATCAGCAGTAGCCATGGTGACGTCTAATGACGAGGATGACAATTTCTGACTTGATGCTTGTATGCTCTAGAGATGATTTGTCTAAAGATGATATTTTGTTCCATCCTAATTGAATTAATGGTGCTTCCATCTTGATAAAGCCTGAGGATCAGGCGAAACGGATCAGGCCTGGAAAGGAATACCGTAGACGGTTCCCTTTCGGACTCCATATTGCCACCAGACCTAAATTGGATTCTTTTGTGATCTACATTGGCCATTCGGCACTTGTCCTTGCAGATTTTCGCTGCTTTCCTGCACTACACTCAGGAGCTGTGAGAGACGTTCTTTGCACGCCAGTGGATATAGCGTGCACCTCTCCTACATTATTATCATTGCCACTCTTTAATCTTATTGTCTTGAACTTGGGGACTTCCAACTATATATATTCAGCACAACAAGCGAGCTCATAGTGTTGGCTACTGAGGTAAAGTGTTTCATCTGCAAGGACTATTTTCTACATAGGACTCCAATCGTCGTATTTAATATTGTCCTTCTATCTATTTATTGATGTTTATGGTGGCACTCAGCCTAGGATTTATAGTCACAATATATATGCAATTTTGATATGCTACATAGTTTCCTACTTTTGTACACAGCACACTGCCGCTGAGTAATGTGTTTGTTGATTCCATAGCCTACCCCTTCTTTTGTTGTTTTATCACAGGAATTGCAGTCTAGCATCTGGAGGATGGATGCATACAATGTCAGGGAAGACCAGATCAGGTCCACGGGCCTTGAATGTGACGTGTGTACTTGATCAAGTTGATCCAGCACATCCTTTTCTTAAAAATATAAATTAGGCCTGTGATATCAAACTGTTTCAATACTCATTACTAAAATAGGGGGTGGCGGCAAATTGTTTCTAAAGTGTTTTGGCTGAAGGACCCCGCTACTCCCATTGGCAAAGGAAAATAAAGTCCTTGATTTCAGGTGACAGAAAGAGTATCCCAAAAGAGTTAAATAAAGCCTTTCACTTAATTTAGGTATTAATGGCACCTAAAGTGGAACAACAGAGGATTAATCGGCAGTCCCTGCCAAATTGAGAAATTTGTAGGATATATAATGGAAGAAAGGACCATCTCAATTATTATTCTCACTGCCATGGACAATGGACATTTACATCAACCAGAGGAAATGCATCACTACTCCATATTATACATATCATGTTTCAAAGTTTGCAGTATTCCCCTCACCCCACCACTTTCCACAAAGCAATAACAGTGTAACAAGAGTGGCCACAATACAAAAAAGGAATAAAAGTCCTGCCCAAGCATGAGTTGGAACAGGTGGGTGCCTACCTTTGGTGTCTTCTTCCCCTGGCTAAGAGTGAGTGGTCCTGGCGCTGGGCTCATACAGAAATGTTGCATGACTCTTCCAGCCAGAGAGGATGCAGAAAGGCCACACCCCTCCAGGCAAGGGAGAGTCCCCTCCACTGACTCTCTGCCTTTCTTCCCAGCAGCCAGGAAGATGGATACGTAATTGCAAGCAGGTGCTATGGAAGGACGTAGCACCCCTTGAAGAGGGCTAGGACTGCCAACAGGGACACTATGAAGAGGTCTGTGGTTACAAGCAAGAACCCCATAAAGATGCCTGGGATTGCAAGCAGGGACCCCACAAAGAGGCCTCGGAATGCCACAGACACCCATAAGAAGCCTAGGAATGCCAGCAGGGACCTCATGAAGAAACCTAGGATTGCAAGCAGGGACCCCATACAGAGAGCTAGGGTTTCAAGCCAGGACTCCATAAAGAGACCTAGGAATGCCAGCAGGGACTCCATAAAAAGGCCTAAAAACCTAGCAGAGACCTCTTAAAGTATGCCTCCGAGGAAGGAAAAGCCCAGCACACCAACATAGTAGTATTGATCTCATACCCAATCACACAAAGCTCAGCTCAAAATCCAAAGTATGACATTTCTTTCCAATCTGTCTATCACAACAATTGTGAATATGTATAATATCCCATGCCTAGGACCAGGAACATCTACTTTAGAAACCTTTAAAAAGAACCTTAAAACCTGGCTCTTCCACTGCGCCTTTGGTGAGTAGGCACACAACCTCACACTACTGTTTCCCCCAACATTTCTGTCACTGGAGCATACGTGTCCCCCCAGGGAAAATGTGGTTCTATAACCCCGTTTTCTTGAGCTCTCCTTACAAATAACTTGTTCCTCCTTATCTCACCCCTGAGTTTTTAAACGTATCCTGCACATGCGGCCCGTCCATTGTCTTTGTGATTGTGTTTATTGTAATTTTATACTGCTCAATGTATTCCTGTGTTGTTATGTAATTATGATGTTGCTATTTGTTGCTTAGTGTATTTGGTTTTTATTTTGCTGTACTCTGTTGTTCGGGCTTGGCCCCATGTAAGCCGCCCTGAGTCCCTGTTGGGGGAGATGGTGGCGGGGTATAAATAAAGTTTTTTATTTTTATTATTATATTATTACTATTATTATGCAAAGACAACTTCTGAGACTTCTGAACTGCAGACATGCAATACATTGGAAATAACCTTTCCCACTAATGATAGGCAGGGAAAGCAAAAACCCAACCTCAAAATGTACAAGAGAAAAACGGACCTCCCAAACATGAGTTGGAACATGTGAGTGCCTACCTTCGATGGCTTCTTTGATTCACCTGGAATGGTCCTGGCAGTGGATCATGAAGGAAGGTCGCATGGCTTTTCTGGTGAGAGACGATGCAAAAAACAGTTTCAAGAATTGAAACAAAATAAAAATATTGATACACACACACACAGGTCCAGAATGAGGAATATATGGCTTGGAAGCCTATATGCAAGGCATCCTGGGACTGTGCTCAACTACATACAAAATACAGTCCAATACAGTGGTGGCAAAATACAGTGATGGCAAAAAAAAAAGAGAGAAATGCAATCATGGATTACATTAATAGAGACACAGTTTCTCATTTAACAATTTGTAAAATGCTGGTTCTGCCACTTCTTCCCTTTGAAACATTGCATACATTACCTGGTTGCACCATCTGGCCCTTTATTGTGTGTGGCTAGACACCTCTCAAATAGAAGATGCCTCTAGACAACAAAGGCCAGGTTACCTCTATGCAGACACCCTCACTGATTGACTTTGCAGCTTCGTGCTGACTCAATGCTATTCAAGCTTGTTATTGCAACATTCACACGTGCTTCCAACAGACGAAGGTTCTTTCTCCCTCCCTGGACATCATTTCACAGGGATATAATATACAGATCCCACTTGCCTCATTTCCAACAGAACCTCTAAAATGCCATTAGCATCATACATTTGCAGGCCAAACGTTAGGAGAGAATGCTGCTGGAACACCCTGGTCATACATCCCAAAAAACTCATAATGATTTCAGCCATGAAATCAAATGCTCATTAAGATGGCCAATGGAAACATTCACACCTCCCTCCAACAGACAAGAGTGCTTTCGCCCACCCTGCACATCATTCCAAAGATAGATAGATATTTTTAAAAAACCCCACTTGCCTAGTTTCAAACAGTTTCACAACCTCTGAGGATGCCTGCCATAGATGTGGGTGAAACGCCAGGAGTGAATGCTTCTGGAACATGGCCAGACAGCCCGGAACACTCCCAACAACCCAGTGATTATGGCCATGAAAGTCTTTGACAATACATTGAACACTTCTCAGCTTCTTCCTGCCCAAACTTCCTCCCCTGAGCTTCCCATTGGCCGGCCGCCCTGCCAATCATACAAATGCACGCAGCCACTGCTTGGAGCGCAGTTGGGCTGAGTTAGCATGAGGAGCAATGGAGTGGGAAAACGGACACATGCGCAGCGCGACTTCTTTGGCACCTGCGTCTGTTCCCACGCTTTATTGGTATCCGCTGCAGATTGGAGCCCATGTTTGTTCGAAATGACAGCACAGGGCGCCCCTGCTGGCTAGCGCTGCAACAATATTTAAAAGATTGGCACATTGACCATACTGTAATACAGTGTTTCCCAACCAGTGTGCCGGGGCACACTAGTGTGCTGTGAGTGATCATCAGGTGTGCCGTGGGAAATTGGAACCTCCCGGGGGGGGGGGGAGTCTAGTGTGTTGAAGTATAAAAACCCTAAGAAACCTACCTCAATAAAGGCACAAAATTACAAACACTCCCCACCCCACCCATTGTCTACTTGGTCTCTCCCTCTCCATGCATTGGGAAGGTCCGCCTCCCTTTCCCCAAGTAGAGACCTCCTCTTGCCTCCTGGGGATTCTGTGTGGGAAGTTTGGCCCAGTTCTATCACTGGTGGGGTTCAGAATGCTCTTTGATTGTAGGGGAACTATAAACCCCAGCAACTACAACTCCCAAATGTCAAGGTCTATTTCCCCTGAACTCCATCGGCGTTCATATTTGGGCATATTGAGTATTCATGCCAAGTTTGGTCCTGATCCAACATTGTTTGAGTCTATAGTGCTCTCTGGATATAGGTGAACTACAACTCCAAAACTCAAGGTCAATGCCCACCAAACTCTTATAGCATTTTCTCTTGGTTATGGGAGTTCTGTGTGTGTCTTTCTGCCATTCCTGCCAGGATATCTATGTCGAGTTCATTGAAACAGGCCCAGGTTTCGCACTGAGTGTATAAATACATTTTAAAAACATATTAACTATATATATTACTGCGTTAGAGTGTCATTTTGTGTCATTTTGGTTGGTGGTGTGCCCCAGGATTTTGCAAATGTAAAAAGTGTGCCACAGCTCAAAAAAGGTTGGGAAACACTGCTGTTATATATATATATACACACCAACAGACACACACACAAGCTTGGGGACCCGGTCCTGCCCGGGTTATTTGAGAAAGGGCATTGTTTGTTTTTGGATATTAGGTAATATCAGTTTGGTCATATATTATTCTCTATCTTAATAACACTCAAGTTTGGTCTCTCTCATTGGTGGGGGTCACAGTGGTGTCTGTAAACGGGTGAAGGTGCTGTAAATCCTATCATCTGCTTTCCATCCTCCCCCAAACTGCACCAGGACGTCAGTTGGGTTATCAGGTTTCTGTGTGCCAAGTTTGGTCCTGGTTATTTGAAAAAAAGGGTTTTTTTAAAAAAAAATTGAATGGTTTCAATAGTAGAATGGGTAAGGTTGTAGATGGACTCGTATCATACTACTGGAAAGGCTGTCAAATATGCAGATGCGATGTTAGCTTTGTTAGACGCTGTTTGGCTCCCTAGTAAAGTGGCTTTGATGCACTGTAAATCACATCAAAAGGTAATGACCCGGTGGTTCAGGGGAATAGGCTAGCGGATCTGACTGCCAAAGAAGTAGCTATGCAGAAGCACACACCTGTAATGTTAAATCTCACTGACTCAGGCCCCAAAGTGGAGAAATGCAATTACACTAGGCAGGAGGAGGAATGGGCCTTGAGTGAGGGTGGGGAATGGGAAGATAGCTTCATCAAAATGCCAGACCACCGCGTATTTGTCCCTAAGACAAAAGCGTGGCACATAGTACAGTTTTACCATGAGAGCACACACCTAGGGAAAAGCGCCTGGCAGCGCTCCTGGAGAGGCAGATGTTCATCAATAGTCTGCACAGCTTGACGGCCTTGGCTGCGCAGAGATGCTGGACATGTGCAAAGAATAACCCAAGAGAAGGGCCTTTGAAAGCGCCTGGGATACAGTACCAAGGGAATTGGCCCTTTGAAGTGTTGGTGACAGACTTTACAGAAATGCCAATGAGTGGAGGCTTCCGTTATTTGTTGCTTTTTGGATTGAAGCTTTTCCTACACGGACAGAGAAATCAGCTGGGGTAGTAAAAGGCCTCATGAAAGACATTATTCCTAGATTCGGCATGCCTTTACAGATAGGCTCAGATAACGGGCCAGCGTCATGAAAGACATTAACCACGTGGTACAGGGACTGTGTAAACTATTAGGTATCACGTGGCGTCTTCACTGTGCGTACCACCCGCAATCTTCTGCCAGGGCAGAAAGAGCCAACAGAACGTTAAAGAACTGTTTAGCAAAGATTTGCCAAGAGACTAGGTTAAACTGGAGGTTGGCGTTACCTCTGGCCCTCCTGAGGGTCAGGTGCACGCCCCACAAGAAGACAGGCCTGTCACCTTTTGAACGTTTGTATGGCAGGCCTCCATTGAACTTAAAGACTATGTGTGGACTATCTTCTGACAGTCATGTGCTGGGGCACCAGCAAACTTTGCAAGATGTGCAGATGTTAGGGAGACAGCTAGAGAAACTTAGCCAGTATACAGCAGATTTGCACCCACCTCTCCCTACTACCTCTTTGCATTCTTTTTCAGTTGGTGAATCCGTCCTGATTAAGGAGTGGAAAGTGCGTCCTTTGCTGCCCCGATGGAGAGGTCCATTCACCGTGCTGTTGAGCACACCAACGGCGGTAAAGGTCGAGGGAATTCGTCCGTGGGTCCACTACACGCGTGTGAAGAGGGCACCGGTTGTTTTGGAATCTTCCGTGGATCCAGACAACCCCTTAAAGATGAGGATTACAAATACCCAGCAAAGCCCTATTTAGGGGGCAAAAAGAAGAAGAAGGCCACAGAAGAGTCGTCTGAAACCATCGCTCCCAATCCTGGTAATAGTGGTCCAACGCAAGAAAGATGGACAGAGCCAAAAGCACTCTCACTGAGGTGGTGGCTTAGCATCCTAATGGGACAGCGTTACAGGAGTAAGCGCCCCGTGGGAGTAAGGACCATTTTTGGGTATATGGCTCTGATATTGACATTGTACATTACTGGGACACATGGAGGGTGGGAACAAAATATGTTTCATAGATTGGTAACTAACATGTCACATGAACTGGGTTTGAAATCATGCTGGATTTGCAGCCATGGACCTTCTAGTCATAAACAAGGTTGGCCGATTGTCCCAAGTGCAGTATTGACCCTGAAAGGGTGGAATGACATTAAATGTAAGCAGGAACGCTTGGGAAGGGATGTAGATAAGGCTCAGTTCATGATAACGCACCGTTCTCCTGTTTTGGAAGCAGCGCTGTGCTTTAAATGGGAGAATGATGGGAGGTTATATGAAATAGGTGATCAGAGACTTGGCATGTATGAACTTTTCAATTGGATTGAGCTAGGCTCTTATCCTGCATGTAATCACACGATTACTGTGCATAGCAGATATAAGGCACGTTGTGGCCAGAGGACAAGAGGTGTTTGGACTTGGGGATGGGAGAAGTCAAATTGCACTCAGATTTTGTTTGGAAACCATCATGAGAATGCCATAGTGAACTTGGTCCAGAATTTGCCAGCCAGACGCACAGGATTTCGTGCTACTGGACTTCCCACTGGTGTTGTGTGGATTTGTGGACAGTGGGCAATGTCAGTGCTTCCTATGGCTTGGAGTGGAGTGTGTACCCTTGGCACCTTGCAGCCTGGGGGTTTGAGAGTGCTCCCCAAGGAGACACCTGTCACTAATTTGCATTTACATATCCAGAAGCGTTCATTTGCTGGAGTGAAACGCTATGGTTATGACCCGGACAAGACTTTTCTGAGTGAGAGCCAGAGGTTCATAGCAATTGTCTCACCCAGGTTGGGTGTAGCTTGGACTATAAGACAGCTGCGTGTCTTATCATTTGGCCTGGAATCTTTGGCCAATGATACGTTTGAAGGAATGTCATCTTTGCAGATAGAGGTGAATTCTTTGGCAAGAATGGCGATGCAGCAAAAGCTAGCTTTGGACTACCTTCTATCAAAGGAAGGTGGGCTCTGTGTGTGGTTAAATACAACCTGTTGTCATTTCATCAACAAGACTGGTGACATTGAACTTGACCTGGTCAAGATTCAGGGTGTTGCTAGAGAAGTACAGAAGACTTACTCAGCCCCAAGTGATTTTTGGAGCTCTTTGTTAAGCTGGCTACCGAATTTGCATTGGCTACGTTCACTTGTGATGATAATCATAGTGGTAATATGTTCTGTGCTAATCATAATGTGCTGCCTACCAATTTTGCTGAAATGTTGTGCTTGTGCAATGCAGAAATCCATAGATGCAGTGAAAGGTGTGCATGCCGTCAAGACTGAGGAAACCATGGTCAAGAGAGATTGGAGAGTGAATTGGTCCTCTTGAGGGGTTCCAGACGTATGTGTAGGTAACTCATGAGCTGATTTACCCACAAAAAAGAAAAATTCTGGAATAAAGCAGTTTTGGTACTTTCTGTGGAGGAGAAAGGTCAGAGAGTGATGCTGCACACGTGTAGAGCTTTGAAAAGTGGGTTTCTGTGCCAAGAATCAGGCAGGCACTTGCTCCGTGAATGTAACACTGTGATTGGTGCTTCTAATCAATGCTGTGACTTGTTAAAATACACCCCGTGCCTAGCGTGAGATAACGTAGGCTTAGATTGGTCTAACAGTACAGGGTGTGCTATTTGGTGACGTTAGTGCCAAAGGGAGAAGAACTGCGCATGTACAGAGGGATTCTGCCCCATCCGTTGCTGGCAAGGAAAGGCAGAAAGTGAAATGTTGCTAATCGGGTACATGAGCGTCCCAGGCCACTGATATGTACTGTGAGAAAGGACTAACTTAGAAATGTTCATTGTTCTAACACATAGGAGGGGTTTTGAGATGTGATGCTAATGAAAATGTAATGTTTTATTGGATTAATGAAATGCCATGAAACACCAGCCAATTATGATTGTGTAAAATCCATGAAGGAGGGCGGGCTTTTCTGGATGCCGCCATGGGGGTATAAATGCTTTGTACTGAGAATGACCGGGGCCGTTTGCCCCTGATTAACAGCTTGTTCTGTTTGGCAACCCCACCAGCTGGTGTTATCAATAAATCTCTTTGATTTCACACGAGCAGTGAAGTTGTTGCGTGTTTCCTCATCCCTGCCCGCACGTTTGCGCACCTGTTGGTAAGAGGTCATTTGCCAATCCGGAGTTCCATAACTCCCCAATTTGCTGCTTCAATACCACCATAACCTTGGTGGTTCAAGGTTTCAAAGCAGCATGATGGGCGTTCCCACTTTAAGTGGCAAGTGGTGAGATGGATTTAACAGAAAGGTCAAAGGCGGCCAGGATGAGGGGGCTTTGGGGGCCAGAAGTATTTATATGCATTAAAAGGCCAAGTTTTGTCTTTTTTGGTAATTGGATGAGTGTCGCTGTGGTCTCAGGGAGTGGAGGTACTTCAAGTACCATCATCGATGGTCCATCCTACTCAAAACTGTACCAGCATGTAGTGTGGGTCATGGGAGCTCTGTGTGCCAAGTTTGGTCTTGATCAGTCTTACTGTCAATTCAGGCTGAGGCCTAGTCAGGAGAATCAAGTTGAGGAAGCCTTACTGTCAATTCAGGCTGAGGCCTAGTCTCGAAAATCAAGTTGAGGAAGCCTTACTGTCAATTCAGGCTGAGGCCTAGTCAGGAGAATCAAGTTGAGGAAGCCTTACTGTGAATTCAGGCTGAGGCCTAGTCTCGAAAATCAAGTTGAGGAAGCCTTACTGTGAATTCAGGCTGAGGCCTAGTCTCGAAAATCAAGTTGAGGAAGCCTTACTGTCAATTCAGGCTGAGGCCTAGTCTCGAAAATCAAGTTGAGGAAGCCTTACTGTCAATTCAGGCTGAGGGCTAGTTTGTGAAATCAGCTAAAGGAAGCCTTTTTATAAAGAACTCTGTCTGGCACCTTTGAGATTTGGGATGTTGGAATGCTGGCCAATCCTTGGTCTATCCTCCCTCAAACTGCACCAAGACGTAAAGTGGGTTTGGTTTTGTTGTCTCATTGTTGGGGGCTGCAAAGTGTTTTGGACTTAAACTCCCACCATGCCTGACTGCCTCAGGCCTTTTCCTTATTCCACTCTGGCACTTTACAGTGTCGGAATGTTCGTGTTGGCTGGCCAATGGGAGTCCTTTATGCAAATGATCCCACAGTGGGAGCCAATCAGAAAGCTGCCACATATCCCTCCAGACACATACAAACATACATACATACAAACAAACATTCCGCTTTATTAAGGTATACAAATATACAGAATATATATATATATATATATATACTGTATATCTATTATATAAAGCAGGCCCCGTCGTCGAACGACTGACAGAGACAGAGAAACCATCCAAGGCAGAGACACCAAACTTGCCAACAGAAATAGGCCTCAGGCAAGGAAGGGTTATAGCAAAAAAACTTTACCCCAAAAAACCTTGAAGGCCCCCAAAACAACAATTAAAAAACTACATTTCCCAGCATCCTCTGCGGCAGCCAGCGAAACCCATTGGCCAACATCGGCCCACACAAAATGCAGGGAGGCTGAGTAACCATAGTAACGCTGGCCAGAGCCAGCCAAGGCTAGGATAGAATGCTGAGTGATTTGAATTCAGTCAGTTGGTGCAAGATCTAGGAGGGTGCAGGTTACCACACTCGAGAAACACAATCCAAAAGACCAAGCCAGCAAAAAATATCACACAACGCCAAAATGCAGAAGATACACAACTATGTGCACAGAGCACATACATACCACTCACAGGACAAAAGACACCCACAACAAAAGACACCCATTTTACAAACACCACACCCACAACATGACAGCAACACAACTCGCGATGCCTACCTCTACAGACCCACTACACAACTCACACAACACATACATACCACTGCTAAAAAGAAACCAGCACAGTACAACCAACTAACACACCCCACATCCACACCGTACATCCACACCACACTACCACTGCACACTCACAACAACAAACTACACACTCAACACCACACACTCTTCTCCAACCACCATCCCAAACACACACCACCAATCCTCCGCTTTACAAACACCACCCCCACAACATGACAGCCACACAACTCGCAATGCCTACCTCTACAGACCCACTACACAACTCACACACAACACACGCCACTGCTAAACAGAAACCTGCACAGTACAACCAACTAACACAGTGTTTCCCAACCTTTTTTGAGCCGCGGCACACTTTTAACATTAAAAAAATCCGGGGGCACACCACCAACCAAATGACACAGAATGACACTCTAACACAGTAAAGAACGGCTGGAGGATGGTGGCCTGCTGGGAGCAGCTTCTGGGAGTGCGAAGCCGGGAGGGCGGAGCCAGGCAGCGCCACGCCCCGCCCCCTACCTCCGGCTTCACCTCGCCCAGCAGCTGCACCAGCCCTGAGGGGGCAGTCCCCAGCCAGCGGTGCCACAGCCAACACAATGCTGGCTTGGCACTGTCCCCTCAAAGCTGGAGCAGCTGCTGGGAGTGCCGAAGCCGGGGGAGGGGGCAGAGCCAGGGCGCGCCATGCCCCGCCCCCTCCCCCAAGCTTCAGCTCTCCTACAGGCCGCGCCAGGCCGCGCCATGCCCCGCCCCCTCCCCCAGCTTTAGCTCTCCTACAGAGGAGGAGCATGAGCGGTGGGGCGGGCTTCAGTGGGCGGGCTCTTCCTCCACATGGCTTCAGCGAGCGAGGGCAAGAGTCATGGTGGGAGTCATGGCGGATTGGAGGCTGGCTGGAAACGGCCGAAGGAGGCGCGCCCGGTCCCTTCTTCTTTTTCTTCACCACTGCCTGGCCCTTCCTCCTCCTCCCCCAAGCAGCAGGAGTTCGGCAGGCGGGAGGGGGGAGGAAGGGGGGCAGAGAGCTTTACTCGTGGCACAGCAGGAGGTCCATCATGGCACACTAGTGTGCCAAGGCACACTGGTTGAGAAAGACTGAACGAACACACCCCACATACACACCATACATCCACACCACACTACCACTGCACACTCACAACAACAAACTACACACTCAACACCACACACTCTTCTCCAACCACCATCCCAACCACACACCACCAATCCTCCACTTTACAAACACCACACCCACATGACAGCCACACAACTCGCGATGCCTACCTCTACAGACACACAACACAACTCACACACAACACACACAACGCATACATACCACTGCTAAACAGAAACCTCCACAGTACAACCAACTAACACAGGAGGACATAACAACTACCAGGAGGACATAACACTAACACAAATAGGGCACCAGGCACACAGGCACCACTGACCAACACATACCACCGGAATAACACAAACTTCCAAAACCCACAAAAACAAACTAACAATCCTGCAACACAAAAACCCAACCCAACCAAAATTCACAACAAACACCACTGGCAAAAGCCACACCCCTCCACATCACAACCAGCACACAGCCAGACTGAGACAACTATGTCACCACAACACACACAAAATAAACCCCACAAATACCTGACAGCAACACCACACACCGACAACTCCACAGGACTTCAACATCCCACCCACCAGAACAACCCACAACGACACAGCCATGACCCCACCAAGACCGTAAGTAACATCATTTCCAACCCTTACATACTCAGACTATCTCGCATCTCCTAAATAGGGCACAGCAACGCGTGCCGGGTACAGCTAGTATGTGTGTGTGTGTGTGTGTGTGTGTACACACACTCTCTCTCTGTTGTAGTTGAGCAAGCTGAGCCTGTAGTTGCTACAGGTAGTAACAGGGAGGAGGATACTTTGTCGGATATGTCACTTGAAGAGGGAGGTTTGGGCAGACTTACTGCAGCTGGGAGGAAGAGAGCTGCAAGTGTTGTGAGTTTGGAAGGTGCAGAACAAAGAAGATAGGTCTGACAAATACTTAGGGAGCCTCCCAGTGATTACACTTTTGAGGGGTTTGAAGCAGAGTTAACCTCAGAAGAGAGTGATACAGAGCTGGACTCAGCGTTGGTGCAGGATGTCAGGAATGTGTTAAATGCTGAGTCCAGCGAAAGCTCATTTTTTGGCTTTTCGAGTGATCCTGATTGGCCTAGTGGGAATGTTGAGTCGGATTGGGGTCCTTTAACTGTTCAGCAAAGGTGGGAGGATTGGAGGAACACACCCAGTGCTGCAGCTGTGGGGACTGAGGCAGATTTGGGTGGGGAGTCTGATGACTCTGATTTGTAAGGGTATAAAAGTAAGGTCTGGGGATTTGGGACTCTGCGGTCGGCCAAGGTGTTGCTGGTGGGTTGCTGGTTCCTGTATCTGGTGTTCTTGATTCTTCGTGTCTTAGTTCTTGATTCCCAGCGAGCTGTGAGTATTGGGCTGTTTTCATGTTGGGTTCTGGGGGAGCTGCTATGGCAGCTCTAGCTGACACTGTTGTATGTTGGGGGTTGGGGCTTTAATGTGTGTTTTTATGTTTAGTGACTACCGCGTTTCGTTTGATCATTTCCTGTGTTGCTGTGAGTACCTGTCTCTTCTTGGTATTGTATAATGGGTGGAGGGGAGTTGCTGTGGGTTGCGGGGGCTTTGATGTGTTTGTTTGTATACTTAGCTCCTGGAATTTGAGAAGCACTCCTCCTTTCCTTCTCGGACGGGTCTTCGCATCACACAGACTTCGAGCCGGGATAAAGGCCAAAGACTACGAAAGACGGACGTCTTCTCTGTTTTGTTTATAGGCTTTTTTGGGTGTGGGTTTTTTTATGCCGGACTGTGGCTATGTTTTTGTTTGAATAAACTGTAAATACTTTTACTAGCTTGGCGTGTCTGTGAGCCATCTGTGGGAGTCTCAACACTCTCTATTAAATATATATATTAGATATAAAATATAAAATATATACATATTATATATATATATATGTATATATATAATTTTTTATTATTACCTATCGCCAACACCTACAACTCCTCGAACGCTTTCATCAGCGCTGTCTTCGCACAACCCTAAATATACACTGGACCAACTATATGACGAATGTTGCTGTCCTTGAGCAAGCATGGATCACCAGCATTGAGGCCATGCTATTGAGAACACAGCTGTGCTGGGCAGGGCACGTCTCTGGGATGGAGGACCACCGCCTCCCAAAGATACTACTCTATGGTGAACTTGCCACGGGTCAGTGAAGAGAGGCGCCCCTCAAAAGAGATATAAGGACTCCCTGAAACAACATCTCAGGCTCGGCCAGATTGATCGCCAACAATGGTCCACCCTGGCCTCACATCGGGAGGCATAGAGATGCACTATCCACAATGCTGCGGCCTCTTTCGAGAAGTCACGCCGAATGGGTCTCGAAGAGAAACGACAACGCAGAAAGAACCGCAACTTGGAAGCGACATCACCCAAGGAGACTATCTGCTGTGCTTTCTGCAACTGAACTTGCCTATCTCAGATTGGCCTTTTTAGTCATCAACGCGCTTGTAAAAAGTGTGCAATGAGTCCTTCCTAAGAATCTTCGTTCACGAAGTAATGCCGAGAGATTATTATTGTCCTTATCATTGTAGCCAATGTGTCAATATTGTGTGTATGTATACACATTATTGGCACATTGGCCACAATAAGCATATTTATTATAGCCAATATGCCAACATATTATTATTATCATCATAATTATTTAAAATGGCCATGTCTCAATTATACAAATGATATGACAGGTTATACCCTAAAATGGTTCAATGATATCTCAGTGATAGAGCAGGTGAAGCCCTAATGGCCGTCCTTTAGAGGCCTTCTTGGGAACACAGGAATATTTGCACTAGCCAGGAGAGGCTGATTACCAATCCTTTGCTGTCATCAAGAGAACGAGAGGGACACATGCCCTTGAGCCATGGAGGCGCCTCTGTGCTGCCATCGTATGGACGGAGTGGGAACCGCAACTCGATATTATATTTCTCAAAATAATCACAAAAATAATGGCAAAACGAATGAAATAAATATAAATAATAATAAATAAAAATAAAAGGTCTCTAAACAACTTCTAAAAGGGACCAAATGGGCAAAACGGGCCCTGACACATACTAAAGGGGCCCTAAAGAACTTCTAAAATAGAATAAACAGGCAAAAGGGCCCTGACACATACCAAAGAGGCCCTAAACAACTTCTAAAATAGACCAAATGGGCAAAAAGGGCCCTGGCAAATACTAAAGAGGCCCTAAAGAACTTCTAAAATAGATCAAATGGGCAAAACTGGCCCTGGCACATTTCAGCCTTTGTAGTTTTCTGTAAGAGAAAAGGGTAATTGGAAGATGGAGGAGAGGAAGAAAGCAAGAAACAGTGGGACTTTGAATGCTTATTGATTTACAGTATTTATATGCCGCCCTACTCACCCTGAAAGGGACTCAGACTGGATCACAGAACACATATATGGCAAATATTCAATGCCATTATACACTAACAAGACAGACAACTGTACATAGATACAGGTATATATAGGCTTTCCCATCTTTGGCATCTTGGAGGCTGTGCTCGATTCTGTGTGTGTGTTTGCTGTCGCTCCAGTTTCCCTGCCGAAGAGCTTTGTTCATAAACTTTCTCCTTGATCAAATTGCTAGCATTTTTCTAGCATTTCCTTATGGGTGCCTTAAATACCTACCTGCTTAAGCGGTACCTATTTATCTACTCACTTTTCAAAACTGCTAGGTAGGCAGAAGCTGGGCTTAAAGCCTAGGAGCTTACCCTGACCCGGACTTGGAACTGTCAACCTTTTGGTAGGCAAGATTTACTGCAGCTGGCAGTTAACCTGCTGTGCTTCTCTTCCTTGTGTGTGCCTACAGTTGTTGCATTTTCTTCAGCCAGAAATCTTTGAAAATGAGGTGGTTTAACACAATTTTGGAATCTCAGAGCATGTCCACATGACAGGTCTCCCTGCTCTTTTTATGATTCAGTTGCATACCATTAAACAATCCTGTTCAAGCATTTTGAAATATAGATTACGCCAAGGGTGGAAATTATGTAGTTGACATTACTCCTTAAAAGTCATGCCATAAAGATCAACAAGGTATATATAATTGTTTTATATATACTATATGGAAACATACACAAAGTTTATAGAAGACTATTGGTCCAAAACATTTGGCTGAAACAAATCAAAGGAAATTGGGGAAATGGAGGAAGCAATTAGGTTCAGATTTTTATTAGAATAAAAATATTAATAAACTTTATTTATATCCCAGCCGCTCTCCCCAAAGGGACTTGGGGAGACTACGGGGATGATTGATGAAGCTATGGACAGGTGGCCATGCAAAGGCTTTCATAAGGATGGTCTGTAGAGATGTTCAGTTCTGAGTAGGCTGATCCTGCTAATTTTAACAAATGAAGTACAATTTGAAAAATAATAAGACGTTCCTTTGAAACAAATGGTCAGATGGCTAGAAAGCCCAACAGTAGCCCTTCAAATGTTGTTGAACTGAAAGTTCCAGAAATGGCTATGCTGGCTATGGTTGCTGGAAGTTGCAGTCCTGCGATATTTGGAGTGTGGCATGATTTCTACCCCTGGACTAAGAAAACCAAGAGTGACTCTCCAGGAGCTGCTGAACTTCAACTCCCAGCAGCCATAGCCAGGAAAGCCAGTAATGAAACAAATTTGAAGTGACAGTGATTTCCAACCTTTGGTCCTCTAGATGTTTTGGACTTTGGCACTTACAATTCCTGATAGTTGGTCAAACTGGTTGGGAATAACTGATCTACAGCAAAGTTTCTTCAAATGTGTTAACTGAATGTTGGCATTACAAAATATTTGGCAACAGTAAAAGGTTTCTGAATGCCACCTAGTGGTTCTTTTAGATATTCTGTTACCGACAATATGCAGCAAATGCTAATTTTGCTTGATGGTTTTCTTTTCAGTTTTAGAAATATATTCTTCCAAATTTTAATTACAAAAACTAAAATGGGTTCAAAAATTATTCTCAATCAAAATTAAAATCATCAGTCATCTGCCATTAAAACTTTAGGAAGAATTTGACTGCAATCTCAGCAGGAAGGGAAACATTAATGCTACCTACTTATTTTAGCAGGGAAGAAAGGATGTGTATATGAACAGAGGGGATATGATAGACATCAGGGCCGTAGCCAGGATTTTGATTCGGGGGGCTGAGACAGGGTGGAAGAGGGTCTACCCTACCAAACCTTTTGTATTGTTATCCCAATAACCCCATGAATGTGGGATATAATGAGCATGGTGATCAGATCATGATATGAATAAACATAACAGTTTAAATAATGTACCAGTAAGGCCTTCTCACAGACCACCCTGAGAATTCAGGGGGCCTGAAGCCCCCTAAGCCCCCCGGCTACATGCTTGATAGACATGTTTAAATATTTGAAAGACTGTCACATTGAGGCAAGGACAACCTTGTTTTCTGCTGATCCAGGGACTAAGACATGGAACAGTCTCAAAGTGACTTAGTAAGTCCTACTGGGATGTGTGGAGGAAAAGTTTTAAAAAAAGAGACAGAGACAGAGACAGAGAAATAGATATATTGGTATTATTCCATTATCCAGGCAGAGACCACAAGGGGGTGCTAGAGAGAGAAGGATAGTCCATTTTATGGGGATGGAGGTTCAGTTGAAGGAATACAACAATTTCCCCCTGTTTTCCTGTTATTTCCCCCCACCCATGTCCCTGTTGTCAAAACAACCATCATTTGTGATATGAGAAAAAAAGGGGGGATAACTAGTGAAGATGGGGTTTGTTTTTCTTCTTCAACTTCCTCCCCCCAATAAAATGGACTATCCTTCTCTGTCTAGCGCCCCCTTTTGGAGTCCACCCAGATAATACAACAGTATGGGCATATTAATTAAAGAGCAAAAGGGGGATGAATTTTAATTTAAAAGGAATTAAAAGGAACATTTCTTAGCATGAGAGCTGAGGTTGGAAAACAGAGATAAGATACCTGTGCTGTCGGACGTAAACTGACTGTGGAAAAAAATGTTTACATTTTTAAAGGACTTAATTAGGAAAGTGCTACCATTTATTGACCATTTGATCTAATACTGTGACTCAGTGAACCATTCCAAATTAACTTTTGGAATCTATTACCACCTTGGGTTGCAGTGAGTTTTCCAGGCTATCTGCCCATGTTCCAGAAGCATTCTCTACTGACATTTCATCCAAAATCTCAGAGGTTGTGAGGTCTGTTAGAAACTAGGCAAGTGAGGTTTATAGATCTGCAAAATGTCCAGAGTGGGAGAAAACATTATTTGAATTGGCCACCTTAAAGCCAGGCTTTGAGACTGCAAGGCCATTTAATGCTAATCAAGGTGGCCAATTGCAACATTCACACTTGCCTCTAGCAGATGACATCATTCCACAGATATACAGTATAAGCCTCCCTTGCCCAGTTTGCAATAGACCTCACAACCTCTGAGGATGCCTGCCATAGATGTGGGTGAAGATTCAGGAGAGAATGTTCTGGAACATGTCCATACTGTCCGCGCGCCAGTGATGAAGCTAAGCCAGGTCTGAACTTAGAACGTTCTTTTATTCCTTAAGTGATCAAAGTAAAGCATTCTCACACAGAGCAATTCAGCAGCCAGCATCTCACAGAGGAATCAGCATGGAGACTAACTCAAAAAGCTCAGCGTCTCCCTTATCAGTATGTTTACACAGCTGAAGGTCAAAACAGTGCTGGACTCCACTTCTGCTGTTTTAACCCTATAAATGACTGGTTACACAACACAGCATCTTATACAATGGTTGAATAGCAGAATCATTTGAAAATCACACTCTGACAATCCCCCTTTTGAATTTCAAATATTTCTGTCTATTCACAAATACTATCAATCCTAAACATACTCATTCTACGTGTGGACATCCATCACCATTTAACGCATTCCTAAGCAAATATTAAATCTTTACACATAAATCACACACATATGAATAACCTTAGGTACATAGCAACACATGTATTCCTCAAGCACTTAGGAATCTTCCTTTTCCTCTCTAATTAATGCTCTGTTAACTATCCCTTTATTTCTCTGTGCCAAACAAGGAATCACAAGAGCCTTTCGTTCTACTCCTTCTGCAATGACTGTTTCTACTATTACTACTTCTTCTTCTGGCTCCTGTTTCACTGTCTTAATCACTTCTTTCTCCTTTGGTGTGATGGATTCTTGTTTGTCCTGTTTTATTCTCCTAATCACCTCCTTTTGTTTTGGTGTGGTGGATTCTGGTTTATCTTGTTTTATTCTTCTAATCACTTCCTTTTGTTTTGGCCTTGCGCCTTCCTGTCCATACTGTTTATTGGGAGTTCCAGTTTCCCCTTTCACCACCTGTTCTCGTTGACTAACAGTACTGGATGCCCCCTCATCCCTTTCACTTACATTTTCTCTAACTTTTGGAAACACAGACAATTCTCCAAAGTTAAGGTGCAAACGCTTCCAATCTTTAGGTTTTTCAAAATATGCCAATCTTGAAAATCTAATTGTGTGTGGTGTTTCTAGAAACCGGTAACCTCCTCTCTGATACCCCAGTAGTATCAAACGCCTGAACTTGGACTCATTTTTCTTTCTTTTGTGGGTATCAGAACGTTGGCAAATTGCCCTATGATGCCCATATGTCGGTAACCGGGCATCCTGCCATACATCTTACGGAATGGTACATCATCAAGACCAACATCCCACAACCTATTTACAATGTAGTTACACGTAGACAAAACTTCGCCCCAAAGCTTGTCACCCAATTGACCATCTTTTAAGACACAAGCTTCCATTTTTTGAAGTATTCTCATTCGTGTCTGTGTGATGCCCTCTTCTCCCTTGAGTTCTTCAGTCCTCACACATTCTATATCCCTTGAACTTAGAAGTTGTTCTACTTCTGAGGTACATGCTTCTACCCCCTCATCCACAAACAATGTGCTTATTTTCTTTTGATATACCCCCTCAACCATGTCTAACCATCTCCTGGTCTTGTCCACTATTTCTGGTACATCTTTCAAAAAATAAATGAACCCATACCTGGTAAATCGGTCAACAAAAATCAAAGAATATTTGGAACTGCCCCAACTCTCTTCAAAAGGTCCAGCAACATACATATGTGCTTTCTCAAACAAATCATTTGCCCTTATTTTAGTTCTCTTGTGGACTTTGATGGGTGTCCTTCTCACAGCTGCACAAACAAAACAATCCAATTCAATGTTACAGCTCTCTAACTGAAAATTAGGATCCAAATTAAATGTTTTCTTAAGAATTTCCATATCAGCATGACCCAAAATTCTGTGTAACTGGTGTATACATCTGTCATGCTGTATCTGGCTACTTACACAACAAACTTCTACATTCTCATCTCTGTTTACATTGACTTTTTCAAACATCTCATATAATTTGTTTCTTCTCACCCCCTTGCCAATCAATTTCCTTTCTGCATTATACACAAAACAGTAAATGCCTTTAAACACTACTTTGAAATCATGTTCAGTTAATGTGGCAACACTCAACAAATTGGTTTTGATCCCAGGTACAAACAAAACATCTTCCCAATTCACTTGCAAACAAGAAATATAACAAATTCCATAATTTGAAAACTCTCTTGCTGATCCATCTGCAAGGGTCAAACTCGAACCCTGGGTTGATTGAACATTTTTGAACAAACCAATATCGTTCACAATATCGTTGCTCCCGAATCTAAAACCCACTTTACTTTATTGTATCTACTAGTCTCTGCATCAGCAATCAGGATTCTGGGTGTGGTGTTTGTAGTCCCATCAGCACGGCCTCTCCCACGATAACTTCCAGCTCCTCTGGCGCCCCCTCCGGGCTGTTGCCTATTTACTGCTGTGCAGTTCCTTAACAGGTGCCCGACTCTGTTGCACCTGAAACACCGCCGCCGTGTTTTGACTATGTGTGCAGCAGCCAAGGTCGGCGCCTCGTGGTAATCTTCCTCCTCCATCTCCTGTGGAAAACGTGCCACCTCAGGTTTGCAGCTTCTGCTTTGTTCCTTCTCAAAACACCGTCTGTCCAACTCCTCCAGAACTCTGCTAGTAACCAAATCCAATGACAAATCCTGGGGTCTCACAGACTGTAGAGAATGCAGCAGAAAATCCCAACTCGATGGCATACTAGATAACATGATGTAGGCTCGATTTTCATCAGTGATCTCCACACCTCTCACTCAACACTCCACAAATAGTTTCTTCATCATGTCTATGTGCTGCTTAACATCTCCTTCCTCTGATAGTTTTGCACCATACAATCTCTTGCTCCAAATCATTTTACTTAAGGTGCTCTCTCTTTGATGCACAGCCCGCAGCGCGTCCCAAACTTCTTTGGCTGTCTGCAATCCTTGGACATGAACCAGCTGGTCAGGAGTCAGGCAAAGGATCAAAGTAGACTTGCCTCGTAAATTCTTTCCTGCATCAGCCTCCGTCCCAAGTATCGTCTTCTGCAGCCCCTCCTGGGCTAGCAGATTCTCCATAAACACAGCCCATTCAGAGGAGTTGGTATCATTTAACTTCTCAATCATGCTAGTTGGGTTAATTCCAGCCATGCTGCTCTATTTTCCTCTCCGCTCTGCCCCCTTCTTGGGTCAAACACTGGATACACAGTAACAACAAAAAGTTCCAGAGGATTAATATGCACTTCCTTCTGTGTGACTCTCGGCCCCCGAGATTACGTCTAGCCACGTCTGTTTGGCTTTCTGACAGTCACTTTCAGGATGAAATGCAGCCTCCTTTCAAAAGAACCCGGGCAGAGCTTCTGTTTGCTTTTACTCACTTTTCATTTATCATCCTCTCACAGGCTTGCTTCACTGGCTTGCATTGGTGAGCTTTGGCTACTCCAGCCATCCATCAATCTCTCACCTCCGCACAGCATTTCTTCGTTCCGTTACGGGCAGCAATCCGAATACTAGCGCAGCGGAAGCGTGCTGGGCCCATAACCCTTTTGTCCGCGTGCCAGTGATGAAGCTAAGCCAGGTCTGAACTTAGAAAGTTCTTTTATTCCTTAAGTGATCAAAGTAAAGCATTCTCACACAGAGCAATTCAGCAGCCTGCACCTCACAGTGGAATCAGCATGGCGACAGACTCAAAAAGCTCAGCGTCTCCCTTATCAGTATGTTTACACAGCTGAAGGTCAAAACAGTGCTGGACACCACTTGTGCTGTTTTAACCCTGTAAATGCCTGGTTCCACAACACAGCATCTTATACAATGGTTGAATTGCAGAATCATTTGAAAATCACACACTGACACATACAGCCCGAAAAACTCAAAGCAACCCAATTATTCCAGTCATGAAAGCCTTCAACAACACTATTACTACCTTGTGCATAAGTTGATTTTTACAATTAATTTTTGGAAATATGGTAAGTTAAAGTAAAGGGGGAAAATAATACTTTTTCTATTTTTTTTTTTTAAAAAAAACAATACTATGACTTGTTAGACAAGCCATTTTTTAATTTTTGGAGGATGTTTTATTATTAAAAACTTCAACAAGAGTTACAGCCACAGAGTCTAAGAGAATTGAACTAAGGTGAAATTAAGTGGATACATCTGCTAAAATTAATATGCAATGGAGTAAAACATTGGTGGTGGGGATATGTGCACTAATGAATGCAAAGTGTACTCCCCCCCCCCCAAAAAAGAAAAAAAAACCCTCTAGAGGCAAATTGTTATATAACCATTGCTGTTTAATGGGCAATTGGAATGGGTTCATTTTACCAGAAGAGGACAGAACCTCAGATAAAAAGATTAAAATATCTTTTTTTTCTTCGTGGGCTCTGTGAATGCACACTTATGAAGACTGCGCGCCAGAGCAGGCTCCAAAGGAAACTTTCCAAGTTCGAATTTTTCAAATTTTGGCGGTAGCTCCGCCCAACCCTTCCGGAGGGCATATAAGCCGCTCCGCGCGTGCCCTCCACATTCCTTTGTTTTCCTCCACCAGGCTAACATCGGAACTTCTCGCTGTGGTTGTGTGGGATATTATGTCCACAACCAGTTTCAAAAACTGCATTTCTTGTTCCAGCAAGATCCCAGACTGGGACGGTCATTCAAAGTGCCTTCGGTGTCTCGGGGAAGGACACGTTGTTCCGACCTGTGTTCACTGCCAGGCGCTGACCGTGCAGTCGAGGAAGAGCAGAGCACGAAGACTCCGGGCCATTCTTCTAGAACAAGCCCTTGCTCTTGCTTCGATGGCGACAGCTGGAGGAACTGCATCACCTGTTCCAGGAGTGGGAATTTCCTGACGTCAATCTCTTTGCGTCGCCGGAAAACAGCCAGCTGCCCCGCTACGGAGCTCGCCTGGCCCCGGGTTCCCATCCAGGCTGCCTCGGATACGCTCTCCTACTCGACTGGACGGAGGGACTCCTGTACCTCTTCCCTCCGTTCCCACTCCTACTTCGAGTCATCGAGAAAATCCAGCTCTCCAGGGCAGACTGCATACTCATCGCTCCCTACTGGCCAAGACAAGTCTGGTTCCCAGCCCTGTTACATCTCTCCAGGAACCGGTATCGACACCTGCCGTGCCAACCCAATCTCCTGACAATGGAGGGAGGTCTTCTTCTCCATCCGGACCTCCCCTCGCTTCACCTGATGACCTGAAGAATCCAGCCTTAGCTGCCTTCACGCCAGAGGTAGTTTCCATCTTGGCTGCCGCCCACAAGCCCTCGACATCGAGGGCCTTCTCTGCTTGCTTCTCCCATTTTGCCAAGTTCCAGGCGCAACACGGCAACTCCACCTTCCCACCGCCGGTGTCTACTATCCTCGACTTCTTGGTTTCCCTGGTCCAGAGGAACCTTTCGATGTCGTCTTTACAGATCCACCTGGCGGTGCTGTCTTCTTCCAATTCCCGATGGTCAAGACGTTCTTGAAGGGCTTCAACAACCTCCACCCTCCGGTACATCCACCAACGCCGGGGTGGAGCCTCGACCTCGTGCTGACGTGCTTGACGTCGGCACCCTTTGAGCCATTGGCTACAGCAGATCTTTCTTGGAAGGTGGCATTCCTAGTGACCATAGCTTCCGCCCGGCGCCCGTCTGAGCTGGCAGCCTTGAGGGTCGACGAACCTTATCTGCTTTTCCTGGCAAATCGGACACTTCTACAAACTGACATCACCTTTTTACCGAAGGTGGTGTCCTCCTTCCATGTCAACAAGGACATTGTGCTGCCGGACTTGTTCCTGACGCCGACCTCGACAGAGGAGGAGAAGTTGCACACCCTCGATGCCAAGCGAGCGCTGATGGCATATAGGGACAGGACTGCTGACCTCCAGAGGTCGCCCAGATTATTTGTGTCATACGCCACCGACGAATTGGGTTTGCCAGTGTCGGCCCAGAGATTATCCAACTGGGTTGCTTTCCTTGTCGAGCTCTGCTATGAGCTAGCTCGGCAACCACCCCCACCATGTGTCAAGGGTCGCTCAACCAGAGTGATGGCGGCCTCTACCGCTTTCCTTAGAGGGGTCCCCTTGGACTCCATCTGTAGAGCGGCCATTTGGGCCAACCCCTTGACCTTTGTGACCCACTACCGGGTGGACACCAGGTGTAGGAGGGACGGGGCCTTTGGGAGATCGGTCCTCACGTCCTGTACTATCTGAACGGTCTCCTGTCGATATCGAAGGGGTTCCTCCCGAGATCGACACTTACTGATATGGCCTGCTCAATATCGAGCTTTCCCTTATATTTCCTCAGTGATATGTTGCCCCCCTCCTATGGAGGCTAGGGTTATTTCTAGTTGTTGTAATTCTATTTTCATGTGTTATGTACCGTGCCCCTAGTTCCCCATGGGACACTGTGTTGATTACACATCACTAAGCGCGCTTCCATCCCCTTGGGGATTGCAAGGCCGCACGCCATCTTGGCTCTCTCCTCCAGTTCCTCCCGAATGGAGCACGACAGCGAAGGACGTCTCGGCCGGTGACCCTCAAATCGTTCCAGCACTTGGGAGATGTCAAAGGCTATCTCCTCCTGCCATTGGATGGATCGTGGTCTCGCTGAAGTTCTGCAGGTCGACCACGGACATGTCGCCGGGTCCAACCCTGCCCGAGCGATTGGGCAGCTGTCTCCAAAGAAACAGCCCACAGACAACGAGGTCTCAGTTTCCTCTCCCTCCTGTCCTTGCCCCATTTCCATCGGGGCCGGATCGGGATTCCAGGGGGACATTGGCCTTTCTGCCGATCTTCCCATCTCCTCCATAGGCAACTCAGCTTGCGGTAAGTTTATAGAGAGTGTCTCAACACGCTCTTCCGACTGTATGTCCCAGGAATGGTCCCAACAAAGATCGGGGGAGCTCCTGCGACTCTGGATCACAGTGGTGTCATCACCCTGTTTCCCTTCTGCTATCCACTGTTGGGGTTGGGATCCCATGATGGTTAATTTCAGCCGCTCGCTAAATTCATTGAACTTGTCAGCCAGGCATCTGAACTCACTCCAGAGTTGCTGTAGATCTCCCGGCCCCGGTCTTGATGTTGCAACCGGGGTCTCTGCAGTGAGGGGCTCTGGCAGAGGGCTCAGCATCAGTTGCTTCGGGGTTTTCTGGGCCTTCAGTTCGGTCTCCAGCTTCAGGCAGAAGGTATAGAAGTCTTCATATTCTTTATCCAAATCGGTTTCCTCCCGCTGAGGACCCTCACCGGCCTTCTCGCAAGGTCGAGGGTCTACTACAGCTAATGTCCGATCGATTGTATGGTCCAATTCCATCTCAAATACAAGATTAGACAGGCTCAGGCGGAGCCCCCCTGCAAGCTGCTCCTACACCAGCACCATCTTGTATTCTATGTATATATGCAGACAATGCCCAACTCTACTATTCCTTTCCATCTGACGCCAAGGAAGCAGTTCTGCACCTGAACTGTTGCCTGAGGGCGGGAATGGACTGGATGAGGGCAAACAAACTGAAGCTCAATCCAGACACAATGGAGATACTGCAGGTCTCGCGCAAAATCGATTGGGGAATAGGGTTACAACTGGAGCTGGACGGGGTCACACTCTTCCTGTTACCAAGCACGGGATCCCCCCCCCCCCCGGTCTAAATTATGTTCTCTCAGTGGGGACAAACTGTGGCCGGGTGGGAGCCCTTTATCTTTTGAATCTCCTGTCTTGCAGACGATCGGTGGTCCGGAGGAACCCAGCAGCAGCTACCAGTGCCCAGGAAGACTTCCGGGCGACGATCCTCCATTTTTATTACCAGTTATATTGCTTTCAACCCTTCAAAAATGTAGTTAACCTTAGCTTCTGCCTCTCCGTCTCTCCTTTAGTCTTTTGAGTCTTTTTCTTCCTATTTCGAGTCTTTTTCTTCCTTTTTCTTCCTATTTTGAGTCTTTTTCTTCCTATTTCCGCATTCCGAAGCCAACTTGGTGACGGCTTGGCCCACATGGCTCCCATGGCCTCCCTGGCCCTAAAGGTAGTGCTTTCCTTCCCGTTTACCCTGGAGAGATAGCACAGTGGTAACAGCAGCTGTGTTGCAATCTGAAGGTTGCATGTTTGGACACCCAGCTGTGAGCCCTGTCCACTGTCCACCTAACAGATCGAAAACAGCCAGCTGTGAGTAGATAAAATGAGGTACCGCGTAGCGGGGAAGGATTTTTAAGGACTTACAACAAAAATAAGGAAGATCGGCTGTCGGAAGGTGGAATGCGGAACCAGGCTCTCGTCTGAGGATGAATCAACAGCACCCCCTTGTGACGTAATGGAGCGACCACACCCTTCAAAAATGCAGCCAGATGGAAATCCTTCTAACTGTACAAGTGTCTGCACCTGTTTGTCTGTTTGTCTGCACAACTGTATTGTAATTGTATGTCAATTCGGCAGGGATTGTCTGTCGTATGTGTAATGTAATCCGCTCTGAGTCCCCTTCGGGGTGAGAAGAGCGGAATATAAATAAAGTGTATTATTATTACTACTACATGCAACCAACCTTTGTCCCAGTAACCCCTTATGCGTTCTCCCCGAACTGCAAATACAGAGATCTACTGTTTCTTCTCTTGTATCTGCATATCTATGCATTGTGTTTCCTTCTTGCCCCTGAACCCCATTGCTGACCTCCTACCCCCATGGGTACCCCAGTTTACCTACTAGAATCCCCAGCCTTCACGGAGTGTTATTTTTTCCTTTCTAACACATATACTATCTTTCCCATTATCCCTTTGCATGCACCTCACTCCCATTCCCATAACCCTACATTGACTCCAACCCTCGTGGATACGGAACCCCGTTGGTGTTTCCCCAGTATCTGCAGATCTTTTGTGTAAGTTTGCCCCTTTCCCGTGGATATCAATCTAAACTTCCCATTCTCTGGGTTCCCGCGATATCTATGGACCTTTGTGTGTGTGTGTGTGTTTATTCCGTTATGTTTTATATTTTACTATAAAATCATTTTGGAGAAGTTTTACCACTAACCAAGTCTTGTGATGACCTTTTGCTCTCATCTCCTGACCTGGAAAGTCGAGCCAGCTGTCTTCCTGGGCTTCATCTACATTAAACTGGATTCAATCAATCAATCATCATTGTCAGACCAGTCCATCTATACTGGTCCCATAGACCCCTGACTAGGCAGATGACAAAAGGATCCACTTGCTGGGCCGCCTGTCTTTTGTCTCAGTCATCTGGACATGGTGATCCACTCATGACCCCGTATGACCATCCGGTACACCAGGAGGTCATGCCCTGTTGTCACACAATAACATTTCCCCTTTCCCAGGGAACCAACTCCTTAATCCTATCAGGATGGACAATATTATCATTTTGGGCTCTATGGACATCAGCGCCAGAAGAACTGCACCCATTCGCTGGGGACTCAGATTGCAATCATCTTCACAATAAAGACTCATGGGACCTGATGGCCCCTATCGTTTGTTCCTCAGCAGGACCTGATAATCCATTCATTTCAGCATCACTTCAGCTGATTTTATAAATCACCTCGGTGGCTTCTTCTTCAACTTGGTGAGCTTTATTCAGGAACATGGGGCTTCTTCGCTCACCAGGCGCACGGACCTACAAGATAGCTCAGGTTCCAAGATAGCTCAGGTTCCAGTATCCACAGCTCAGATCTCACTATCCACGGCCGTTTTAAATTCCTCTATTTCACCCCTGTAATCTCAGGTTTGCAGTTTGGGGGGGGGGGGGTCATCCTGGATTCCTCCTTAAACCTGGAAGCCCAGGTGGCGGGATGCCTTTGCACAACTAAAACTTGTGCGCCAACTGCAGGGTCATAGCCAGAGGGGGGGGGGGGTTAAGGGTTCTAAACCACCACCACCCTGAAAGGGTTCTAACCCCCACCCCTTAAACCCGGTTTACTCAAGAGTAAACCAGGTTTCTTTTTTAACCTGACACATTTCAGGGCAGGGTTGAACTTTTAATACACACACACACACACACACGGCTACGGCCCTTGCCAACTGTGCCCGTTTCTGGAGAAATATGTTTTGGCCATAGTAGTACAAGCACTGGTTACATCCCAGTTGGACTACTGCAATGCGCTCTATGTGGGACAGTCCTTGAAAAGTGCCCAGAAACTGCAAATGGTCCATCACAAAGCAGCCAGACTGCTCATCGGAGCTGACTCCAGGGAGCACACCACTCCGCAGCTGAGACAGCTCCGCTGGCTCCTGGCGGCTTTCCAGGCCAAATTTAAGGTGCTGGTTTTAATCTATAAAGCCCTAAATGGCTTCGGTCCAGGATACTTGAGATATCATGTCCTACCATACAAGCTGGGTAGACTCTTAAGATCAAGTAGTGAAACGCTCCTCTCCACCCAGTTCAGGGACAGTCAACACTTAAAACTGTCCAGAGTTGTCACCTTCTCAGGTGGGGCACCCAAACTCTGTGGAGTGCTCTGCCAGAAGCGATCAGAGCAGCCCAGACCCTATTGGTCTTTAGGAAAAATCTGAAAACTTTCCTATGTGGAATAGCTTTTGAATTAGGGAATGGCAGAAGCCTAGGAACTTCACTTTATAACCATATTTAATTTTTCTGGGAATTTTACATGGTTTTATTCCTTTTAATGTCAATTTTATGTTGGATGGGAACATGTGGGATTATTTTAATGGCTTAAATTTTATCTTGCATGTTTAGCTGTTGTTGTAAACCATCTTGGGTCCTCAGAGACTGGTGATATAGATATTTCCTGATAAATAAAATTTTAGAAGAAGCTTGGCCTTCATTTCCTTTGCATTGTTTGCTGCCTTGGAAATATCCTGAGTCTGGATGGCGCTCACTGGCCCTTGATCGCTTGCTGCCTGGAAACAGAATAATGATTATCAATTCCCTACCTGGCTGAAGGGGGCTGGGTCAAATCAGCATGAAATTCCTTGTTGTGTAGTAGCAGGGACTCCTGTTAGCTTGATAGATTTGGTTATTGATTAGTTCTCTGATCATATCAACAGCAAAAGAAAAGTATACAAAGACACAACAAACACAAATCCCTGTCCTAACACTCCTGTTATAATTAGCTAAAATGCATTTAGAGACTTAAAAACTTGATTAAATAATAATATGTTTGGTAAAATCAGATTAAATTACAAAATGATTTTAAATAAGTTCATCGCCATGACAAGAGATCCAGTTTTGTGAGAGAAAGAGATCTCTCTATTTTGTGCACTGAGTTAACTTGATATTATATATCTATATATCTATATCTATATATTCTTCTGGGAACGTATATATTCTTCCTCCGGGGCCGGGGACAACGTGTGGAGGGGGGCGGGGAGGTCTCTGGGAGATCCTCACTTAATTGTGGGGTCCCCCAGGGGGCCATCCTCTCCCCCTTATTATTCAATGTGTATATGCGCCCCCTGGCCCAGCTGGCCCGCGACTTTGGTCTGGAGTGTTATCAGTACGCGGATGACACCCAGCTTCTGCTGAGAATGGACGGCAGGCCGGACACCATACCTGATTGTTTCCATCAGTGCCTCGAGGCCGTGACTGGTTGGCTGCGGGCCAGCCGGCTGAAGGTGAACCCGTCGAAGACGGAGATCTTGTGGCCCGGTCGACCGGGGGGGGGGGGTGAGTGCCGGTTGCCTACCCTGGATGGCGAACGGCTTAACCCATCGCCTGTTGTTAAGAGCTTAGGTGTTCAGTTGGAGACCCAGGTTGCCGCGGCCAGCAGGGCGTCATTCTTTCACCTACGACAGGCTAGGCGACTGGCTCCCTACCTTTCCAGGGATGACCTGGCCACGGTGATCCAAGCGACGGTCATCTCGAGACTAGACTACTGTAACGCCCTCTACGTTGGCCTTCCCTTGGCGACAGTTCGGAAACTCAAGCTAGTGCAGAATGCCGCGGCTCGCTTGCTGACGGGAACGTCGGTAAGGGAGCACATCATGCCCATTCTTCGGCAACTGCACTGGCTGCCTGTCGAGTACCGAATCGTCTTCAAGGTGTTGGTGTTAACCTTCAAGGCTTTACACGGCCTAGGGCCTGCGTACCTGAGGGACCGCCTTGCCCCATATATACCCCCGAGATCACTACGCTCAGAGGAGTCCAATTTGCTCCTGATTCCATCGGTCCGCACCTGCCATCTGTCTGTGACCAGGCAAAGGGCCTTTTCTGTGGCGGCGCCGGTTCTCTGGAACTCTCTCCCAGATGAGGTTCGAGCCGCCACGGAGCTTCTTTCGTTCCGCAGGGCCTGTAAGACCGCCCTATTCAGACTGGCCTTCGGCTAGGCGAATAAGCCGAATGTACTCTTCTTCTAACCAGCACCCGGGTACAGGGAATGCTATGGCATGACATAACTTTATTCCGGGACCAATGTTGTTTTAATGTTGTATTTTATGTTGTTTTATTGTACGGCGACATGGTTGCTACATGTCAGCCGAGTTTTTATGATGTTATCCGCCCCGAGCCTGCAGGGAAGGGCGGAATACAAGAGGGAATAAATAAATAAATAAATAAATGAGAGAACAACACGAAACTTGCCACACAGAACCCCCAAGACCCCTCTACATCCTGCTGCAGTTTGAGGGATGACGGGACTTGAAGTATTTTAACTCACTTCCTTAGAGCATTGTGGCCCACACCATCAGGGCCATACTTGGCACACAGAGGCCCAATGGCCCACTTTACAGCCTGGAGCACTTTAGGGCAGGATGGGCCACAAATGATGGGATTTGCAGTACCTTCACCCAATTCACTTCCCACAGAACATTGAAACCCCTACAAATCAGAGACCAGGCCCAAAATTGACAGTAAGGCTTCATTAACTTGATTTTCCTGACTAGGCCTCACTTAATGGGATGCTGTTTAAGATCTGAATTGACAGTAAGGCTTCATTCACTTGATTTTCCCGACTAGGCCTCAGCTCATGGGACATTGTGTATGGCCTGAATTGACAGTAAGGCTTCATTAACTTGATTTTCCTGACTAGGCCTCAGCTCATGGGACATTGTGTATGGCCTGAATTGACAGTAACCTACCTTGGCACACAGAGCCCCTATGACCCACGCTACATTCTACTGCAGTTTGGAGGAGGGTGGACCATAGATGTTGGGATTTGATGTACCTCCATGGATTATGGGATTTGTAGTACTTTCAAATCCTTCATTCCCCACAGACCACTGTGGCCCAGAACCAAGATCGATAAAGACCAAACTTGGCACACAGAGCCCCCGTGACCCACACTCCACCCGACTGCAGTTTAGAGGAGGGTGCACCATGGATGATGGGATTTCAAGTACTTCCACTCACTTCCCAAGCCCGCTGTGACTCTCATCCAGTGACTGATCAGGACCAAACTTGGCACACAAAGCCCCCATGACCCACTTTACATCCTGCTGCATTTTGGAAGAGGGTGGACCACGGATGATGGGACTTGAAGTACCTTTACAAATTTCCTGAGACTGCTGCGACCCTCATCCAATGACTGATCAAGACCAAACTTGGCACACTGAGTGCCCATGACCCACTCTACATCCTGGTGCAGTTTGGAGGAGGGTGGACCATGGATGATGGGACTTGAAGTACCTCCACTCACTTCACAAGACCGTTGCCAATCTCATCCAATGACTGATCAAGACCAAACTTGGGACACAGAGCCCCCATGACTCATTCTACATCCTGGTGAAGTATCGAGGATGGACCACGGATGATGGGACTTGAAGTACCTCCACTCACTTTCCAAAAATGCTGTGATCCTCATCCAATAACTGATCAAGACCAACTTTGGCACACAGAACCCCCATGACCCACTCTACATCTGATGCAATTTGGAGGAGTATGGACCATGGATTCTGGGACTTGAAGTACCTTCACTCACTTTTTGAGATCACTGTAAGCCACATAAACAACTGATAAGGACCAACCTTGCCACACAATGCCTTTCTCAAATAACCCGGGCAGGGCCGGGTCCCCAAGCTAGTAAACACTAAACTAGAATAAAGCCAAACACTATTTCATCTTCAGGCTGCCTTTCTCTCTCTCTCTATTCCGGAGACAATGGGTCTCTTTTTAGAGAGACAGAAGGATAAATATAATAATAATAATCATAGTTATATATTTTGAGATTTTAAATTGTCTTTCATTTGGTTTTTACTGTAAGGTGATTTCAACCCCTCTGGTACAAATAGGAAGCTATGTATAAATAATAATAATAATAATAATAATAATAATAATCCTCATAAGACACAGCATAATTTCAGTGCCGAGAACAAAAAGTATATTATTATTATTATTATTTATACATAGCTTTCTATTTGTACCAGAGGGGCTGAAATCGGCTTACAGTAAAAACCAAATGAAATACAATTTAAAAGAAAAAAATATATAACCATTAACATAGAATTAAATATTAATGGTATTAAAAAGTAAAAATCCTTATGATTGATTGGAAAGCTGTTTGTAAATAGATATGGTAATTGCAGTTCCACGTGGGATTGCCTTATTCATGAGTATGTATGGTAATTACACTTAAAAACAGGGTCGACTTATTCATGCATATGTACAGTAATTGAACTTATACATGATTTAAACTTATACAAACATATATATGGTAATTACACTTTCATACGGGGTTGACTTATTGTGTATTTATGTAATTGCAGTTCTACTTAGGGTCGACTTATTCATGAGTATGTATGGTAATTGTACTTAAAAATGGAGTTGACTTATTCATGAGGGTGTATGGCAATTGCACTTATACATTATTTCAACTTATACATAAGTATATGTGGTAATTTCACTTCTACGTGGTTGAATTATTGAAGTATGTATGGCAATTGCACTTCTACACAGGGCCAACTTATTCATGCCAGGAGCCTTTGCATGGCATCCTTCCTTTATGGCAGAACGGGGTCAGGCTGGATGACCACTGGGAGCATCTTCCAACTCTAGGATTCCTTGAAGAGAGGCTGCTGGGCTAGGAGGGAGCAGCAGCAGCAGCAGCGGGGGGGGGGGGTGTAGTTTGTTTGTTTTTACTAGCCAGGCAACCCCTTTTAATGGCTACATTTTACTGTTTTATAGTTTTACTGTTAGTTTTACTGCTATGGAAATTTATGGTGACCTTGTTGTGCGGAGAAGACTGCAGCTCCGGAGGACTGTGGAGGATTGTGTGGGAGAACCAAAATCCAGATAAGCCGAACCTTTTGCATTACCATTTTATACACTGTTTTTTGACATTCTAAGAACTTTGTTTTTTTAAAAAAATGGTTTATACAAGGAACAACTACAGGGAGAAAGCCTTACCTTCGCATGGTCCAATACAAGCACTTGCGGCTAAAAGGCCACAGCTGACTGAGGCAGCTGTGGAAGGAAAGAGCCCTGCATTGACTTCTGTTCTGGTGAAGGGCTACAACCAAGCAAAAATGACTGTTTTTTTCCCCCTTTCACTCTACGGATAAGATCCACAACACTTATGTAAGAGCTGCTAAGGTGACCCCAAAAGAAAAGGAAACCAATATGTTTATGTCTGGAGGAGACTTATGGAACTGGTCAACTAACACCACAGGGATACTACAGAAGGAGACTAATATCACGAGCTCCAGGACTGTGAGAAGCCTAACTGAGGAACTAGCACAAGGTGAGCCAGAAAGCTTTGGTGCTGCAGATACACAAATCAGGGGTGCGGTCCGGCTGCCAAGAGAATTTATAACCTCATTTTCGAAAGAGGGCTACCTTACTCCCTACACACCTGAGAAATCAGTACAGCAGCAGCTCCACCCAGTCTCACAGCAACGTGGGGACACAACTGAGGGCTGCTCTTCTTTGGAAGTAAAACTCTCTGCTTTCTCAAATGACCTGCAGTCAATAAAGAAATACTGGGCTCCTGAGCACTTTTGCAAAAATAATCAAAGTAGAGGTGTTGGAAAGCCGGTTTAACTGCGATGTTCTCAAGGCATCACCAGCACTGAACACTTCAGTAGCCACCGGGCAAGGCACAGCTACTCCTCGCCCCAGGGACATAAAAACAAAACTGACAGAAGTGGATAAAACCAAGCGCTCCACAAACACCTACAAGGGCCAGGCAAAAAAATCTAAATACAAAAAAGGAGGTGAAACAAAGAACCACACGTGCTCAGTCAAAACGGCCTAGGAACCATAAACGAGGTCTAAAGAAATTACTAGTACTAATTCCACCCTCAAAAACCATTGCAGCAAGGAGGAAAAGTTTTTTAAAAATTCCCCCGAAGCCAAGACACAGCGCCACTAGACAAGGCAAAGTAGACAACTCCAGACCAATAAATCCAGGGTACCAAAAGCTCAAGGTGACAACACAAACTAACTGGGCCAACCAGAAAATCAATAGGATGGGAGAGAAGGATGACACATCCCTGGAAAAGGCTGAGAGAGTTGACAGACCCACTTTGCCAACAACAAAACAGCAAAACTGTAAAGAAATGAACAGTGGCAAAGGACAACACAAGGAAAACTGGAATCTGGTCCTTGAGCCAAAAAAGTTGGTGCTGATCAAAGTCCCAAAACCAGGGAAGCTGGTCAGTTTGGAAAATCACAAAACCCATATGCTTGGACTTTTGGAAAGGGCTGTTTCCTTCTGACATAGTTCTGGTTGAATATGTAGATAATGATCAAATGCATGTTGATGTTTTAGTCTCCTATGCCGACCTTAATATAACTAAATTTGTGGTGAGAACCAGAGATCGTTTTCTAAAACAAGGCATTGTCATTACCAGATTTTTAAAGAAGGTGTTTACCCAAAAGGCCCCTGACAACACAATGTTAGTAAAGGAACAGCAATTAGAATTGAAGGAGAGTAATGAGCAATGGTTTATTTATTTATTTATTTATCGTATTTCTAACCCGCCCTTCTCAACCCCAGAAGGGGGACTCAGGGCGGCTTACATTCACCTCATTAAGAGGCTATTTCAGCAATACAATGAAATCACAGCATAAACATCACATGATAAAAAACATAATTAAAACTATACAAAATAATCATTAAGACATTAAACCAGCCTCATCATAAGGCCCAAGATGTCCGACCCACTGACAGAGGGTAAGACACTCATGGCCAGGGATATCTGTTAAGTCAGGGGTCGGGAACCTATGGCTTGCGAGCCATATCTTTCAATGATTCCATCTGGCTCATCTGCACGTGCCGCCTTCGCCCTCCTTTGCCCCAAATTTCGTGTGCGCAGCTCAGCTGGAGGCGGGGCCAGCGCAAAGCTCTCTATGCCGGCTCTCAGCTGTGTACGTAGAATTTGAGGCGAAGGAGGGCAAAGGTGGTGTGCGCAGCTGAGAGGCACCACCTTCGCCCTCCTTCGCCTCAAATTCCATGCGCGCAGCTGAGAGCCAGCATGGAGAGCTTTGCGCTGGCTCCACCTCCAGCTTACCTCGGGGCCTCTGCCGCCGTGGCGCTGCCAGAGCCACTGAGCACGGCACAGCTGAAGCGCCTGGAGAAGCACCGCTATGCTGCCTCGGGGGCTCCCTCCTGGAGCCCCCCTTGCTGGGCCTGACTGATGTAGTGCACCCCACCCTGGCTGGCCCCCAACGCCATCACCCTCGGTGGGCTGGCCCTCAACCTCCTCCCCACCCCGGCCCTCCTCGCTACCTGCCCCAGCACCATCGAGCAGGTAGCAAGAAGCCAAGCCCGCCCGCCTGCCTGCTTCCCTGCCTCACAGCCAGCTGCTCTTGCCTCCCACCTGGACTTGCCCAACCAGGCCTTCACCTCACCAACCCGCTTGGGTCTATCCTGAAGGAAAAGTTCCCCCTCGCTCTCCATCCTTCTTCCCTCCTCACAATCCCCCTCCTTCTCTTTCCCTCTCTCCCAATCCCTCCCTTCTTCTCTTTCCTTCTCTTCTGTTTCTCCCTCTCTCAATCCCCTCCTCCTTCTCCTTCCCTCTCTTCTCCCTCTCTTGTAATCACTCCCTTCCTCTTTTTGTTTCGCCCTCAATCCCTTCCTACTTCTTTCCCATTCTCCCCTTTCTCGCTCTCCTTCTCTCAAATCCCTCCCTTCTCTTTCACTCTTTCTGTTTCTCTCTCTCAATCCCCCTCCTTTTCTTTCTCCCGCTCTCAATCTCTCGTTCCTTCTCTTTCTTTCCCACAATCTCCCTTTTCCTTCCTTTATTTCTCCCCTTCACCCTTTCCTTCTCCTTCCTTTTCCCTCCCTCTCTCCCCTTCCTTCTTTCCTCAATTCCCCCCTTCCTTCCTTCCTTCCTTCCTCTTCCTTCCTTTCTCCCCTTCACCCTTTCCTTTTCTCCTACCTTTTCCCTCCCTCTCTCCCCTTCCTTCTTTCCTTCCTTCATCCCCTTCCTTCTGTTCTTCCTTCTCTTTTTTCTCCCTCCCCCTTTCCTTCCTTCCCTTCTTCCTCTCCTTCCTTCCCTTCCTTCATTTCTCACCTCTTTCCTTCCTGCCTGCCTGCCTGCCTTGCTTCCCTCCCTCCCTCCCATTCCTTCCTTCCTTCCTTCCTTTCCTTCCTCTCCGCCTTGAGTATTTGCTGTTGGTTGTGGGGGTTGTGTGTGGGAAATTTGCCTCAATTCTGTTGTTGGTGGGGTTCAAAATGTTCTTTGGTTGTAAGTGAACTATAAATCCCAGCAACTACAACTCCCAAACGTCAAGGTCTATTTTCCCCAAACTCCATGTGTGTTCATATTTGGGCATATGGAATATTCATGCCAAGTTTGGTCCAAATCCATCATTGTTTGAGTCCACCGTGCTCTCTGGATGTAGGTGAACTACAATTCCAAAACTCAAACTCAATGCCCACCAAACCCTTCTAGTGTTTTCTGTTGGTCATGGGAATCCTGTGTGCCACATTTGGTTCAATTCTATCGTTGGTGGGGTTCAGAATGCTCTTTGATTGTAGGTGAACTATAAATCCCAGCAACTACAACTCCCAAATGACAAAATCATTTTTTTAGTGATGGTCACTCCTTGGGTTAGTAGGCCCCTTCCTTTCTTCCTTCTCTTGCACCACAGGGCTTGCATTCTCTTTCTCCACCCACAAAAGCTCTGAAAGTGAGGGAGAAAGGGAGGATCCTTCAGTTCCTTCTGTCACTCAAGTTTTACCTGCAGAGTATGTTTTTGTTGGCCAGTCTAGAAATATGGGCCTTTGTATCTTGTCATCTGAATGCTTCCCAAAACAAAAATCAGAAAAAGGACAAAGGGCGGGGGCTGGATGGCCAGAAAATCAAGGCAGAAGATCCCACAATATCTGCTTTGAACTGGCTTATGTGAATTCACACATAAGATAACCCAGATAATTCAGTTCAAAATCCCACATTTTCTGCTTTAAACTGGCATATATGCCAGTTCAAAGCCGATATTGTGGGATTTTCCATCTTGATGTTCTGGGTTATATACTACTACAAATTACACCCAGCTTCTAGGTAGGGGATTCCTACCACCCTTTCTATACTACATACGCACTGCATATATTCATATTGTTAATATTATTGTTATATCATATCCTCTGTTTTTTGCTTGCAGGAGCAATTGTCCATTATTTTAATTGGATAATAGCCAATTAATTGGATGATTGGATATTTGGATGATATATGGCTCTCACTGAAATAAATTTTCAAATATTTTGCTTTTATGGCTCTCTGAGTCAAAAAGGTTCCCGACCCCTGTGTTAAGTGATGAGGAACATTCTCTGGTTGCATTTTAGGAACCTGAGATGCTGACCATGCCGAATGGGGGGTTACATCTTTCATGGATCTGCCAGGGATGGAGCAAAGACTGATCATAGAAAGAATTGAGGCGTTAAGTAGTCTTCTGAGGAAAATTAATAGAAAATGTGTCACGATCACGGACGTAGCGGGCCCCTTAATCACACACACAGAGACGTACTGAAGGCTAACTACTTTATTGAGTATAAAAACAGTTCCAAAGAGTATATAGTCCAATAATAAGCAATAGTCCAATATAGTAAGCAAGATTGTCCAAAAGGTAGTAAGCAGTATAATCCAAAGGCACGTAGCAAAGAGGCTTGAAGCTTGGCAAGGCTCCACAAGGCTATGTGGATCAGGAACAAAGGCAAGGCTCCACAAAACTATGTGGATCAGGAACAAAGGCAAGGCAAGGCTTGATGACCACGGCTTAGCTTGTGGTCCCACTCCGCTTCACGCCTATCCAGGAAAGACGTGGCCGGAGAACTGGGGATGCGTTCCCACGGACCCTATACTTAATCCTTCGGCCGAGGTCCGCGACGCTCTAGGCTTCTCCGTCTCCAATCTCTGCTCACGGACCTCGGCCGGTCTAGGACCCTAGACCAAGCCCTCCTGGTAGATTCAATGTCCCGTCTCCCTATCGAAGGAGCGACCTTGCCTCTCAGCAGCTGTGTCGCTATCTTCCTGAGAACTTTCCTCCCTAGCACTTTCCCATTCGGCTTCGTCCATGTTTACACTTCCAAACTCCTGGGAATTCCTCCCCCCGGGGTGTTCATAACTCCCTTCGCTGCTTCCCATCTCCACCTGGTGATCGGAATCTATGCTGGGCCCAAACATCATTTCATCCCATGCCAAGCTCTCTGCAGGCGAGCGAGGCCCATCCGAAGGGCCCTGTGCTTCCCCCCCAGTCATCTAGCTCATCCTCTGAATCCACTTCTGCTGCTGCAGGCCCTAAAGCTAATGGAACCCCAGGACCTATTCCCTGCCCTCCAGGCACGAACGAGAACTGCTGTGCTACAAAATGCCAACACTCAAAGGAGGTTGGACATAAGGAAATAACCAAGCAGCAGAGTGCAGCCCCAGATAATGCAAATTGGCTAGATATGAGATTTTTATATCCTGAGGAGAGAGACGAGACCACCACAAAACATTTCCCACTGTCCCCAAAGGTGTTCCCAAAGGTGAATATTATCAAACCCCAAAATACAAATCCTTGCGTCTACCTTGACAATTCTCTTATCATATGTCCATGCGAATCTTCCCTGGGCACTGAAGCAGAAAGCAAGGGGCTGAATGAGAATACAGCATGAAAGATACACAGCCACACGGGGCTCCAGGATACCTTCCAACAAAAAACAGTCTCCTGGAACACAGCTGTAGTAGCAGCTTCAAATAACACCATCAAGCCTATAATCTCCAGTGTGAGCAGATTGAATATATCCCTGGATACTATTAAATGCCTAGCAGAAGATACAGAGAGGCTCAAAGAAATCAGGCACTATCAAGGATTACGCAGTACCACCTTAAAAAATACAGTAGTCAGCCATGGTGCTGGTAACTCTAATCAAGTCCCTATTCCCACTAGCCAAGTAGATTTCATAAAAAAATGGAACACCCCTAAAGCCACTTGCTGGAAAACTTCCACATACCTCCAGCTGACTCATGCCATCACATCAGACCTTTCAGCTATCACTGCTGTCTTGGAACATCACTGGCTGGTGCAATAAGATGGCTGACCACTCTTTTTGTGATTTTATTGGAAGATACGACATAATCTTCCTACAAGAGACTTGGAAATGTGACAATTTAGAGCTAAATGGGTTCAAATCACACCTCCTTAAAGCAGAGCCCAGTGCAAGGGGAGGTCGCCCTAAGGGAGGACTTGGGATCTTAATTTCTACAAAACTTTGTGTCACCATCTCTGGGCCTGATCTCGTGCCCAATATTGTGATGGCTCTGGTCATTAAATCACACCTGTCCACTTAGCTGTTAATAAATGTCTACTTCTCCCCACTACGTCAAAGACAGCCAATTAAGAGCAGGTGGCTCAAACTACTAGAATTCATAAACAAAATGACTGCCATGCACCCAGAAGCTTTACTGACTTTGACTGAAGACTTTAATGCCAGACTGGGCCCAAACAATGATACTATTTACAACCACTTTGGCGAATACCCCCCCTGAAGCAGAAGCAGGGCATTTGGTTCCTGTGAGACAATCCAAAGACGAAACATGTAATTTCTCTGGCCTGTGTCTATTACAAATGGCAAATAATTTAGACCTAGTGATCTTGAATGGGGGAGTTGAATGAGACAAATATGGTGAATTCACCTCCACATCTGGAATGGGGGCATCAACAATTGACTACTTCATGGTATCACATAACCTGTTAAATCTAGTCACAAGTTTCAAAGTGGTAGTACGAACCTAAAGTGACCATTTACCTTTAACTGAAGCTTAAATTTTGAGGCACAGGGATTACTTGCAGAGTCTGGAATCATACCTGCGGCTGATTTAAGATTTTCCCGCATCAAATGGACCATCAATCTGGAGCAGTCCTCAACTGCTGCCCAACATTCAGAAAACACTCTCAAATGCCCTCCTATCTGTGGAAACATCAGAAGATGTACTATGCTCATATCAGGACCTCCTCATACAACTGTAAAAGATTCCTGCAACACAACAACCATACTCAAAAAAACACTCTTGCCACTTTACATCCAAATCCTGGTTTGACCAAGAGTGTCTAGATATGAAGAAGTTGCTTCTTGAAAAGTACAAAGAGTACAGGAGGTTAGACTTGCCATCAACGAGATTAGACTTGCCGTTATTCAATGTTTATATGCGCCCCCTGGCCCAGCTGGCCCGCGACTTTGGTCTGGAGTGTTATCAGTACGCTGATGACACCCAGCTTCTGCTGAGAATGGACGGCAGGCCGGACACCGTACCCGATTGTTTCCACCAGTGCCTGGAGGCCGTGACTGGTTGGCTGCGGGCCAGCCGGCTGAAGGTGAATCCGTCGAAGACGGAGATCTTGTGGCCCGGTCGGCCTGGACTGGATGAGTGCCGATGTCCCAGTTCTCCGCGGCCAGCAGGCGTCATTTTTTCACCTACGACAGGCTAGGCGACTGGCACCCTACCTTTCCAGGGACGACCTGGCCACGGTGATCCAAGCGACGGTCATCTCGAGACTGGACTACTGTAACGCCCTCTACGTCGGCCTTCCCTTGTCGACAATTCGGAAACTCAAGCTGGTGCAAAATGCCGCGGCTCCCTTGCTGGCGGGAATGTCAGTAAGGGAGCACATTACGCCCATCCTTCGGCAGTTGCACTGGCTACCCATCGAGTACCAAATTGGCTTCAAGGTGATGGTTTTAACCTTTAAGGCCTTGCACGGCCTAGGGCCTGCGTACCTGAGGGACCGCCTTGCCCCGTACATTCCCCCGAGATCACTACGTTCGGAGGAGTTGAATTTGCTCCTGATACCATCGGTCCGCGCCTGTCACTTGTCCACAACCAGGCAAAGAGCCTTCTCTGTGGCAGCTCTGGCGCTCTGGAACTCCCTCCCGGACGATGCCCGAGCCATTACAGAGCTTATCCCATTTCGCAGGGCCTGCAAGACCGCTCTTTTTAGACTAGCCTTTGATTAGGCAAACAAACCCAGCGTAATTCTCCTATGTAACCGGTACCCTGGCCCAAGGGAATGCCATTGTATTTTATTTTATGTCTCGGGATATGATGTCGCGTTTTATGCTTGTGTTTTATTGTATGGCTGCATGGACGTCACATGTTAGCCTATTTTATATGCTGTTATCCGCCCCGAGCCTGCAGGGAGGAGCGGAATACAAGATGGAATAATAAATAAATAAATAAATAAATAATAAATCACTACCTGCAGAATGGCTGCCACTGAAAAAGAAATACAAAAACTTAATTAAGAAAAAAAAGCAGACATTGAGATCAAACTGGCAGAAACTAATCACTGCTTCGCAAATGCATTACACAGCTGCCTTTTGGAAATTGGTATCTAGGGGCTGGCAAAGCAACCCTCACGGACTAGACTTTCATATCCCTGTGAAAACATGGGGAAAATTCTTTTTTTATTATTAAGAGTTTTGTGTTGGTACATTTAAAGATGGAAATCATCAGCATTCATACATGGGAAAAATTCTTTAGCAGTATGAGTAAAGAGAGGCAAGCTGAAGATCCACAAGATCTTAATGGTCTACCAAACTGGCCCCCTGTCTCAACATCTGAAATCGGCAGACTCATTTCCGAACTCAAACCAGGTAAAGCCCCAGGAAGTGATCATATGCCCTCTGAACTGCTGAAAGCAAACTTTGAGTGGTGGGCACCAGTCCTAGCAGTCTTGTTCACATGCATTGATCGATCTGCCTGTATACCATCTGACTGGGGGCTTGCAATAATTGTTCCCATTTACAAAAAAGGCAACAGATCAGATCCTGCCAATTACAGACCAATTAGTCTTCTAAGCATCATCAGCAAATTGTATGCTAGTCATCTCCGAGGCAAACTATTAAGTTGGTTGGAGGAAGAAAACTTCTTAGAAGAGGAACAAGCAGGTTTCAGAATCAGATGTTCAACTGTTGATCAGGGCTTAATATTGCAACATTTAGTTATTGCAAAATATCCCCCCCCCCGGGGGGGGGGGGTGCTTTATACAGTGTTTATAGATTTTAAGTCTGCATTCGACTCAATCCCAAGAAACAGACTTTGGAGCAAACTTGAAGCTACCAACATAGACAGGCGCCTGCTGGTTCTCAATTGCAACCTTTATGAAAAAACACATCTGTGAGTGAGATGTAACCGAGAAGGCCATCTGACTAGACCAATATCCTCATTTACGGGAGTAAAGCAAGGTTGTGTTCTTGCTCCCACGTTGTTTAATATTTATATTAACTCCCTGGTGAACTCACTTTCAGAAATAAACCCTCACCACCTAAATTGGCTGGGAGAGCAATATCGGTCTTACTTTATGCAGATGATGCAGTACTTTTATCATTAACATGTGTTGGGTTGAGACGGCTCCTAAAAAGGTTAGATGTGTACTGTAATACTGAACAGCTGGCAATTAATTATGACAAATCAAAAGTGCTAGTTTTTACTCGGAAAAGATGCACACACCGGTGGCAAATCAATGGGCACCCAATAGAACAAGTTAAACTCTATAAATATCTAGGAGTTATTTTCCAGTCCACCGGTTCCTGGAATGCTCAAGTGTCCCATTCTATAGCAAATGCACAGCGGACTCACTTATTTCATTTTTTATGGTAAAGGAGGCCAGCATGTACCTTCAGCGATTCAAGTTTTTAATGCTAAGATTTTGCCTCAAATGTTATGTGGACCACAACTGTATGCATTTAAAAGTGTCAAGGCTTTAGAAACCATCCAGACAAAATTACTAAGAAGTATCCTTAGCCTCCCAAGCTGTGTGCCTAATGTAATTTTACTTCTAGAGACAGGTCAGATCTCTGTTGAGTCTCGAATCTGGATCTATAAACTAAATCTTTGGTTAAAACGAATGTTTTTGCCTAAAGGTTTGGCCTCATTGACGCTTGACGATTTATTTCAATAAAGGTGGAAAAAGATAGTTCATGAGAAAATCCTAAACCTTGGATTTTCAGCGAATACCATTCTGACCATGGGCTATAAAAAAAGCCAAATAAAACATACAACAGCATATCTGGGACACAGAGCTGCAAAACTACCTAAACGCAGCCTCTACTCTTCCAAGATAGCGGTAGGGCGCTGCTTCCTGCAGAGTACTTAGGCAACCTAATCATCCCTAAACATAGGAAGGTGTTCTCTTGGGCTAAATTCAATGTACTCCATTCTGTTGTACTGGAGGGAAGATACAACAAAGTACCATACAATGAATGCCTATGTCCCTGTGAGGCAAAGGCAGTGGAAACTGTGGAGCACGTTTTGTTGTACTGCTCTTTTTACCGTGACCTTCATAAACATTTTATAAATCCAATTTTAGAAAGTCTACGAAGGAGTTCGGTAAGGTTTTATATAGATTATCTCTTGTCTGACCAACACCCCAAAGTCACTGTCGGGTCACCGGCTTCTGTGCATCAGCAATAGCTTGTCAGCGCAAAATGCTGTCACAATCTTAGAAAGTTTTAATATTTATTTCAGTTTTACCACTGTCATTTTACATCTAAATGTTTAATACAATTTTAACTATTATAGCAGAGTTGGTACTTTGAGCAGGAGTACAGTCAGTTGAGAGTGATGCACAAGCGAGAGCTATAGAGTAGCTGGCTTTCTGTGCCAGAAATAAAGCTAGCATGTATGCCGTAAATGCTGTGCCCTGATTGGTACGCCAAGTGTATGCAATGATTTGCCAAAGTACATCATATGTCTTCAATGATAACAAAAGCCTTGATTGGCCAAAGCAGTACAAGGCATGGTTTTGTTTACCTGAATGCTAATAGGTCAAGAACTACGCAGGCGCAGAAGGGTCTGCCCCGTCCTTTGCTGGCGAGGAAGAGGCAGCGGCGAATGTTGCCATTTGGGTACAGGCTGACCAGAGCCACTGATACTGTTCTATGTGAAATGAATTTCTTGCTGCGCAATAATGCTAAACGAATGAAAGCTGATAATGATGTGATGCTAATGAAAGTATTGTGTTTAATTGGATAATGAAATGTATGTGGATTCACTGGCCAATGGGGGGTCATGAAGAAGGGCGGGCCAAGATCTGCCGCCATGAGGGGTATATAATGACTGCTCTTAGAATGTATTTCAGGATTTGCCCCGAGCAGCTTGTTCTGTGGGTGAACCCCACCAGCTGGTGTCCATTTTAATAAACTTGACTTCACTTTGAAACAGTCAATTGTCCGTTCTCTCGTTCCTGTGCCCGCGCGTCCACGTCGCCTTTGGTAAGAAAGTTATTTGCCAACCCGGAGTTCTGGGACTCCTAATTTGCTGCTACACTATCTTATTCAATATTGGGTTTTAAACTTTGCTTTGATATTGTTTCTTGATACCCAGATGTGTGTGTACCCTGACGTTTGTACATGTGTGTGAACCCTGATGTTTGTACATCCTGATGTTTGTACATTTTTGATGCTGGTCATTGACCGTAATAAATCTTGTATGTATGACTCTATTCTATGAATCTGGGGCAACCCTAGGAGTCGAGTAACTGCCAAGGCTACAAGGATGGCCATCTGTCGGGAGGGCTTGGAAAGGGGGTCAGTGGACGGCCCTAGGGGTCTTTGATCCTACAGCCCTAACTGTTTCCTCCATGAAGCCACCCATGTCTATGGTGCTGGATGGCCATCTGTCGGGAGGGCTTGGATTGTGCCTGGCAGAAAGAAGTAGAAAAGACTTCCCTAAATCCCAAAGGTTCCAAATAGTTACCATCACTGGCCATGCAACCACTTTTGTGAATGATAGTTGGCTTTTGTAAATTAATGTGAATGTTTGACGTTCAGATTTTACATCATTGTATAATTCTTGTTTGATGATGATTGATTTAAGTTATTGATGTTAGGTTCTGGGGCATTTCTGGGGTTATAATGTTGGTACTTGTTTGCTTTATGCAGGCATTGCATGTTTGTCATTGTCCACCCTGAGTCACAATATAAATAAAGTATTTATATTGTTATTTCTTCTGCCTTCAGGGCCTGGAAAATTGGCTTTAAAAGGATGGACATGCAAGCTATGGGCCCTGAAGGAAGAGAAAAGCCATCCCACGTACAGGGAGACCTGGAATATATTTAATAATGAGTGCTAGACTCAAAATAGTGAACCAAAATCAAGATTTATTTAATAACAACCAGTAAAAGTGCTGGTGGCCCAAAATGCTTGAGGTTGGTTGCAAGAGGGGTCCTTGAAAAAGGAAGCGATCACTTGCCTCTTGTTTGCAGAGTGGTTGTGCTTTCTTTGATTCCAGATTCCTGTTGCCTTCAATGGTTCCTTTAACTCGCAAAGTTCTCTGGATCCCCAAAATCTACAGGCTATGTGCGAAGGCTGACCTTCCTTTGTCCCTGTAAATTTTGGCTGAAGGCGTAGGTTGGCTCTGTAGGTAAACTAAGATGCTTTGTCCCAGCAATGGCTTAGATTTCACCTTGCTGTGTCCATGTGCTCTTCTGGAATGCAGCCAGAGAGGAAGAGTTAAGGGCGGTGATGTCAGGTATGGAGCCAAGACACAGCCCCTTCCATTTGTCCAACTCTGACCAGGACCACCTTCCACCTGGAAACCGATGTCCTCAATGCGTGAGAACATGCGGATCAAGTATAGGACTCCACAGCCACCTACGGACCCCAGACCAAGACACTGCACTTGGAGGACCATCATCCTTGGTCTACAAGGGATTGTCTAAGTAAGTAAGTGTATGGGAGGCTAGGAGATGTAGTTTGGTGAAGGACAAACACTATTGGGCAGAGGAGGCAAAAGACCTTGCAAACCTACCGCTTCTAGAATACCATTATTATTATTATTAAGCGCCATGGCTAAGTGACATATTAATTATTGGGAAGGTTAAACCCTAATGGCCAAACACAGGAATATTGCACTGGCTTTGAGATTATGATCTGCAGTCCTTTGCAGCCATTAAGTTGCCACATGGGGAAGCGCACCCTTGAGCCATGGAGGCACCTCTTTGCTGCCATCCTGTTGACCAAGTAGGAAACCGCACCTCGATATTATAATCACAAAAATAAAAAAAAATTAATTTGGTATTAAAAATGGAAAAAATCAAAATAATAAAAAATATTCCCAAAAATAATCAAAAAAATAACGGCAGAAAATAAATAATAATTAAAAAATTCACCAAAATAATCAGAAAAATAATAGAAAAATCAAAATAATAAAATAATCCCTAAAATAATGAAAAAAATCAAAATAATAAGAAAAATATTAAACAAAATTATCAGAAAAATCTCCAGCAAAGGATCGCTGCCTTGTCACGGTGCTGGAGCTTGAACACCTCAATGATGGCACGAGCAAAACTGTGAAGGGACACCCAAGACAGGACAGCTGTGACAGAGGGGTCAGACCAAGTACGATCCCTGGGGAAGGTAATGGCAACCCACTCCAGTATTCTTGCCAAGAAAACTAAATGAACTTCACATCAAATGACCACCAGATCTACTATTGCGGAGAAGAGGAACACCGGAGAAATGGAGTAGCCTTCATAATTAATAAGAAAGTCGCTAAAGCAGTGCTTGGATACAATCTAAAAAAATGACAGAATGATCTCAATTTGAGTGTAAGCAAACATTACAGTAATCCAAATATACGCCCCAACCACAGCTGCTGAAGAATCAGAAGTAGATCAGTTCTATGAGGATCTGCAGCAGCTACTGGATAATACACTAAAAAGATACATTATTTTCATTACAGGAGACTGGAATGCCAAGGTGGGAACTGGGACAACTGGGATCACAGGCAAACATAGTCTGGGTCAACAAAATGAAGCGGGATGTAGGCTGATAGAATTTTGCCAGGAAAACTCACTGTGTATAACAAACACTCTAAACAACCTAAAAGACAGCTCTATACATGGACTTCACCAGATGGGCAACACCGAAATCAGATTGACTACATCCTTTGCAGCCAAAGGTGGCGGACATCCATCCAGTTGGTGAAAACAAGATCTGACTGTAGTTCAGATCACGAATTTCTCATTGCTCAATTTAGAATATGACTAAAGAGACCAGGGAAAACACACAGACTAGTTAGAGATGATCTCACTAACATTCCTAGTGAATATGCAGTGGAGGTGAAGAACAGATTTAAGGGACTAGATTTAATAAACAGAGTCCCAGAAGAACTATGGACAGAAGTCCGCGACATTGTTCAGGAGGCGGCAACAAAATACATCCCAAAGAAAAGGAAAACCAAGAAGGCAAAATGGTTGTCTGCTGAGACACTGGAAGTAGCCCAAGAAAGGAGGAAAGCAAAAGGAAACAATGATAAGGGGAGATATGCCCAGTTAAATGCACAAGGGGTCGGGAACCTATGGCTTGCGAGCCAGATGTGGCTCTTTTGATTACTGAATCTGGCTCGCCATTTTCCGGGGGTCGCGAAGCCGCCTCGGTTAGCCCTGCCCCCTCTGCCTCTCCAAAATGGCTGCTGGCTCCTGTGCAAGCCAAACAGCCAGGCACTCCTGGTTGGCTCCTCCTCCCCTTCCCACAGGGATGCAGGAAGCCAGGAGGAGCTTGGTGGCAAAGGTGTGCATGGGAGAAAACAGATTATGCATTTGCATAGGACACCAATTTACGGAGGGGTGCTCTGAGACGCCCCCAAGGCCCATTCACCCTCTTCCTGCAAGGGAAAGAGAAAGAGCAGCTGTGCTGCCCGGAAGCAAGAGGGTTAAGCGCCGCCATATGCTTCTTGCAGCCCCGGGATGAGCCTAGAGCAGCGTGGTGAGGCGGCGGAGGATGATGGGCTCTAGACTCAGGGCCTCCTCCCTCCTCCTCCTTCTTCCTGGCTTCCAAGCCATGTGCGGGTGGAGGCCTTTGGGGCGCGTATGCAAATGAAGCCCGGGCTGGAAGCCACTTGTGGCACTCGCGCAGGGCAGGTGAGCGGGCTTTATTTGCATATGGCGCCCCCAAGGCCCCACCTCCACGTAGCTAGGAAGCCAAGGAGGTGAAGGGAGGAGGCCCTGAGTGCAGAGCCCATCATCCTCCGCCGCCTCGCCACACCACCCCAGGCTCATCCCAGGGCTGCAAGATGCGGCAAATGGGAGGAAAGGAAAGGAAAGCAAAGCCAAGAGGGAAAAAGCAGCGCCTCTGCGCTGCTTCAAGGCGCGGCTCCTTTTCTCCTTCTTCCTTCCCTTCTTCCAGGCTGCGCCTCCTCCTCACCCCATCGTAGCTGCAATGCACAGATGCAATGCGATGGACCCGAAAGAAATCAGACCCGCCTTGAAAGGGAGGGAGGGAAAAGGAAGAGGAGGAAGGAGGACAGGAAGGGCCCCTTAATAATACTAACTATAATAAGAGGGAAAAGAAGGGATTCCCTTTGCTGCCACCTGGCCAAAGAGGAGCCTAGAAGAGTTGGAAAAGGGTCCTCCTAGGCTTGGGGGGCAGGGAGGAGGGATCGCAGTAGTCTTTCGGCAGTCCATCTCCGTGATCAGATGCGCTGTTTTGCGGTCTTCTGGGTTTGAGTGTGTCCACCTGAGGGTGGGAACCCATGATAGCTTGGGGATTCTGCTGGTGTACCATCCACCACACAGCAGTCTCCCTGCCAGAGCTCGCAGATGTGGTCTCTAATTCAGCCTTGGTCTCCCAATGTTTGATCGTGTTGTGGGATTTTAATATTCATGCAGAGACCACTTTAACAGGAGCGGCTCATGATTTCATGGTTGCCATGACGACCATGGGGCTGTTACAAGTGATATCTGGACCCACCCATCAGGCTGGACATACACTGGACCTAGTCTTTTCGGCGGACAGTGGAGGTACCAGAGTGGAAGAGCAAAATATTCTTCCTTTGTCATGGTCTGACCATCATCTGATCAGTTTTAGACTTGCTGTGGCCTCTAACCTTCGCAGGGGTGGTGGACCAATTAAGATGGTCCGCCCCAGGAGACTGATGGATCCGGATGGATTTCTGAGGAATCTTGGGGTTCTTCCTGTCATGGAGGCTGGCGATCCTGTCGACGCCCTGGTTGATTGCTATAACAGTGAGATGTCCAGGGTGATAGACATGATCGCTCCCGAACATCCCCTCTCATTGCATAGAGTCACGCCGTCTCCTTGGTTCTCTGAGGAACTGGCGGAGACGAAGCGGGTGAGAAGGAGACTAGAGTGCACCTGACGTGTCGCCGACCGAACACGGGCTAGAGCAGTGGTTCTCAACCTTTCTAAGGCCGTGACCCCTCAATAAGGTTCCTCATGTTGTGGTGACCCCCAACCATATTTTTGTTGCTACTTCATAAATAATTTTGTTACTCTTATGATTTCTAATGCAAATATCTGATATGCAGGATGTATTTTCATTGTTACAAATTGAACATAATTAAAGCATAGTGATTAATCACAAAAACAATATGTTTGGGGGAGTATGGACAACGGATGATGGGATTTGTAGTACCTTCAATCAATTCAGCTCTGACTTCCACAGACCACTGAGACCCCCCACAAATTACAGAACTGGACCAAACTTGGCACAGAGAACCCACATGACCAACAGAAAATACTGGAGGGGTTTGGGAGGAATTGGCAGTGATTTAGGTGAGATGTAGTTCACTTACATCCGGAGAGAACTGAGGAATTTGGAGAGGAAATAATAGATATCTTAGAGAAACTGTTTAATGAGATACTAGAATCAGGTAACATCCCAGAGACATGGAAAGATTCATACATAACACTAATCGGAAAACCCGATAAGGATCAATCCAACCCAGCAAATTACAGGCCGATTGCACTTTTAAACGTAGACTACAAGATCTTTGCGTCGATAATATCGGAGCGACTGAAGATATTCCTAAATAAAAAAATCAATAAAGACCAAAACGGTTTCCTCCCATCCCGACAACTAAAAACGAATATAAGAACTATAATTGACATTATAGAATATTACAATAAAAATATAAACAATAAAGTCGTTCTGATATTACTAGACGCTGAAAAGGCTTTTGATAAGGTGAACTGGAACTTTATCAAGGCGCTAAATCAAGAGCTTGACATAGGCTACAATCTAAACAATGCAATCCAAGCTATTTACAGGGAACAAAATGCCAGAATCATTGTAAACCAAAACAAATCAAATAATATTAGGATACAAAAAGGGGTGAGACAGGGATGCCCCCTATCCCCTCTCCTTTTCATACAAACCCTAGAAATATTATTAGATGATATAAGAGATGATGGCACGTTAAGGGGACTAAAAATAAAGAAAGAAGAGTTTAAAGTCCTGGCATACGTGGATGATTTGGTTCTGATAATAGAAAATCCCAGAGAACTCCTCCCACGTTGGATGGAAAAAATTGAACAATTTGGCAAAGTATCAGGGTTTAAGATAAACAAAGAAAAAACTCAGATGTTGGTAATGAACATAGCAGAGAGCGACAAAGCGGAACTCGAGAGAACCTCCGGGCTACGGATAACAAAGAAGGTGAGGTATCTTGGGATACATCTCACTACCAAAAACTCCCAACTGTATAAAAATAATTATGAAAGCAAATGGAAAGAGGTGACTAAAGAGCTGGAAAAGTGGGCAAAGCTGAAATTATCATTCTTCGGCAGAATCGCCACGGTTAAGATGATGTCCCTCCCAAAAATAAACTTTCTCTTTGCAGCACTCCCAATAATTAAGAAAGACTCCCAATTCACACCTTGGATGAGAGACATCTCGAAATTTATCTGGGGTGGGAAAAAACCTAGGGTTAGATTAAAACATCTACAAGAACCAAAAGAAAGTGGAGGATTGGGAGTCCCCAACTTAAAAATATATTTTGAAGCCAACTGTTTGGCCTGGGTTCGGGATTGGTGCAAACTCGAAAATAATAGACTGCTGAATCTGGAGGGATATGATCTGAAATATGGATTTCACGGTTATCTATGCTATAATAGGATAAAAGTGGATGCAAACTTTAAAAATCATTATGCAAGAGGGGTACTATTAAAAGTTTGGTTAAAACACTATAAAAAAATTATCTCAAAAATATCCGCTATGGCTCTCCCCAGTGGAAGCATATAGAATAAGGCAAATGGACGACCAAAATTGGTGGACATATAAAGACCTAACGTATTGGGACGGGTCCGGATACACCCTGAAATCCATACAACAGCTGAAAAGTGAGAAGAAGAAAATAGAATGGTTTCCATACCACCAAATTAACCAAAAATTTAAAGAAGACAAAAATACTGGCTTTAACAAAGAGCAATCAGAGATGGAAAGAACATTATTTGGTAAAGACAAAAAAATGGTAGGAAATTTATATAAAATATTATTGAGGCTGGAAACAGATGAAAGTAAGCCCAAAGGATACATGAAGGAGTGGTCTAGAAATGTCGGGTATAAGATCAAACCAGAAGTCTGCAAAAGCCTATGGAAAAAGAACGCAAAACATATTAACATGTTATAACTATAGGGAAAACTGGTTCAAGGTGATATGCAGATGGCACCTAACACCAGACAGGATCGCGAAAATGTATAAAAATTCCAGAACAAACTGCTGGAATTGTAACGAAAAGCATGGAACATTCTTCCATCTCTGGTGGACTTGCAAAAAAGCCAAAAAATATTGGACAATGATAGAAAAGGAATTAGAGAAAATATTCAAAAAGCAAATTGAACGGAAACCAGATCTATTTCTTCTTGGAATAGTGGACCAGGACCTCAAGCTAAACATAAACGAGAGAAAGATATTTCTGCTACTGACAACGGCAGCCAAATTGTTATATGCTAAATATTGGAAAGCGGATGGACTCCCGTCAAGAGAAGAATGGATCTTAAGAGTCATGGACACTATCGAAATGGAATGGCTCACCGAAGCTCTAAGAGAGAAAAAAGAGGACAGAACCCAAGAAGGGAAAGGTGATTGGACGCCGGTCCAAGAATATTGTAAGAAGGAATATAATCTGGAACTGGCATTAAACTGGAATTAGTGTATAGTTAAATAGCGATTGGGGGGAGAAGAATAGACATTTTAACTGAATATATTGCTAAGGCTAGATGTAGATTTATGCTGTCTCTCAAATTACAGGTAAGGTAATAACTTTCCGGGTGCAAATCCAAGATGAATGAAACAAGAAAATGGAGAACAAGCTTCGAAAGGTCCATCTTGAACATTGACATAACGCCTCACCGATCAAACCCATTCAGTGCACAGCTATAATCTAATGCTTTCTTTTCCTTTCTGTATCCCACTGTGACCACTATAGAATGGTTCACAGTTTCACTGTATGTCTTATTCCACACACTCTGTGTATTTTCCTTTCTATCTTTTAACTGTTTTGTAAAATCAATAAAGATGATTTAAAAAAAAGAAAAGAACTGAGAACCCAAACAACTCTGGACCAAACTTAGCATGAGTATTCATTATGCCTAAATTTGAACACTGGTGGGGTTTAGGGAAAATAGATCTTGCCATTTGGTAGTTGTAGTTGCTGGGATTCATAGTTCACCTACAATCAAAGAGCATTTTGAACTCCACCAACAATGGAATTGAGCCAAACTTGGCACACAGAACCCCCATGACCAACAGAAAATACTGGAGGGGTTTGGAATGAATTAACTGATTTACAAGACATGTAGTTCACCTACGTTTGGAGAGCACTATGAACCCAAACAACTATGGATTTGGATGAAACTTGGCACAAATACTCAATATGCCCAAATTTGAACACTGGTGGAGTATTGAGAAAATAGCCCTTCTGATTTGGGAGTTGTAATTACTAGGATTTATGGTTTAGCTACAATCAAAGAGCAGTTTGAATTCCACCAACAATGGAATTGAGCCAAACTTGGCACACAGAACCCCCATGACCAACAGAAAATACTGGAAGGGTTTGGTCGGCATTGACCTTGAGTTTTGGAGTTGTAGTTCACCTACATCCAGAGAGCACTCTGCACTCAAACCATAATGGATCTGAACCAAACTTGGGCCGAAAATCAACATGCCCAAATGTGAATACTGGTGGAATTTGTGGAAAATAGACCTTGATATTTGGGAATTGTAGTTGCTGGGATTTATAGTTCACCTACAATCAAAGAGCCCCTAGAACCCCATCAACAATAAAATTGGGGCAAACGTCCCACACAGAACCCCCATGACCAACAGAAAATACTGGATGGATTTGGGAGGAATTGACAGTGATTTATGGGAATATGTAGTTCAACTACCTCCCAAGAACACTGTGAACCCAAACAACTATGGACCTGGACAAAATTTGGCACAAATAGCCGATACGCCCAAATTTGAATACCGGTGGGGTTGAGAGGAATTGATATTGTCATTTGGGAGTTGCAGTTATTAGGATTTATAGCGTATTAACATTGTTAGAAAGGATTTATAGTTCACCTGCAATCAAAGAGCATTCTGAACTCCACCAATAAAATTGGGCCAAACTTCCCCACATAGAACCCCCATGACCAACAGAAAATACTTGAGGCACTGGGCCGATGGGAAGGCACCTCTACTGACTTCTTAGAGGTGCCTTCCCATCGCCCCCGGTGCCTCCTTCTGGCAGTAGGCTAAAACCTTTTTATTCAGGGAGGCTTTTAAAGACGAAGGCGTTTAATATCAATTCAGGGAGTGCTGTGGTTTTAAACGTTGAGTTTGTTTTAATAGTTTGTATATTTGTATATTTTAATGGTTATGCTGAAGTCCTGGCTATGGGGCCAGGCGTTTGCGCATTAGCACAATGCAGCACTTTGGACTGGACTTGTAAGGGCACGTTGAGGAAGATGGCTCAATGCCCCTGGTATGGACGGAACACTGTTTTTAACTTAAATGAATGTGTGTGATGTGTTAATGTTAATTGTATTTTAATGTATTTTAATGCTGAATGTTTTTGGGTTTTTATATTGTATTTTACTGTGTGGGCATCGAATTGTGCCTTTTGTTAGGCCGCTCTGAGTCCCCCCTCGGGGGTTGAGAGGAGCGGGATAGAAATGTTGGAAATAAATAAATTTTATGTTAAGCCACTTTGAGTCCCCTTCGGGGGAGATAAAGGTGGGGTACAAAAGTAATAATAATAATAATAATAATATTGTCTCCAAAACACCCACAAATGCTATAATAAAGGTATTAATTGCTAATCATACACATATTTTGCATCTCATCAAGAGCTAAAACCAAAGTATAAATAACTATAACAATAATTATTATTATCTGGGATTAACTAAGGGCCCTTCCACACAGCCCTATATCCCAGAATATCAAGGCAGAATATCCCACATTATTTATTTATTTGCTATGCTTCTATACTGCCTCTCTCAGCCAGAAGGCAACTTGAGGCAGTGAACAAGCGGCAGCATGTGCCCACATACAACACATCATAATGAGAAAAAAGCAATCATATAAAACCATATAAATTAACAATTAAAACTACAAAATACAAATCTCAGCTCCACAACCTTAAAATCGGTTTCCGTTTCGTAGTCATATTAATCCTTTGATCTTGATTAATTAAAGTTCATCTGCGAATGCTTGCTCGAACAGCCAAGTCTTGACTTTCTTACGAAATGTCAGGAAGGAAGGGGCCGATCTGATGTCACTAGGAAGGGAGTTCCAAAGCCGAGGAGCCACCACTGAGAAGGCCCTGTCTCTCGTCCCCGCCAGACGCGCCTGCAAAGCAGGCGGGACCGAGAGTAGGGCCTCTCCGGATGATCTTAAGCATCTTGATGGTTCATAGGGAGAGACGCGTTTGGACAAGTAAGTTGGACCAGAACCGTTTAGAGCTTTAAAGGCCAAAACCAGCACTTTGAATTGTGCCCGGTAGCAAACTGGTAGCCAGTGGAGCTGGCACAACAGGGGAATTGTACGCTCCCTGATTGCCACTCCTGTTATCAACCTGGCTGCTGTCCGTTGAACCAATTGAAGCTTCCGAGCAGTCTTCAGAGGCAGCCCCACGTAGAGAGCGTTGCAGTAATCTATACGGGATATAACCAGAGCATGGACTACTGTGGCCAAGTCAGACTTCCCAAGGTTTAATTGTGCAAATGCTCCCCTGGTCACCGCCGAAACCTGGGGTTCCAGGCTCAGCGATGAGTCCAGGATCACACCCAGACTGCGAAGCTGCATCTTCATGGGGACTGTAACCCCGTCCAACACAGGCTGTAACCCTATGCAGCCTGCTCTTTTTAGGCTTGCTTTTAGTTAAAGTTTTTAGTTAAATCTAAAATGTAGAGGCATGCTTATGCTTATGCCTATGAGTTTTAGGAAATTGTAACTCTGTTATTTTATCATTGTTACACTCTGTGTTTTTATTGTGTGTTGTGATCCGCCCCGAGCCTGCAGGGAGGAGCGGAATATAAAACTGAATAGATAAATAAATAAATAAATAAATATGCCCTGTTCGGCCTTTCGACTGACCAGGAGTGCCTCTGTCTTGTCTGGATTCAATTTCAATTTGTTCACCCTCATCCAGTCTGACACAGTGGCCAAGCACTGGTTCAGGACCAAAACAGCCTCCTTAATAGTAGGTGGAAATGAGTGACAGATTTGGACGTCATCTGCGTACAGATAACACCGCACTCCGGATGACCTCTCCCAGCGGCTTCATGTCGATGTTAAACAACATGGGAAATAGTATTGAACCCTGAGGAACCCCACAAGACAATGGTTGAGGGGTTGAACAGGTATCTCCCAGGAACACCTTCTGAGATCGGCCCTCCAGAAAGGACCGGAGCCACTGCAAGACAGTACCTCCAAGGCCCATTTCCGTGAGGCGTCCCAGAAGGATACTGTGGTCAACGGTATCGAAGGCCACTGAGAGGTCCAGCAGAACCAACAGGGACACACTCCCCCTGTCCAGCTCCCGGCGTAGATCATCCACTAAGACGACCAAAGCTGTCTTGGTACCATGCCCCGGCCTAAAACCAGACTGCGCCGGATCCAGATAATCCGTGAGTGTGGACTCAGATAACCCAGTTCAAAGCAAATATTGGGGGATTTTCTGCCTTGATATTCTAGCTGTGTGGAAGGTGCTAACGGAAATTGTGTTTAATTTTGAGTAAACATGCACAGAATTGTACAGCTGGCATTTAAAAGGGTGTTACCCTCCCCCATTTTAACTGTAAAAGACAAATGTGAGGTGATTCCCCTAGAAATGCAATAGAATCACAGGGGCCCTTTCCACACAGCTGAATAAAATCTCACATTATCTCATTTGAACTGCATTATATGGCAGTGTGGACTGAGATAACCCAGTTCCAAGAAGATATTGTGGATTATCTGCCTTGACAGAAAGTTCCTCCTAATATTTTAAGTTGAGTCTCTTGACCCATTGTTTGAATCCATTGCGTCCTAGGGCCCTTCCACACAGCATATAACCCAGAATATCAAGGCAGAAAATCCCACAATTTCTGCTTTGAATTGGGTTAAAAAGGCCCTTCCACCTGGCTGAATAAAATCCCACATTTTCTGCTTTGAGCTGTAATATATGGCAGTGTGGACTCAGATAACCCAGTACAAAGCAGAGATTGTGGGATTTTCTGCCTTGATATTCTGGGTTATATGGTTGTGTGGAAGGACCCCGAGTCTACACTGCCATATATTCCAGTTGGAAGCAAAAATGTGGTTTTTTATTCAGCTGTGTGGATGGAAGGGGCCCTAGTACTCGAAGCATGAGAAAACTAGCCTGCCCTCTCTCTCTCTCAATGTGATGTCCTTTCATATTTAAACATGACTACTATCATGCCCCCTTCCCTCAACCTTATTTTCTACAAGCTAAACGTCCCCAGCCCTAGAGTAAAAACAAAAACAGCCCAACTGTTCCGGAGGCATTCCTGCACCAGGAAGGACACTCAAGGAGGGGGGGGGGGGGCGCGGCTCCCTGCCTCTTCCAGGGGGTGTAACGAGCAAGGAAGCAACACCAAAACAACAAGGCAGAGGGAAGGAGGGGAGGCCCAGAACAATCGCGAGTGCCACTCAGTCCCCAAAAGAAAGAGCCCCCTGCTCTAAATCCTAACAAGGAAAGAAAGGGCTCTCCCTCCCCTCTGAAGAAGAGGGAGAAAGAAACCCTCCGGAGAAACCCCAAAAGCGAGCCTTCCCCGCTCTCCTTTTGGGGTCCCTCTTCGCAAACCATTGGGGACAGTCAGCAACCCCACAAGATTACACAAACACACCGACAGACTCCTCCTCAAGTACCTCCAACACTGACCACTTCCTCACACAGCAACACAAACTCTAATCCCGGGAACTCCCTCAAAGAGCAGCCGAACTTCTCAAGCCACACCAAACGCCCCCCCCCCCCCCAGCTTGAAAGTGTCTCCCAGTCACGCAAAAAGGAGGGAAAGCAGTCCAGTCCCCGCTTGGACAGGGAGCCTTGCCTCCGCGCCTCTTGGAGGAAGCAGCCCAGGCTTGAGCGCCTCAGTCGCTCACTCCACATGCAGCAGGAGAGTAACTGCCTGAAGGAAAGCAGCACCCATGACGATCGCACTGAGGCCAGTGGCTCCAGCTGAGGGGTCAGTGTGGCGGGCAGGGCAGGCGGAGGCAGGGGCGGACCCAGCGATTCCGCGACCTACGCGGTCGCGTAGAGCGTCATCGGCTGGGAGGGGCACCACCGGCTGGGAGGGGCCCGCCACGCCGACTCCGCGCCCCCGCCACCGCACTGCCCTGCGCCACCGCGCGCTGCGCAGAAGCACCTACAGGTGCTATAGCGCCTGTAGATATTTTCTGCGCACGTGCAACGACCAGCAGCGCACTCCCTCCCAGGCGCGCCTGCTGCTTCGGAGCCAGCGCACATGCGCAAAACCTGCACTGCACGCATGCGCGCTGGCTCCAAAGCGGCAGGCGCACTTGGGAGCGAGTGCGCGTGCTCGTACATTCGCGCGTGCGCAGAAACATCTACAGGCGCTATAGCGCCTGTAGGTGCTTCTGCGCATGCGCGGCCGGCAGAAAGGTGCGCCGCGGTGGTGTGCCGCGGCTGATGGGGCCGGCGGCGGTGTGGGCATGGCGGGGGCGGTGGTGAGTGACACGGCGGGGGGGCGACAAAATTTCTTCGCGTACCCCCCCAAATTAGGTTGGGCCGCCCCTGGGCGGAGGGGGCAACCTGCGCCCCACCCACCCACATGCAGGGGCTCTCACTCACTGCCAGGGCCTGCTCTTGCTCTGAGCGGCTGAGGGAGGCCCAAGCCGCTCTTCCATCCTAGCCTTGCAAGCCTCAAGCCCAGGAGAAGACCTACGTGTGCCTCCTCAGTGAGAGGCAGAGCCCGTGCGGCAGGCCCAGCCTGGCTCTGATAGAGGGGCCAGAAGGAAGGAAAAGAGGAGGACGCCGAGGGACCTCCCACCCGGCAGCAGAGGGGCTGGGAGAGATGGGAAAGTGCCTCTGAAATTAAGTAGAGGCACCTTCCCATCACCCGGCGGCAGGCAGCAAGAGCCAGGCACCAGGGGTCCGGCAGCCATCCCAGGGAGCCGGAGGGGGTAGGGCCAAAGGAGGCGCCCCCGCGCCCCCCTCGGAAATGGCTCCGCGACCCCTCTGGGGGTTCGCGACCCCCCAGGTTGAGAACCACTGGACTAGAGCCTCAATAAGAGACTATACCGCAGCTATAATAACAGCCAATAAGTCTTTCTTGACTGCCCGCATAGCGTCCGCATCTAATAGACCATCTGAGCTGTTTCAGGTCGTTGGGGCGCTCCTCCACCCTCCTGGGGAGGGGGAGATCATCAATGACCCGAAGGCTCGGTGCTGCGATTTCGCGCACCATTTTGTGGATAAAGTTTCTCGGATACGCCTCCAGTTGGATTCCAGCTTAAATACAGTTCCAGGGGAGGTGACTGTGGCATGTCTGTCCGATTTTGTGGGATTCCTTTTGTCTTGTTCATTCTGAAGACGTGGAGGGGGTCCTTGGGGCTGTGAGAGCGACCACACCAGCTCTGGACCCTTGCCCTTCCTGGTTAATTAAATCGGCCAGAGGTGGGTTGATTGATTGGTTTGTGTGGATCATTAACGCTTCCTTGGAGCAAGGGACATTTCCATCGGGACTGAAACATGCGGTGGTTAGACGACTCCTGAAAAAGGCATCCCTTGACTCTACGGTTCTGAACAACTACAGGCCAGTCTCCAACCTCTCTTGGGCAAGGTGCTGGAGCAGGTGGTCGCTTCTCAGCTCCAGGGTTTCCTAGATGACATCGATTACCTGGATCAGTCACAGTCTGGCTTTACGCCTGGTTACGGTACCAAGACGGCTTTGGTCGCCTTGATGGATGATCTCCGTAGAGAGTTGGACAGGGGGAGTGTGACCCTGCTAGTTCTCTTGGACATCTCAGCGGCTTTCGATACCATAGACCTTGGTATCCTTCTGGGACGGCTTTGCAGGATGGGTCTTGGGGGCATGGTTTTGTTATGGCTCTGGTCCTTCTTGGTGGGTGGTTCCCAGATGGTGAAGCTGGGGAACACCTGCTCGGACTCCTGGCCTTTGACCTGTGGGGTCCCGCAAGGTTCCATTCTGTCCCCTATGCTCTTTAACATCTACATGAAACAGCTGGGAGAGGTCATCTGAGGTTTTGGAGTGAGGTGCTGTGGTGAAGTCATATTTATTTGTTACAGGTTTTAAATGTGTTTGATGTTTATATATTTGTATGTATATTGTAAGGGTAAAACTTAGCTAACCTTAAAGGGTTAACAGGAATATTAGCTGACAGAACCTCCAGGGAGTTTCCATTACCGTGGAAACAGGAGGCGGAGCCTGTAAGTGGCTCTGGAATCTTGAGATTCAAACTATGTCAGTTGGTGGTTAACTGCGAAGGCAGAAGGGTGTGTGGAGAGTTAGCGAGTCTGTTTTTAACCAGCTATCAGCGAGCGTTAAAAAGACTCTGGTTCTACTCTGAGGGAGAGTAGTAGTGAAGCCTGACTCTACTCTCTGGGAGAGAGTAGCAGTGCAGCTGTGTTTAACTGCTAAGGAAGCAGCTTGATTTAAAGACCAGCAGAGTGTAGAAAACTGCTGAGTTATTAGTTCTAGGAGAGCAGTGATATAGTAGCAGACTGTACCTCCATAGATAGTATATTGTAACCTTAAGAAAAGTGCCTCTGAGTAGATATTGTAACCACCCAAACTCTTGAACTCTGAAACCTCTACGCTTAAATCTCTGTTTGAATAAACTTCATAGTTCTTTGATTAAAACATCTCTTCTAGTGGTTCATTCTCCCACAAGCCTTGAAAACAACTCTCTCCTAGTGGGTAGCCAAGCACAGTAAATTATAGTAAAAGAGTCCTTACATATTGTAGTGGCATTGGTAGGACATTCTGCCCTGTCACAGCCCTGAGTTCGAATCCTCACATTCTCTCCACACTTAAAATACAGATTCGAATTCAGATCCTCACAAAGTTTGAGCCTACACATGGTTGAAGATCTTTACATTATTGGCTGTAGTTAGAGACATTACAATTTGGTGGCAGCGGTCAGGATAGTCGACTCTGTCACAGTTTAGAATTGAATCCCTAGATCCTTTACAGGTGCCATCTCTATGCAGATGACACCCAACTCTACTTCTCCTTTCCACCTAATTCCAAGAAAGCCCCTCGAGTACTGGACGAGTGCCTGGCCACTGTGACTGACTGGATGAGGATGAATAAGATGAAGATCAATCTTGACAAGACAGAGGTCCTCCTGGTCGATCGTAAACCGGATCGGGGTATAGGGTGGCAACCTGTGCTTGATGGGGTTGCACTCCCCCTGAAGGCACAGGTCCGCAGCTTGGATGTCCTCCTAGACTCGTCACTAACGCTCAGGCGTCAGCGGTGGCTGGGAGGGCCTTCACACAATTAAAACTCATGCGCCAGCTGCGACCGTACCTCGTGAAGTCGGATCTGGCCACGGTGGTCCATGCCTTAGTCACCTCCAGATTGGATTACTGTAATGCACTCTACGTGGGGCTGCCCTTGAAGATGGCCCAGAAGTTTCAATTGGTCCAACTGGCGGCAGCCAGATTGCTAACTGGAGCGACTTACAGGGAGCGGTCAACCTCCGTTTAAGGAGCTCCATTGGCTACCGTTCATCTTCCGGTCCCAATTCAAGTTGCAGGTTTTGACCTACAAAGCCCTGAACGGTTTGGGACCTGCCTACCTACGTGACCGCATCTCTGTTTACGAACCCAGGCGATCTCTCTGATCATCTAGAGAGACCCTACTCTCACTCCCACTGGCCTCACAGGTATAGTCGGTGCGGACGAGGGAGAGGGCCTTCTCTGTAGTGGCACCCCGACTCTGGAATGTGCTCCCCAAGGATATCAGACAGACCCCGACTTTGGCAGTCTTTAGGAGGAGCCTGAAGACGTGGCTGTTCCAAAGTGCCTTCCCTGAATGAAGTAAATGACGCCCTGCTGTGTTTATTCTCTGTAAAAGTCCTTAGAAGCACTTTAATTACCTGTTTTGTGTCTGCCCCATATTGTCCTTGAAACCTTCCTGCTATTTGCAAACTACCACTATCTGCACCCAGTGTTTATTTATTTTAAATTTTAACATTCACATTTGGCCAGCCCGAAATGGTTTTAAATTGTTTATTACTGCTTGTGTTGAGTTTTATTGATTGTATTGTTTTTATAATTGCTATTGTTCTGGTGTTGTGTGTTGTTGGGCTTGGCCTCATGTAAGCCGCCCTAAGTCTCCTTGGGGAGATGGGTGCAGGGTAGAAATAAAGTTAATAAATAAAATAAATAAATAGGAAAGAACGAAGGAAGGAAAGCGAGAGAGATGGAAGGAATGGAGAACGATAAGAGAGAAGGAAAAGAAGAAGGAAGGGAAGAAAGAGAAGGGAAGAAGGAAGGAAGGGAAAAGGAAAGAGAGCAAAGGAAGGAAGGAAAGAGAGGGAAAAGAACACAAAAGAGAGAAGGAAAGGAAGAGAAAGAAGAGAGAAGGAGAGGGGAGGAAAGAAGGAAGGAAAGAGAAGGAAAAAAGGAAAAGAGAGAAGGAAGGAAAGAAAGAGAAGGAAGGGAAGAAGGAAATAAAGAGTGAGAAAGAGTGAGAAGCAAGGAAAGAAGGGGAGAGAGAAGGAAAGGGCTCAAAAGAAAGGAAGGGGAAAGGAAGAAAGAAATGGAAGGAAAGAAGGGAGAAGGAAAGAGGACAAAAAAGGAAGGAAGAAAAGAGAGAAGGGAGGAAGAGGGGAGGAAAGGGGAGGAAAAAAGAAGGAAAGAAAGAGAGAAAAGGAAAAAAGAGAGGAAGGAAGGAAAGAAACGGCACTATTAAATACCTATAATAAGTGTCTTATTAAGTGACAGGGAAAAGAAGGGGCTCCCTTTGCCGCCACCTGGCCAAATAGGAGCCTAAAAGAGTTGGAAGGGGGTCCCCCAAAGGGCATCCAGTCCAGCCCCTTTCTGCCAAACAGGGAGGGAGGAAGAGAGGGACAAACAAAGGAAGGAAAGGGAGAGAGAAGGAAAGAAAAAGAGAGAGATGGAAGGAATGGAAGAAGGAAAGAAAAAAGAAGGGAAGAAGGAAGGAAGGAAGGGAGGGAGAAGAAAAAGGAACAAGAGAAGGAGAGAAGGAGAGAGAAGAATAGAGAGAAGGATGGAGAGAGAGAGAAGGAAGGAAAAGGGGAAGGAAAAAAGGAGAGAGAGGGGGGGAAGAAGGAAAGAGGGAAGAAGAGAAGGAAGAAAGGAAAGAGAGGGGGAAGAAAATAAGAAAGGAAAGAGGGAAGAAAATAAGGAAGGAAAGGCACCCCCACAAACACACACGCGGGGGGAAGAGGCCTCGTGCAGGGAGCACACGCCAATAGGCAGGTGGAGCTGAAGCGATTGAAGGTACTGCAAATCTAATCTTTTGTACATGCCTCCCCCAAACCCCTCCAGCATTTTCTGTTGGTCATGGAAGTCATGTATGCCAAGTATGGTTCAATTCTATTTCTGGTGGAGCACAGAATGCTCTTTGATGCCTGGTGAACTATAAATCCAAAAAACAAACAAAGCACCCGAAGGGGTATATAATAAGACGATATAATAGATAAATGGTACACGTTGCGAGCACTACCTAGTACATATAGACAACACAGTCAACGGTTCCGTCTACAAATAGAAAGAACAGCGGGGTAACGATCCGGTATGGCGAGAAAATCCGGGCTACGCGGTGCCACGCTGAGTCCTTAGATAGTCTCTGTAGAGTAGCAGACCAAGGACCGTTGCTAGGGCGTGGTGAAGCAAATGGTAGACAAATTGTAGCCCCGATAGGTTCCAAAAAGCAGGCTGGCTCGTCAACAGAGTCAACAGTAGGCGTGGGATAGCAGCAGACCGGGAAAAATTCCAAGGACGCGATGCCCAGTGGTGGAAGTCTCCACAGAGATCAAGGAGACTATATAAAGGGCCTACAGTGTGCAAAATGCACCATTAGAGGCCAAAAACAAGCCATTTCGCCCTATTGCAAAGGCTTTTTCAATGAAATCAAGCATATAATGACGTCCAATATCTGTAACAATAAAATATACAAAACGGCAGTAGCAAATCCCTAATAACAATAGATCCAAAGGTAAGTAACCTGGCAACACGATAATAGTATACATACCAAAGATCCCGAACGAAAAGCATAACTCCATCCAAGAAAGTAGAGTGACCCAAAGGTAATGCATGGATATGAAAAGTGTTTATATACATAACACATACAAGACACATCTGAAGCACTTAAATTAGCATAGATCTAATACTGATAGCGTCATTGAGCCCACGAGGCCATTCCGTGTCTAGGTGGATTATCCATTTGTTTTCAAGTTTTCTTAAAGAAGCAGTAATATCCATATGAGGTAAGGGGTTGATCCTTTCTAGTACTTGTATTTTCAGAGTGTCAGCCCTATGATTGAACTATTTACAGTGTGAATACAAAGCAGAGTCTAGAGAGTTATTATTAATTTTAAATTTGTGTTCAATGAACCTCTGATGTAGTTCTCTAGTTGTCTGGCCCACGTAAACCTTATGACACCCACAGGTGATGGCGTATACCACGGTGGCAAAGGATTTAACCCTGATGTCTCTCTTTTTCGAAAGGCTGTATATCTCTTTATTAATACAAATCTGGGGGCAGATGGAACACCGTCTGCAAGGATGAGTTCCTGGGACTAAAGCTGTTCTCTGTGCTTCCGTGTTGAGTTGGGTATGAATTAAAAGGTCACCTATGTTATTAGTTCATTTATAGGCGACTAAGGGCATATTTTCCAAACCGGGAATAGCAGAAACTAAGGGCCAGTACCGACAAATAATATTTACTAGATCCTTACTGTGTGGAGATAATGTGAGGAGCCACACAATACGTTGCAGAGGGTCCCTTACAGAGGACCTGTAATTTATGACCACACTTAAAAACCGTAACATTCAGAAAGTTTACCTTAAGAGTACTGAAATCAAAAGAAAATGTGATGGCCAGTACACTTAAGGTAAACTTTCTGGATGTTACGGTTTTTAAGTGTGGTCATAAATTACAGGTCAAAACATATAACAAACCCACTGATTAAAAACTCTTACTTGCATTATAAGAGCGTAAAGATCATTTAATGAAGCTAGTTGGGGTTGCAGCTAAAGGTCTTCTGTCCCTCTATGAAATTTTGCAAGTTGAGTACTTGCATTATAATTACTATTGTGCAAGAGCTGTTATTACTTTTATTAATAAACTAGCTTGGGGACCCGGCGGTGCCCGGGTCATTTGAGAAGTGCAGCAGGATGTAGAGTGCTGCAAGTCCCATCATCCATGTTCTGCCCCCCTCCAAACTTCAGTAGGATGTAGAGTGGGTTATGGGGGCTCTGCGTGCCAAGTTTGGTCTTGATCCATCATTATTGGGAGTTGCAGTGGTATCATGAAATTACTGAAGGTAGTGCAAGTCCCATCATCTCTGGTCCACCCTCCCCCAAAGTGTAGTAGGATGTAGATTGGGTCATGGGGGCTCTGTGTGCTAAGTTTGGTCTGTATTGGTGAATGGATGAGGGTTGCATTGTTTTTAGGAAGAGAGTGAAGGTAATTCAAGTCCCATCATCCGTGGTCCATCTCACACAAAACTGCACCAGGATGTAGAGTGGGTCATGAGGGCTCTGTGTGCCAGGTTTGGTGTTGATCAGTCATTGGATTAGGTTTGTAGCAGTCTTGGATAGTGAGGGAAGGTGCTGTAAGTCCCATCATCCATGTTCTGCCCCCCTCCAAACTTCAGTAGGATGTAGAGTGGGTCACTGGGGCTCTGTGTGCCAAGTGTGGTCTTTATCGGTGTGTGTTGGGGGCCGCAGTGGTCTGTGGGAACAGAGGGGTGTGAAAGTACTACAAATCCCATCACCCATTGTCAGTCCTCCCCCGAACCTCACCAGGACGTGAAGGCAGTCATGGGGGTTATGTGTGCCAAGTGTGGTCTCAATCAGTAATTGGATGAGGGTCGCAGCGGACTTGGGAAGTGAGTAGAGGTACTTCAAGTCCCATCATCCATGGTCCACCCTCCTCCAAACTGCACCAGGATGTAGAGTGGGTCATGAGGGCTCTGTGTGGCAGGTTTGGTGTTGATCAGTGATAGGATTAGGTTTGTAGCAGTCTTGGAAAGTGAGGGAAGGTACTGCAAGACCCATCATCCATGTTCTGGCCCCCTCCAAACTTCAGTAGGATGTAGAGTGGGTCACTGGGGGTCTGTGTGCCAAGTGTGGTCTTTATCAGTGTTTGTTGGGGGCCACAGTGGTCTGTGGGAACAGAGGGGTGTGTAAGTACTACAAATCCCATCATCCATTGCCAGTCCTCCCCCAAACCTCACCAGGACGTGAAGGCAGTCATGGGGGTCATGTATGGCAAGTTTGGTCTCAATCAGTGATTGGATGAGAGTTGCAGCGGACTTGGGGAGTAGAGGTACTTCAAGTCCCATCATCCATGGTCCACCCTCCTCTGAACTGCACCAAGACGTAGAGTGGGTAATGGGGGCTGTGTGTGCTAAATGTGGTCTGTATTGGTTGTTTTTGGTGGCCTCAGTGGTCTGTGGGGACCAAAGTGTTTGAAAGTACTACAAATCCCAAAATCCGTGGGTCATGTCCCCCGAACCGCATCCGGACATAAAGGGGGTTAGGGGGGTTATGTGTACCAAGTTTGGTGCAGGTCCATCACCCGTGCTGGTCGCTGTGGCCTGTGAAAGTGCCTGCGCTGATCGCTGTGGCCTGTGAAAGTGGCTGCCACATATCCGCCCTTCCGCCCTCCCGCCCTCCGCACACATACATACATACAAACATTCCGCTTTATAAAGGTATACAGATTAAGTGCAAAAAAGATGCTTTCCCTAAGGCAGGGGTGCTCATTACGGTGATCGGGAGCACCTAGGTGATCTTTGGCCCTCTTCCAGGTGATCTTTGGGCCTCACCAGCCGGATGGCGCGCTCCTGCCATGTGCGCGCACGTGCGCTCCCGCCGCCGCCTTCGGGGGGCTTCTTTTGCCAAAATGAAGCTTTAGTGGGCGGGCCCTGGCGCTCGTCTTGCCATGCACGATGTGGTGACATGACCGCCCATTGGTTGCTGCTGGGGGGGCATGGGAGCAAGGCGAAGGCACACGCATGGATAGGATGCGAGGCTGTGGGAGGGATGGAGGGAATGTGTGTGTGTGAGAGAGAGAGCCAAAGAGAGAAGAAAGAAATCTGGAGAACTTTTTCGGATCCTTTTGGCAGGCAGGCAGGCGGGCGCTGGAAGGAGAGAAAGAGGTGAAGGAGGCCGGGCAAAGTGGGCCAAAGCCAAGCAAGCCCCACCGCAAACCCTGCTGCTGCCCTCGGGACTCCCATTCCAAGCCGAGACCTGGGCGAGCGAGCTGTGTGGGGCTGCTTTCTTTCCTTGATTGGGGGCGAGGAGGGAGGGCTCCGCCGTGTTCCTGGGGCTGAACCCGAGGAGGAGGGGGCTGCGGGGATGGAGACTCCACTTGCTGCTGCTGCTTGTGCCCTCGCCGCCTTTCTCCGCCTCGCCCTCCCTTGCCCTCGAAGGAGAAAGGCGGTGAGGGCCCACGGGAGAGAGAGAGGGGGGAGGGAGGGTGGATCTTCAGAGCCGGCTAGGAAGAGCCACCCTTTCTCTCTCTCTCTCTCTCTCTCTCTCTCCCGTGGGCATGGACTGCCACCAGTGGGAGGGGTCCTCCTTCCTGCCAGCCGTCCACATGGGCGTCCTTTCTGAGTGACACCCCCGAAAGGAAGGAAGGGCGCCCCGCTGCATCTGTTACTTTGGGGAAACACCTCTTCCACTCTTCCTTCTCCTGCCCAGGTAAGGAAGCCTCGAGGGAGGGGGGGGGGGGGGGAGGCTGCCGTGGGGAGGCTCCAGCCTCACGTGGGTCCCTCTCTCAGTTGAGTTTCCCGGCCCGGGCAGCAGCCAGGCGGCCCCTCTTCCCAGCCCTGCGCCTTCTGAGCCGCCGCCGAAGCCATATCTGGCCTGAGCGCTGGCGGGTGCGCCTATAAATATCCTCCTGCTGCGTGCGCGGGAGGGGCCTGCTCTGCAGGCAAGAAGCAGGACGGGATGGGGACTTCCTGCTTCGCGAGCGCACGCAGCAGGAAGGAGGAAGGCAAGAAAGACATTAAAAGAGCGCGCACGCAGGCAAGGAAGATCCCCTTCCCGGGTGCGTGTGGCGGCGAGTTCGTGGGCAGGCAAGAAAGAAGCCCCACGCAGACGGAAGGCTGCAGTAGGAACGTGTGCACGCGTGTGCGTGCGCACGCTCACATGCACAACAGGTGATCTTTTCAACTTGATTGTTCATATAGTAGCTCGCATGATGAAAAAGTGTGGGCACCCCTGCCCTAAGGAGTCAATTCATAAGGAAGCGTATGATAATCTCTCGCCTCCTTTGAAATAATATTCCCCCTATTTCTCTACTAATGAATGCCTCTAGTTCTAATTTTACTCCTGTGGAGGTAAGCTCATGCAGGGTTGCAGATCTTGTAGACTTAACTGAGCATATTATTTAACATCTATATGCAACTACTTGCTACTCTGGTCTGAAGCTTTGAGCTGGAATGTTATCAGTACGCTGATGACACCCAGCTCGTTCTGAAGATGAAAGGCCGACTGGATTCCATACCCTCTTGTTTCCAACAGTGCCTTGAAGCTATTACTGGTTGGCTGTGTGCCAGTAGATTGAGGGTGAATCCAGCAAAGATGGAGATACTGTGGCTGGGGCGTCCGGTGGGCGGGGAGGTCCGGCTGCCTAGCTTGGACGGCGAGGCATTATGCCCGACATCCTCACTAAAGAGCCTTGGGGTCATTTTAGACCCGTTGCTGTCAATGGATGCTCAGATCTCCACCGTCAGCAAAACCACTTTTTTCCATCTGCGGCAAGCTAGACGTCTGGCCCCCTACCTTTCCAGAGATGACCTGGCCACAGTGCTCTAAGCCACGGTCATCTCGAGACTGGACTACTGTAACTCCCTTTACATTGGCTTGCCCTTGTCAGTGATCCGGAAACTTAAGCTCGTCCAGAATGCTGCTGCACGACTTCTCACTGGGACTCCAGTGAGTTGTCACATAACACCCATCCTCCAGCAGCTCCATTGGCTTCCGGTCAAGCACCGGATCACCTTCAAGGTGATGGTGTTAACTTTCAAGGCCTTGCATGGTCTGAGGCCGTTGTATTTGAGGGACCGTCTCTTCCCCTATCAACCCCAGAGGTCACTTCGTTCTGAACAACTGAACCTCCTTGAAGTGCCGTCCTTTAAAGCTATCCGTCTTACATTGACCTGGTGCAGAGCCTTTTCTGTAGTAGCGCCGTCAATCTGGAATACCCTTCCAAGTGATGTGCGGGCCTTGCAGGATTTACTATCTTTCCGCAAGGCCTGCAAGACCCTCCTTTTCCGGCTAGCCTTTGATTGCTAAGCTGGAAAACCTTACATTTTAGTCTAATTGAACATGTTGTTTTACTCCTGTTGTGTTTTTATGTGATTGTGAGCCGCTCCGAGCCCTTGGGGAGTGGCCGCGTCCAAGTCCAAATAATCAAAAAACAGCCCAGGTTGAAAGCATGCCCAGGAAGAGGAAGACACCCTCCCTACTACAGGGGCCCTGCAAGAGATGCTCATCAAATACAATACCTAGTACAGAAACAAACGTGCCAGATGAAGAGGTGCCATTCTTGAACACTTTTCAGCAACTTCCCTCACCAACTCCAAGAGATCGACTGGAGTCCTTCGCCTGCCGGCAAGGGCCACTCAAGGGCTCCTTTGCGGAGGCCTAGCCTTGTGCGAAGCCTCCCTCTGCTGCCTCGCGCTCTCGCTGGCCACGCGCCGAGTCTTGGGCCGCTCTCCTCTGGCCGCTCCTCTTGCCCCCGGACGGGAGAGAGAGCAGCAGCAGCAGCAGCAGCAGCAGCCAGGCCAGAAGGGGCAGCAAGAGGAGAGCAGCCGAAGAGCAGGAGCGTGGCGAGGAGAGGCAGCAGGCGCGCCTCCCGCTGCCTGCCAGCCCTGCAGCCCCAGCCCTGGCGCACCCGGGAGCACCCGAGGTCAGCGCCCTTGGGGATGGGGGCCAGGAAAGCCACGGCCTGCTTGCCTGCCTGCCTGCCTGCCTTCCTTTCTTTCCCGCTTCCTTGCTTCCTCCTGCCTTAATCCCCTCCCTCTTTTCGCCTTTCCCATGTCTTCCCTTCCTTCCTTCCTTCGGCACTTGGCCGCTCCCTCCCTGCCTGCCTGCCTCCCGATCCGGCCCCGCCTCCTCGCCCTCGCCCTCCGCAGCCACCGGCCGAGAGAACAGGAGCAGCCAAAAACTTCAGAAACTTCTTTCTGGCTGGAAGAGCAGCACCAGGATTCCACAACATCCAGGCAAGTGGTGCCAAACCGGGTTAATTCTGCAGTGTGGATGCAGCCTTGGGGTTTTCTTCCTTGGGAGTGGGGAAAGAAAGCTACAGTCCTCCTGAAGAGGATCCCGTTTGAAAAAAGTTCACAACGCCCCCCCCCCCCCCCAATCGCTCCTGCACTCTCTAACCCAGGCCTGGCCCAACATGGGCCCTCCCTCCAGGTGTTTTGGACTCCAACTCCCACCATTCCTAACAGGCCTGCTCTAACCAACCGGGGACGGAAACAGACGGGCCAACGGGGCTGCGACGTGGGGTCCTCCTCTTCCCCTAAATCCACAACACCATGTATCCCAGTGGAAGGAGCCTGGGTGCCCCAAAGCCCCCTCCCCTAAACTGTACATTCCAGAGTTCCATATAGAAGTGGAATCATTGCTCTGTAATTGAGTGGTGTGTCTTGTTCCCTTCCCTATTCTTCCTCACAGCCATATAACCCAGAATACCAAAACAGATAATCCACAATATCTGCTTTGAACTGGGTTATCTGAGTCCACGCTGCCAAATAATCCAATTCAATGTGGATTTTATACAACTGTGTGAAAGGGGCCTGAGAAAGCAGTTATTGTCTTCCTTCCACACTAAAGCTGAAGATCTCACCTACACTGCCATATAAAATCCAGAGTATCTGCTTTGAGCTGGACTATATCGCAGTGTAGACTCCTATAATCCAGTACAAAGCAAATATTGCCCTCCTTTCTCTGTAGCCCCTTTCTACATTGCCATATAAACCAGTTTATCCAAGCAGATAATCCACATTATCTGCCTTGAGCTGGGCTATACACTGCTATATAAAATCCATATTATCTGCTTTGATCTGGATTATTTGGCAGTATAGGCTCATAAAATCCAGTTTAAAGCAGATAATGTTGATTATCTGCTTTGATAATCTGTATTATATGGCAGTGTAGAAGGGGCCTGAGAGGAAAGCATGTAATCTAGTGCCTAGAAAAAGTGCCCCCCTCCCCAATTCTTGCAAGTGCAGCAGATGATCTACCTTAATTATAATTAAATGTCAATTATAATTATTTTAATAATAATTAAATATTTATATAGCCCAACCAATTTTTTTTTAAATGTCTTCACTTTTATGCTTGTTTCTGGATTTATTTGGGGCACTGATTCAGAAAACTGCACTGCATGGACCAGATTCATGCTAGGCCTCTTCTATCATATAATCCCGATTGTCAAAGCAAATAATCCACAATATCTGCTTTTAACTGGATCCTATGAAGGCCCTTCCAGAAAGGTTCTATTTCCAGGATCTGATCCCAGGCTTTCTGTTTATCTCAGATTATCTGGCAGTGCCAACTGTCTGGAAGGGCCCAGAGTCTACAATGCCATATAATCCAGTTCAAAGCTGATAACCTGGTCTTTTTATGGCAGTCCAGAAGGGCCCTAGTTTCGTAGGCTGGATCTACACTGCCCTATGTCCCAGGACCTGATCCCAGACTTCCTACTTTGAACTGAATTATATGAATCTCCATTGCCATATAATCTGGGATAAGAAGATAATCCAGAATCAGATTCTGGGATATAGGGCCCTGTGGAAGCAGAAGCAGCATTTGCCTGGATCTACACAACCAGATTATCCAAACACATAATCCCATGATCTACTTTGAACTGGGTCATATGAGACCACACTGCCATATAATCTAGTTCAAAGCAGATAACCTGGATGTTATATGGCAGTGTAGTAGAGGCATCAGGCCCTTCCACACGGCTGTATAAACTGGGTTACCTGGCAGTGTGGGCTCAGATATTCCACTTCAAAGCAGATGATATTGTGGATTATATGCCTTGATGTTCTGGGTCATATGGCTGTGTAGAAGGGACCCCAGATAGGGTAGACCTGGTTTTCTATGGGTGAGCAGATAACAAATGTTAGGGCCCTTTCACACAGTCATATAATCAAGGCAGAAAATCCCAAAATACCTGCTTTGAACTGGGTTATCCAAGTCCACGCTGTCATATATTCCAGTTCAAAGCAGATGTGGGGTTTTATTCAGCTGGGTGGAAGGGGCCTTAGATGACATATGTTCTATGATAGGGGAAACTTAGGGCATTTTGGGAATCATCAGGAAAGGGCTTCCACTTGAGGCACCAGAGTGTGTGTTGGCCAGGGCCATATATTGGAGGAGACAGGCTAGTTGCCTTCCTGCATTTGTACAGATATTGAGAATATATTCCAGGGACTGCTGTTTTCTCTAAGGGAGAATAATTTATGGGTGAAGACAAGAGAAGCCATGGTTTGGTTTAAGGAGCTGGACCCCTTCTACACTGCCATATAACCCAGATTATGAAATCAGATACTCCACATTAACTCCTTTGAACTGGATTACATGACTCTCAACTGTCGTATAATCCAGTTCAAAGCAGATAATAGAAGGGGCCGGAGTTGGTTGAATAAACTAGTATCACAGGGCCCTTTCACACAGGCATATAACCCAGAATATCAAGGCAGAAAATCCCACAATATCAGCTTTGAACTAGGATATAAGGGGGCCTTCCATGCAGCCATAAAACCAAGAATATCAAGACAGATAATCCACAATATCTGCTTTGAAGTGGGTTATCTGAGGGCCCTTCCACACAGCCGTATATCCCAGAATATCAAGGCAGAAAATCCCACAATATCTGATTTGAAGTGGGTCCATACTCAGATGTGGGATTTTCTGCCTCAATATTCTGGGATATAGGGCTGTGTGGAAGGGCCTGGGTCCACAGTGCCATATATCCCAGTTCAAAGCAGAAAATGTCGGATTTTATTCAGCTGTGTCACCTTCTAGCTTTTATTTTTCAGTGGTTGGTTTGTGGGAGAGAGCGCCAAAATACTGTTTGCTTACATCCATAATTATTTGGGTTCACAGTGCTCTCCAGATGTAGGTGAACTACATCTCCCCTAAATCTCCCCTAAATCACTGTCAATTCATCCTGAACCCCTCCTGTATTTTCTGTTGGTCATGGGGTTCTCTGTGCCAAGTTTGGTCCAGGTCTATAATTTGTGGGGGTCTTAGTGGTATGTGGAAGTCAGAGCTGAATCGGGTGAAGGTATTGCAAATCCCATACTCCCCCAAGCATATTGTTTTTGTGATGAATCACTATGCTTTAAGTATGTTCAGTTTGTAACAACACAAATACATCCTGCATATCAGATATTTACATTACAATTCACAACAGTAGTAAAAGTAGCAACAAAAATAATTTTATGTTTGGGGGTCACCACAACATGAGGAACTGTATTTAAGGGTCATGGCATTAGAAAGGTTGAGAACCACTGGGTTAAGGTGAGCCCTCACTGAGATGTTAGAAACACCCTTCTGAGGGAGGAAAGAAGATGGATAATCTCCCTGAGGACAGAATTTCCATTAGGCTTAAATGAAGCTCTGAGCGTGACCACTATGCTAATTTGATGCACATGGATTGGGTTATATAACACTTACCTTGACACACCTTACCACACTTACCTGTTCTCTAAAGAGCGCCTCATCAGTCTGTTGTTTGTACTTACCTTGAACTTCACCGCATAAATGCTGATGGTATGTTTCTTTATATTACTACTGTTTTGTATCCATATGTGTATCTCTTGCTGCCTATTTTCAGGGTACTTATTATATGTTGTACTTTTATTACAGAGATGTTTGTGTTGGGACTGAGGAAGTGTTTGTGCGAAACGGGATAGGCCTCTGACCTACGGGATTTATAGTTTGAGTGTGTTATTCTCGTGACCTCCCATCAGCCAACCTACAATACAACATCATTATTTACCTGAAGTTTGCTGTATGATTCTTATTGATTGTGCACTTGAAGCGATTTTGAACTCAGACCTCTCTTGTGGATACATTTAGCCAATTCACGGCGGACTATTTGTGTTCCTTTCCCACATCCCCGCTCCTTACATCCACGGCCCTATACTTCACATTGTTTTTGAAAACACCACCGTTGCGGCAGTCAGCCATGCCCCTAGACGTGGCGACGGAGGGAATGAGAAGTGCAACCTATTAATAGTACCTCTGGTGTTTTGGACTGACTTGGCTAACTCTCCGTGCCTTTGCCAAAATACCTTTGGGTCTTTATTCATTTTTTTGGCAATTATTCTACTTGCCGAATAGACAGACAAGCCCACAACGCAACGTCTACCATTGGCATAAGGCCTACGACATTTAGATCGCTCCTCACGTTGAGCGTGTCACGCCCACATCGAGGCGTTTCTGCGTCACCACTTTGGCATTTGCTGAAGGACAGCCCCGCCTCCGACGCAATACATCTGCTGTGACATACACTTTACATCGAGCTGACCACGCCTTATGGAAGAGCTCGCAGTGCTCGCATATATTTTGCACTGTTTCGTGTTACGGACATCCCGGGAGCGTTTCTTTAAATTGTCCATATGGAGGGGCTTTGTATGTTCTATTATTTTTGAATACGGGACAGCCATTTGAGTGGTATTGCGGGGCAGTGCACTTCCCATAGTAGTGAGTACGGTACGGCCATTTGAGTGGTATTGTGACATATAGTCACCATATCTTTGCTAACTTTGTGATTTTTGTTCCGTTGTGTGTGCTAGTGTGTCCTACTTCCACTTAATAGTCGGCATATTTATAGAACACATTATTTGGTCCATTTGGACTAACCAATAATCAACACCCTTGTGTATTTACATTTTAATAGCCTCTGTGGATCTATAGAAGTAACTGGCTTTTTCATTTAGACTGCACTGACATCTTTTGGGCACTAGATGGTGCACTAGTATTTCCTTTGGATATATGTTATTGCAGACTGTTTTCATATAAGCTTACTACTGACATTTGCATATTTATAGATCTAGTGTGTAACCCTGAAGCCTTTGACTGTGTGGATCATAATAAATTGTGGCACCCTCTTGGTGGTATGGGGATACCAAATCACCTTGTCTCTCTCCTGAGGGATCTGTATAACGACCAAGTAGCAACAGTCAGAACTGACCATGGAACAACAGACTGGTTCAGGATTGGGAAAGGCGTACGGCAGGGTTGTATACTCTCACCCAACCTATTCCACTTCTAAGCAGAACACATCATGCGACGTGCGGGGCTTGATGAATGCAAGACTGGGGTTCAAATTAAAGTGGCAAATGCATTTTAACCTAAACAAGTGTAAAGTCATGCACATCGGGGCAAAGAACCCCAACAACACCTACCAATTGATGGGGTCAAAGCTTTCCGAGACAAACCAGGAAAGGGATCTTGGGGTCTTGGTGGACAGCTCAATGAAGATGTCAACCCAGTGCGCAGCAGCAGTGAAAAAGCAAATTCTATGCTAGGCATGATCAGAAAGGGAATCGAAAATAGGTCGGCAAATGTTGTATTACCTCTCTACAAATCGATGGTAAGGCCACATTTGGAGTACTGTGTACAATTCTGGTCTCCGCACCTTAAGAAGGATACAACGGAACTGGAAAAGGTACAGAAAAGGGCAACAAGAATGATCCAAGGGATGGAGCGGCTCCCTTATGAAACCAGGTTGCAACGCCTTGGTCTTTTCAGCCTTGAAAGACGGCGTTTAAGAGGTGACTTGATCGAAGTGTATAAAATCATGCATGGGATAGAAAAGGTGAATAAAGAAAAACTATTTTCTTTGTCACAAAACACTAGGACTAGAGGGCACTCCCTGAAGCTCCAAGGTAGGAAAATTAGGACTAATAAAGGGAAATATTTCTTCACCCAGAGGGTCATTGGGTTATGGAACTCACTTCCAGAAGAGGTTGTGACAGCTGTCAGCCTGGACAGCTTCAAGGCAGGATTAGACAGATTCATGGATACCAAGTGTATCGGTAGTTACTGAAAAGGACATTCAAGTGCCACCTCGGAGTTGGTTGAGGTAGGCACGATTTCCCTGGGTACTGGCTGTGGGGGGGTCGGGAGCAGGTCAGGGTTTTGCCCTCCCTTCTGCTCAAGATCCCCGTGTACAACTGGTGGGCCACTGTGTGATACAGAATGCTGGACTAGATGGGCTGAGGTCCGATTCAGCATGGCTCTTCTTATGTTCTTATGGAAGAAACATTAACAACCTTAGATATGCAGATGGTACCACTTTGATGGCTGAAAGCGAGGAGGAGCTGAGGAGCCTTCTACTCAAGGTGAAAGAAGAAAGTGCAAAAGCTGGGTTGCAGTTAAACATTTTTTTAAAACCCAAGATTATGGCAACCAGACTGATTGACAACTGGCAAGTAGAGGGAGAAAAGGTGGAGGCAGTGACAGACTTTGTATTTCTAGATGCAAAGATTACTGCAGACGCAGACTGCAGCCAGAAAATCAGAAGACGCTTCCTTCTTGGGAAGAGAGCAATGACCAATCTCAATAAAATAGTGAAGAGTAGAGACATCACACTGGCAACGAAGATCCGCATAGTAAAAGCAATGGTATTCCCCGTAGTATCCTATGGATGAGAGAGCTGGACCTTAGGGAAGGCTGAGCGAAGGAAGAAAGACGCTTTTGAACTGTGGTGTTGGAGGAAAGTTCTGGAAGTGCCTTGGATGGCGAGAAGATCCATCCAGTCCATACTTCAGGAAATAAAGCCCGACTGCTCATTGGAGGGAAGGGTATTAAAAGCAAAGTTGAAGTACTTTGGCCACATAATGAGAAGACAGGAAAGCTTAGAGAAGACAATGATGCTTGGGAAAATGGAAGGAAAAAGGAAGAGGGGCCGACCAAGGGCAAGATGGATGGATGGTATCCTCAAAGTGACTGGCTTGACCCTGGAGGAGCTGGGGGAGGTGACAGCCGACAGGGAGCTCTGGCGTGGCATGGTCCATGAGGTCACAGAGTCGGAAGCGACTGAACAAATAAACAACAAATCAGAAAAATAATGGAAAAGAATCAAAATAATAAAAAATCCCAAAATAATAATTAAATAATTAAAGTAATAAGAAAAATATTAACCGAAATGGTTTAAATGGCTTTATTCTAGTTCAGTGTTTATTATAGTCTCTAGATTTCTTTGAGTCTTTGTTGACAAACATGGCGGCATAGAAATGCATTCTAGAGTCAGGGCCTCTTAGAGTTGGAAGGAAGGGGCCTGAAAGGCCATCCAGTCCAGCCCTCTTCTTCCTGCCATAAAGAAGAAAGGCAATTTTTCCATTTTTTTACTATTCTGATTAATATGTTTTCTTATTACTTTAATTTTTTATTATTTTTGTGATTATTTTCGGGAATATTTTTATTATTTTGATTTTTTCCATTATTTTTCTGATTATTTTGGGCAATTTTGTTTATTATTTTGATTTTTCCATTATTTTTCAGATACTTTTGGTGAATACTTTTAGTATTAATTTGATTTTTTCATTGTTTTTATTATTTTGGTGAATATGTTTCATTTTTGTGATTTTAATATCAAGGTGCGGATTCCCACTTCGTCCAATGAGAGCAGCACAGAGGCTCCTCCACGGCTCAAGAGCGCACTTCCATATGTTGCCACTTGACAGCAGCAAAGGACCGCAAATCGGAATCTGAAAGCAAGTGTTTCCCTATGTGGCCACGTGATGGCAGTAAAGGGCTGCAATGGTATCCTGGGATTTTCCAATTATTTTATGAATATTTCTGTGAATATTTTATGTTTATTTTCTATGAATATTTTTCCTAATATTTTAATGAATATCTTTGGTGTTATTTTCATGATTATTTTTGTGAATTTGAGCCAGAGCCCTGTGAGTCTCCCATTCGCTCCATTTATTTGCATAATAATAATACTTTATTTATATTCTGCCCTTTCCCCCCAGGGGGACTCAGGGTGGAGTCCAACATACTATGGCAAACACTCAATGCCTGCATAAAGCAAACAAGTACCAACATTATAACCCCAGAAATGCCCCAGAATCTAACATCAATAAATTAAATCAATCATAATCAAACAAGAATTATACAATGATGTAAAATCTGAACGTCAAACATTCACATTAATTTACATAAGCCAACTATCGTTCACAAAATTGTGTAGGTTGCTTTCGTGGCCAGAGTGGTTGCATGGCCAGTGATGGTAACTATTTGGAACCTTTGGGGATTTGGGGAAGTCTTTCCTACTTCTTTCTACCAGGCACAATCCAAGCCCTCCTGACAGGTGGCCATCCAGCACCATAGACCTGGATGGCTTCATGGGGGAAACAGATAGGGCTGTAGGATCAAAGACCCCTAGGGTCATCCACTGACTCCCTTTGGCTAGGCAGGGAGGCACAATCCAAGCCCTCCCGACAGATGGCCATCTTGCAGCCGTGGCAGTTACTTGACTCCTAGGGTTGCCCCAGATTCATAGAATAAAGCCAAGGAATCCTAGAGCTGGAAGATTTTCCTGAGGGTCATCCAGCCTGACCCCGTTGTACCATAAAGGCACAAGATGCTGTCACAGTCTTAGAAAGTTTTACTATATATTTCGGTTTTACCATTGTCACTTTAGCATTTAAATGTTTTATACCATTTTAACTATCTTATTTAATATTGGGGTTTAAACTTTGCCTGTGTGTACCCTGATTTTAAAATCTAAAGGAAGGATGTGAATTTGTGATAATATCGAGGTGTGGTTTCCCACTTCGATCACAGAATGGCAGCACAGAGGAGCCTGTACGGCTCAAGGACGCACTTTCCTGTATGGCCACTTGATGGCAGCAAAGGACTGCAGATCAGAATCTCAAAGCAAGTGCTCCTTGTTCCAAACTCACGGTGGTTCTTCGACATTCAGGACCGCATGCTAAAATAATCTATCTCGCTATTGAGAAGAGAGGTCACAAAGTTTACGACAAGCACCCAAGAACAAAGTCACAAAATCACATTTAGTAGAATAGCCCACAGCAGTGTTGAAGAGAAGGCAAAAACCAACACCTAATGCAACTTTTATCTGCCAATGAGACCCCACAAGGGAAATGGCATCTGAGCAGATCTAGCTCTTAAGACAGGCCTTCCAGTACCATTAAGAGTACTCCATTCGGTAGTTGCCTTTTCTCTTGAGCAGAATACCAACTGAAAGTGATCTGGGGAGAAACAGCTTGAAGGAAAGTGATGCGAATATTCCGCTCTTTAAATCCGGCAGTGTGCGTTTCCCTATGTGGCCACGTGACGGCAGTATAGGACTGCATCTTGGAATTCCAAAGCCAGTGCACTTCCCTATGTGGCCACGTGGCGGCAGTAAAGAACTGCAGATCAGAATCTCAAAGCAAGTGTGCGTTTCCCTATGTGGCCATGTGATGGCAGCAAAGAACAGAACAGAATCCCAAAGCAAGTGTGCGCTTCCGTATGTGGCCACTTGATGGCAGCAAAGGACTGCAGCTCATAATCTGAAAACCTGTGCAATATTTCTGTGTCCACAAGGAGGGAGGGAGGAGTGATGGAGAAAAGGAAAGGAAGGAAGGGAAGCAGAGAAATGGAGGAAGGGAGAGGAGGGAGGAGGGAAGGAAGGGGTTGGAGTGGATGGGCTTTAGAGCTCCCTTCCAATTGGCTCGCCATCTGTTGTGAGGGCTTTGATGGTGTCTTCTTTTACTGCCAAGGCTTGAGCTTCCCTTTTTATGATATATCATTGAGCCATGGTAATTAATAATAATAATAATAATCTGGGAGTGCAAATTTTGCATTCTGCCTCCTCCGCCATTAGGGCTCCAACTGCCATATCACTGATCCATGGTGATTAATAATGATGATATTCTGGGAGTTGTAGGTTTGCAAGGTCTTTTGCCTCCTCTGCCCAAAAGTTCTGGTTCTTCACCAAATTACATCTCCCAGCCTCCCATACATTTACTTTCTTAGACGATTCCTCATAGCCCGAGGATGATGGTCCTCCCAAGTGCAGTTTCTTGGTCTGGGGTCCGTAGGTGGCTGTGGAACCCTATTCTTGATCCGCATGTTCTCCCGCATTGAGGGTTGGTTGCAGTTAGAGTTGGCTTGATGCGTTTCTCCCTTTTGCCCTCCATTCGTGCCTCTTTGAATTCTGCAGCACTGCTGGTCCCAGCCGGCCTCCAGTTAGAGCATTAAAGGGCCAGGGCTTCCCAGTTCTCTGTGTCTATGCCCCAGTTTTTAAGGTTGGCTTTAAGGAAGTCAGCAATGTCATCAGCCTCCCATACGGCTCTGTCACTAAAGGGCTCAATACTATGGGAGCCATGGGCAAGAATTGAATTTCCAACTCGCAAAAACTGTTGATGAAGAGCCAGTGAGAAAAAAAGCCTCCTTTCCCTCCAAAACCCAGCCTTGGTCCTTTGACATTTGTACTTGGGTCAAGAGCCTTGGGGGTAGAGGCCTACTCTATGGAGAAATACTTTTGTGATTATTTCCCCCCAATTATTTTATGTATATTTTCTGTGAATATTTTTATGATTATTTTCATCTGGTTGATGCCAGTTCCTTTATCAAAGCGTATTTGTCCTGATTTTTGGGAAGACTGTCATTTTGACTGTTGATAACATTGACATTTTCAACCCATTTCTGTAGCCCTCTTTTCTTCTCTTTCCAAAGTTTGTTCTTTCCATTTTGGGCTTTAGTAGATCTTGACCAGCTCCCAGTAAGAAATCACGCCCCCCCCCCCAAGTCTTGGGTCAGTGCCATCTTCCCTGTCTCCGCTGACGACAACGCGGACGTTGATATCTCCCAGGAGACGGGGGAATATATGGAGTGTGGGAGGTGGTCGACTCATGTTTATCCATCACCATATTAACAGCTGGTTTCGCTGTTCCTAAAGGGAGCCAAGGATGGTGCCATCTTAGAAGTATTTAATAGAGTCTGCAGGACACCCTCCAGCGACACTTCTGCTCTGTTTACAGGAGAGGCGGAAGCGGGTTTCAACATCACTCCCTTCCGGTCTTTGTCAATATCAAACTGTATGAGGAGGGAGCTGCATACATAGCTAGCAGGCTCCGCTTCTCTGGCGTCTTGTAGGTGTATAAGCTCATTGCAGGTTTCTTCTCCAACTGAGCATAGCGGTCTATGTCGTCTTCGGCGTTTCCGGCATTTACGGCGGCACCGATTCCTCATGGCTTCACCCTCCAACTGGCCCGGCCCTTCTTTAGACCAATCTACAGCAGAAACATCGATCACATTTCCTTTAGAGATCTTCTCCTGAGAACAGTCACCATTTGCTGCCATTTTGGCCTCCCTCTCCGAGAGTGAGAGGCAGCGGCGGCGTTGCTTATGCAGTTTACGTTCTCCTAAGCATTCTTCTAAGCCGCTCTCTGGGATTAGGGGGGGGCATAGACAGCCGTTCCACAGTCATTTCCTCTTCCGCCAAACAGCCAGGAGGTTCCCCTAATTCAGGGTCACTCGGCGCGGGGGGTGGAACAGGGAAAAGGTCCATCGTACCATATTCCTCCACCACATCATATTCCTCTCGGAGCCAGATTGGCGTTCTCTGGGCCGACCAAGGTCACTCCACTTGTCTCAATCCAAAGGGGCAATCCGCTCCAAATAGACAGCAAGTCACAGTATCATCCCTCCCACCACGGGGGGACATCTCGTACACAAGGTACGGTGAGCTATCTCTAGCTCCTGTTTTGCTCACTTCCATGCGGCTGAGGGGGTCTTGGGGTAAGGGCTCAGTCATTGAGACCAAGAGGTCCCATGATTGATCCCACATCAGTCCCATATCCCTCTCCTCAGCTGGCATCCTCTTCGCCACAACCAAGAGTTTTTCAAGGCGATCTAGTCTCCTTCTGAGAGCTGCTGCCTCACTGGATAGTAGGCTGAATAGCTCTCTTCTCTGGTTGTTGTTATCAAAAGCGCCATCTTGTGGTGAAAGAGAGGGAGTGAGAGGGGCGATGTTGCAATTTACATTGTAAAGCCCTGGTGAGTTTGGGAGAGATGGAGTGTGGGAGCATTCCCCATTTGCTCCGATTTGGAGCATCTGCATCTCCTTTATCTCCAGCTGTGGCTTCTCCGCCATGAGTGTTTGCAGGGATAGGGCTTTCAACCTGTAGTCATTTCTAGTGAAAACCATTCTGAGAAAAGTTCAAATTATCAACTTGACAACATTCCATAAACTTCACTTCAGTGCCAGCTTTATCACTGTATTGATACTTGCCGTATCATCATCAGTAAACTCAAGCTAATAATAATAATTTATTTATTTATATTCCACCCTTTCCCCCCAGGGGGACTCAGGGTGGACTCCAACATACTATGGCAAACACTCAACGCCCGCATAAAGCAAACAAGTACCAACATTATAACCCCAGAAATGCCCCAGAACATATCATCAATAAATTAAATCAATCATTATAAAACAAGAAATATACAATGATGAAAATCTGAATGTTAAACATTCACATTAATTCACAAAATTGCGTAGGTTTGTTTCGTGGCCAGAGTGGTTGCATGGTCAGTGATGATAACTGTTTGGAACCTTTGGGGATTTTGGGGAGTCTTTTCTACTTCTTTTTTATTATTTGGATTTTTAATTACTTTTTATTATTATTTTGAATATTTCTTTTTTTTATTACTTTGCCTTTTCCATTATTTTTTCTGATTATTTTGGTGAATATTTTTAGCATTATTTTGATTTTCCCCCCATTATTTTATTATTTTGCGGAATACTTTTTATTTTTGTGATTATAACGTAGAGGTGTGGTTTCCCACTCTGTCCACAGGATGGCAGCACAGAGGCGCCTCCAAGAGCGCGCTTTCCTATGTGGCCACTTGATGGAAGCAAAGGACTGCAGATCAGAATCTTAAAGCGTGCGTTTCCCTATGTGGCCACTTGATGGCAGCAAAGGACTGCAGAACAGAATCTCAAAGCAAGAGGGCACTAAAGGGATCAGCCATTAGGGCTTCAGCTTCCCTTTAATTGATATATCATTGAGCCATGGTGAATAATAATAATAAGTAATAATAATAATAAACCAGCCTCCTGATTTGATCCACTTTGAGTACCTCTGTTGGAGAAATATGCCCAGGACATTACAATAATACTATTAATATTAATATCATAACTTTGGTGAGTTATTATAATTATTTATTACTAGTAACCAGGGTCCTGTGTGGCAGGTTTAGTCCAAGTCTGTCATCGGGTGGGTTCAGTGCTCTCTGGATGTGAACTACAACTCTGAAATCAAGGTGAATTCCCCCAATCCCCTCCAGTATGTTCAGTTGGTCATGGTGTTTCTCTGTGCCAAGTTTGGTCCTGGTCCATCGTTGGTGGAGGTCACAGTTTCCTGGAAGCAGGTGAACCATAACTCCCATAAATCAAGGTCTATTTTCCCCCAAACATCTCCTGTATATTCTGTTGGTCATGGGATCCGTGTGCCAAGTTTGGTCCAGGTCCATAATTTTTTAGGGTCACAGTGTTCTCTGGAAGTGGAAGTTACTGCACATCCCATCATCCATAGTCCGTCCTCTCCCTAGCTGCACCAGGACATAAAGTGGAGTCATGGGGGTTCTGTGTGCCAAGTTTCGTCCAGGCCTGTCGTTCATGGGGATTGCTGTGGTCTCTGGGAATGAAGGTACTGCAAATCCCATAATCCCTTGTCCACCCTCCCCCAAACCTCACCAGGATATAAAATGGATCATGGGATTAATGTATGTCAAGTTTGGTCCAGGTGTGTCATTTGTAGGGGTTACAGTGCTCTGTGGGAGATGATTCGGGAGAAGGTAGTGCAAATCTGATCATCTGTGGTCCACCCTCCCCCAAATCTCTTAAAAGGAGACCCAAAGTGGCGGACAATTAAAACCACACCAGGATATAATTTGAAACCCATAAACACACAAGAATTAAAATTAAACACTGACACTATTTTAAAAAACAAACAAACAAACAGTTAAACCCAATTAGAAGCCTGTATTGTCGAAGGCTTTCATGGCCGGAATCACTGGGTTGTTCTGAGTTTTCCGGGCTGTCTGGCCATGTTCCAGAAGCATTCTCTCCTGATGTTTCACCTGCATCTATGGCAGGCATCCTCAGAAGTTGTGAGGTCTCTTGGAAACTAGGAAAATAGTTTTTATATATTTGTGGAATGTCCAGGGTACTATTTAACATTTAACCAGGTGAACTGGTTGTGCAGGGAACAGATGGAGGACGCTGAGACAAACAGACTGGCACAGTCTTCGGGAGACAGTTATTGAGAGAAGAGGGGCTCTTCTCTGCTTCCCTTCTCTGCCGTTTCTTCCCCTGTTTGTTTGTGTCTGTCTGTCTGTCTGTCTGTCAGTCTTTGGAGTAATCAGACTTAATAATGTGGAAAATATGAAGAAATGAAAGGATTAATTGGTGGAAATAGACCAAGAATTATCTCCCATACAAAAAACCACCACCCTCTCAACTTTATTTCACTTTTTAAAAATTCACACACACACACACACATACATTTTTAAAAAGTAAAATAAAGTTTAGAGAATGGTGGTTTTTTTGGGGGGGGGGGTTGCATGGGAGAAAAAATTATATATATACTAGCTGTTCCCTGCCACACGTTGCTGTGGCCTATAGTAAGAATTTTCGAAGCAGAACTATTATGAAAGAGAGATACCTACCTATTCCTTCCCCCCTTTTCTTCCCCTTCCCCTTTCCTTCCTTCCTTCTCTCTACGTCTTTCCTTCCTTCGCTCCTTGGTTCCATCCTTTTTTCTCTTTCCTTCCTTCCCTCCCCCTTTTTCTACTTCTTCGTCTCCTTTCTTTCTTCCCTGTTTCCTTCCTTCGTTCACTTTTTATTTCCCTTTCTTCTTCCTTCCTTCCCTCTGTACCTCTTTCTTTGTTTCCTTCTTTCTTTCTTTCTTTCTTTCTTTCCTTATTTATTTATTTATTTATTTACGACATTTATATACCGCCCTTCTCACCCCGAAGGGAACTCAGAGCGGCTGACAAGTCATATCTACATAAAACATACTATATTATTAGCATAATACTAATACATCATTAATAATATTAGTCTATATTAATATAAAAAGAGAGTGTCCGTGCAATGTTGCATATAGGCAGCCAAACTATACGCCCCAGAACCACTAAATGCCTCCAACACATTCCACCATACCCCGAGGTACCTATAGGGCACAAAAAATCCGCCCTAGATACCTCGCCAGACCCCTAAACACGACCCCCCAAAAACCGCCATTGACACCAAGCATAGCGGCGCTTGGTGAATGCCAATGGCCTCCTTCCCCCGTGAGGGGAGGGGGAAAGGCCTGCTTAACAATGGCAGCCGCACAATCAGACCACCCCACAACCTCAGCCCCTCGCCCTCAGCACTCGCTCACTGAGGGTACTCGCTCACCAATTCCTCTGCCATCCCGCCGCCTCCTCCCGCCACCTCCCAGCCGCTTCTCGCCCGATCGCGGCAGAGGCGGGAGGGAAGCTGCCCTTTTCCCGGCCACCTCTTTCTCCTCCTCGCCTAGCCCTCCTCCCTTGATTGAAGGAAGGAGGGCGGCCAGAGAAGCTGCCCGGGAATAGGGCACCTTCCCTCCCGCCTCTGTCGGGATCGGGAGAGAACTCACCGGACCGAGCAAGGCCCTGGCGGCAACGGAGCCGCCAAGGAGAAGGAGGACAAGGCAGAGGAGAACGAAAGAGCAGCGAGGGGGGAAGGATCGTAGCCTTTCCTCCTCCGTATCCCTTTGCCTCCATTGCTGGGGGACCCGCCGCCGCTCGCCGCCGCTTCGGTCGCTTCTAGGGCTCTCCGGGGAGGCAACACTGAAACAGGGAGAAAACACCCCAAAAAACTAAAAAAAAATGGCGGCCGAACCGCTTCCGGTCCGGCTGAAAAGGCTCCGACGGAAGTCGATACGGCAGGAAAAGGGTCCGGCCGGAAACTGCCGCCCAAACAATGGCGACCGGAAGTCCCGCCCCCTCCCACCAGGAAGTGACGACAAGAGAGATGGCGGCCGCCACGGAACCACTGCTCTCCGCAGGGGGAGAGAAGCTTCCCCACCGCTGAGCCTGCCCTCTAGAGGACGGAGGGTGAAGAACGACGAGGCGGGGGCAATGGCCTCGCCGCTGCTACCCTCCGAATAGCAGAGGGTGAAGAGAGAAGGAGCGGGGTCGCTGCTGCCGCCTTGCCGCTGCCCTTCGGGCCTGACAAACACACCCACAACAAAATACACTCACCTCACAACCACCAAACCCACAACATGACAACCACACAACTCGCGATACTTATCTCTACAGACCCACAACACAACAGACACACAACACACACAACACATACAGAACACTGCTAAAAAGAAAACAGCACAGTACAACCAACCAATACACCTCACATACACACCGTATATCCACAACACACTACCACTACACACTCACAACAACAAACTACACACTCAACACCACACACTCTTCTCCAACCACCATCCCAAACACACACCACCAATCCTCCACTTAACAAACATCACCCCCACAACATGACAGCCACACAACTCGCGATGCCTATCTCTACAGACCCACTACACAACTCACACACAACACACACAACTCCACAGGACTTCAACATCCCACCCACCAGAACAACCCACAACGACACAGCCATGACCCCACCAAGACCGTAAGTCACATCATTTCCAACCCTTAAATACTCAGACTTTCTCGCATCTCCTAAATAGGGCACAGCAACGCGTGCCGGGTACAGCTAGTATTATATAATATTATATTGTTGCTGGGGGAGGAGCTTCCTTCTCTCCTTCCTTCCTTCTCCCTTTCCCTCCATCATTCCTTCCCTTTTTCCCTCAAGCCTTTCTTCTCTCCTTCCTGTCTGTTCTCCTCTAACTTATTTTTTTATTTACAGTATTTCTACCCCGCCCTTCTCAACCGGGGGGGCAGAGCGGCTCTATTCTCTGAGTCTATTTAATAGAGTAATATATAATAGTAATATTATATTATATAGTGTGTGTGTGTGTGTGTATGGATGGCCTGGGCAATCCATGGTTCTAAATAGTTCTAAAGTACTTACAAAGTTCTGGTGGTGAACATTTCAGAACTCGTAACAAAACTTTCAAATTTCATTATAAATAGCAGTTCCTAATTGGTTCTGTCTTAAAAATCACCAATAATGAAATAATAATGACATTTTGAAAGTTTTGTTAGAGTTCTGAAATGTTCACCAGCAGAACTTTAGTTGTAAGTACTTTAGAACCATTTAGAACCATGGATTGCCCTGGCCATATATATATATGTATGTGTGTGTGTGTGTATGACTCACGCCAGTGACTCCCTTCAAGGCATGGGGATTCTGTGTGGGAAGTTTGGCTCAACTCTGTCATTGGTGGGGTACAGAATGCTCTTTGATTGTATATGAACTATAAATCCCAGTAACTACAACTCCCAAATGTCAAGGTCTATTTTCCCCAAACTCCACCAGTGTTCACATTTGGGCATATGGAGTATTCATGCCAAGTTTGGTCCAGATCTATCATTATTTGAGTCCACAGTGCTCTCTGGATGTAGGTGAACCACAACTCCAAAACTCAAGGTCAATGCTCACCAAAGCCTTTTTAGTGTTGTCTGTTGGTCATGGGAGTTGTGTGTGCCAAGTTTGGTTCAATTCCATTGTTGGTGGAGCTCAGAATGTTCTTTGATTGTAGGTGAACTATAAATCTCAGCAACTACAACTCCCAAATGACAAAATCGATCTTTTTTAGTGATGGTCACTCTTTGGGCTAGGAGGTGTCCTGTGGCCAAATTTGGTGGAAATTAGTCCAGTGGTTTTTGAGTTATAATGTTACTCAAAACGAACAGAGCATTCATATACAGGTATAACATATGTAACAATATATAACATATGTAACAACTAAAATACATCCTGCTTATCAGATATTTACATTACGATTCAGAACAGTATTTATTTATTTCAGACATTTGTATCCCGTCCTTCTCACTCCTGGAGGGGGACTCAGGGCGGCTTATAACCAGCAACTATTAGATGCCCACAAAAATAATTTAAAAAGACAGTTAACCGTTAACTAAAAGATCATCATAAGCTAAAAAACCGTTTAAAAAAGACAATAGCAAAATTACAATTATGAATTAGCAACGGAAATAATTGTATGGTTGGGAGTCACCACAACATGAGGAACTGTATAAAGGGGTCGCGGCATTAGGAAGGTTGGGAACCACTGCTCTAGATCCACCCAGCGTGTATTGTGAGTCCTTTGTGTTGAGAGGATCATAAAGTCAGGAAAAGGAGAGGGAGGGAGGGAGAGATACGTGTGTATTGGGGCAGAGGCTCGCCGCTTGGCTTATTATTATTATTATTATTATTATTATTGGACTCAGACAGTTGGAAGGGAACCGCCAAGGCCATCCATCTGTGGCCATCATGCCCCCCCCCCCCCCAGATCGCTGCAGCGCCCACCAGGTGGTGGTAGCGCCCACTTTGGGAATCACTGTCTAAAGTAATACAATGCTTTTGTGACAAAGAGGAAAAATATGACAACTATAAAGGAGCAAGCTCCACCTTTTGGAAGAGGTTGTTTTTTATATTATATATACACACACACAGAGAGAGAATATTTATTATTAATATTGATTTTTTCCATTATCTTTGTGATTATTTTGGTGAATATTTATTTTTATTTTATTTTTTCCATTATTATTATTTTAGTAACTATTTTTATTACTTTGATTTTTCCATTCTCTTTGTGATTATTTATGTGAATATTTAGTATTATTTAAATTTTCCATTGTTATTATTTCCATGAATATTTTTTTATTATTTTGATTTTTCCATTATTTTTCTTTTTCTTTTTGATAATATTTATTATTCGATTTTCCCATTATTTCTGTGAATATTTTTCATTATTATTATTTTGAATTATACCATTTTTTATAATTGGTTTGATAAAAGCATTAATTGGTGGAAATAGACCAACATGCAAAAAACAAACAAAAAACCAAAAATAACCCCACAGTCTAGACTTTATTATACTTTTTAAAAATTCATATATATATCTTGAAACATTCTAAAGTAATGTAATGCTTTTTTGACAAAGAGGAAAAAAGTATAGGTTGCTTACTTGTAACTGTATTTCTTCGAGTGTCTATCTGTGAAATTCGCACATGTGGGTTCTCCCTGCGCCTGCGCAGCAATCTCGGAACTTTCTAGCTCTAATTAAGAATTTGGGCGGAAGCCCTGCCCATCCTGTGCTATATAACCCCATGGGCGGGGCTACGCCTTAGTTCCATGCCGCCGACAGCAGCGGAATACCAAGGCATGACCTTGGAGGGGAGGATGGGCGGGTTTGTGCGAATTTCACAGATAGACACTCGAAGAAATATGATTACAGGTAAGCAACCTATACTTCTTCATCATGTCTTCTGTGAAATGCGCACATGTGGGTGATTTAACAAGCTACGTCCCTGGAGCTGGATCATGCCACGCAGGAGAATAAAACAGCTCTGCCGAATGATGCATCCCTCTTTGCAAGGACATCAAGTTTGTAGTGGGCAGCAAAGGTAGAAGGGGTCGACCAGGTTGCTGCCTTGCAGATTTCTTCAACAAACGCCTCGTAAAAATGCCCGAGATGTAGAAATTGCCCCTATAGAATGGGCTTTAATTCCAGGAGGTAGTTCTCTCTGAGCCAGCTGGGAGGCCAATCGGATTGCCAAGACTATCCATGAGGCCAGACATTGAGAGGTAAGTGGGAGAGCTAGGGCGTCCTTTCTATATTTAAGGAAAAGTCTAGGTGACTTTCTATATGAGGCCGTCCTATGTAAGCGAAAGGAGAGGGCCCTTTTTACATCTAGGGAGTGCAGGGCGGTCTCCAGGGGAGATGAGGGTTTAGGAAAAAAGGCTGGGAGTGTGATATCTTGGCACATATAGAAGTGAGAGACGACCTTGGGGACAAAGGTGACGTCTGTACGAAGGACAACTTGGTCCTCATGGAAGCGAATGAAGGGTGCATTGGAGCGCAGGGCCGTGAGTTCACTAGCTCTCCTAGCCGAAGTGATGGTAACAAGGTAGGTGAGAGATATGAGTGGTTGACATGGGCTCAAAGGGGGGTTTAGAGAGCTGTGAGAAGACGAGCTCAAGGCTCCAGGGAAGGGGAGGCGGGGAAGCGGGAGGGTGGATATTCTTATACCGTTTAAGGAATAATCTAATCAAGGAGTCTTGGAAAAGGGATGGGAGGCCTGACTTCCACCTGTACCAAGATAGTGCTGCAAGGTAACATTTAATGGAGGAAAGGGTAAAACCTTTCATAGAGAGGTGGACTAGGAAGTCTAGAACAAGTGGAATTGGAGTGAGGTTGGTGGCCCAAGGGCTGTAAGAACTTTTGAAACTTGTTCCATTCGTAAGTGTAAGATATTTTAGTGGATGTCTTTTGGGCTGCTTGAATTATGAGTTGGTCCGACTCGGACAGGTGGGACGTGGTCAGATCCTCCAGGGCGTGAGATGGAAGGAGGGGAGATCTGGGTGGAGGTGAGACCATGCTGGAGTGAGAGGAGGTCGGGGTCGGGTGGGAGGCGTAGGAAGTCTCCCTGAGTCGCTTGAAGGAGGGGAGTGAACCACGGTTGGCGAGGCCACCAGGGAGTGAGTAAGATGCAGTCTGTATTGTCGATAATGATCTTTGCTACCACCCTGGAGAGGAAGAGGGGGGAAAGGCATAGAGGAGGCCTGGTGTCCATTGGTAAAGGAAGGCATCTCCTAAGCAGCCTGGGGATGCGTGAGGCTGGAGCCTTGCGCAATACGTGTTGCAGTGGGTGTTCGTTGGGGATGCAAAGATGTCAATTTGTGGTATTCCCCAACGGTGAGTGAGGGATTGAAAATGTTTTGGGTTGAGGCACCACTCGTGGTTGTTTGATGGCGTTCTGCTCAGAGGATCTGCTAAGATGTTCTCCTGCCCAGGTAGGTGAATTGCTATGAGGGTAGTGTTGTGATGTATGCACCATTCCCAGATCTGGGTGAAGATGGAGAGGAGTGTGCAAGAGTGGGTTCCCCCTTGTTTGTTGATATAGTATTTGACAGTCGTGTTGTCTGTCAGGACCTGTATGATGTGATTGGAGATTAGGGTGGAGAAAGCTCGGATGGTTTTCTTGACTGCTATGAGCTCTAGGGCATTGATTTTGAATTGTTCCTGTAGAGAACAGCAGCCGCTGATAGTGAGGTCTCAAAGGTGTCCACCCCAGCCCAGGGAAGAAGTGTCTGTTGTCAGTGAGAGTGATGGGCGAGGGGGTATGAAGGGGAGTCCCAAGCACACATTGGATCTGCTTGTCCACCATGACAGGGACTGTAAGACTAGTTGGATGTGTGTGTGTGTGGAGGGTCATGGATTGTTTGTCGTGGGTGGGATGGAACACTGAGAGGAACCAAGATTAGAGTGGGCGGAGACGGAGACCGGCGAACACTGTGACATTCGTGGTGGAGGACATATGGCCCAGAATGGATTGGATGGTCCATGCAGAACAGTGGCCACGTGGAGGTTGATAATGGAGCGTCTGAGGTTGAAGAAGCGGTCCTCTGGGAGATAGGCTCTTTGGGATGTGGAGTCTAGGATGGCTCCTATGAACTGGATGGTTTGAGTGGACTCCAGGTGGGATTTTTCGTAGTTGACCACGAGACCCAGGTTCTGTAAGAGAGACAACATATAGATGATGTCAGAGGACAACTGAACACATGAGGTGGACGAAAAAAGCCAGTCATCCAGGTAAGGAAAGATGGTGATACCATGTTGGCGAAGATGGGAGGTGACAACCGCCATGCATTTGGTAAATACTCTGGGGGCCAAGGAAAGGCCAAAAGGTAAAATGTTAAGAGAAAACGAATATTTATCAATTGTAAAGGTAAGGTACTTGTGGTGTGATTCCCTAATGGAGACATGGAAGTAGGCATCCCAAAGGTCAATGGTGGCCATCCATGTTCCTTTTTTTAATGAAGGGAAGGATGGTGGGAAGAGCAATCATCCGGAATCTGCGTGGTTTGATGAAATAGTTTATGCCACAGGTCCAGTATGGGCCAAAGGCCACCATCTCTCTTATCCACTAGGAAGTATCGAGAGAAGAAACAATACTGAAGCTGGTGGGGTGGGGGGATATGGCTCCTTTAAGTAGGAGGGAGTGGATCTCATTTCACAGGGTAGGGGATGGTTGGGTTGAGAGGATCTTCCCTGGAGGGGGTAGAGAATCAAACTCTATGGCATATCCACGTTCTATTATGTCTAGAACCCATGTGTCTGTGATTATGGAGTGCCATGCCAGTAGGAAGGGTCAGAGTCTGTCAAGGTAAGAGTGGGTGGATAGGGATGAGGTTTGGTGAGGTGAAATGAGGCTAAAAACGTTGGTTTTTTTGTTGTCTGGTGGTTTAGAGCCTCAATACTGACCCTTGAATGGGAGAGGTGAATGTTTGAATCCTGCAGTGGGGAATTGAGGTCGCTGTTTTCCTCTGAAAGGAGAAGAGTTGTAGTGCCCTCGAAAGGAGTGAGGATACTGGTAGTATGGCCCCCATCTTTGGCGGTAGGGTTGGTATGGTTGTTGTCCATATCTGTTGACCGTCTGTTTCATTTTATGGGAATGCTCGAGCTGAGAGTTGGTCTCTGGGTTAAAGAGACCAGTTTCATCCATAGGTAAATCCTCAATGAGAGAGCGCTGATTGGGAGAGAGAGTGTTGAAGATCTGAGCCAGGCATGGCGTCTGAGAGCAACTGCTCCAGCAATAAGCTTGCCTGAGGAATCTGCAGTATTTTTTAACAGATCTTTTTGTAAGTTGGCTAAAGTGAGTGCCTTTTGTCTAAATGCTTTTGCCATAGGCTGATCATTCAAGGGGAGCAAGTCTAGGTAAGGACCTAGTTTATTCCAAAGGTAGGTTTGATAAACACTCATGTATACGCCTTACTGTGCTATACGAGCGAAAAGACATGCTGAGGCATAAAATGTTTAGCCATGGTGTCCAGTTTCTTGCCCTCTATCAGAAGGGGAGGACTGGTTCCCTTGAACAGGTTTTGGTTGGGCATCAGTGATAATGGAATTGGCTTTTGGCAATTTGGCAAGCCAGGGGACAGTAAAGAAGTCTATGCAATAGAGATTTTCTGCCCATTTTGGAGTGGCAGACACAAGGCCTGGGGCAATGCCAGTTGTATTTAAAAGTTTAAGAAGGTATGGTATAGTTGGCAAGGAGGCAGACCGATGTGGTTGCTGTTCAGCCGAAGAAAAATAAGGGTCCTGGACCACATCTGCAGATTGAGGGGAAGTTACATTCAGGGCCCCTGAAAGCCTAATTAACAGGGCTGAGAAATTTTTGAAATCTTCTGACTGCTGAAGGTCTGGGTCTGAGGAGGTCAGCGGCCTCTTCGAGCTGGAGGTGTTATGGGGAAGAGGTGGGAGGGGCAGGGGAGGGTTGAGGAGAAGGCGGAATAAGTGGTGGTGGGGCTACCCTGGAAGCAGAGGGATAACTGTGCCGGTGAGAAGGGGAAGGATCCGGGGGAGGTGGTACGGATCTGGTAGAGGATAGAATCCTGGATAGAAAGGGAAGGGGTAAATTGGAAAGGGGTACTCATAAGGATAATGGAAGTGGAAAGCGGCTGAGCGATCTGAGTGCCTTGGAGGGTCCCTTTGCGGGCTCCAGGATCAGGACTTAGATTTTGACTGTGGGGAGTAGGAATACCTCTTTCGAGGAGATCTTGCAGGGCGGGTGACGCGCGGCACCGCCACTTGGAAAGAGAGCTCTGGAGCCGGGGAGGGAGGGGGGAGTGAGAAGGAGGGGCTTGCACTGGAGGTAGGGAGGAAGGAGATTCAGGAGGGTATAGGTCCTGGTCAGTACTGAGGTGAGTAGAAAGGAGCTCAATTGGGAGGAGCTGAGGTGGGTCTCTATCGGTTTGCAAGAGTTGCAAAGGCTCAGAAGGGAGCTCTAGTGTAGGAGGGCTCGAGGGCTGGTTGCCAGTGAGTTGCCGTCCTTGCTTTTTGGTTTGCTTATCCCTCGGCTTTGGTTTTGGCTGATGGGATTGCTTAGAAGATTTTGCCTTCTTACGCGGTGGCTCAGTGGGTGAACCAAGGGCCATGCCGTGAGTATCAGTCTCCGCCGAAGGGGGGTGGGCAAGCTGTTCTCCATGAGAGGAAGGGCCGGTCAGCCGGAGGTTGGGGCTGCCTAGGATCTTCAGGGGCTAAAGCCTGCTCATATAAAAGAGCTTTTAGGCGGGAGTCCCTGCTTCTCTGTGCCCTGGTAGTAATGGATTTCACAAGTGTGGCGATTGTGAGATTCCCAAGGCATAACACGCATTGGGAGTGCCTATCGGCTTCAGGGAGATTAACTCCGCACGCCAAACACTTTTTAAAGGAAAGAGAGGCCATCGCTTATCTGTAAGGCGGTCCTTAGTCAGGGTTGGAGAAGGCAGGTAGTCAGGCAATCAGAAGTCTTTTACCAGAAAAAAAATTGGCGATAGAGCTAAGTTTGAGGTGTTTGCTGCTGGCAAGTGGAAAAAGGAACTAAGGCGTATCCCTGCCCATGGGGTTATATAGCACAGAGGATGGGTGTGGCTTCTGCCGAAATTCTTAATTAGAGCTAGAAAGTTCTGAGATTGCTGTGCAGGCGCAGGGAGAACCCACATGTGCGCATTTCACAGAAGACACGTTGAAGAAATGACAAATATAAAGAAGCAAACTCTGCCTTTTGGGAGAGGGTTTTTTATATTATATACATACATACATATACACACAGCTATTCTTTCCTGCTTTACATATAAAGAAGAATGAATTATTATTATATTTGTAAAAAGTGCTTCATCTGTCGGAAAAAGAGAGAGCCGCAAGCCATAGTTTGCTCTATTCACACATTTACCCTCCAGAAAATAAGAATAATAATAACAATAATAATTAAAAGACCCGTAATTGGAATATAGATATATTCTTGGCACGTCCTCCTCGAAATATACAAAATTCTCCTCAAAATATACAAAATTATTTCCTCATCTCAATTTTGTATCATATTCCAAATTCTTTACTTCTTAAATATATATTTAAATGTATGTGTGTATATATATTTAAATATATATTTATATAAAACATGGATCCTGATATTTAAAATGGGGATTTTTTAAAAAAAATTATTGAAGGATATTAAAGATTTTTCTTAAAAAATGGGACTTTTCTCTTATCTGGATAATGAATAAGAAGAAAATTGAGAATAAATAAACCAAACACAATTTTCCCGCTTCAGAGGTCCCCACTTGAGCCCTCACATTGGCCATTTTGAGAGAGGAGGAGGAGGGGAGGGTTCCTTTGAGAAGAAGGCAGCTTCCATTTTGTCTTCTATGTATGTCCCTAGCAGCAGCAGCAACAACGACAACAATCAGCGACTGAACGCCGCCTCCAGGTTCCAGCAAAATCCATTACAAAATGACCGTCTTTCAGGTCTTTCTGCAGCGGCCATGACGCCCCATGCCCCCTTCATTCAGTTCGAGTGGGTGGCGACAGGCTTGTTGTCGGGGCCGAGGCCGGAGTAGCAGGCCTTGCAGACCCGGCTGGGCTCAAAGAGCTGCTGGGTCGGCACTGGGACCTTCTGGTTGCAGCAGCTGGAGCAGAAGACGTTCCCGCAGTTCCTGGAAACACACAGGAAGTGAGGAAACCGGTGGAAATAGCAACCTTCTTCAAGCCTCCACTAGTTATTTATTATTTATTTATTTACATAATTTATATTCCGCCCTTCTCACCCCGCAGGGGACTCGGGGCGGATCGCAAGGCACATATACAGGCAAACATTCAATGCCATTGACATACAACATATATAGACAGACAACGAGCTACACAATTGGTCGAGAGCTCACCCCGACCCGGGCAGGCCTCAAACTCATGACCTTCTGGTCAGTAGAGATCTTATGCAGCTGACTACCAGCAGCTGCGCCACATCCCAGGTGCCACATTAATTTGTTATGCATATAATTCAGATTGCTTACAGTATTGTGTATATGTGTATTGGTATGCAGTTTCCCTTAACTCTATGTTGTGGGAGGGGTTTCAGACGATGTGATCAGATCTGGGACTATTCAGGACTCAGAATCCATTTTAGAAATAGTACAGTTTAGACGCCAGTAGAAATAGTATGCTTTCAGAAATAGTAGAAACAGAAAACTGTAAAGACTCAATTGGATTTTCAGACCAGAGAATCTGTAACTGGACTGACAAGTTATGTGCCTGTATGCTAAATACATGAAAGTTGTGAGTAAGCTGGATATGTTACTTTTAACAAAGTCTACCTTATTTTTGTCTCTTGAGAGCATGATATAGAAAAAAAGATATTTTATGGGAGAGTAGATGTTTTTGGGCACTGAAAGAAACACTTCTAAAGAACTGCTATATTTTGTGCATTGGCCCAATCTCTGTACTTAACAGATCAGAGACAACTAGGTTATCCGTCTAACAACTGAAAAACCAAATTGCCTTGTGTAAGTCTGTGTGATATATACCACTAAAAAGAAGAATTTACTCAAATGTGTTTTTTGCTCTTCTCTGATCATACTTTTCCAAAAGGTTATGATTTTCAAATGGTTGTGAATGCCATTATTCTCCAAACGGTTATGGAGATTGTGGTTTTCCAAAAGGTTACGATCTCTAAAAAGTCATGCCTTTCCAAAAGCCACTTCAGTGGGGAGATACAATACGTTACCTGCAGTGGTGTTTCCTGCTGACGAGCCAGAAGGCGCTGTCACAGCCGTAGCAATGGGCGGCCAGGTGGTCGGGCAGCCACCGCGTCACCTGCAGAGCAAGGAAAGGGAGCAGTCAAGCCAGAGAAGGGACTGGAAGGAGTGAGGAAGGAAGTGGCGGCAACAGAGAAGTAGGCGCTGTTGCAATCCAGCACAGGAACACCCTTTCACCCAGCACCATGTCAGAGACCAGTGATCCAATAAAACAATATTGAATTAAGAAAGTACGAGGGTGGGTCAAAACGTTTTGCCTCCTGTGTCATAGAAACATGATTAATGAACCTATAACAGCAGAAGTTGCTACAGATCATCGTCTGAACTGTCCTCTACACAAAACTACCATTCAACGTAGTCACCATCAACTTGTACACATTTGTGCCATTGTTTAACCCAGGCCTGCCTTAGGGGAGTGTGCTTGCTTCATCAATGTTCAACATTTACACAAATGACCAGCCACGCCAGAAGGGATAGAGAATGTCACCTATAGTGATGATCATGCCATCACTCCTCAAGCAGGGAGCTTTGAAATTGTTGAACAGAAGCTTTCCATAGCTATAGGAGCTCTTACTGCCTATTACAGGGAAAACCAGCTGATTCCTAATCCATCTAAAATGCAGGCGTATATTTTTCACTGGAGCACTGCAGCATTGTCAACTCCTGGGAGTTGACCTGAACCGTGCTCTGACTTACAAGAAGCACTGCTTCCATATGAAGCAAAAAGTGGGTGCTAGAAATAACACCACACGGAAGCTGATTGACACAACCTGGGCATCACATCCAGACACAGTGAAGACATCTGCCCTTGCGCTTTGCTACTCTACTTCTGAATGCGCATGCCCAGTGTGGAATACATCACGCCATGTTAAAACAGTGGATGTGGTCCTTAATGAGACATGCCACATTATCACAGGATGTCAACGCTCAATACTGTTTGACAAGTAATACTGTTTGGCATCACTTGACATCTGTTGGGAAGTAGCAGCTAGTAATGAAAGGACCAAGGCATTGATGTCTCTGGCCCATCCTCTGTTCAGATATCAGCCAGCATGCTAATGCCTTAAATTAAGAAACAGCTTCCTGGGATCTACAGAGATACTCGAAGGAACACCTCAGCAAGCGAGAGTCCAAAAGTGGCTCCGTCCTGGGCACATAGAAGAGTGGGCGACTTGGAGGGCGCTGAACAGGCTGCGCTCTGGCATGAGATGCAAAGCAAACCAAAAATGGGGCTACAAAATAGAGTCCAAAACATGTGAATGTGGAGAAAAGCAAACCACTGACTACAACACAGCCTGAGCCCTGCCACATGCACAACAGAGGACCTTCTCACAGCCACACCAGAGGCACTCCAAGTGGCCAGCTTTTGGTCAAAGGAAACTGAGCATAATGTCAAGTTGTTAACTTTGTCATTTTTCCATACATTATAACTGTATTCTCAATTCACTTCTGACACAATAAATTATTATTATTATTATTATTATTAGCTTCAGAATCATGGTTCTAATCAGACTATATCAATAGAGTAAGGTTACCTCTATCATATCATGTACAGATAGTCCAATAGCTGTGAAAGAAATAAAAGTTAGAGTGATGGAGGCATTACCTTTTGACCCACCCTCATAGATATAAAAAAGTGAAAAGGCAAATCCAAAAGGGTCAGTACAATAGAAAACGCAATTCTCAGAAGAAGCCAGAGTTCAGTAACAGTAATCCACAAATGCCAGGAAACACCAAGCCAAGAAATCCAAAACCACAGAAATAATCCGAAAGTATATCCATGAACATGGAAACAGGAACTTCCCCAAGGTAAATTCTCCAAAGAAACACAGGCAGAAAACAGGAACATGAAACAGGAATGTTGACCAGACAAGAACAAGGGATCTTAAACAGGAGACCAATCTCCTTTAGCAACGTTGTCTCCTCTGAAAGCCTGAAGCCAAACCACTTAACTTAAGCCCACCAAGGCACCCACCCATGACATCACGCCTAACACATCTGGACCTCCGGGCCTTATCTATAATCCTCTGAGAATATCTAGTTTGCTGGCTTTTCATTCCCTGCATTCTCAGGTCTATTCTCCCTTGAAAATTCTTTGCCTTCCTAAGGCTGTTTCTCAAGGGATCTGGCATTTTCATTTCCCCTGTTGCCTGAGAACGAGTTGAAGAATCCAAAGCATCAGCTTTGCCTGCCTGCACAGACTCTTCACTTCGAAACCCATCATTTATTTATTTATTTACATCATTTATATTCCACCTCTCTCACCCCGCAGGGGACTCAGGGTGGATTGCAATGCACATATACAAGCAAACATTCAATGCCATTTGGCATACAACATATATAGACAGACATAAAGGCAATTTAACATTCCAGCTTCAGGCCACCAGGAGATGTCGCATTCTTCATTCTTTTTTGTGTACTTCCTGGAGATTTTATGGCCTCGTAAATCAGTTAAATTTAGCATCCCCACACAAAGTAATACTTAAATTTTCTACTTGACAGATGCAACTGTCTTTCGGGTTGCAAAGGTCGACAACGAGCTACACAATTGGTCGAGAGCTCACCCCGACCCGGGCAGGCCTCGAACTCATTTATTTATTTATTTCTTCGATTTTATACCGCCACTCCCAGAGGCTCGGGGCGGTTTACAAGAAAGAATATAAAACAGCAACTAATAAAACAATGGTTAAAATTTCAAACATCAGACAAAAGCCTGCCTGAACTCATAACCTTCTGGTCAGTAGAGATCTTATGCAGCTGACACCCAGCCAGCTGCGCCACATTCACATTCATCCTCATCCTCTGAATATTCAGAAAAATCCTCTGATTCTTGCCAGGCACTTGCTGGTGTAGAGTCGGCATGAAGTAAGACAGGATCCCAAAAGGGGGAGCAAGGGCAAGAGGGAGGAGGAAGTTGCACTCTAGCACTAAAACACCTGTTCACACAGCACCACACCAGAGTCCAGTTGTACTATCTAAAAATGTTTACTAAAGAAAGCAGGTACAAAGGGATAAAAGGGCAATTCCAAAAGGGTCAGAAGAACAGAAAATACAAAATAGTAGTAATCCAAAAATGGCATAACACTCCCTCCATTCATCAGGAAAACTCTCCATCAGCCAAAGGCCATTTCCCAAGAGAAATGAAGCTTTCACATGTTTCACTTTCCCCAGTTGCCTGGGAATGATCGTCCTCATCTGCCTGCAAGTCTCTCCTTCCATTGACAGACTCATCACTTTGAAACCCTTCGTCCTCTGACATGTCAGAAAAATACTCTGCCGCTTGCTGAGCTACAACAGAGGAGGAGGAGGGGAGGCGTTACAGGCAGGAGCAGGAAGGCATCCTTAGTCAGAAGGCGGAGGAGGGGAGCCAGCAGGCAGGCAGGGAGGGAGGGAGGCCTGTACCTCGGAGTCCTGCTTATCCACCTGCTCCCAGCTGGCTTCAGAGAAAAGCTCTGTGCTGCAGTGAGGCAGGCAGCTCGGGTCCAGATTGCTTTCCGAGGCAGGGAATGAGGTCTGTTGGCAAACAAACACAGCTGAGGAGCACCCAGAGAAGAAGGTGGATAAAGCCAGGCAAGGAGCAGAGAAGGGGAAAGGCAAGGCAAAGGCAGGAAGAAGGGGAGGAGACGGGAAAAGAGGAGAGGTTGCGAAGCAGGTGAAGAGAGGAAGAAAATAAGGAGACGTGTGAAGAATAGGTGGGAAGAAGGTGAGAAGATATGCAATGTCTAAATCATTAACTACCTGCTCGATGAACTATAATTAAACGTTGCTGATGAGAACTGTGACAAATGATTAACTGTTGACATTGTTGTTCTGTTGAACTTTTGAGGAAAAACGTGTTTACATTAGTCAAAGACAAATGGCTCTTTAAGTTAAGGAAACGTTTACAAGATTCCTTATGTTAAGAAGGAAGTCAATACAGAGCTGCATGTGTTTACTAACACCAATTACACAAAGTCAACATCTGCCAGGAAACTGAGATGAAGCCAGGATGTTACAGCTTTTTGGAGCAACTTCAGCAAAATATTGCTATATATGAGAACTTCTAATATACCAAAAAATGTAACAAACAGCAGTGCTGTTCACTTGCCATGCTCTATGGCAGGGGTGCCCACACTTTTTCATCATGCGAGCTACTATATGAACAATCAAGTTGAAAAGATCACCTGTTGTGCATGTGAGCGTGTGCGCGCACGTGTGTGTGCATGCTCCTACTGTAGCCTTCTGTCCATGCGGGGCTTCTTTCTTGCCTGGCCACGAACTCGCCGCCGCGCGCACCCGGGAAGGGGATCCTCCTTGCCTGCGCGCGTGCTCTCTCTTAATGTCTTCATTGCTTTCCTCCTTCCTGTTGCATGCTTTCGCAAAGCAAGAAGTCCCCATCCCATCCTGCTTCTTGCGTGCACAGCAGGCCCCTCCCGCGCACGCAGCAGGAGGGTATTTATAGGCGCACCCACCAGCGCTCTGGCCAGATATGACTTCAGCAGTGGCTCAGAAGCTGCAGGGCTGGGAAGAGGGGCCGCCTGGCTTCTGCCTGGGCCGGGAAACTCAACCAGAGAGGGACCCACGTGAGGCTGGAGCCTCCCCACGGCAGCCTCCCCCTCCCGAGGCTTTCTTTCTTCTCTCCTTGGCTCTCTCTCTCACACACACACATTCCTCCATCCCTCCCACACCCTCGCATCCTATCCGTGCGCGTGCCTTCGCCTTGCTCCCCCCCCCCCAGCAGCAACCAATGGGCAGTCATGTCACCACACCGTGCGTGGCAAGACGAGCGCCAGGGCCCGCCCACTAAAGCCTCATTTTGGCAAAAGCCCTGCAAAGGTGGCGGCGGGAGCGCACGTGCGCGCGCATGGCAGGAGCACGCCATCCGGCTGGTGAGGCCCAAAGATCACCTGGAAGAGGGCCGAAGATCACCTAGGTGCTCCCGATCACCATAATGAGCACCCCTGCTCTATGGAAATAGATTGTATATTTATTATGTTTCATTATTATATGTTTCTATTTTTTTGTTTTGATTTTACTGCATTATGTTTTAATTTTGTGGTCTCTGGGCTTGCCCCTTTGTAAGCTGCCCCGAGTCCCTTCGGGGAGATGGAAGCAGGGTATAAAAATAAAGTTACTACTACTACTACTACTACTACTACTACTACTACTACTACTGGAGAGTCTGAGATCTGCAATGGAAAGCAGGAATCTGAACACTTGGCCTCCTTTTCTCAAGGGAAGAGAAAGGAGTGCGATTTTGGAGTCACATTATTAGGGAAACAGGATGCCTAAGAGATGTCTTAGAATCATAGAATCGGAAGAGAGCTCATGGGCTATTTAGTCCAACCCATTCTTCCAAGAAGCAAAAAAAATTGCATTCAAAGCAACCCCCACCCCCACAGATGGCCATCCAGCCTTTGCTTAAATGCCTCCAAAGAAAGAGCCTCCACCACAGTCCGTGGCAGAGAGTTCCACTACTTAACAGCTCTCACAGTTAGGAAGTTCTTCCTAATGTTCAGGTAGAATCTCCTTTCCTGTTGTTTGAAGCCATTGTTCCATTGTGTCCAAGTCTCCAGGGCAGCAGAAAACAAGCCTGCTCCCTCCTCCCTATAACTTCCTCATACATCTGGATACATGGCCATCATCATGTCTCCTCTCAGCCTTCTCTTCTGCAGGCTAAACATGCCCAGCTCTATAAGCCGCTCATCATAGGGCTTGTTCTCCAGACCCTTGATCCTTTTAGTCACCCTCATCTGGATACATTCCAGCTTAGAGTCAACATCTCCCTTCAATTGCAGTGCCAGAACTGGACACAGTGAGATTCCAGGTGTGGTCTGACCAAGGCAGAATAGAGGGGTAGCATGACTTCCCTGGATCTAAACACTAGACACTAGATTGATGCAGGCCAAAATCCCATTGGCTCTTTTAGCTGCCGCATCACATTGTTGGCTCATGTTTAGCTTGTTGTCCATTAGGACTCCAATAACCTTTTCACATGTACTGCTGTCGAGCCAGGCATCCCCCATTCTGTATCTTTGCATTTCATTTTTCCTGCCTAAGTGGAGTATTTTGCATTTGTCCCTGTTCAACTTCATTTTGTTCGTTTTGGCCAATCACCTCTCTAATCTGTTAAGATAGTTTTGAATTCTGCTCCTCACTTCTGGAGTCTTGGCTATCCCTCCCAATTTGGTTCCATCTGCAAACTTGATGATCATTCCCTCTAACCCTTCATCTACAGTAAGTCATTAGTAAAGATGTTGAACAGAACTGGGCCAAGGACGAAACCCTGCTTGTGGCACTCCCCTCGTCACTTCTTTCCAGGATGAAGAGGAAGCATTGGAGAGAATCATCCTCTGGGTTCGTTCGCTTAACCAATTACTGATCCACCTGACCACAGTTTTGTCTAGCTCACATTGGACTAGTTTGTTTGCCAGAAGGTCAAGGAGGACCTTGTCAAGGAAGGCCTTAATGAAATACAGATATGCTACATCCATGGCGTTCCCTGCATCTTCTCCAGGAGACAGCAGGAGGAAATGGTGATGGTTGCATGAGGATAATTGAATATATGAAATGTGCATGTTGAGTAAAAATGTATTTCTCCTTTGTTTGTTTGTTTGCCAATGTAACTGTAGGTTTGAGAATTCAATGTAGTTACATAATATCTCTATGTCTGTATGCCTAATGTTGTTCTTTGTGTAAAAGTTCTATAAAAGTTCTGATATACTCTCTCACATTAGAAATTGCAATTAAAATACCTTTGTTTAAAGAGTATTCATGACAATATGAAGCAGGTGAGGTGAAGATGAGAAGATAGTGAGGAGATGGGAAGTAGGTGAGATATGGAGTAGATAGGAAGATGGCTGAGAAGATGGGAAGAAGGTGAGAAGATAGGAAGGAAGTGAGATGTGAGGAGGGTGAGGTGCAGAAAAGAGGAAATTAGGTGGCTGAGAAGACGAGTTGGGAGAAGAGGACAGAAGGTGAACAGCAGAGCAGACAAGAAGAAATTAGAATATGGGAAGGTGAGGGGAACACGTGAAGGAGGAGCCGCATGGGAGGGGGTGCTAAATGGTCAGCCCTACTGAGTCGCTTTGAGCACAAAAATTGAAACCATCAAGATGCCACCCAAACCCACCAGTCCTCATTGGGCACTTACCACCTCGTCGCCGTACTCCATGCCGTTGCAGTGGAGGGAGCCGTTGAGCTGTCCCTCTAGGCGGCTGCGCAGCTCCTGCAGCTGCTTCTTGAGGGTCTCCACTTCCTGCTGGTGCCCATTCTCGATCTGCCGCAGGCGCTGCTGGATGGCGTCGGCGTAGGCGGGCATCCCATCGTCGTCCAAGAGGCTCCGGGGGGCGGGCTGCTCAGGGCTGTTTGGTGACGGCGATGACGCTTTGTGGGAAAGGGACTTTGGTCCGGAGCCAGACATCTGCCGGCTCAACGCACCCTTGGCCCTCCTCTTCCTCCTCCACCCCCCCTCTTCGCCTGCCTCCTCGCCATTGCACACGGCATCCTTGTAGTCGCACAAGGGCAAGGCGCACAGGGAAGGCGCAGAAGGAGGGGTCCGGTTGAGGGTGGCAGCCAAGCGGTGCAGCTCCAGTGCCTCCTCCCCATTGCCATCCTCTGGGCGCAGCCACGAGAAGGAGGCGCTCGGGGCCTTGATGTTGGCCCCCGTTTCAGTTAAGGTGTCAGTCCACCCCTCCGTGTTGCTTGTTTCGGCAGGTTGGATGCCCGATTCATCATCCAAGGCATCTGGTACCTTCTCAGCAGGGTTTCCCAGAGTGCCTTGCCAGCCTGCCTCCCCACCTTTGCGCTCTGCCACCTCTTCTGAGTCGTCGTCATCCTCTTCCTCCTCCTCGGTGGCCTCCTGCAAGATGTTCTCCATCTGGCCCTCAGCCACTGCCAAGGAGAGCTCTGCTCCCGCCACCAGGCTCTGCCCCCCTGCCTCCCCCTCGAAGGGGTCATCCTCCCCTCCAAAATGGTTACTCGGCTCTAGGGTGCGGCGGTGCTCCTGCCACTTCTCGTTGAGGCTGGGGTCGCTGCTACGGCGGGGGGTGGTGGGCGGGAGGCTGCCGCTGTCACAGGCCATGGTCAGGTTGTCGAAGGAGCGGGTTTTTGGCAGCCTGGGAAAGGAAAGGGAAGGTGATTGTAAGGCCAACGTGTCTGTGGATGGACCCTCATCTCTTCTCCTCTCCTTCCCGACACCTACTGCTCTGGGCTCAGATAAAGAGGTGGCCTGGAAACCATTGCTGTTGGAAATACCAACCATCTTCAAGCCTTCTATACTAGTTTTTTTTTGTTATGTATATAATTCAGATTGCTTATTGTATAGTATATATGTGTATTGGTATGCAGTTTTCCTTAACTCTATGTTGTGGGAGGGGCTGCAGACCATGTGATCAGATCTGAGATTGCTCAGGTCTCAGACTCTATTTTAAAAACTGTATGCTTTCAGACGCCAATAGAAACAGTACATGGCCATGGCTTTGGAACATGGCCATACAGCCCCAAAAACTCATAGCAACCCAGTGATTCTGGCCATGACAGCCTTTGACAACACATAGAAACAGTAGAGTTTAGATGCCAGTGGAAACAGAATGCTTTAGAGAACTGACTTCATTGGATATTCAGATTAGACAAAGACTCTATTAGACTCTCAGAACAGTGAGATGCTTCAGACTCTGGACTGTAGATTATGAGAAAGATGCCCTGTGTTATCAGCACAGAGAAACAACTTCATATCCTGGATCTAACTGGATTGATAAGCAATCTACCTGTATGCTGAATACATGAAGTTTCGGAGTAAACCAACAATCTTACTTTTTAAAAAGTATATTTTTGTCTCTTGAGAGCATGATTTAAACCAAGATGTTTTAAGGGAGAGTAGACCTTTTTGGAGGGGGGCAACTAAAAGAACACTTCTGAAACTCTGCTATAGATATGTTTTTGTGCACTGGCATATATTTGTCCCCAACAGTTCAAAAAGATATCTAGGTATATCAGTTTAACCGCTGAGAAACCTAATTGCCTTGCATGAATACTAGTGGATATTTACCACCAGGGAGAAGGTTGACTCAAGCAAGTTTGTAACTCTTCTCAGGGAGATTCCTGATTTTCCCAAATGGTAATGAATGCCATTTCCTGAAAGTTAATGGAGATTTCCACTTCTCAAAAGGTCATGGCATCATTTCCCCCAAAACTTATGACTTCTAACAAGGTCATGCCTTTCCCAAGATCATAATTCTCCAAAAATTGCAAGGCCTTTCTGCATCCTGACCCAGAAGGAGAGGAGCCCTTCTCACCTGCCCAGCGGTGCTTCTTCAGGTCCAGGGGCTGGGAGCGGGTAGGGGGCACAAGGGTCATCCGCAGGGGTTGAGGGGGAGGAGCCAGGCAGGCACACGGCGCTCCAGAGCATGAGGTTCCGTACGTGGCACACCGGGAACAGCACCTGAGACACACAGAGAGAGAAGCTCAAGATGGACAGAACCGCGTGGTAGACGCGGGACCACGACAAATGGAGGGAGGAACGGGAAGACACTTACGGATTCAGACTGGGAGCAGTAGAGCAGGTTCTGGAAGGCCTTGTTTCCGGGCCGGAGCAGGGACCACACGGAGCAGGTCCTCTCCTGGGTGTGCTTCTCATCGCGCTCCTTGGCGTTGTTGCACAGGAATGTGCCAAAGAGGCAAGAGTAGGTGTGCTGGACCAGCTTCACCTGAGAGCAAAGGAAAGGTCAAAGGAAAGAGTCAAGAAGGATCCAAGGTGGCAGACGAGGAGAAAGGTGTGTCTGTCTCCCAAAAGGAAAGAAAGGGATCCAAGATGTCTATGCAATAGAGGAAATTATCCCCATTTTGTCCATATACTAATACTAGAGGGCTGCCCTCCCTCCAAGCGCCCCCTTACCAGGAATGCTTCACTGAACTCGAAGGAGCAAGGGAACTGCCTCTGGAGCTGGTGGACGCAGTCCAGCCACTGCAAGAAGACTGGGCAGCGCTCATTGGGGTCGTCCGCCTGTTCCCCGTGGCCACAGCGGTCAGCAAACTTGTGCCCAAAGTCCAGCCACTCTGTCTCCACCAGCACCTGGAAGCCCTGGAAGGCCAATGAGGGGAGGGCACCAGCTCTGAGAAGAGGGCCTATCATCTCCCTTCTCCAGCTCTGAGGCCTGCTTCCTCCCAGGCCTCATCTCTATTTTCTCCAAATATTGAGATCTACTTTATCCCCAGCTATCAGAGACTTTCTCCCTTCTCCCTCTCTGAGGGCTCCTTCCTCCTTCTCCAGCTCTACTTCCTCCCTTCTCCAGCTCCGAGGTCTGCTTCCTACCTTCTCCAGCTGTATTTCCTCCCTTCTCCCTTTTTGAGGCCTGATTCCTCTCTTCTCCAGCTCTGAGGCCTGCTTCCTCCCTGCTTCAGCTTTATTTTTTCCAACTTTTGAGATCAAATTTCTCCCCAGCTATCAGAGACTTTTTCCCTTCTCTGGCTCTATTTCCTCCCTTCTCCAGCTGTATTTCCTCCCTTCTCCCTCTCTGAGACCTGCTTCCTCCCTTCTCCAGCTCTTTTTCCTCCATTCTTCAGCTCTATTTCCCTCCCTTCTCTGGCCCCTCACCTCGATGGTCCTGTAATAGGGATCCAGGAGCAGCTTGGCCAGGGCTACGATCTGGGGGGTGCGGTCCCATCCGTCGGAGCAGTGCACCAGCACTGGCCGCCGGTCCCTCTCCACTGCATGGACCACCAGCAGCGCTGACTTCAGCAGGACAGACAGGTGCTGCAGCCACTTGGTGCTCTCCAGCGCCGAGAGCCAGCTGCAGGGAGAACAAACGGGAGCAAGGGAAGGGAAGCTTCAATGGGAAACTGTACCGCAGCCTTGAGGGGGGACAAATGGCAGCTTACAACTTCCGGGGGGAGGGGGGACAGATGGCGTCATGACGCCGCAGTGGGAAAAAAAGGAAGGACCCAAGGGTGGTTTGGGTACTGCATGTGACGTACTTTCCTGGGTCGGGCACTTGGCTGCAAAGCAGGCGCAGGGACTGAAAGCTCTTCCGGATGGAGTGGATGTTGGCCATCCCCATGAAGACCACCTCGCAGTTGGGGTAATACTCTGGAAGAGACGAGGCAGGAGGAAGCAAGGGAGATTCATACCTTTCCCCCCCTTTTCCTTCTCTCCCTTCTTTTTCTCTTGCTTCCTTCCTTCCTTCCCTCCTCCTTTTCTTTCCTCCTTCACAGCCTTTTTCTTCCTCTCATACCTTTTCCCCTTTCTCTTCCCTTCAATTTTAATTTCCTTCCCTTTTACTTTTTTCATCTTCCCTTGCTTCATTCATACTTTCCCACATTCATACTTTCCCACTTTTCCCCTTTCTCTCCCTCTTTCCCATCTCCCCCTTCCTTCCTTTTCACTTTCCTTTTCCCGGATACACCTTACCCTTCTGTATTCCTTTCCTCCCTTTCTCTTCCTTTCCTCCCTCCCCGCTTTCCCTCTTTTTCTTTCTTTCCCTCTCTCATCCTTTCTTTTCTCTTCCTGTCTCTTTCTTTCCTTCCTATGCTTTCCCCCTTTCCTTTCCTTTTCGCTTCCTTCCCTTCTGTTTCTTCCTTCCATTTTCTTCTTGTTTGGTCTTTTTTCCCTTCCCCTCATAAAGATGTCACCAACCCACAGCCAATCTGCTTCATTCCCTTTGTTTGCATCACTTTGTGGCATCACCGAGGGATATAAGATCGGCCCCCTCCCTGCTGACTTTTAGAAGGCACGTGAAAACTTGGCTTTTTGAACAGGCTTTTCCAAATACAGCATAGCTATACGAATTCACGGAACGACCTGACGATGAAACTGAATAACGACACAACATGGTAACACCCACGATAATGTTTTTAAGGCTGTATGGTTTTTAATATTTTCTAATTTTTTAAAACTTTAATTTTATATTGTATGTTAATGTTTTTATGGTGATTTTTAACTGTTTTTTGAGTTGTGGCATTGAATTATTGCCAACTGTAAACCACCCTGAGTCGTCCTCGGGCTGAGAAGGGCAGTATAAAAATACCGTAAATAAATAAACTCCACCCAGGAGTAGCCACAGCCAATCTGCTTTCTTCATTCCCTTTTCCTCACTTCTAGGCTCAATCGGGTGACTTCTTTCAGTCCAAACGCTTCAATTATTTTAAGTTGGGCCACGAGGGATGTTGTGGGCCACATCTGGGCGCAATCCGTCACAGCCATGGGGAGCCTTTCCAGAACAAACCAAGATACATACATGTCTATTATTAAGATTGTTACCTGGGCACTCGCAACCCCCTCCTTTGGCCCGGTTGGCAACGGCAGCGGCGTAGGAGCGGGCGTCCAGGATGAGGAGCTTCTGGGGCTGGACAGCCAGGCCCTCCGCACCAGGAGTGTGGGGAATGGAGGAGCCTGAGGAAAGCAGGGCCTGGGAGTCATTCCATGTGTCACAGGGTAAGAGCCCAACCCCACCAAAATGAAGGGTGCCTGTCCTGCGTGGAAAATGCCGCAGGGCCTTACCAAACTCTGCGTCGGAGAAGCCCCCTCCTCTTCCTCCTCCCGGGTCAGCCATCTTGGCCCGGGTGTCAGAGGCACAGGCCTTGGCCACCGACTGGACCAGGTGCTCATCATCGGCATTCCTCCAGCCCCACCAGCTGACCTCTGGCTGTCCGCAGCGCGCAATGACCGCACCGTTGCTCTGGTGCCTATGGGCAGGAAATGGACCAGACGGATCCCTAGGTTGTTGGTAATAACAACCTTCTTCAAGCCTCCTACACTAGTTATCTGTTATGTATATAATTCTGATTGTTTACTGAATTGTATGTGTGTGTATTGGTATGCAGTTTTCCTTAACTCAATGTTGTGGGAGGGGCTGCAGACCATGTGATCAGATCTGGGACTGTTCAGGACTCAGATTCCATTTTAGAAACAGTATGCTTTCACACAACAGTAGAAGTAGTACAGTTTAGACGCCATTATACTTTCAGACTGGAAAGACAGAGACTCCATTAGACTCTCAGACCAGAGAGATGCTTTATAGACTGTCAAAATTCTAAGAAAGATGCCCTGTGTTATCAGCACAGAGAAACTACGTCAAATCCTATATGTAACTGGACTGATAAGTAAAGTACCTGTATGCTGAATACATGAAGTTTGTGAGTAAACAAACTATGTTACTTTTAAAGAAGTCTGCTTAATTTTTGTCTCTTGAGAGCACGATTTAAACCAAGATGTTTTAAAGGAGAGTAGATTTTTTGGGCAACTGAAAAGAACACTTCTGAAACTCTGCTATACCTGTATATGTTTTTTGTGCATTGGCATTTGTTTCTAACAGTTCAAAGAGGGTTTTCAGTTTAAGAGCTGAGAAGCCTAATTGCCTTGCATGAATGCTAGTGGATACTGACCACTAAGGAGAAAGTTGACTCAAGCGAGTTTTAAACTCTTCTCAGGAAGGTCATGCCTTTGGAAAAGGTTACCGTCTCTAACAAGATCATACTTTCCAAAAGGTTATGATTATTCCAAATAGTGTGATTATCAATTAATCTCCAAAAAAAGGGTCACGCTTCCAAATGGTTAGAGAGATTCTGACTTTCCAAAAGAATAATCTGTATTTAAGAACTTACAGGAGGCGCCGATGAAGGGCAGAGGCCTGCAGAGATAGGATGCAGCGGTGATCAGCTGCATAAAAAGAGTCTAGCTCAAGATGACTCTTTGGAAGAAAAGTATCTGCCATATTTGGCTGTATATGGTGCTGGAGGAAAATTCTAAGAGTGCCTTGGACTGCAAGAAGATCAAACTAGTCCATACTTGAGGAAATGAAGCCAACTGCTCACTGGAGGGAAGGATATTAGAGGCAAAGATGAAGTACTTTGGCCACATGAGAAGACAGGAAAGCTTGGAGAAGACAATGATGCTGGGGAAAATGGAAGGAAAAAGGAATAGGGGCTGACCAAGGGCAAGATAGATGGATGGTATCCTTGAAGTGACTGACTTGACTTTGAAGGAGTTGGGGGTGGCCACAGCCGAAAGGGAGCTCTGGTGTAGGCTGGTCCATGAGGTCACAAAGAGTCGGAAGCAACTGAACAAATAAACAATACTTGGCAGTGCATAGTAGTGCATGGATTGTGGTACCTTAATCTCCGTGAACTCTTGGAACCTTGTACCTGGGTGAGAATCCTGTTGTGAACCTTGATGCACCTTGAACTCTGGCTCAACCTTTGGAACTACTGACTATGCTTTGAGCTCTTGTACCTTGAAACGTGAATCAGTGAACTACTGGCGTTTGTAGTACGCTCCTTGGTATAAGTCTTTGCTTTGTACCTGTGGCTGTATGCTATCTTTATATTTTGAACTTGGATCTTGAAACAGCCAAATGAGTAAGTGCTGATTTAAGTCAATAGCTTTGACACAAGCTGGGTGTTGTTTGGTTAACCTCTGCCCTGGATCCTGACAGTCCTCCAGCATGACTCTACGCCATGCTGGTGGCCAATGAATGCCTTCTCCCTCTCACCTGTAAACCACGGCAGGTATACGCTTCCAGGAGCGGAAGCCAGCCACGCTCTCCAGCTCCTTGTCTGAGATCCAGGCCGGAACGATCAGCTCCTGCGGATAGCTACTGCACAGCCTGCAAGGGAAGGGGGAGAGGGAGTGTCGGCGACCATCTTGGACCCCCTCCAGTCCAAGATGGCTGCCCTCGCTCCCCCTTTCACTCTCTCACCTGTACTTCTCATTTATGTTGGAGATCCTCCAGGCGTGGTTCATGTCAAAGCCCATGCGCTCAGCCTCGTTCTTGAACCGCGAGGTCACATGCTCCCCTGGGGGTCAAGAGGAGGGCGACAGGAAGTGAGTGAGACACCCTCCCCTCCCAAGATGGCCGCCTTGCGCTTGGTGGACTAAGCCCTCATGAGGCACCCTGCCTGGCCCACTGCAGAACGAGGGAGGGCAGGAGGGGTTTGGACTGAAAGAACTACCTACTGGCGCCTAGAATTGAGGGAAAGGAAAGGAAGTGTCGGCTGGGGATTGGCTGCAGCTGTTTCTGGGCAGTGTTATAGCCTGGCAAGAGCCAGACGATTCTGAGGATGAAGGGGTTCAAAACGAAGTGTCTGAATGTGTGCAGGGACATTCTGTGAGCATTCAGGGAGTTTTGCAGCAGACAGGTCAGCCTGACGCAGCCAATGCTGTGCATTCCAGGGAAAGTGAAACTGAAGTTTCCCTGGAGAAAAAGCTTTGGGAAGAAGGGGATGGCAAAGAGGTCGTCAGGGAGTGTAGATTAGATCTCGGAAAGAAAGGTGTGAAAAGTAGATCGACCAGGACTTCCCAGCAATCTCAAGAAAAGGCCTTAAAATCCAGGGGCCTGAGACATGGCTTCATGGGAACCGGGCTGAGCTTAAATTAGGGCTATTTCCTGATTGCTACTTTTGGGTATAATCCTTTCCCCCGTTTTATTCTTTATTCAATAAATTCTTCATTACTTGGACTATTGGGCTTTGATGTGGTGCTGGGTGAGAGGTGTCTCAGGGCTACGATGCAACAGGTATGAAGCAGAGATAGCTTCGTTGTTCTCAGAGACTGAAAGATCAACAAAGGGAGCCCAGGTGTGGTAAATAATGATATCTCAGGTGTTATTGTGATTATTCTCATAAACCACACTATTATATTACTATGATTATTATTATTTTCCTCCCTCCGTCCTTCACACCCATCCACTTACCAGGCCGGCAGAGTTCCCCGTGGGTCTCCTTCTCACTGGCATAGACGTGTGTGCACCAGGCGTGGAAGGCGAAGGAGAAGAGACCCTCCAGCCGCGAGGGCGGGCCCGTCGCCATCACCAGACGCCGCTGCCACTCCTGGCTCTGCTCCAGGCTGCAGAAGTGGCACCTGCAATCCGGGGAGGGGGTGGGGATCATCATAATTCACCATCAACAAACCCATCAAACATCTACCTATCACGTATCTCTATTATTGCCTTTCTGTAGTTGTAAGATGATGTCCTTCTCTCCAAAGCCATAAGAGCTTCCAAAGGCCATCCAGAGGACATTACTTAATTTTTTATTACTATATGGTATTATTTTATTTAGTACTATTACTGTTTATTTTTATTGTTTGATATTATTACTATTCAACTTATTTATTTATTATTAGGGATTATTATTTATTTTCTTAATTTTATTATTTGCGTTTATATTATAATATCATAATATTACTATCATTATTCTCCATTAATTGACTCATCACCCATAAACCACACTATTGTTATTATATTTATTATCAATAAATCACATTATTATTGCTGTTGTTATGTTAATAATACCTGATGATCTTGCAATCTTTGCAGACCAAGTGAAGCTGGAAGATGTCCCGGCATTCGACGCTCTCAATCAGCTGCAATGGAATCTGCGACAAATGATCAAAATATTATTTAAAATATAATAACAATAACAATGTAATATATTTATATATATCTTGTAAGAGATTTAAATAATTATATTTCTATTTATTATAATACATTTAATTTATTATATTTCTGTATACTAAAATAAATTTATTATAATATTTTTCTATATATCAGAATGCATTTAATTATAATATATTTCTATAATTTATTTATTTATTCAGTTTTCTATGCCATCCTGCCCGAGGGCTCAGGACAGCTTAGAGAATGTAAAAAACACACTTTAAAACAAGTGAAAGAATTAAACTCTTAACTAAAAAACTATAAAACTATTTTCAACTGATTAACCAGATCAGACCCGGAAAGCCTGCTGGAATAAAAACGTCTTGCACGCCCTCCAGAACTTTGTTAGATCTCTCAAAGCTCGCACATCTTCTGGCTGAGTGTTCCAAAGAGTTGGAGCTGTGATCGTAAAGGCTCGCCGTCTTGTCGATGTCAGCCGATATGAGCGGCAGCTAGGAATCGTCAAAAGATTTTGATCAATGGAGCACAGTGACCTCTGGGGCTGATATGGGGTGAGACGGTCCCTCAAGTACGACAGCCCCATATCATATAAGGCCTTGAAGGTGATAACCAACACTTTGAAGGAGACCTGGTGCTCCACTGGTAGCCAATGCACCTGCTGCAATATTGGTGTTATGTGAGCTCTCACCGGTGTACCAGTGAGAAGCCTAGCAGCTGCAGTTTGCACCACCTTGAACCTCTGGATCGCTGACATAGGTGGGCCAATGTAGAGGGCATTGCAGTAGTTTATTCTCGAGGTGACCGTGGCCTGGATCACCGTGGCCAGATCCTCCCTGGTCAGATAGGAAGCCAGTCACCTAGCCTGCCGGAGATGGGAAAAAGCCACTCTGCTGACATCTAAGCCATCATTGATAGCAACGGGTCCAGCAGGACTCCCAAGCTCTTCACAGAGGACAACGGACAGAGAAGAACGCCGTCTAGGGTAGGCAACTGAACAGTCCCTCCACCAGGGTGACCCAGCCACAAGATTTCCGTCTTTGCCGAGTTTACTCTCAACCTGCTAGCACGCAGCCATCCAGTCACAGCTTCAAGGCACTGTTCGAAATTATCAGGTACAGAGTCCGTCCGGCTGTCCATTCACAGAACGAGCTGAGTGTCATCAGCATACTGATAACACTCTAGCCCGTAGCTCCAAACCAGCTGAGCGAGAGGTCGCATATAGATGTTAAAGAGCAGGGGGGAGAGAATGGCCCCTTGGGGAACTCCACAAACAAGTGGAGATCTCTCGGAAACCAAGTCGCCCCTCTCCACTTGCTGTCCCCGATCGCGGAGGAAGGAGGACAGTTATTTCAGGACTGACTCCTGAACTCCAGCTACGGCAAGGTGGTGGGTCCATAGATCTTGTCAACCATATCAAACACTGCTGTTAGTGCTGTCAAACACAGGCTGTGTCTCTGTCTCGTCCAGAAACTGGAAGGGGTCGCAGGCTGTGTCCTCTGCTACTGCCCTCTCAATCACCTTGCCCAGGAACGAAAGGTTCGACACCGGGCGGTAATTAGAAGGAACCAAATTATCCAAGTCCGTTTTTTCAGCAGCGGACATACCACAGCCTCTTTCAGCCTCTCTGGAAATGTTCCTTGCTCAAGGGAACAATTTATTATGTTCATCAGAGTGCCTCATAACCCCTCCTGGCAGGCCATGACCAGCCAAGAGGGGCACGGATCGAGGGAGCAAGTGGTAGGCCTAGCTGCTGTCAAGATTCTGTTGACAGCCTCTGCGTCCAACAAGGTGAAACGGTCAAGGGTAGGCCTGGCAAGTGGCCAAGGCGCCTTGGCTTCACCTACTGTATCAACCATGGCGGGAAGGTCATGTCGGACCGCCAGAATCTTGTCTGTAAAAAATTCCCGAAAAGCCTCGGCAGAAATGACCAGATCATTCTCTTTTTGGACAGTAGGGACCGTTGTCAATGACTGAATTATCCTAAATAATTGAGCCAGGTGGGAAACAGCAGACCCTATTAAAAAGCATTGAAACCAAGGAACTCGGTTTTGGCGGGGACGGAGAGGGCATCTGGGGGCGATCTTGTCAAGGGTTGCCGACAACCTGGCATTCCAGGTGTCGACCTGCACTTTGAGCGAGCCGTTGACAGGCTCCAAATTCCTCAGAGCATTCAGGAACCTGCTGGGTTCCATAAGTCTCCTTGGGTGAACCCAAATCGGTTTGGTGCTCAAGCAGGGTGGGGTGGGACTCTTAGAGCACAGTGGTCCGACCATGGTACCTCGATGACAGAGGATAAGTCCACTTGGATTCCAGCACTGAAGATCAAGTCTAGGGTGTGACCGGCCTAATGGGTGGGTCCAGTCTTACAGAGTGAGAGCCTTAGTGTAGCCATGGTCGACACTAGGTTAGCAGCAGCAGATGAAGGAGAGTCTGCATCGGCATGGACATTGAAGTCCCCCAGAACAATAAACCTGGGAAACCTCAAAGCCCACTCCGCCACAGCCTCTAGCAGCTGCGATAGGCTTCCTGCTGGAGCGCTGGGCGACCGGTACACTAGCAGGAAGGCTATGCTCTCCTGTGAATCCCACACAAGGCCGACACTTTCAATGCCAGTGATGTTCAGCTTTGGCAACCCTCTAAGAGAATAATTCTCACAGGAGAGCACGGGAGAAATATAATATACATATTATTAAAAAAAAATAATGTATAATATGTATATTATATTTCTATATATTAAAATAAATCAATTATATTGTATTACTATATATCACAATAAAATCAATGTACTATAACGCAATATATATTTATATATCTTATAATAAATTTACATAATTATATTCTATGTATTATAATACATTAAATGTATTATATTTATTTATACTATAAATGCAATAAATTTATTATATTTCCAAATGTATAATTCTATAAATTACAATGTATATATATATATAAATTTAACATTTAAACTATTATTAATATATTAATATTAATATTTATATATTAATAATAGTTTAAATGTTGTATTTCTATATATACAATTATAATTTATTATAATACATTACTAAATTTATAATATAATCTATACACATAATAAAAGTGAAAATATGTATGTGTGCGTGTGGTTGGGGTGTCCACTTACACAAACAGGCTCTGGTCTCCAAATAGCTATAGCTTCCACTACTCAGGAGACATCAATGGCCCTCCCTCCAATGTCGTCGCAGGTTATAGAGAGAGCCATGAACATGTCCAAGAGCATTGCCAATGTCCTCCACAAACACCATACTGCAAACTATGAAAGTGAAGGCTTTCACATTGGGACAATTTCATCCTAGACTTTTGCAAATAACCTGGGCAATGATGGGTTCCCAAGCTAGTATGAAAACAAATTTAATTTATTCTTATCCTAAATTTAGAATATAATAATATAAATTTATTTTATTATAATGTATATATTTCTAAATTTATATTATATACTGTATTTCTACAAATTATAATAAATTATATTATAATTATAATATAATTTGTATATATTTCTCTATATTAAAATAAATTTAATACATTATAATTTAATACAAATTAATACAAATTTAATACATTAAATTTAATACAAATTTAATACATTACAAATTATAATAAATTATATTATAATTATAATATAATTTGTATATATTTCTCTATATTAAAATAAATTTAATACATTATAATACATTTCTAATTTTATAATATCTTGGCTTTTCTTTGCAAACGAAGATTCAGGAAGGACTCATCCCTCGCTTTCTACAAGTGCGTTGATGACCAAGGAGGTTGGATGTGTCCTTCGAGCCTGTGCAATGGACCTTTCTGGTGGAGCGCAGCGTGCACAGAACTGACCTCACCCTTTAAACCAAAGGTTCATCTGCCGGGGCCTAGCAAGCTTGGACGGTGGCAGCGAGGTCCTCGGGTCGTAGGTCTGGTTCGAGTTTTCTTCTCATAGATGGTTGACCTTACAAGGTTAGACGAGCACTATCTGCCCGGGTTTGAATTTAGTTTTCCTTCTCTTAGGATGGTTGCCAAAAGCTAGAGAGCCCATCCTGCCCTTTGACGCTCTTTGTCAAACCCTTTGGTTGTGACCTGTCTGGCATGGGAGGCCCTACCGGTGGCTATTATACCACCGCCAGCATAGCTCACAACTTCATTAGGGTACGCAAGCCTCTCCCCCATGACAAGGGAGCGCCAATGGAGAGGAAATTTGTAATATAATAACATAACATAATACTAAAATAACAATAGTTTAAATGTTATCAAGCCACCTATCTTCCCTCCCACAGGCAAGAAACTCTATTGCTATGAATGAAGCTCTTTTAGCTACAGCACCACAGTCATGAATAGAAATAATATTTACATTGACCAGGGACTCCTTGAACTTGATGTGTAGGCGGTAGTTAGAGAGCGCAATGACGGCCTCCTCTGCACGGCCCACAAACTCCGTGCTCTCCCCATGGAGCTCCAGGAATGGCACCTGTAGGTGTGCAGGCAAGGAGGAAAAAATAATATTTATTTATTCATTTACAGCATTTATATTCTGCCATTCTCACCCCGAAGGGGATTCAGGGCTAATCACAAAATACATACACGGCAAACATTCAATGCCATTAAACAGACAAGACAGACAGAGGTATTACATCAGCATTTTTCCCCAAATTGGGCATCCTGGAGATTGTGCTGTCGCTCCATCCTCTATGACAGGGGTGCTCACATGTTTTCAGCATGCAAGCTACTTATAAAACAACCAAGTCAAAATGATCTACCTACCCACTACAAAAATGTGAAACATATAACACAATATCTGCTTTGAACTGGGTTTTCTGAGTCCACACTGCCATATAATCTGATTCAAAGCAGATAACATGGGATTTTATTCAACTGTGTGGAAAGGACCTCAGATAACCCAGGGCCCTTCCACACATCCTATTTTACAGTTGACACACACAAACTGTTTTCTTACTACTGGACAAACTGCTGCGGGGCGGGACTGGGCCTTCCTCCCGCCCGGCCTGCGATCTACCAGGACGTCCTACGTGATCTACCAGTAGATCGCGATCTACCTAATGAACACCCCTGCTCTATGATGAAGAACCCTTGATCACAGACTTCCTCCTTCCTTTGATCGCCGACATTTTCTGCTATTTCCTTTCGATGGTGCCATAAACTACCTCCCCGCTTAAGCAGTGCCTAATTTCTTTACTCACAGCTGTTTTCAAACTGCTTAGCTGGACAGCAAGCTGGGTTGAAGGTTGGGTGCTCACCCTGACCCAGGCTTCAAACTACCAACATTCCAATTGGTAAGATATATTGCTACTGGTGATTAACCAGCTGTGCTAAAGCCCGGCCCTTTATTCTTATACCCTGCCACCATCTCTCTGAAAGGACTCGGGGCGGCTTACACATGGGACAGAGTGTCCACAAGACATAAAGTCAAAAACAACTCATAAAACAAAACGTATTAAAATAGAAGCATCATAAAATACAACAGCCGAGATAAAACAGACTAGACATAACAGAATAGAAACAGATTGCATTGGAGCTCCATCAGACCAGGTTTGACAAAAACAATGACCAAGATTTCTAAAATGGGCATGACCAAGCTATAAAAGGGCTGGGCAAGGGATAGTGCAAAAGGAGCATACCATAGGGCCGGGGAAGTGGATGAAGTGCAAAACAGAGTACTATCTGGCAACTTAGGGACTGGGCATGTATGTAATGATAAGACACACAGCGGCTAAAGTTACCATGCATCTTTATTGTTCAGAATACAAGCACCTAACAAATCTGCCCATGTATATAGGGTCTGAGCTATAACATGAAATGCGGAGGATGTATGGTTTTATTATTTTTTTATGTAATTGAAATTTTCAACTATGTTTAAATGTTTAATCTGTTTTTTATATTGTTCAGGCATCGAATTGTGCCGCTTTGTTAACCGCCATGAGTCGCCCTCAGGCTGATAATGGCGGTATAGAAATGTAGTAAATAAATAATAAAAATAAAGAATAACATCATAAATCACCCAAAAGGCCCTGGCGCCTTTCCCACATACCAGAGCCTCCTACCTCAGGGCAATTGACTCTTATGACCAGTTCACATGTCCTTGCAGCATTCTGTTCTCCCTTTTGGCCAAAGGCCATGTGTTCTATGTCAAGACTTAGTTGGATGGCATGAGTGAGAGATCATGACGATGTATAACTAGGGACTAGTTGCTCTCAAATGCCTGCTGGAACATCCAAGTCTTTAGATGCCTACAGAAGGAGGACAGTGTGGGAGCTGGCCCAATCTCCTCAGGGAGGGTGTTCCAAAGTTGGGGGGGGGGGGGTACCATCAAGAAGGCCCTCTGTGATGGTGGTGAAAGGAAGAGGAGGGCCTCCCTGGTGGAACTTAGAGCCCGCACCAATTCATAGGGGGAGAAACGATCACGAAGATAGGAAGGCCCGAACCATTTAGGGCTTCATAGGAGATAACCTGCACTTTGAATTGGGACTGGAAACTTATTAGCAGCAAGTGGAACTGCTTTAATAGAAGCATTGTGCGCTCCCTGTAATTAGCTCCAGTTAGTAACCTGGCCGCTGATCTTTGCACTAACTGCAGCTTCCGTGCTGTCTTCAAAGGCAGCCCCACGTAGAGTGAGCTGCAGTAATCCGATCTGGATGTAACTGAGGCATGGGCCACAATGGCCAGCTCAGGCTTCTCGAGGTACAGTCACAGCTGACGCACAAGCTTTAACTGTGGGAAGGCCCTCCCGGCCACCGTCGACACCCGAGAATCAAATGTCAGCACTGAATCCAGGAGGACCCCCAGACTGTGGACCTGTGTCCTCAGGGGGAGTGTGACCCTGTCCACCACAGCGTGCCACCCTATACCCCAATTGGCCTCGCAATTGACCAAGAGGACCTCTGTTTTGTCTGGATTAAGCCTCAGCTTATTGGCCCTCATCCAGCCCACCACAGATGCCAGGCCCTAGTTCAGAATCCAGGAGGCTTCCTTGGAATTCGGTGGAAAGGAGTAATAGAGTTGAGTGTCATCTGCGTAAAAATGGCACCCAACTCGAAAACTCAAGATGACCTCACCCAGCGGTTACATGTAGATATTGAAAAGCATGGGGGATAGAATGGAACATTGAGGGACCCCACAGGTCAATGGCCAGGGATCCTAGCATGTGTCCCCCAGCTTCATCAACTGGGTGTAATCCTTCAGGAAGGAGCGGAACCACTGCAACACAGTGCCCCCAAGACCTATTCCGGAGAACTGTCCCAGAAGGATACCATGGTTGATGGTACCGAAAGATATCCAATATTAATAAAAACAATGATATATTATTTATTTATTTATTTATTGTGTCAGAAGCAGATTGAGAATACAGTTATATATGTATAAAAACTAGCATAATAATAAATAATAAAAGCTAAATAATAATATACTAATAATTTATATATTTATTTATTATTATGAAAATTATTAATACATAATGATTTCTAAATTAACTTATTATTTATCGAGTCAGAAGCAAAGTGAGAATACAGTAAAATGTATAAAATACTATAAAAATGGATATTATACTATGATAAGAAATACTATAAACAATATGTAAGTGTACACAATAAATAAATATTGTAAATAAATAAAAATATATTATCAATGATACCATATAATAGTGTACCAAATAAATATAATATATGTTAAATAATAACAATTTATATATTAAAATAATATTTAATAGTTTTCTTACTTAACTTACTTAACTTACTTACTTAGGAGATCCCTCATAACCCAAGGATGATGGTCCTCCAAGTGTAGTGGCTTGGTGATAACGTCTGTAGGTGGCTGTGGAGACGTGTTCTTGATCCGCATGTTCTTCCGCAGTGAGAGCATCTGTTTCCAGGTGCAAGGTGGACCCGCTCAGGATTGGCTTGACGCACCTTCTTCCTCTTAGCACGTTTCTCCCTTCTGCCCTCCATTCGTGCCTCTTCGAATTCTGCAGCACTGCTGGTCACAGCTGACCTCCAGTTGGAGCGCTCAAGGGCGAGGACTTCCCAGTTCTCTGTGTCTATGCCACAGTCTTTAAGGTTGGCTTTAAGTCCATCTTTAAATCTCTTTTCCTATCCACCAACATTATGTTTTCCATTCTTGAGTTGGCAGTATAGTAACTGTTTTAGGAGACAGTGATCAGGCATTCGGACAAAATGGCCAGTCCAGGGGAGTTGATGGCATAAGAGCATCGCTTCAATGCTCGTGGTCTTTGCTTTTTCCACACTGCTGACATTTGTCCACCTGTCTTCCCAAGAGATTTGCAGGATTTTTCGGAGGCAATGCTGATGGAATCATTCCAGAAGTTGAGTGTGACATCTGTAGACAGAGGCCGAGTGTCTTATATTCTTCTGCAAAGGTGTTTAGAGTGGATTGTAGGTCTTCTTCTGAAAGCACACATACTATGTTATCATCAGCATATTGGAGTTCTATAACAGATGTTGTTGTGACCTTCTTTTTGGCTTTCAGTCTGCTGAGGTTAAATAGCTTGCCATCTTTCCAACAGATGATTTCCACTCTGGTGGGAAGATTCCCATCAACAAGATGAAGTATCATAGCGATGAAGATGGAAAATAAGGTTGGGGCAATAACTTGAATCCACCTTAAATGGATCACTTGCTATCTATCATGTTGCTATCATGTCATCATGGAGGAGTCGCATGTCCACAAATTTGTTAGGGCACCCAATTCTTTGGAGGATGGTCCAGAGAGCACTGTGATTCACTGTGTCAAATGCCTTTGCAAAGTCAATGAATGCCATGTACAGAGGTTGATTTTGTTCCCTGCATTTTTCTTGGAGCTGTCGTGCAGTGAAGATCATGTCCACTGTTCCTCTGGAGGGCTGGAAGCCGTTCTGGGATTCTGGGAGGGTGTCTTCTGAGACAGGTAGAAGGCCGTTTGCAAGGATTCTTGCAAATTAACCTTGCCAAAAACCAACAGGCAACCATCGTAAGTGCCTATGCAACAACACTAGATGCTGATGAAGACATCAAGAAAAATTTTACCATCCTATTGGAGATACCCAAGGAGGACAAAATCATCCTCCTGGGGGATTTTAATGCAAGAATCGGATGAGACTTCGACCTGTGCCCAGAGACGATAGGAAAAGACGAGGTTGGAAACTGCAACCCGAATGGTATCCTGCTTTTCACCAAATGTTGGAACACAACATTGCCATCACCAACACGCTCTTCTGCCAGAAAAACAAGCTCAATACACCATGGAAGCACCCCCAGTCAAAGCACTAGCACATTTTAGACTATGTTATTACACATGCCAGAGACTTCCGCGACATGCTTCTCACAAGAAACATGACAGGCTCTGATGACTACTGGACAGACCACAGGTTAATCCAATCCACAAGGGCTCCCGAGATCATCCCCAAACACGGACTCCAAAGAAGAAAGATAAGGCGCAAAATGAACACTCAAGCACTTCAGGAGCCCTACAAACGAGCCCTTCTCCAAACAACACTCAAGGATCATCTACCCATAGAACACCCTGAAAAGGTTGAGGCACATTGGTACAAACCGAAGACCTCCATCACTTCAGCCTGTGAAGAAACCATTGGATATCAAACTAAGAAACATCAAGACTGCTTTGACGAAAATGACAAAGAGATCCAACAATTAATTGACATGAAAAGGAAAGCCTTCCAAACATGACAGAGAGACACCAACTGAGAGGCTCAGAAAAAAACCAATGCTAGTGCAAAAGCTGAGGTCCAAAGAAGGACCAGAGAACTCAAACATCAGATAGAAAAGAAAGCTGAAGAAATCCAACACTTTGCAGATACCCATGATGCTCATGGATTTTTAGAGCCACAAAGGTCACCTACAGTCCAAGAAATCATGGTATACGCTCATCAGATGGAACTAAACTTCTGAAAGACAAAAAATTAATTGCACTACATTGGAAAGAGCACTACCACAATCTCCTGAATTGCAGCTCCAACGCGGCCGAATAGATTCTCTTGCAAATCCCACAACAACACATCAAGGATGAACTTGCAGCACTGCCTAGTTTGGAGGAAGTCTGCAACACATCAGCCAACAAAAAAATAACAAAGCCAGTGGACCTGATGGGATCCCTGCTGAAGTCTTTAAAGAGGGGAGACTTGACCCGAACAACTCCACCAGCCCATTGAAAAAGTATGGGTGATCGAGAAAATCCCAGCAGACTTTAAGGATGCCATCATCATCACCCTTTTCAAAAAAGGGGAAGGAACAAACTGTGGAAACTATTGAGCTATCTCCTTTCTAATCTTCGCTGGGAAAATCCTCACAAGAAAAAAAATCCTATAATAGCGTCTGCAATAAATATAACAATAATAAATCTATCATTATCATTAATAATGTAAAATTGTGTGTCCAACAATATATACACATAATAAAAGTGAAAATGTGTATGTGTGTATGTGGCTGGCTTTTTTTCCTAATAAATAGTGTTACTACTTAACTAAATGAGATTGCCTAACACCCCATAACAAACAATGCCTTAAAAAAAAAAACCCGGGCATTGCTGGGTACCCAAGCTAGTTATCTATCTATCTATCTATCTATCTATCTATCTATCTTCTATGTATATAATAAAAGTCAGTGTTTGCGGGCGGAGGTGCGGCGGTGCGTGCGGAGGAATATGTGGCAGCGTCTCGATTGGTTGCCACTGTGGGATTATTTGCATAAAGGACACTGATTGGCCAGCCTGAGAACTCAGACACTCTAAGGCACCAGATTATTTGCATAAAGGACTCATATTGGCCAGCCTCAGAACTCCAACACTCTAAGGCACCAGACAGAGGGCATTGGTTGCCACTGACAGACAATTTGCATAAAGGACTCTGATTGGCCAGTAAAACAGAATGCAACTGAATGCTTGAGTTAGCCAAATGACAGTTTTTTCCGTTGGAAATGGAATGTTCATCTTCTGGGAGGTGCGGAGGTGCCAAGGAATATGTGACAGCATTTCGATAGGTTGCCACTATGGGATTATTTGCATAAAGGGCTCTGATTAGCCAGCCTCAGAACTCCAACATTCTACGGCCCCAGACAGAGGGGATTGGTTGCCACTGAAATGGTATTTGCATAAAGGACTCCGATTGGCCATCCATATTCCGACATTCTAAGGTGACTCCGAGGGTAAAGGAAAGGCCTCAGGCAGTCAGACACTGCGGCCCACAGCAGTGACAGATCAGGACCAAACTAGGCAAACAGGGGCCCAATGGCCCACTTCACAAAGCGACCGTCACCCAATGACCAATACAGACCAAAATTAGCACACAGAGCCCCCTTGACCCACCCCACACCCTGGTGCTGTTTCAAGGAGGATGGACCACAGATGATGGGACTTGAAATACCTACACTCACCTTCCGAGACCGCTGCAACCCTCATCCAGAGAATGATCAAGACCAAATGTGAAACACACAGCCATGACCCACTCTACATCCCGGTGCTGTTTGGAGGGGGATGGACCATGGCCAATGGGACTTGCAGTACCTTCACTAAGTTCCTGAGACCACTGCAAGCCACATAAACATCTAATAGGAACCAACCTTGGCACACAATGTCTTCCTCAAATAACCCGGGAACTGCCGGGTCCCCAAGCTAGTAACATATAATAGTGTTCCCAATAAACATAATAACATATTTTAAATAAGTTTATATATTATAATAACATATAAGCTAAGCCAATAAATTTAATAATATAAATAAAAATAGATTATCAATAATGAGTATACCCAATAAATATAATAAAATATATAATTATTATTCATAATGATATATACTAGTATAGCCAATAAATATGTTTAAAATAATAATTTATATATTAATAGCATATAATAGTGTACCCAATTAATATAATTTCATATATATCAAATTTATTTTAAAAAATTATTATTCATTTCAAATATGTTATTATATTATATTTATTTGGTAAACTATTATATATTATTAATGATAATAATATACTATTATGATTTATCATGTATTATAATAATATAATATATTTTAAATAAATATTAATAAAATTATTGTTTAATTGAAATATATATATATTGGGTGTACTATTATATATTATTAATGATAATAATATATTTTTATTATATATAAATATAATAATTTACCTGGAGGTTGTCATCTTCGCGGATGAGCTGCTTCCTGGGGAAGGTCTGATTGGCCTGCTGCTGCTGCGCCGCCACCTCTTCCTCCTGCAAAAGACCCTGGCCCTTTAAGAGTGGCTCTATGGCTATCCCTGCGCAGGGAGGAAGCCCCTTGTTTCCATGGGGGTCCCCACTGCCCAGAGAGTCCTGGAGGGGCCTTCCTTCCTCTCATTCATTCTCAAAGGCTTACCATAGTGGGCAGGCACAGGAAGGCCTTCTTTTCAAGCGCTGGCAGTTGCAGAAAGACCTACAACAAGAATAATATCATATAATAGAAACATAAAATAATATAAAATAACAATATAAAACATTAAATAGTAATATAAAATATAACAACAACTTTAATTATAATAATAGTACTTCAAGTATAATAGAAATAATAATAATAATATAGAAAACTATATTATATTAATAGGAATTATGATATCCTATAATATAAATAAAATAATAAAAAACTATATAATAGGAATTATAGTGTCATAGAAACAATAACATAAATAAAATAATATAATTATATTAATAATGGAAATCATAATATTGTATAATAGAAATAATAATTTTACATAATATAATATTATAATATAATATATAATTATAATAACTATAGTATTATAACAATTAACTATAACTATTATATAATAGTATAATTAATATGATTGTATGAAATTATAGTATCATATAGTAAAAATAAAATATAATAAAATTATAATACTATAATATTACTAATTATGGGAACTATAATATACTATATAAAAAATAGAAATATTAAATAAATATAATAAAATTAAAATATTTATAACATAATAGGGATTATATTATCCTATAGTTAATAAATAAAATATTAACAATATATAAAAATTATAATAATGGGAATTATAGTATCAGATAATAGAAAAATGAAAAATAATAATATAAAAGAGAAATAGTAAAATAAAATAACATATAATTATAATAACCGGAATTATAGTACCATAGAAATAATAATATAAATATAATAATAATATAGTATAATAACGTATTACTATTGTTATAGTTTAATTTTATTAAATTTATTTTATACTTATTTTATTGTAATAAACAATATTAATAGTGTAATCATTATTATGTTGTAATATTTGTAATAGATTACATTGTAACATTATTATTATTATTACTATTATACATTATGTTGCTATGAAGATCGCAGAGACAGCCATAGGGCAGGGCAGGGCCGGCCATGGACTACAACTCCCAGCATGCCGCGCTCCCTCCCTCCCTCCCCCCTTCCCTTCGGTCGTCTTCTCCTTCATCTTCTCCTCCTTCTCCTTCTCCCCCGCCTTTCCTTCCCCCCGACTCGACTCACTCTCCGGAGCCATGCCCGCCGAAGCCCTTCCTTCCTTCTCTCCTTCCTTCTCTCCTTCCTTCCTTCCTCCGCTCTTTCGGGCCTTTTCCTCTCTCTCTCAGAAACAGCTCCGGCCAAACATGGCGGAGCAGAAGCGGGAGGAGGAGGGTGGAGCCGGAAGAGGCCACGCCCCCGCCGGGACAAGGAAGAGCAGGCGAGGCCACGCCCACCAGCTCAAAACCGACATGGCGGAGAAGGCGGTGGAAGGCGGGGCTAGGAGAATCTACGCCCCCGTTGGAACAAGAACAGGGAGGCAGGGGCAGGCGAGGCCCCGCCCACCAGCCCCGGCCCCGCCCACCAGCCCCGGCCCCGCCCACCAGCCCCGGCCCCGCCCACCAGCCCCGGCCCCGCTATTAAACCATCTTGTACGAGTAAGAGGGACGGAGGGGGGACATGGCGGAGGAGGGGGCAGGGCGGGGCTGGGAGAGGCCACGCCTTCGCTGGACAAGGAACGCGGAGACAGGAGCAGGCGAGGCCTCGCCCGCCTGGTCTAGCTCCGCCCCGCCCCGAGACCGACATGACGAAAGGAGAGGGAGGGGGGCTGGGGGAGGCCACGCCTACCAGGCCTAGCTCTGCTTCTCTTTCTCGCCCTCCCCTCAGAGGCAGCTCCGTTCCAACATGACGGAAGAGGAGAAGGAGGAGGGAGGGGAGGGGAGCGGAGGGGCTGGGAGAGGCCAGTCCCCGCTGGAACAAGGAATGGGGAGGCAGGGGCAGGCGAGGCTCCGCCAGCGATACCTAGCCCCGCCCCTAGGCCTACATAACAAAGGGATAGGCGGAGAGGAAGAGCGGGCGGGGCTAGGAGAGGCCACGCCTCACTTGAGCAGGAAAATAGGTGAGGCCCCGCCCAGCAGGACTAGCCCCGCCCCAGACCACAATGGAGGGGGAGGAGGAAGGGACGGGGTAAGAAGAGGGGCAGGCAAGGCCCCGCCACCAGGTCTAGCCACTCCCCTAGACCATCATGGAGGAGGGGAGGGAGGGGGGCCGGGAAAAGCCACGCCCCCCGGGATGGAAGAACAGGCGAGGCCCTGCCCACCAGGCGAGGCCCCGCCCCTAGACCGACATAGCGAAGGGAAAGGAGAGGGAGAGACCACGCCCCCGCTGGAGGGAAGGCAGTGGCAGGCGAGGTCCCGCCCACCCCGCCTAGCCCCGCCCTCGCCGTGCCCTCCCCTCCCCTCCGAGGCAGCTCCGGTCCAACATGGCGGAGAAGGAGAAGGAGGCTAGGCCGCCTCTGGTTTTGTATTATTATTATTAAAGTAATTCCTTGATTATTATTATTATTACAAGAGTCCTTTAATATGATATTAAATATAATAATAGATTAATAATAAATAATAAAAAAATATCAAAAATGGTATATGATAGTGTCCTAGGAGCCCCCGGTGGCGCAGTGGGTTCAACCACTGAGCTTGTTGACTGAAAGGCCGCGAGTTCGATTCCGGGGAGCGGCGTGAGCTTCCGTTGTCAGCCCCAACTTCTGCCAACCTAGCAGTTTGAAAACATGCATGTGTGTACATCAATAGGTACCGCCCCGAAGGGAAGGTCATGGTGCTCCATGCAGTCATGCCGGCCACATGACTTTGGAGGTGTCTACGGACAACGCTGGCTCCTCGACTTCGACATAGAGATGAGCACCAACCCCCAGAGTCAGACACGACTGGACTTAATGTCAGGGGGAAACCTTTACATAATAGTGTTATCGAGCCCAAAACGACCCCCCCTCCCTTTTTATTGATGAAGTAATACAACTGCGACCTGCAGCAGGGACTTCCGCAGGTTTCACCAGGCACCAATGGAGTCAGAGGCAGCTGCCTTCAGCAGAGTGGACCCAGCAGCAGCCAACAACCCCATGGAGAATCCCACAACCAGTTCCCAAATTTTACAAATGTAATTAAACAGAAAACCCAAGCTTTCCACTTACTTTCTATGTCTTTGCCTATTGTCCCACCACTAAATTCAAACCATTCCTCGCATCACCTGACGTTGCTGGGAAATTATTTTGTTTACAGCATTTCTACCCCACCTTTCTCACCCTGGAGGAACTCAAGGCAGCTTTACATATAGGCAGGCACGTAGCCAGGCGAGGGGGGGGGGGGGCTTAGGGGGCTCCCCCGAAATTCTCAGGGTGGTCCGTGAGAAGGCCTTACTGGTACCTTATTTAAACTGTTATGTTTATTCATATCATGATCTGATCACCATGCTCATTATATCCCACATTCATGGGGTTATTGGGATAACAATACAAAAGGTTTGCTAGGGTAGACCTTCTCTCACTCAGTCTCAGCCCCCTCCCCCCCGAATCAAACTCAGCCCCTCCCGAATCAAAATCCTGGCTACAGCCCTGCATACAGGCAACAATTCAATGCCTTAAATACAATGTGCACTTAAATAAATATTAGAATAGAATTTAAAAGTACATTAAAACAATTAAAACATTTAAAAACAATACATTCAGAGTTAAACATTAAGCCTGTTTGATCCCCCAAAAATGGTTCAAAACTCGTTTCGCATGCAGGGGGCGCTGGTGGTTCGGATCTAAAGTCAATTCCAATTTTCACAGGAAGAAAAGTTCAAAACTTTTGAGACTTCCAAATCCTTTGTTGATGGTTTCATTGGGTGTTATTTCCTGTTTCATTGGGTGGACTTTACTTTGAAAGTAGTTGTTTTATTCCAGAAAGGGGGGGAAGCAAAGGGAAGAAATCCACATCTAAATTGGGTTAAACACGGCTCTCGCCCCAGGTCTGACGCGGGAGGGAAGGACATCCGCATCCAAACTGGGTTAAACACTGCTCTTGCCCCATGTCTGACGCAGGAGGGAAAGGAAACGAAGGGAATCAATCCACACTGGTTTGAAAAGCTGAATAATTTCCGACTCACTGATTCGTAAGATAAATGGCAGAAAAAGCTTCAAGATGACAAGGATACTTCCGGGTTCCCAGATCACTTCGAAATCGCTTCAAAAAGGAATTTGATCCGAATTTATTCTGAATTACGAGGATTCCAACCGAACCTACCCAGGCCTATTAAACACATAATCCATGGGGGTAATCGGGGCTGTTGCAATGGTCATTGCACATTGTTCCAAGTCTGTCTTGCACAAGTTCTCTAAAGGCTTGGTCACAAAGCTACACTTTTAACTCTTGTGGAAGGTCAGGACGGAGGGGGTTGATCTAATATCCTAGGGGAGGGAGTTCCACAGCCGAGGCGCCATCACTGAAAAGGTCCTGTCTCTCGTCTCCGCCAATCGCGCCACCGAGGGAGGCGGGACTGAGAGCAGGGCTTCCTCAGATGATCTTAAACTCCGTGGTGGTTCATAGAGGGAGCTACGTTTGGACAGATAAGCTGGGCCAGAACCATCTAGGGCTTTATAGGCTAAAGCCAGCACTTTGAATTGTGCTTGGTAGCTGATTAGCAGCCAGTGGAGCTGATACAACGAAGGTTGTATGCTCCCTGTATGCTGCTCCGGTGAGCAATCTGGCTGCAATCTGGCTGCACAGAATTTTTATTTTATTTACTACATTTATATGCCGCCCTTCCCACCCCGAAGGGGACTCAGAGCGGCTTACAAGTTATAATTGTTTCTGATTTTGTGCGCTATTTTCTATGGACGTTCTGGTCTTGATCTTATACAATAAAGGCACAAGGAGTCATTCAATAGGTGTTGCTATGGCTGGGAAGCCAGGCTGTTGAAGTACTCTTGCTGTGGGGCCATGGAGGCGCCCTGCTCAGGAGTGGCAGCAGGGCCAAAGAGGTCTTGCTATGGCCTCACGCAGGTGTTGCTATGGCTGGCAGCGGGCAGTTAGGCCGTTGAAGAAGATCCACTACAGGGTCTGCACTTCCATCCCCATCATCACCAACCGTACAAAACATTATTTTAAACATACAAAACCAAACCTTGATCCAACCGGGACCCAGGGGCTGTACCACCTTAAATCACGGATACGGAGGCCCATCGTTCCTCCCCCTTATCTGCTATGTTGTGTGCCAGGGGTTCCCTGGACCTCTCTATCCCTCACCTAACCTATGACCCCCTAGGAGCTCAGGAGCTCCCAGTAGCCCCCTGATTGCCCCTCCAGCTTTTCCTCAACTAACTACCTAACCCATAATCCCTTATCTAGAACTGAGACATTGAAACCCACCAGTAGTGTTTGAACCCAGGTTGGGCCTGAGGACCCTAGAAGTCCCCACAGACCCACTGATCCCCCATGTATGTTTCCCAGAGCCCATGGGCCACTCTGACCCATGGGACCCTCATGTGCATGTCTCCCCTCCCCTGTCTCCCCACACTATTTGCTTATTTTTCTTCCTCCTAAGAGGACCAAAGGAGATAGGAGTTCCTTAGAGAACCTTGTATACCACAATCCATATGTAAACCCCCAACCCAAGGGAACCAGGCTTCCTGTGAGGATACCCCTGCAAACATGGTCCCTCATGTGTGTATATGTATAATCTTGTTTATGCTTTTGTATCACTAAGATTATTGGAGAAGTTCCCAGGCTAACCTTGGCCACAGTGGTCCATGCCTCGGTTAAATCAAGATTGGATTACGGCAATGCACTCTACATGGGGCAGCTTTTGAAGACAGCTCGGAAATTGCAGTTAGTACAAAGATTGACTGCCAAATTACTAACTGGGGCGAGCTACAGGGAACATACTATGCCCCTACTAAAACAGCTCCACTGGCTTCCAACACATTTCCAGGCTCAATTCAAGGTGCAGGTCATTACCTACAAAGCTCTATATGCTTCGGGTCCAACGATCTTTGAGAGCGCATCTCTTTCTATGAACTCCGAGATCGGCAGGGGAGGCCCTTCTCTCGGTCCCATCACCGTCTCAAGTGTGGTTGGTGGGGACGAGGGGGCCTTCTCTGAGGTGGTTCACTGGCTCTGGAATACTCTCCCAAAAGGGATTAGGTTAGCCCCCACACTTGAATCCTTCTGATCCAGCCTAAAGACATGGATTTTTAGTAGCATCCCATCCCCATTCCCTTGCACTCAAGTCTGCCGGAGACTGGCATTTGTCTTGCCCATGAGCCCTACAAGCAGGATCTGTAAAACTTATTTTCCCCTCCCTCCATTTCACCATGGGATTGTGAAGTTTCAGCCAATCTAAACCTAGGACTAAGGAAAATCTGGGCATGGGCATGCTGATGAAAGAGGTAGCCTCCTGATTCTCTCCTACCCCCAGGAAAACACATTCGGTTTTTTTATTTACAGAGTCCACCCTTCATCTTGCTCCCATCCATTTGCACAAAGTTTATCGGGGAGCAGAGCTTTACCTTGGCCAATCCCATCCTAACAGCTGTCTCTGGCTTCATTATGGATTTTGTGCACCCTGAGTCCAAGATTGCATGTATTGTCAAGTCTTTTCCAGTCTCCTCCTTGCTCAGCCACACTTTCAGCCAGAAGGGGGAGGTGGTGCCACTCACAACTGTTTTGAAGTGCTGCTTCCTTGCTGCCTGGGGAGGGGAAGGATCACTGCCAGTCTCTGCTGCTTTGGCGTACTGCTTTCCTGCTGCCTGGATGCCGATGTGCATTACTCCAGGCAAGCCTTGTTTCCTGAGAGATCTCCCTTGTCTGATGAGTCGTCCTGGGGGTCAGCAAGGCGGGGGCTGGCTGTTTCTGCTGCTTTGTTGCCAATGCTGTATTCTTCCTCCCTTGGTTCAGGTTCCCCTTCTGCTGGCTTTCTCCTGGTGTGTGCCCTGCAGGTTTCCTTCCACTTCTTGGCCAGGAGCTCACCACCACACTGTAGGCCAGTGATTCTCAACCTTTCTAATGCCGTGACCCCTAAATAAAGTTCCTCATGTTGTGGTGAGCCCCAACCATATTTTGTTGCTACTTCATAACTGTAATTTTGCTACTCTTATGAAGCATAATGGAAATATCTGTTATGCAGGATATATTTTCATTGTTACAAATTGAACATTATTAAAGCATAGTGATTGATCACAAAAACAATGTTTGGGGACAATGGATGATGGGATTTGCAGTACTTTCAACTGATTCAGCTGTGACTTCCACAGAGCACTGAGACCCCCAGAAATTATAGAAAACTCAGAACTCGGAAGGGCGTGGGGGCTGGACAGAAAAGACTTCCCAAACACAAAGACATGCGGGAGAAGCCCTCCGCCTGGTCCCCGCGCCCTTCCGAGTTCAGAACAGTGTGGGAGGTGGCCAGGAAAGGCTTTCAAGCAGCAAGGCCATGAAGATGGCAGGAGGAACTTAGAATGCACTTCTTCCTGCCGTCCTCATGGCCTGGCCAACCGGGAAGCTTTTGCCACCTGGCCCTCACCCCCTGCTGAGTAGGGGGTCGGCAGCCATTTTAGAGGGGGCAGGGCCAACCAAGGTAGCTTCGCAACCCCCCTGAAAAGGACCCTCCAGGGGGTCGCAACTCCCAGGTTGAGAACCGCTGCTGTAGGCAAAAGCCCAGCTTCCACCTCTGTTCCTTTTCACCCAGATCAGGCCTGTCTCTGCTCCTGGAAGGGGTGTTGTCCTTCCCTGTGCTTCTGGCGGGCCAGGGCTGTTTTTGGCGGGCTTTTTTAATTTCTTCCTTCACCAACGGCATCCCTTGCCAGCTGCATCCAACCATCTTGCCAGGGTGTCTGGGCTGCCCCTGGGCAGCACCCATTCCAACAGGTCTGGTCTCAAGCCGTCCTTGAATCCTTTATTCTTGAAGGCTTCATTCCATTCAGCAAGCTGTGAGGCCAGTTTCCTGAACTCGAAGGCAAAGTCCTGAATGGAGCGGGAGCCTTGCTTCAGTCTCATCAGTTTTGCCCTGGCCCTGTCTGTGCGGAGGGGGTCCCTGAAGTGTGACACAACCAGGAGGTGATAACACAGGATCCTTGGCATGGAAATTGGGAACAGCACCTCCCCGAGAGCCAGAGATGAGCACCGCCTCCAAAGTCGGAAATGAAAAGAGAAGCCTCTGCCTTTGTGTTTGTGTATCTCGTTGTATTGTAACAAGGCATTGAATGTCTATTTATTTATTTACTTATTTATTTACAGTATTTATTTTCCGCCCTTCTCACCCTGCAGGGGACTCAGGGCAGATTACAATGTACACATACATGGCAAACATTCAATACCATAGACACACAACACATATAGACAGACAGTCAGAGGCTATTTAACATTCCAACTTTTTTGACCACCAGGGGAGCTATCGCTTCACTGTCCATCTGTGACACTGATGAAGTACTTTTTGCTGGAGATTTTTTATGGCCTTGTAAATTTTGTTAAATTAGCCTCCCCACACATAGGTGGTACCTAAATTTCCTACTTGACAGATGCAACTGTCTTTTGGCTTGCAAAGGTCGACAACAAGCTACACAACATTGATCGGAAGCTCACTCCAACCTGGGCTGGCTTCGAACTCATGACCTTTCGGTCAGTAGTGATCTTAATGCAGCTGACACCCAGCCAGCTGCACTACATTGTAATCTACTCTGAGTCCCCACGGGGAGAAGGGCGGAATATTAATAATAATAATAATTGCACCTGTCAATAACCTGGCTGCAGATCTCTGAACTAGTTGTAGTTTCCAGGCACTTTTCAAGGGCAGCCCCATGCAGAGCCCATTACAGTAGTCTAAATGGGATGTAACTAAGGCGTGAACCACCATGACCAAGTCTGGCTTCTCAAGGTATGGTCGCAGCTGACGCACAAGGTTTAACTGTGCGAAGGCCCTCCTGACCACTGCCTACACCTGGGCTTCCACTCCAGGCTTATCGACGAGTCCAGGAGAACATGCAAACTGTGGACCTGTGTCTTCAGGGGGAGTGTGACCCCATCCAACACAGGTTGTCACTATACCCTTAAGACTGAGCAGAAGGACCTTGTCTGGATTCAGTTTCAATTTGTTCATCCTCATCCAGCCCACAACACCTGACAGGCATCAGTTCAGGGTCTGGGCTGCTTCCTTGGCTTTTGGTGGAAATGAGTAGTAGAGTTGGGTGTCATCTGCGTATATAATAATAATAATAATAATACACTTTATTTATATTCAGCTTTATCTCCCTGAAGGGACTCAGAACAGATTACAGTACACATATAAGGTAAACATTAAATATCTTTTTACTTGAACAACGACATACACTACACAGATATGGTAAAGGTCTTCCCTTTTTTCCATCTCTGGCGTCTGGAGGCAATGTTCAATTTCCGGCCATGGGCTGGTGCCCTTGTTCCATTTTCCATGCCGAAGGAGCCTGCAGTCCATAGACATCTCCAGTCTTCTGTTGGCATGTCTACATGGGGCACACATTTACTTTCTCGCGGAGGTGGTACCTATTGATCTACTCGCATTGCATGCATGCTTTCAAACTGTTATGTAGGCAGAAGCTAGGTCAGACAATCGGGAGCTCACCCTAACCCGTGGCTTCAAACTGTTGACCCTCTGGTCAGCAGCCTTTACTGCAGCTAGCGGTTTTAACCACTGTGCTACTGTGGTACGGATGGCACCGAATTCCAAAACTCTGGGTGATCTCTCTCATTGGCTTCATGTAGATGTTAAACATCATGGGGGACAATACTGAGCCCTGCAGGACTCCACAGGACAACGGCTGTGGAGACGAGTAGGTGTCCCCCAACAACACCTTCTGGGTCTGTCCTTTCAGAAAAGAGTGGAGCCACAGCAAAACAGTGCCCCCAAGTCCCATCCTAGCCAGGCCACCCAGAAGGATACCATAGTCAATAATAATAATACCATGGTTGACGGTATTGGAAGCCGCTGAGGATGCAATTCAAGAAGGATCTGGACAAGATGGAAAGTGTCCAGAAAAGGGCAAAGGTCTGGAAACCATGAATCCCTATGAGAAATATCTTGGGTAGCTGAAGATGTTGAGTTTGGAGAAGAGAAGGTTAAAATCAAGCCATATTTGAATATTTGAAAGGATGTCCTATTGAGTAAGCTTGTGTTCTGCTACTCAGGAGACCAGGATATAGAACAATGGATTCAAATTGTGGACTTAACCATAGCGCCGTGTTCCCAGAAGTCCTTTGCTATGATCTTCCCATGGAGGGGAAAGATAAAAGGGAGACACATGAAACGGGAAGAATGAAAAACAGCAGCAAACCATTTTCCTGGAATGCTGGAATTAATTTTAAAATGGAATGCAGGGCTGAATATGGACACAGAAGGCTAAAGGCAGAGACGAGGAAGGAATATCCTGGTCGAGCCCATGGTCAAGTTCAGTAACAGATTCATGGAGGAAGAGATTAGAAAAGCCTTATATTGGAATGGCAGAGATGCAGTTCAGAGATACTTCTCCCAACAGGCAAAGTTTGGGAAATAAGCCTAAATCCGACTGAATGTAAACAGTGGGTTCGTGATATGAACCCCTTCCCACTGCTTTTGGCAATCGCTCGCGTGCCTTTGAGTGAGACCAGCGGCTGGAAGAGTGTTTCTTTACATAATTATATCTTATTACTGCAATGCAAATAAACTCGGTGAGCTGCAGTGACATGCGGAGAAGGGGGAAGACAACCTTTTCTTGGATTCGGTTTTATGTTGGGGAAAGCAGGTAATGAAACTGTCCCAGAGGATGAACTGACATGGAACAGAAGCCTATGGGATTGACTACCAGATCTGATTGTTTTGAAGAGGAATTAGACCGCATGGAGAAGATCAATTAAGAACCCAAGAAGAGCCTTAATTGTCATAATTTGCCCACCTATTCTCTCTATACACAAAATAAAAGTGAAAATGTGTATTGTGTGTATGTGGTGGAGGTGACCACTTACGCCTCCCATCTCCACAAACAGTTTTAACTACAGTGCACCCAAAGCCCTCCCTCCAAGGACATTTCAGGTTATAGTGAGCACCAGGAACATGTAGCCCAACCTCTGCTAGTGTCCTCCTCAAACACCACACTACCCACCACCCAAGTGAAGGCTTTCATTCAGGGACCATTTCATCCGGGATGTTCTGTTTTTCCTCCAGAATGGACATCCCAGGGTTCCTTTCGCTCTCCATTAATTTGCATAACCCCACCCACTGCCTCTCACTAAACTCTTTCCTACCCTTTCCTATGGCACACAGCAAACAGGATTTGATCAGCAACTGAACAAGAGGTTTGGGAAGAATTCCCCATGATTTATAGGGTTTGTAGTTCACCTACATCCAGAGAACACTGTGAACCCAACCAACAATGGATCTGCACCAAACTTGCCACAGATGATAAGATTTGCAGTATCTTCTATCGCTTCCAAAGACTACTGTGACCCCCACGAATGAAGGATCTGGAGCAAACTTGCCACACAGACCCCACCCCCATGACCCACTATATGTCCTGTTGCGGTTTGGGGGAGGATGGACCATGGACAATGGGATTTGTAGTACCATCACCCAATTCGCCTCCCACAGAGCACTGCAACCTCCATAAATGACAAACCTGGACCACACTTGACATACTTAACTCCCATGACCTACTTTTTGTCCTGGTGCAGCTAGGGGGAGGATGGACCACAGATCGAGGGTTTGCAGTACCTTCACCCACTTCCAGAGAACACTGCACCCCTCATTAATGACGAACCTGGACCAAACTTGGCACACAGACTCCCCATAACCAAGATAACATACAGGAGACATTTGAGGGTAATTAACCTTGATTTATGGGAATTATAGTTTACCTTAATCCAAGAAACCGACCTCCACCAACAATGGACCAGAAGAAGAAGAAGAAGAAGAAGTTTATTTTTCTACCCCGTCTCCATCTCCCCGAAGGGACTCGGGACGGCTTACATGAGGCCAAGCCCAAGGCAAAATACAATTAAAAACAAAACAGTAACAAACAGCATAAAACAGCATAACAATAATAAACAAGCATCAAAAGCAACAGCAGATTAATTTTGGAGGGGAGGGAAGCGGACTACTATGCAAACTGGTTAAAGGATAAGGTGATTCAATAAGGTGGACAGAAACGTATAATAGGATAGGAATTAGCATGGAAACAGAGCAATTAAACAGGACCAAACTTGGCACAGAAAAGCCCCATGATCAACTCAACATACTGAAGGGCACTGGGGGGAATTCACCTTGATTTCAGAGAGTTGCCATTCACCCACATTCAGAGAGTACGGAACTCAGCTGATGATGAATCTGGACTAAACTTGGTACACAGACCCAACTAGGGCAACTGTGAATACTGGCAAGGTTTGGATTGATTGCCCTGGGAGTTGTAGTTCACCCTTATCCAGAGAACACTGAACCCAGCCAACAATGGATCTGGACTAGACTTGGTACACAGACCCAACATGGCCAACTTTGAATACTGGCAGGGTTTGGGAAGGATCGACACATGATTCTGGGAATTGCAGTTCACCCACATCCTTATGCAATTTCTAATGGGAGCATTAATAAAAAAAAACAAAAGGAAAGACTGGCATTTTTCTAATAAGTAGCATTATATATTACCAAACTGATATTACCAAATTTCCCAAAACAAACAATGCCTTTTTCAAATAACCTGGGCATCGCTGGGTCCCCAAGCTGGTTATAAATAAATAATAAATTTTATGTATACCCCGCCCCCTCTCCCTGAGTTGGGGCAGCTTACAACAAAATTATGAGCATATTTGATAAACAACAATAACAATAACCTATTATCATTTAGTGCAATTTAAAATACCGTAATATTAATAAATAACAATTCAAAAGCTATTTGTCCTGTAAAAGCAATCTAATTATATATCACCGTTTAACCAGCCATTCTTGTGTCTGATGGTCTCCAAGTTAGTCTAGTGGCCATTCTCAAAAGCTTGCTTAAATAGTCAAGTTTTAAGCTCCTTCCTGAAAGTTAACAAGGTGGGTGCTTGTCTTATTTCCTTGGGAAGAGCATTCCAGAGCTGGGGGCCACTACTGAGAAGGTTTGATTATTTTTTAAAAATACATTTTTATTTATTTTGTCGTAATTCAATACATTTGTTATACATTGTTTTACGGCAGACACATAATATTCAATACAATCTACCATACATTAACTTTTAGCATCTAGTGTTATTTTTTATGCTTATTTTATTATTTCTATCCCTCACCACTGTGCTGTCCTCCCCTCGAGCCACTGCTTTTATATATCATCTGTCCAAGATTTCAATTCCTCTTGTGGAGGCAACTTTCCGTCTTTCTTTTTGAATCCCTTTTCAATACATTTCCTCCATACATTATCAAAATCACTTTGTTTCCATATACCTCTTTTAACTTTTAATTTATATGTCAGCTTATCATTTTTTGCCAATTTTCATACTTTCTTATGCCACTCCTCTATTTGTATATTTATTTCTTTTTTCCAAATCCTTGCTATAAGCAGTCTTGCTATTGTTAATAAGTTTGTTATCACATCTTTATCTTCTTTTTTCAGCTGTTTATTATTATATAATGATAATAAAGCTATACTAGGACTTCTTTCTATTTTAATGTCCATTATATCCTCTATTTCTACAAAAACCTTTTCCCAAAAATTACTTACATATTTACATTGCCACCACATATGTTCCTGATTGTTGACATCCTCTCCAGCAATTTTTGAATAATTTTTATTTATATTTGCTGTTCTTATTGGTGTTAGATACTATTTTCATATTAACTTGTAATAATTTTCTTTAACCCGTATTGATAATTTTTTCAAATGTCTTTGTCTCCATAATTGCAACCACTCAATTTCATTTATTTTCATCCCTAAATCTTCTTCCCATATCTCCTTGAGGGTGTTATTCTTTATTTTTCCTTTGTTTATTTCAATTATTATCTTATATACTTTACTAGTTATTCCTTTCAAATATTCATATTCCTCTATATCCCTTCCATTTTGTATTTTTCCCAAATTGATTAAGCTTACTTCCATTATTATTATTATTATTTGCCCATTTTAACCATTGTTCTAATTGTATACAATGGAAAGATGTCAGTATGAATAGGTTTGATTAAATACATAGCCTTAACCTTAGAAATCAATTAGTCTCCTTACAGGGCCGTAGCCAGGATTTTTGTTTGGGGGGCTGAGTTTGGTTCGGGGGGCTGAGACTGGGTGGAAGAGGGTCTACTCTAGCAAACCTTTTGTATTGTTATCCCAATAACCCCATGAATGTGATCACCATGAGCATGGTGATCAGATCATGATATAAATAAACATAACAGTTTAAATAATGTACCAGTAAGGCCTTTTCACGGATCACCCTGAGAATTTCGGGGGGCTGAAGCCCCCTAGCCCCCCTGGCTTCATGCCTGTCTCCTTAGTGTTAGGAGGAATTTGCTATGGGAAAACACACAGGAACAGACCCACGGAACAAACGCCAAAACACAAACAAATGGCAGTTGAAAGGAGAGAAGCAAAACAATAAAACAGCCAATCACTTCCTTAGGTATGCAAAAAGGGAATCAACTGAATGATTCTAAATGTCAAACCACAAGCAAGGCAGTCTTAGATGTAGGAATTAGAAATGGCATTTTGATGTAGTTTGATTTTGATCCATTGGGCCAAGAATGAGGCTTCAAAAGGCCCAGATGGTATATTGATATATTGACTGATTATAATTGGGACATTTACTTTCCTGAACTGTTTTGATAAGCATCGGATCAAAGAGACAAGATGAAAGACAGAGAGGGCATGGGAACAGAATAATTTTGGGGTGTGTGAAATGTCTTTGGAAATCCTATGCAGGCCTACTGACCTGTGTCTTGGTGTGGCACTTCCTTTCCATGCTGCCTACAGGTCTTTTTTCTGTTTCTTTCTTTTTTCTTTTTTCCCCTTCTTTTTTTGAAAAATAAAATTCTGCGTATTTCATCTCCTAGCCTCAGAATCACTTTTGGAAAACGGACTTCTGAGGTTTAAAAGAGCCAAGCTTCTTCAGCAGGACCCGAGCCAAATAGGACTTTGTAGGTAATAACTTGCACTTTGACTTGGGCCCGAAAGTAAATTGGCAACGAACTGAGCTGCTTTAAGAGCAGGACAGTATGTTCCCTACAACACACCCCTTTAAGCAGTCTGGCTGCCAATCTTTGTACTAATTGAAGCTTCCAGACTGTCTTCACAGGCAGCCCCACACAGAGTGCATTGCAATAATCCATTCAAGATGTAACTTAGGCATGGACCACCATGACCAAGTCAGACCTTTTGAGTTACAGTCGCAAATGGCACAAGAGTTTTAACTGCAAAGGCCCTCCTGGCCACCGCCAACACCTGAGCTTCAAACATCAGCACTGAGTCCAGGCTGGATCGGAAGGATTCAAGGGTGGGGGCTAATCTAATCTCTTTTGGGAGGGTATTCCAGAGCCTGGGAGCCGCTACAAATAAGGCCCTCTCTCTCATCCCCACAAACTGTGCTTGAGACGATGATGGGACCGAGAGAAGGGCCTCCCTACCAATCTCAAAGTCCCCGCTGGTTCATAGAAAGAGATGCGGTCTCGAATATAGGTTGGACCCAAAGCATATAGGGATCTGTAGGTAATGACCCGCACCTTTAATTGAGCCTGGAAAATTGTTGGAAGCCAGTGGAGCTGTTTTAGTAGGGGCATAGTATATTATGCCCAGAAAGAGGACAGTATTTCCCTGTAGCTAGCCCCAGTTAGTAATTTAGCAGTTGAGCTTTATACTAACTGCAATTTCCAAGCCATCTTCAAAGGCAGCCCCACGTAGAGTGCACTGCAGTAATCCAATCTTGATGTAACCAAGGCATGGACCACTGTGGCCAAATCTGGCTTCTTGGGGTACAGTCACTGCACAAAGGCTCTCCCGGCCACCGCCGACACTTGAGCTTCAAACGTCAGCACTGAGTCCAAGAGAACCCCCAGACTGTGAACCTGTATCCTCAAGAGGAGTGTGACCCCATCCAGCTCAGGTATCTACCCTATACCCCGATCGGCTTTGCGACTGACCAAGAAGACCTCTGTCTTGTCTGAATTAAGTTTCAGTTGTTAGCTTTTATTCAGCTTATCACAGCTGTCAAGCACTGATTCAGGACTCCAGAGGCTTCATTGGCTTGGGGTGAAAATGAGTAATAGAGTTGCTTTGATCCGTTCCGATTTTGATACCACTTTAACGGCAGTCTTTGATGATGTGACATGAGCATCTGCTTGTCCAGTTTTAATGGATTCATTTCAATCTGTTCAGCTCAAAGATGTGGACAAGATCCTTGTAGAGGCGAGGCCTACCACATGCATCCTAGACCCCTGCCCATCCTGGCTGATAAAGAAAGCCAGAGGGGGTTTGGCAGAGTGGGTTAAGGTGGTGGTTAATGCCCCCTGACAGGAGGGCAAGATTCCAGCCAGCTTAAAGCAAGCTGTTATAAAACCGCTGTTGAAAAAAACATCACTGGACCCCACTCAATTAGTGAACTATTGGAGAGTTTCCAATCTCCCCTATTTGGGCAAAGTCATGGTACATGTGGTGGCCTCACAACTCCAGGGGTTCTTGGTAGACACTGATTATCTTGATCCGGCACAGTCTGACTTTAGGCCGGGGCATGGAACTGAGACAGCCTTGGTCGCCTTAGTAGATGATCTACACCGGGAGCTGGACAGGGGGAGTGTGTCCCTGTTGGTTCTGCTGGACCTCTCAGCGGCTTTCGATACCGTTGACTATGGTATCCTTCTGGGATGCCCTGCAGCAATGGGACTTGGAGGTACTGCTTTGCAGTGGCTCCGGTCATTTCTGGAGGGTCGGTCCCAGAGGGTGTTAGTGGGTGACACCTGTTCGCCCCCACAACCGTTGTCTTGTGGAGTACCTCAGGGTTCAGTACTGTACCCGATGTTATTTAACATCTACATGAAACCGCTGGGGGAGATCATCCGGAGTTTCGGAGTACGGTGTTATCTGTATGCAGATGACGTCCAGATCTGTCACTCCTTTCCACCTGTCACTAAGGAGGCTGTCCAGACTTTGAACCAGTGCTTGGCTGCTGTGTCGGACTGGATGAGGGCTAGCAAATTGAAACTTAATCCTGACAAGACAGAGGTCCTCCTGGTCAGTTGTAAGGCCGAACAGGGCATAGGGTTACAGCCTGTGTTGGATGGGGTTACACTCCCCCTGAAGGCGAAAGTTCACAGCTTGGGAGTGATCCTGGATTCATCGCTGAGCCTGGAACCCCAGGTCTCGGCAGTGGCCAGGGGAGCTTTTGCACAGTTAAGACTTGTGCGCCAGCTGCGCCCGTACCTTGGGAAGTCTGATCTGGCGATGGTGGTCCACGCTCTTGTCACATCTCTAATAGATTACTGCAACACACTCTACGTGGGGCTGCCTTTGAAAACAGTTCGGAAACTTCAAATAGTCCAACGGGCGGCAGCCAGGTTACTAACTGGAGCGACATACAGGGAGCATACCACCCCCTTGTTGTGTCAGCTTCACTGGCTGCCTGTCCACTTCCGAGCTCAATTCAAAGTGCTGGTTTTGACCTATAAAGCTCTATATGGTTCTGGCACAGCTTACTTGTCCGAACACATCTGCCTCTACATCTCACCTCGCAACTTAAGACCACCTGAGAAGGCCCTGCTCTCGCTCCCGCCAGCATCTCAAATGCGGCTGGTGGGGACGAGAGACAGGGCCTTCTCGGCTGTGGCTCCTCACCTGTGGAATGCGCTACCTAGTGAAATATGATCGACCCCATCCCTCCTAGAATTTAGGAAAAAAGTAAAATATTTGCACAATAGCAGAATGCAGCAGAAAGCCTCTCCGTTGGCGCCCCCTTGTTGTGGGGGAGAGGCTTGCGTACCCTAATGAAGTTGTGAGCTATGCTGGCGGTAGCATAATAGCCACCAGTAGGGCCTCCCATGCCAGACAGGTCACAACCGAAGGGTCTGACAAAGAGCGTCAACGGGCAGGATGGGCTCTCTAGCCTTTTGGCAACCATCCTAGGAGAAGGAAAACTCTGATTTCAAACCCAGGCAGATGGTGCTCGTTTAACCCTGTAAGGTCAACCATCTAGAGAAGGAAACTCGAACCAAACCTACAACCTGAGGACCTCACTGCCACGGTCCTAAGATTGCTAGGCCCCGACAGATGAACCTTTGGTTTAAAGGGTGGCGCCAGTTCTGTGCACACTGCGCTCCACCAGAAAGGTCCATTGCACAGGCTCGAAGGACACATCCAACCTCCGAATCATCAACGCGCTTGTAGAAAGCATGGGATGATTCCTTCCTGAATCTTCGTTCACGAAGAAAAGCCAAGAGGACTGGATTAGGAACGGCAAAATGCTGACGAGAATATGGATAACTGTTTAATAACATAGATTTATGGAGGAACACTGTTTTAAATTTACTTGCGTGTTGAATATTTGCTTGTTTTTAACTGTTATTATTTAATGATATGTTTTTAGAATTTTATATTGTATGTTTAGGCATCAAATTGCTGCCTTGTAAGCCGCCCTGAGTCCCTGAGTCCCCCCTCCCGGGGGTGAGAAGGGAGAGGTAGAAGAATTGCAAATAATAATAATAATAATAATAATAATAATGTGTATCATCTATGCACAGATGGCACTGAACTCCAAAACTCCAGATGACTTCATCCAGCGGTTTCATGTAGATGTTGAAGAGTATGGGGGGGGGGGGGAGAACAGACCCTTGCAGGACCCCCCATGTCAATGCCCAGGGTTCCGAGCAGGTGTCCCTCAGCATCACCATCTGGGTACGATCCTCCAGGAAGGAGCTGAGCTACTGCAGTGCATTACCCCCAAAACCCATTCTGGAGAGCCATTGGATGGCATTGAAAGCTGCTGAGAAATCCAAGAGAACCAACAGGGATACACTTCCCCTGTCTAGCTCTCTGCGGAGGTCATCCACTAAGGTGACAAAAACTGTCTCTGTTCCATAACCAGACCTAAAACTAGATTGCGACTCGTCAAGATAATCAGTTTCGCCCAAGAATCTCTGGAGTTGTGTAGCCACCACATGCCCTACATCAGACATGGGCAAACTTCAGCCTTCCGGGTGTTTTGGACTGCAACTCCCACAATTCCTAACAGCCCATGCCTGCTCTAAAACCTTGCCCAGGAAGGAGAGGTTGGAAATAGGCCAAGAGTTGTCTAGGATTGCTGGGTCCAGGAATTATTCTCATTAATCCTTCCCATTTTCTCAGGATGTATTATGGAAGGGCAACCAAAGATGGGGAAACCAAGCCTTATAAGAATGACTTGAACTTCAACATGTTTCACCAGGATAGCCCTTTTGGAAGAGATGTCCCAAAGAAGATAGAGCCCCTTTGTTTTTGAAGCAACCTGCCTCAGCTTGTGGCGACTTTAAGGTGCGAGGACGTGTTGCGCTTTGAACGCCAGCCATCTCTGGTGACACCTCCAAGCATTCATGGCGAGCCAAACAGTTTTTTCCGGAGACGCTTCTTTTCAAAGCTGCTTGGCGATCAAACAATGCTTGGTTTCTTCCCATCAGATTTAATCCTATTTTCACTCAGTTATTTCCACACAAAGAAACTCTTCCGGTCCTCCTCTCTGGTCTTCTTGGCCCATCTGCTTTGTGTGTGTGTGTGTGTGTGTGTGTGTGTGTGTGTGTGTGTTTTATGTCCCTGTGATCCACAGAGAATAGGGTCATCTTAAGTATCTCCTCCTTTTAGCTGTGGAAACCATTTGCATTTGGAAGCCTCAACTTCCTTCACTCCGAGTCATTAGGACTCTGAATTTTGCCACACTTGCTTCAGCCAGACAAGGGTTTTTTCTCCCACCCTGGAGTGTATATATATTCCAAAGGTATATATATACACTCCACTTGCCTCACTGCCAACAGACCTCTGAGGATGTCATTAGCCAGAAATGCAGGTGAAATGTCAGGAGAGAAGGCTACTGAAACATGGTCATACAGCCCAAAAAACTCACAGCAACCCAGTGATTCCAGCCATGAAAGCCTGTGACAACATATTGAATTGATATCCCGCCTTTCTCTCAAAGTGATAATAAAAACTTCAGCACCACGGAGAGCCCTTTCAAAGTTTGGATTTTTGAGAAAGGGTGAGGGATGTTAATAGTGTCTTCTTCCTTGTCATATGAATTGAAACAAAATTCTCACTCAGAATTGGAACAAACAGTCTTGTGGGATTGCAGTTCCCGTAACCCTTATTCTAGAGATATGCAAACACAAACAAAGCCATAGGCTTCTCCTTTCATTTCTAGCTTCTGCTCATGTCTGGCTCCAGGGAGGTGCCTTTTCTCCATTTTCAAGCCCAAGAGCCTGCATTGTCACCTCCTGCTCATGTGGCCAGAAAGATGGCTTGGAGCATCTCTTTACCTTTTTCCGTTGACATGGTATCTATTTACTCACATTTGCATGTTTTTGTACTGCTAGGTTGGAAGGAACTAGGGCTTGACAGATGAGAGCTCACTCCGTCTTGCGGATTTGAACTGCCAAACTTCAGGTCAGCACAAGAGTTTAATCCAGCATTTCTCAACCTGGTGGTTGGGACCCCTTGGGGGGGGGGTCACGAGGGGGTGTCAAGAACATCAGATAACACAGTATTTTCTGTTGATCATAGGGGTTCTTTGTGGGAAGTTTGGCCCAATTCTATGGGGGGGGGGGGTTCAAGGGGGTCTTGGATTGTAAATGAACTATAAATCCCAGCAACTACAACTCCCAAATGTCAAGGTCTATTTTCCTCAAACTCCACCAGTGTTCACATTTGGGCATTTTGAGTATTTGTGCCAGGTTTGGTCCAGATCCACCACTGTTTGAGTTCACAGTGCTCTCCGGAGGTAGGCAAACTACAACTCCAAAACTCAAGGGCAATGCCTACCAAATCCTTCCAGTATTTTTTGTTGGTCATGGGAAATCTGTGTGCCAAGTTTGGTTCCATCATTGCTGGAGTTCAGAATGCTCTTTGATTGTAGGTGAACTATAAATCCCAGCAACTACCATTCCCAAATGACACAATCAATCCCCCCAGCCCCACCAGTATTCAAATTTGGGTGTATTGGGTATTTGTGCCAAATTTGGTCCCGTGAATGAAAATACATCCTGCATGTCAGATATTTACATTACAATTCCTAACAGTAGCAAAATTACAGTTATGAAGTAGCAACAAAAATAATTTTATCGTTGGGGGTCACCACAACATGAGGAACTGTATTAAGGGGTCGCTGCATTAGGAAGGTTGAGAAACACTAGACCAGGCCCTAATGCAATCTAACAAAATTACTTTTGTATTGAAATGTTTCAGGGGAAAATGATGCTGGGAAACCCGGATGGACGGGGTTTCTAGTTGTCTGGAGAAAGATAAGACGCAGTTCTGGCGTAGTGGAGTTTTTAATGGGCGAAGCATTGCGTCTCGTCCAAGACCACGTCTGCCTCTCTTTTGTATATACACATGCCAATTTGGTTTATTATGGATTAAACAAAGTATTTCTCCCCCTTTGGGGCATAAACGTGGTTCAGCGTATTAAGGCAGGCGACGTCTCTGAACGGCAGCTGGTTTGTAATCTTCACACGGGACGGAGGCCTTTAAAGAGATGGATCTCTCTTCTCAACGGCGCTTTGCCAGGACGGCATATGGAGGCCCATTTGGCCCATTAGAAGTCAAACCGGGGGCATAAAGTCAATGAGGAGGAGCAACATCCCAACCTGGAAACCCCTTGAGACCCATAGAAACTTGTGTGGATGGTAACGAATCAGAGAACGAGGCTGGGCGTATGGATTAAGTATTAAGGAAGCCAAAACCTGATGTTTTGCCTGCATCTGTGGCTGGGATCCTCTGACGATGCCAGCCACAAAGCATGCGAAACATCAGGAGAAAATGCTGTTAGAACACATTGACCGTACAGCCTGGAAATCCCACAACACCCCAATCCACAAGCACAAAGGATAATTTCAACAGAAAGGAGGAAACAATGAAAATGAACAAAATCTGGTTACCAGTATTCAAAAACACCAAAAATAAGATAATACATAAAGAGCACCACTCAAAAACAGGAGAACTCCAGACAGCAAACAATCAAGGGCCAGTTATCACCTCCCAAACAGAGGGTGCCTCCAGGCAACAGAGCCCAGGAGGGTATCTCTATGCAGATACCCTCACTGATTGACTTTGCAGCTTCATGGTTCCTCAATGCTATTCAGGCTTGCTCATTGCAACATCCATGCTTGCTTCAGCCAGACAAGGGTTCTTTCTCCCACTCTGGACATCATTCCACAGATATACAGTATACACTCCACTTGCTTCACTAGCTCTATGCAGATACCCTCACTGATTGACTTTTCAGCTGCATGGCTACTCAATGCTTGCTCATTGCATCATCCACGCTTGCTTCAAACAGACAAGGGTTCCTTCTCCCACCCTGGACATTATTCCACAGGGATACATATACTCCACTTGTGTCGCTTTCAACAAAACCTCTGAAGATGCCATTAGCCACAGCTGCAGGCGAAATGTCAGGAGGGAGTGCTACTGAAACTTGGCCATACAGCCCAGAAAACTTACAGCAACTCAGTCAGGAGAAAATGCTGAAGAACACATTGACCATATAGGCCATAAACCACACAACCCCCCAGTGATTCCGGCCGTGAAAACCTTTGATGATGCATCTCTCAATATTGGAAGTCTTTCCATTTTAGGGATGAATCGTTCCTGTATTTGGGTAACTGAAAAAAGAGGGATCCCGACTTGTTATGAAATTCTCAAAGAGAAAAACCTCACAACTCAAGAGACACACAAAGCACTTCCCGTCCTCTTTCGGGATGTATTTTATACGACTTGATTATGTTCCCTCGTCCAAGAATTTTTATTGCTCCTCCGAATGTGTACAGAACGTGTGCTGTCCTGGAATGGGCAGAGATTAATCATCATAGCTTTGTGGGGTTGGTGGGGGGTTAATATTGTTTTCATCCTTGGGATGCTTGCGATGCCATTGTTTTGATTCATCGGTCCTTGTGTGGAGCTTGTGGGATGCTTCATTGCTTTGTCACCCGCTCCTTTCAAAGGCTTTTTTTTAATGAGACACTTGTTTTCCTGTTTGATTTTCAGCCAGGCCTGACGCCTTCCAAAGCTTTGCTCTTAGTTCTGAGAAGAACAGAGGGATAAAAGGCCTGGATGCTGTAGGGGACCAAAGGCTTGCTGTTCCTCCAAAAGCCAAATCCTCCCATTTCTGGATATTGTTATTAAAATGACTTACATATGATGAATCCATCCCATGTTTAGTCCGAACCTTAGAAGCCCTATCCATGTACGTAGATCGGTGTTTCTCTCTCTCTCTTTTTAAGAAGTTTTTTCATTAATTTTTTTACTTGATACAGCCCGACAATTAACAAACTTTTACCATACAAGCCTTATCTCACTATAGGTAAAGGTAAAGGTTTTCCGCTGTCATTAAGTCCAGTTGTATCTGACTCTGGGAGTTGGTGCTCATCTCCATTTCTAAGCCGAAGAGCCGGCATTGTCCGTAGACACCTCCAAGATCACGTGGACGGCTTGACTGCATGGAGCACTGTTACATTCCCACCGGAGTGGTACCTACTGATCTACTCACATGTGCATGTTTTGGAATTGCTAAGTTGGCAGAAGCTGGGGCTGATAGCGGAAGCTCACGCCACTCCCCAGATTGGAACCTGCGACCTTTCGGTCAACAAGTTTAGCAACTCAGCGGTTTAACTCCTCAGTATGCATTATTACAAAAGTAAATAGTGCTTAGATGACACTTTATACATTCTTTAGATGTGTGCCACCCATCAGCCACACCCTCCCCCCATTTCCCCCTCCCTCCTGGAACAACAATTCTAAATGATGTTATTGAAACAGCTTAATCTTGTGGAAAGCCTGGTTCAACATGCTAAAGCTGTCGTCTCCGTCTATTTTGTAGATTAGAACAGACCATTTCCTGTACCAGTCTAATTCTGTATGACTATTTATATACGGTTTTTTTCCTTTGATTGATGAAATCATTGATTATATATTGTGATAGATAAGCCCACCAAGTTTCTAAATCCCCTCTTGTATTGTCTCTCCATCTTTGGGCTATCATAGTCTGTATTGCGACTGTCATATATATTAGAATTTGTGTCCAATTATTGTTATCTTCCTTTACCTCTATAGTGAGAGAGCCTGAGCCCTGTGACTGCAGCATGTTTCTGAATGAAGCAGAGAGTATTTGTGGATTGGGACATCCATAGAGATACCAAGGTGCTTGTTTATAAAGCTATTGTCTTCCCAACCCTGCTATATGCCTGTGGAAACGTGGACTGTCTACAGATGTCACACTCAGCCTCTGGAATGATTCCATCAGCGTTGCCTCCGAAAAAATGTTGCAAATCTCTTGGGATGACAGGCACACATGTCAGCGTGCTGGAAGAAGCAAAGACCACCAGCATTGAAGCGATGCTCCTACACCATCAACTCCGCTGGACTGAATGCCATGTTGCCTGAATGCCCAAAGATCACTGTCTCCCAAAGCAGTTACCGTGTTTCCCCAAAAATAAGACACTGTCTTCCATTTATTTTTCCTCAAGAAGACACACCATGGCTTATTTTCAGAGGATGTCTTGTTTTTTATTAAGTATGATACAACAACCTGCATTTATGGGATGATCTCTCTGGGCTCAGTAGCAGACTGCTTGCTGAAGTTTTTCCCCTATCCCCTGGTCCGAATGCCCGATCACCGTCTCCCAAAGCAGTTACTATTCTCCCAAATCAAGAATGGGAAACGTAATGTTGGTGGACAGGGAAAGAGATGTAATGATGGGCTTAAAGGAAACCTTAAAGACTGTAGCATAGACACCAAGAACTGGGAAGCCCTGCCCCTTGAACACCCTAACTGGAGGTCAGCTGTGACCAGCAGTGCTGCAGAATTTGAAGAGGCACAAATGGAGGCTGAGAGGGAAAAATGTGCTAAGAGGAGGCGCGTCAAGCCAACCTTGACCTGGACCCATCTTCCGATGTCCTCACTGTGGGAGAACATGCAGATGAAGAATAAGGCTCCACAGCCACCTTTGGACCCACCGCCAAGACACTGCACTTGGAGTACCATCATCATCAGGCTACGAGGGATCACCTAAGAGAAAAGAGAGAAAGAGAGTGAGAATCATGAATCTGGCTTTATCCCACATTATTTCCCTATTATTTCTTCCATGACATTTCTTATTTTACTATAATAGTTCTGAATTTTTCTACAATCCCACCACATGTGGGAGAATGAACCTATCACGCCCATAGTTGTGCCAACACTTATCTGAAATATTTCCCATAATATGTGCTAATTGAAGGGTTTTTTTATACCATTTAGAGATTATTTTCCTTTAGGTTTCTTTTATCCTCATATGTTTAGTTTTATGAATATTGTCAATCCAAGACCAAAAGTTTTATTTCATGTTTCCAATTCTCTATAAGGTTTGTTTTAGTATTGTAAGCTAAGGTGATTAGTTCATTGTACAGTAACCCAATAATTCCTTTGCCTTTATCTACTTAAAAAAAAATATATTCTGTCTAGTGGGGTTTCTGCTACTTCTCTTCTTTTCATGACCTGAGCTTTACTGGACAGGCCTAACCACGCTATCTAGTTCCCTTGTCCACCTTTGTCTTTTATCTTATTCCAGTTTGTTATTTCTCCATTGGATTCCATGAGGTCCCCTACCTTTTTGATACCGTTTTCCTTCAGGGTCCTAATTAGATTCCTGAATTTCTTGTCCTTATTTTCCAAGGTTTCTAATGGGAAAGGTTCAATTTTATTTATTTGTAATTTATTTTGCCATTTTTCCAGATTAACAACATTGATAAGCAGGGGTCAACTTTTAAGTTCTTTAAGTCTTTTTGGTCTATTTTCTCTCCCATATACATTCCCTTTTGCCAACTATTTCTTCCTTTTCTATTCACACCCATCTTTTTGATCCTTCCGATTTGAATTCTAATAACCTCAATAACTGACTTGCCTCATAGTATATTACCAAAGAGGAGGGCCCCCCATCCCCCCGTTTCTTGTTTACTGTAATATAGAAAGCTGGCAATTCTGTTTTTGTTTTCCTCACACTGCCGATTTTTTGATAGAGTTATCCCACTTCTTCAGAAAATTGTTAGGAATATTCACCGGGAGGGTTTGCATCAAATATAAGAATTTGGGCAAAATCTTCATCTTATACATTTTTAACCTTGTGGATATATCTTGAAATTTCTTTCCCCATGTGTTAATTTGTTTGCTTATATTTTTCCATAGATGAATACAGTTCATTGGTATTATATTATTGAGTTTTTTGGGATAGCTACCGCCAGGTATTTCATCTTCTTTTTCCCCAATTTCACTCCCATAATATTTTGAACCTTCTTGAGTTCTTCCCATGTTAGATTCTTATGTAGTATCACTGATTTTCCAAAATTAATTGTGAGGCCTGACATTTTTCCAAAGTTTTTAACTATTTTAACTATTGATTGTAATAACTCCTCCCCTCCCCCAAAATTATCGTAGCGTCATCGGCATAAAGATTAATCCTGATGTCTTCCTTGCCCACCTTATAGCCTCTAATGACCGGGTTGCTCCTTATTGAATTTGCTAATGGCTCAATGGCCAGTGAAAATAGGGCTGGGGAAAGAGGGCATTCCTGTTTGGTTCCCCTCTTGATATTTATTTGTCTTGTGTGTGCCCCATTTACCCTGATGGTTGCTTTATTTCCACTATATAGTTCTTTTAGTACCTTGCACACCTTCCCCCCATATTGCTTTCCTCACAGAGTTTGTGATCTAGTGACTCAAATGCTTTACAAAAGTCCAATTTTAATATGAGTACTTTAGATTTCTTTTCTGTGGCATGGTTCAAGATGTTCAAAATATTCCTTATGGGGTCAGCAATTTTACTGTTATTTCCAAATCCATATTGGTCTTCGTGAATTATTTCTGGTATTATTTCCTTCAGTCTGTTTGTTAATATTTTGGTAAATATTTTATAGTCCACATTGCAAATGGATATTGGTCTGTAAGAGTTAGGATCATTTTCATCTTTATTTGGTTTTAAAATTGTAAGAATTTCGGAGGATGTACAGGAATTTGATACTTTCTGCCGCTCTATTATTTCGTTGAACAATATAAATAGGTTCGGTGCGATTTCCTCTTTGAATATTTTATAAAAGTTTATTGTGAACCCATCTGGCCTGGGTGATGAGTTATTTTAGGCTTTCTATTGTTTTTTTCAATTTCCAACTTGGTTATTGTGCTATTTAGTTTGGATTGTGACTGTGGATTTATGAATTTTTCCAAGAGGCCAACTTGTTTGACTAATTTTTTGCCTTTGTAAAGTTTTTCATTAAAAAAGCTATAATCTCTCTTATTTCGTTATCTGATGATCTCAGATGTCCTCTATCATCTTTTAATTTGAGAATTCTATTTCTATTTTGTTTTGATTTTAGGACTCTAGCCAGTCTTTTCAAATTATTAATCAAAAATTAATTTGGTAATCATTTTTAACCCATTGTATTTTTGTGCACTCAGTTTTATCTAAGTCCTCCAGTTGCTGTTTTTTCTCTTTCCAGCTTGTCTTATTTTTGACCGATGGGTTTTTTTTGAAATGTATCCTCTACCTCTGATCTTATTTTTTTTGAATGTGTATTTTCCTTTTCAATTGCTCCCTATTTCCAGTGAAGTTCCCCTTATGATTGCTTTAAAAGCATCCCATAGAATTTCTTATTTTAGTTGGGATTGTCTGTTAAAAAGAAAGAATTTGTGGATCTGTTGTTTAATGACCTGTTTATCCTGTTAATTAAAGGTTACCTTTGGGTTAAATCTCCATTTCCTTGGGGGCTTCCTAACTGGGTGTCCTAATTTTAACAAGAGCGGAGTGTGATCACCTGGCCAGTGGTTCCTCACTTTGAGCTCTTTTATTAGTCTTACATTGTTAATTCCTACTATGAAGTAGCATATTGCAGTACATTTTGCATGCTTATGTGAGAAGAAGGTTGGGGTCGTTCCCTCCTATTCCATTATGTGCTTCTGTGAGGTTCCATTTTTTGAAGTTGATTTTACATTCAAGCCTTGCTGGGTTCATCCATATTTTTTGTTAGTTTATACAGTTCCATGTTAAGATCTCCCCCAATGATTATATCTCCTTTTGCTTGTTTTTCAATTTTGGCACAATACTTTTGTATGAAACGTAACTGACTTTTATTAGAGGCATAGATACTTGCTATAGTGATCTAATTATTATTTAATTTTCCCCTTATAATCACAAATAGTTCTTTATCGGCTTTTTTCCCTGTAACTCAAATCTATGGATATCCTTTATTAATACTGCCACTCCTCTCATCTCACGCATCCCCTGGGATTCATATTGTAATTCCCATCTTTTAAGGTTCAACAATTTTGTTCTGTCCTTTTTTGTGGGATTCCTGAATTAGATATATGTCAACTTTCTGTTCCGATAACAGAATGCCAATTTTTTGCCTTTTGATTGGAGACGAAATCCCATTCACATTCATCAATAGAATATTTATTTCATCCCCCATTGATCCGATGTGTACTTTCCCTCCCTTTCCCCAAGTCTCTTCCACCATTTTGATCTGGTTTGTAGCTGTTCCTATTCCCTGACGTAAATCCTATAGCTTCTCCCCCTCTGGATCCCTAAGCCCCCTCCTTGAAGAAGGGGGTGCTTGGAAGGACCTCCTCACACCCGTCCAGAGTATCATGAGGGGCAGAGTCCCCTGCTGCGACTTCCCCCTTCCATCTATTAACCCTTAACCTATATAACACCCACAGATTCTATACATTCCCACCCATATCTTAGACCAGACTATTCCTTTGAATTCTGACCTCCATACTTCCTGCTCTTACTCTATTTCCCCCTTTCCCTTTCCATATTATATACCAAGTTTTAACTCCTTTGCTTTTCCTGGAAGCAACTTCAGCCTTTTTTCCCCAGCTCATTCAAACAATTAACAATACAGCCTCTAGATTATCATAATAATCATTATTATGCATTCACCTCAGTGTTAATACCTCTTTACAGTTTTAAGTTGTAGACAGAACTTTTCTACTTTGAATATTAATAAAGTCTTAGATATATTACAATGTATTAATTATTAAAACAGATATAACATTTAGTTTAGCATATACTTTTATAAGGTTGTGCAGTCTGCATATACCATCACTCATGTCACACTATTTGTAATTCCTTCTTGTTCAGAGCTTTTGTGAGTTTGAATGTTGTTTCATAGGTTTTTTCCCTTGGGGCACTTCTTTTTTCTTTTTTTTTTGAATGATCTGGCCTCGAGTGTGATTCAGATCCATCTTCATCTGTTGTTGTATCAGTCCTGTCTTCTGTTTGTGATTCAGCTGAGCGCCTCTCAGGTGAAGAACAAGTTAAGTTTATCTCCCTTAGAAACTTGATTCCCTCTTGTGGAGTTCTTGCAGTAAGTTTCCCCCCCCTCCTTTGTAGATAACAATGGTTACAGGGAAGGCCCATGTGTACTTAACAGTTCTGAGTCTGACTGTGACAACTTTGAGGGAAGCTCGGTCTTCTCTAGTCAATCTTGCCAAGTCCTGAAAAACCATTACCTGGTTTCTATTATATTTTAAGTCCTCAACTTTCCTCAAGGATTTGTAGACTTTTTAGGCAGATGGACTCTCTAGCAAAAGCAATTATCACTGTCCTTGGTCTTTGTTTTTTTCTAGTTTTTATCTTTTTAACATAAGAAGGTATTCTGTGTGCACACTCATGTTATCTTCTGTAGCATGCACTTTTGCTGATCGGACCTGTTGCCGAGCTTCTCCGTGGAAAAGTGAGTTAAATATAACTTACACAAGGTCGAAAGAGCCAAAAATAGACTTGAAGCATAGTTAAGAGACTAAAGTACAAAGTCATTTACTTTTCTGCCAAATCTGAATTAACAGAAGCATTAAAATGCTATCTCCAAACTCCCAATCGCTTCCTGAGATAAGCAACCACTGCCGCCAGGAGCTGTCAGGAGTTGCCTAAGATAAAGGCCATCTGGCAGTCAAGTGGACAGGGAGTGCAAGGTAGAGAGCAATTCGAAATGGCTTCAGAGACCCTCAATTCCACCGATTCCAAGCTGGATAAAATGATGGAAATGATCCAAGGGCTATAAAACTCGATGGGACATCTTGCTCTTGAGGTCAAAGACACCAGAGAGCAGGTAGAGCTTTTACTCAAGAAAGATGAGTGGAATGAAACCAGAATTCAGTCTCTAGAACAAGAATTGGACTTTTTAAATCAGAAGGTATCTCCTTCTATGAACGGCACAAACTCTTAAGATCTTTCGGGGAGGCCCTCCTTTCGCTCCCACCACCGTCACAAGCACGGTTGGTGGGGACGAGAGAGAGGGCCTTCTTGATGGTCGCCCCCCCCTCTGGAATGCCCTTCCAAGGGAAATAAGACAGGCCCCATCCCTCCCCTCCTTTCGTAAAAGCTTGAAGACCTGGTGGTTTCAACAAGCCTTTGAGAATGTCCAGTTCTAGCCCAGCCTCAAACATTGTTGAATATGGCTTTATACTTCCTATTACCCCGGTCATCCCTCTAATAGTTTCTGGAAATGAGCAGCCACAGATCCGTACCTGCTATTGCTGTTAGCCTGTTATAGCACTGTACTTAATTCTCGGCCCCCTCATATTTTCAGCCCGGCCTTTTAATTGCTCTGAACAGGCAGGAGATATATATATATATATATATATATATATATATATATATATAAATATATATATGTGTGTGTGTGTGTGTGTGTGTGTGTGTGATTGTAATAATTTTATGCTGATGTTGTTTTGTTAATTTTATGTTATGCTGTTTACTCTGTATGTTTTGGTGATGTTTACTTGGAACCACCCTGAGTCCCCCTCAGGGAGATAGATCGGTACATAAAGTTTTATCATTTTTTAAATTATTATTATAAGTTAGCAGATTTGGAGAATCGCCAAAGACAATGGAACATTTGTTTGTTAGGCATACCAGAGTACTTAAGTGTTAAAGATTTGATCAAATCCTTAACTGAATGGTAGATCAGCATTTCTCAACCTTCCCAATGCTGTGACCCTTTAGTAGTTTGCCATGTTGCCATAAAATTATGTTCGTTGCTACTTCATAACAGTAATTTTGCTACTGTTATGAATCATAATGTAAATATCAGATATGCAGGATGTGTTCTCATTCACGGGACCAAATTTGGCACAAATACTCAATACACCCAAATTTGAATACTGGTGGGTTGGGGCAGGTGGGGTGATTTTGACATTTGAAAGTTGTAGTTGCTGGGATTTATAGTTCACCTACAATCAAAGAGCATTCTGAACTCCAGCAATGATGGAATTGAACCAAACTCACATGGACCACAGAAAATACTAGAAGAGTTTGGTGGGCTTGAGTTTTGGAGTTGTAGTTCACTTGCATCCAGAGAGCACTGTGGACTCAAACAATGATCGATCTGGACCAAACTTGGCACGAATACTCAATATGCCCAAATTTGAACACAAGTGGACCTTCACATTTGGGAGTTGTAGTTGCTGGGATTTATAGTTCACCTAAAATCAAAGAGCTTTCTGAACCCCACTAATGATAGAATTGAGCCAAACCTCCAACACAGAATCCCCATGCCTTGAAGGGACTAACTGGTGTGAGCCTCCCTCCAGCCTCACATGCTCTCCCTCACCTGCACATGTGCACTAACCACACTGCCATGCGCTGAGCATGCCTGCTCTCCCCTCCCCGCTTGGAGTCTCAGAAACAGTCTTCCCCTTGGCTGAGAGGCCGGCCAATCACAGCAGAGGAGGGCTTTTGTTGGGAGGATTTGCCATCTGTTTCCAAGAAGGAAGAGAAGGGCAGGCGGAGTGATCTTCTGCCTTCTCTGCCAAAGGGGTTCCTAAGACCATCAGAAATATATGGTTTCTGATGGTCTTTGACGAATCCTCTAAATCCTCTTTCCAACCCCCATGGTGAGAAACGCTGATGTAGATTGTGGAAGGACCTTAGCTCAGAAGTCTCTCTTCATTTATAAGCAGGAAAATATGTGAGATTGAATGACAAACGGTGAGCAATTCTTCTTGGTTCTCGGGTTCTCCAGCTTCTTCAAACTGTAACGGTTTTGCAGTTCAAGGAAACACTTAAATCTTTGGGAGTGAAAAAAAAGTTTTTTTATTTTTAACTGGGCTCCTGAGCAGGATCACTCCTTCAGTCTCAGACTTGGGCTTTCAAGGCTGGAATCACTGGACTGCTGTGAGTTTTCTGGGCTATCTGGCCATGTTCCAGAAGCATCTATGGCAGGCATCCTCAGAGGTTGTGAGGTCTGTTGGAAACTAGGCGAGTGGGGTTTATATATCTGTGCAATGTCCAGGTTGGGGTAAAGAACCCTTGTCTGTTTGAGGCAAGTGTGAATGTTGCCATTGGCCAGCTTGATTTGCATTGAGTAACCATGAAGCTGCAAAGTCAATTAGTGAGGGTCTCTGCATAGAGGTAGTGAAGCAAGAGGAGTGCGTATCTCCCTGTGGAATGATGTCCAGGGTGGGCGAAATAACCCTTTTGTGTTTGAGGCTAGTGTGACTGTTGCCATTGGCCAGCTTGATTAGCATTGAGTAGCCATGAAGTCAATCAGCAAGGGTCTCTACATTTAATTAATTACCACATTTATATCCCGCTCTTCTCAACCCCAAAGGGGACTCAGGGCAGCCTTAGAAAGGCAACAATTCAATGCCATATATTAATGCATTGGTAAATAAATAAAAGTATTAAAACCAAACCCATAAAAAACATTAGTTAAAATCACATGATCCAAATCGTATTCCAGGGCCAGTCCAAGTCATCATTATATTAATTTGTAGTCTCATATTGCACTACTACAGTTACTGGCTGAAAGTCTGATCCCAGAGCCATGTTTTCAGGTTTTTCCTGAAGGTTAGGAGGAATGGGGCAGATCTAATTTCACTGGGGAGGGAGTTCCATAGGCCACCACTGAGAAGGCCCGATCTCTCGTCCCCACCAGTCACACTTGCAAGGGGGTTGGGACCAAGGGCAGGGCCTCCCCCAATAATCTTAACCTCCGTGATGGTTCATAGAGGGAGATATGTTCAGACAGGTAAGCTGGGCTGGAACCGTTTAGGTATTTATAGGTTACAGCCAGCACTTTGAATTTTGCTTGGAAACAGACTGGCAGCCAGTGGAGCTGACGTAACAGGGGAGTTGTATGTTCCCTGTACGCCGCTCCGGTGAGCAATCTGCATAGAGGTAGTGAAGCAAGTGAAGTGTATACATATTTGTGGAATGATGTCCAGGGTGGGAGAAAGAGCACTAGTCTGTTTGAGGCAAGTATGGATGTTGTAACTGGCCAGCTTGATTAGCATTAAACTGCCTTGTTCTTACCATACTTCAAGGGAACCACTGACTGCATTGGGAAGCTGATGAAGAAACACAACCTACAAACTATCTACAGATCCACCAGGAAAATCCAACAAATGCTACATTCAGCAAAGGACAAGAGAGTGCATCTCACCGCTGTAAGAGTCTACTGTATATCATGCAGCTGTGGACAAGTCTACATAGAGACCACCAAATGCAGCAACACTGGCCAGACACAAATCAAGAAACATGAAAGGCACCGCAGACTGATTCAGCAGAGAAGTCATCTATAGCAGAACACCTGATGGACCAACCTGGACACAGCATATTATTTGAGAACACATAAATGCTGGGCCACTCTAACAACTACCTTGTCAGACTACACAGAGAAGCCACTGAAATCCACAAGCATGTGGACAATTTCAACAGAAAGGAGGAAATCCCAAAAAGGAGCAAAATCTGGTGCCCAGTATTTAAAAAACTCTAAACTCAGGACAGTAAATAAAGAGCAACACTCAGAAAACAGGGGAATTCCAGACAGTAATCAGTCAGGGCCAGCTAACAACTCACAACAAAGGATTCCCCCAGGCAGGAAGCAGCCAGGCTTTGCAGCTGCAAGGCTACTCAATTCTAATCAAGCTGGGAACATTCAGACTGGCCTCAAACAGACCAGAGTTCTTTCTCCCACCCTGGACATCATTCCATAGGGATATATCTATACACTCCACTTGCTTCACTACCTCTATGCAGAGACCCTCATTGATTGACTTTGCAGCTGCAAGGCCATTCAATGCGAATCAAGCTTGCTGATTGCTACGTTCACACTTGCTTCAAGCAGACAAGTGTTCTTTCTCCCAATCTGGTCATTATTGTGTGAGTTGGTCCAAAACACTTAGAGTTTGCCCAGGCCTGCTCTATACCATTCTTTGGACAACGGGATCCACTCATTCCCTTGAGAGAGTGTGTCTTCTTTCTTTCTTTCTTTTTCTTTCTGCCAAGGCTTCAGTTAATTTGTGCTCATGTTCCATTTAACAAGATAGCCTAAATATTTAAAATAGATTTGCAAGCGCAGGGGCCGCCAGATCTGAGCGAAAGTGTACTTTGCGAGCTCCCCCGGCCTCTCTGGTTACAGAGAAAGAGCTGCAGATGGAAATTATTACGGCTTCTTGAGGAGAACCCTGCCAAGGAAGAGGAGGAGGAGGAGAGGAAGGTGCTTTTATGCACTTTTGGTGTGACAACAGCAACAACAACAAGGGCAACAAGCCACGGCGGCGGTTTTGATCCCGATAATTCAATTCCGCCTGTACAGCAACAGTAATGACAAACAGGTGACTTTGGCCAAAGCATTGCATCTTCATCAGCAAGTGACAGTGTTGGAAGAGGAAGACACGCAAGGGGATGTCAACCAAGAAGAGGAGGAGGAACAAGACCTAGAGCTTCACTCAACCAAGGTGTCAACCACGGAACTTCTCCTCCTCCTCCTCCCCCCTCCTCCTTCCCTCTCTTCCTGGTTCCCATCTTCCTTTTCCTATTATTTTCTCCTTCATTCCTCCTTTTCTTCCTCTTTCCTCCTCTCTTATTCTTCCTTCTCTCCTTCCTTTTTCCTCCTCTTCTTCTGCTTCTCAACACATTCCTTTTCCTTTCCTTCTCCTACTCCTTCTACTCTTCTTCCTCCTCCTGTTTCCTTTCCTATTATTTTCCCCTTTTCACTTTTACTTTTCTTCCTCTTTTTCTCCCTCTTCCCCCTCTTCTTCCTTTTCCTATTCTTTTCTCATTTTCTCCTTTTCTTTTTCCTCCTCTTCCCCCTCTTCTTCTTCCCTTTCCTATTCTTTTCTCATCTCATTTTCTCCTTTTCTTTTTCCTCCTCTTCCCCCTCTTCTTCCTTTTCCTATTCTTTTCTCATTTTCTGCTTTCCTTCCTCTTTTCTTCACCCTCTTCTTTTTTATATTCTTCTTCTCCTCATCTTCTTCTTCATCAAGACCAAACCAGCAACAGCAATCATATTGAACCCTCTAAAAGACTGTAATTATTCTTCATGACTTTCTACATAACTTTTATCTGTCTGAATACTGTATCTCTTTCATATATACATAAAATGTATTCACTTCTATATCAAAATATAACCTGATGAGCCCAGAATGCATTCACCTCCCTGCTGAGAAGTTTCCTGGACAGGACAGGTGGGAAAACCCCTCTGGCCATTTCCAAGCCAAGGCAATTAACCAAACCCATTGCTCAGGTGTATGCATAGGTAGGAGATTTCCTGCCAGCCCAGATAAACCCATACCTATCTATGCTTACTTCCTTCTTCTGTAATACTTTTTTGTTGTCATACAATAAAATCTATGTGTTCCATGCCCCCATTCCGGACAGTTTGGCTACTAGGCTGCAGTATCTCTTTGCTCTGGAAAGAAAATAGTCCTTTAAAGCTGGTTTTCTCCATCCATGTTTCTGCAGCCTGCCTGATGGCGTTCAGATGTGCTGCCATCTGCAAATGATTTTGGGGCGTCTTCTTGGCATTTCTTGCATTTTGAGCTCGGGACAGGAATTTTTTTTGCATATAACAGCAACATGTCATTCTGTTGTTTTCCCTCCTAAGGGCATACTGATGCCATGTTTTGCCCTGCTTTACCAAAGAAAATCTAGTTTGGGTCAATATCTTTCATCTGGTAAAACTAGAAAACTGCTTCTATATGGAAACACAATCCAAGACAGGAAGACAGATAGATAAGATAGAAAGATAATATACGAGCTGGATATTAGATAGATAGATAGATATAGAGATAAGAGATGAGAGATGAGAGAGAGAGAGAGAGAGAGAGAGAGAGAGAGAGAGAGAGATTGGAAGATAATATGTAGCTGGATAATAGTTGATAGATAGCTGATGAATGAATGACAGATGAATGATAGATGGATGATACATACATAGATGGATGGATGACAGACAGACAGACAGAAAAGATAGAAAGATAATATCTAGCTGGATAATAAATAGTAGGCCTGTTTTATCACGGAAAAAACTGCTTCAAAAGTCGATTTGGATGTAGGGGGCACTGGCACCTCGTATCTGATAGACTTCCGAATTATTTAGAGGTTTTTTTCAAAATTGATTCGGATGTATTTCTAAAATTCGGAAGTCTTCTTTAATGGCGTCCGCAATTGCGCAATGTGCGGAAGCCTGCAGAAGGGACAGTCAAAACTTGGGGGATTCCCTTTCCCTCCATGTTTGACCCCTACTACTGACAAAACTAGTCACACTGGTACAGAATATTGAACACATTTAACACATTAATAAACATTTACAACATTTTAAATGCAATGGGACAAAAATAGAGAAGGGCGGAAATGACATACGAGCCCTATCCGAATATGGCGACGGAGACTTCGAAATGGCAAATCAACTTCCTGTTTCTTTAACTCTCTTCGGAATCGCTTCCAAAGTCAAAAACATCCGAATTACATCCGAATTTTGGATGTATCTGACGTTCGAAAACAGGCCTAATAAATAGTAGATAAATGGATGAGAGATGATGTTGCACTCCAGGCCTGGAAACACCTATGACCACTGCACCTAGAAATATAAGCAAACAGTTTATTGTAAAAACATGTTAAAAGCATATAAAAATCAGGAATAAGAAAGGAAGATATATTATCCAAAAAGGTTTAGCAATAGGTGATAACCAGACAATAATCGAAATGTTGCATGAAGTTCCAGAGGTGACAAAGTCCAGGAACAGCCAAAAATCACAGATACAGCATAAGTCCACAATCCAGTAGGTATAACTATTAAAATTTGAATAGGAGTACATGAACAGGAACATAGAAAACTTCCAAAACCAAAGCTTGATTTGAACCAGAAACAAGAGAACTCGGACTTAGCAGTGGTGCCTGAACGGACCTTAAGGTAAACAACTTGTTGTCTAATAGTCACCTATGAAATCATTCAGTTTCCTGTGAATTTCTTTTACAAGTTTCCCACATAATCTCTCTGAATGACACAATCTATTTTCGGCTCTGATTTGTAAATGAAGACTTTTGGTGATCTTCGTAGCTACAGGTGGATTCTCATGGGAACCCTACTTATCACTCAACTCCTCACTCAATTCCTTATCTGCTGTTGCTAGTTTTGACTCTCCTTAATGCTCTTGAGGCCCTGCACTTCCAGAGCCAGTTTTCTCACAGAGAGAACCATCATTTCCCAGAGTTGAATTTCCCAGACTTAAATCACTTTGTGCCACAGGAAAACTCAGAATACTCTCTAAAACATCAGTTAAACCATCAGCCTCTGGTTGATCTACAACAGATGAATGATGGGTGGATCAGTCATGGTGCCCCTCTATTCTGCTTTGGTCAGACCTCTATACCTGGAAGCACACTGTGTCCGATTCTGGGCAAAGCAGTTTAAAAGAGTATTGACTCTCAGCTGGAAGGGATCCAGTGGGTCTGTTTAGCCTTCGGAAGAGAAGGTTGAGAGGAGACCTGAAAGTCATTTATAAATATGTGAAAGGATGTTATAAGGAAGAAGGAGTGCGCATGTTTTCTGCTGCCCTTGAAACTAGAACTCGGAGCAATGGGTTCAAATGACAGGAAAGGAAATTTCACCTGAACATGAGGAAGAACTTCCACACTGTAAGAACTATTCTGCAGTGGAACCTTCTCCCTTGGAGTCTGGTGGAAGCTCCTTCCTTGGAAACTTTTAAACAGAGGTTGGATGGCCATCTGTCAGGGGTGCTTTGATTGTGCTTTTCCTGCACGGCAGGGGGTTCGACTAGATGGCCCATGCGGTCTCCTCCAACTTCATTATTCTATATGATTCTTGTGTCTAATGAAAGTCGTCGACTAGATATTATTATCCTATAGAATTCTTTTCTAAGAAGGGAAGGAGACCCCTCGCCGAGCCGTGTGCGGCGGACGATTTGCACACATGTGCCTGACATGTGGGATAAACCAATAAAAAAATAGTCGCCCTTAGCAACGGCAACATGAAAGCCTTTTGGCATTTCCTCTGAGTTATTAAGACTAGGAAGAAGGCATTGCAGATTGTGCAGGTAGTTGGGATGGAGAGGCGTTCTTCTTCCTCCTCCTTTTGGCCCCAGGAGACCTCAATGGAGCTGTGTGTTTATTCCAGGAAGTGATGATAGAGATGTTCTTGTGGCATGTATATATACACACAAATACACACACGCACAAAGGCAGCCCTAGCCAAACACAGCCTCCAGTACGCATGGCCTTTTGCCAAGTTGTGTCTCCAAAAGCCCCGTTGCGCCAGAGTTTTGAGACGGGAACAAAGAGAGATGGGCCCGAGCAAAGAGAAGTTTGTTTGCGTTGACTTGTGTATCCTCCTTTCTTTTGGAGGTTCACTTGCTTAAGGCCTCTAAGAGCTAAACATTGATCGATAGCAAGAGAAGTTGGTTTGGGGGCAAAAAGTCCACTAAGCGGGATCCGCAGTGGTTAGTACTTGGATAAGAGGCCGCCACCAATCCCATGTTGATGTTGAGAACAGACATCCCTTCGGGGGTCAAAATTATATTTCCTCATTGGAGCCGTGGCAGGGACAAGCCTCCTGTTCTACTTCTTCCTCCTCAGAAGAGTACATAACAGCTACCATATTTCCACATTTGACTAGTTTATTACATTCTAACCCTAAAATAAACTTTCCTCAAAATGCTGTGCCTAAAATACCTCCCCCTTTGATGCAGTTCCTATTTATCTACTCACATTGCTGTTTTTGATCTGCTAGGTGGGCGGGGAGCTGGGCTGAAGGTCAGGAGCTCACCCTGACCCAGCTTCGAACTGTCAATCTTTTGGTTGGCAAGATTTACTGCAGCTGTAGCTGGTGATTAACCTGCTGTGCTAAAGCCTGCATAAAAGAAACATTTCTCACCTGGCACTACTCCAGTATACCAGGAGGTCCTGCCCCAGTCATCCACAATGCCATTTCCCCTTTCCCAGGAACAGACCACATAATCCTGTCATCATGGACAATATTCTGCTTTCGGACTCAATGAACAGCAGTGCCAGAGGCACTGGACCCATTTGCTGGGGTCTCATGACACAATCATCTTCACAATAGAACACATAGGACCTGATGGCTTCTCTTTGTCCATCCCTTGGCTGGGACATGGTAATCCTTTCAGAACTCTGCATTTCCTTTGTCCAACCGGTCGGCCTGCCCCCTGTCAGTCACTTGAGAGCAGAAATCTGCATTGGAAGCGGAGACCGCTATCTGATTGGATGCCGGGTGCCGCAGTCCCACCTCCCAGGGAGATTCCTCACAGCTGGCTGTGACGTCAGCCTGGCTTTGCCAATCACAACAAAGCCGACTCCAGCTGGGACTTGAGCAGGAAATATAAAGAATTTGAGTGTATAAAATGTCTGTCCTTGCATGTATGAAGCATCTCAGCTTCCTTTAGCAGCTTCCTTTTCAGCTGGATCGAAATAAAATTACCTCGGTGGCTTCTTCAACTTGATGAGATTTCTCTCAGCCTCAGAGGAAGACAGACCAGCTACTGGTAAGAAAACTCAGTGAGAGGCATGCTTACTACCTTCAGCGTAAGACAGAAACAACCCAAAGGTAGCCAAGAATCAAAGTTTTAAAGTAGTTTGATAGCCACGTTGAGTCCTAACATTGGAAGAAAGGTGGAATATAAATGAAGGAGGCTTGGGAAATGGCCAGAGTGGTTTGCCCTCCTATCCCGTCCAAGGAATCTCTCAGCAGGGAAGTGAATGTCTCTGGGCTCATCAGGTTAGAGTTTGGTAAAGAAGTGTATACATTTTATGTATGTACAAAATAGATACAGTATACAGACAGATAAAAGTAATATAGAAAGTCAAGAAGAATAGATACAGCCTATTAAAGGGTTTGATATGATGCGAGTCTTTGATTTGGATTCCTTTTTTGAAAATCTTGCAGAAGCTGGAAGCAAACCCGAATATCTTGCAGGTGGCCACCAACTGCACCTGGAAGTCACCTGGAACAGCTTAACATCTGGACTGGTGCAGATGGAAAGGGAAAAGGAGGCAAGTTTTCATCCACATTCACAAGAAAAATCATGTCTTAATGGAAGGAAATGCTTCACTTGGGGGAATCTCAACCCTACCAACCCTAATATACGCATAATTACAATAATAATAATTTGGTCACCGTCCATCCAAGAAACGTAAACTTTTATTTTCCTCTTTCCTTTAAATGGGCAAAACCTGCTCTTGCTGGGAGGAAAAATATGGCTAAATTAAACATAATAATCCTAAATCCAGGTCAGCTATATAAAGTCTGATGTCAAGGCATTTAAAGCCCAAGGAAGAAAAATAACACACAGTCAATCAAGTCTCTGAAAAGGACTTTATTCCCCTTTAGGGTCAATTTGGGGCTGTTTTGGGGGGCCATTCATGGTTGAGATCCACAAGATTTCATATTGGTATCTATGGTTTGGAAAAATAATTCTATATTTAAATACCAGGAGTTGGCTGCTTCCACGACATGCTGAAAGGTGATTCAATGAAAACATATTATGCAATGCAATTAGACTGAGCTCATCCAAAGATATTAAACAAGCCCTCCAGGAAAAAACATATTGTTCCTCCCCTTATTAAATCTCTTTCCTTACCTAATGAAAGCATCCCTTTAATGGAGAGAAAGTCAGGGCGTTGATTATATTATATTAATTAATGCTTTGACTCTCCACAATTGACTCTGCAGTATAGAGAGAGACGCCCTAGGCTTTCTTTCCTACTTAGGGTGGCCATAATATGATGATGACCTGGGTTTGAATCCCATGCAGCACATAATAATAATAATGGTAAAAGTTTCCCCTGACATTATGTCTAGTCTGTGGGATGGTGCTCATCTCCATTTCTAAACTGAAGAGCCGGCATTGTCCTCAGACACCTCCAAGGTTATGTGGCCAGCATGACTGCATGGGGTGCCATTACCTTCCCGCCAAGGTGTTACCTATTGATCTACTCAGATTTGCATGTTTTCCAACTGCTAGGTTGGCAGAAGCTGGGCCTAACAAGGGAGCTCATCCCATTCCCCCAATTCAAATAACCAACCTCTTGGTCAGCAAGTTCAGCAGCTCAACAGTTTAACCTGCTGTGCCACCGGGGCTCCCCTGTATTTTATTCATATAATTATATTACTATAATATTATATGAAATAAAGAAACTGCCATTATATATTGAATAAAATATTAAATAAATAATCATATATTATATTAATATTATACTAATATAAATAATATAACTATATTATATTATTATTACAATAATATATGAATATAATAAAATAATATTTAAAATAAAATAACAAATATGTTATATTAGATAAAATAAAACAATAGTACAGTGGCATCTCGCTTATCCGACCTTCGCTTATCTGACATTCTGTCTTATCAAACACTCTCTCTTTCCTCCAGTATTTCCCCTTCAATTAAAGGAGCAGTCCCAAACTCTCTCTCCATTCCCAATAAGTGAAAAAGGCAAGACAAGGAGGGAGGAAAGGGGGAAAAGAGGCAGGACTTGAAGCAGAAACGTTCTCCCTTCTTCCTTCTGTGATTTCCATGCTCCTCTTCTGCATCCAGGCACTTCCTGCTGGGCCACTCTACCCCTGAGGCATTGCTTTGTGTTAACCCTATGAGTCCCTGTTGTTAGTATTCTAGGAGTCTAGCGCCGCGTTGGACAGGGTAACAATAGGAGACTCTCTATTTTCCAACATTTTCGTTTTTCTGATGTTTTGCCGGCCCGTTTATGTCGGATAAGCAAGACTCTACTGTATATAAATATGAAAGTCAGTGTTTGCGGAGGGCGGGAGGTGCGGAGGTGCGTAGGAATATGTGGCAGCGTTTCGATTGGTTGCCACTGTGGGATTATTTGCATAAAGAACTCTGATTGGCCAGCCTCAAAACTCCAACATTCTAAGGCACCAGACAGAGGGAATTGGTTGCCACTGAGGGAGTATTTGCATAAAGGACTCTGATTGGCCAGCATCCAAAAATCCAAGCCGCTACATTCAAACAACATGATTGATTGCCACTGACGGTGACTTTGCATAAGTTACTGATTGGCCATCTACATTCCAACATTCTAAGGTGACGCAGAGGGAAAAGGAAAGGCCTCAAGCAGTCAGTCACTGCGGCCCACAGCAATGACGGATCAGGACCACACTTGGCACACAGAGGCCCAGTGGCCCACTTAACAACCTGGTGCGGTTTAGGGCAGGATGGGCCATGAATGATGGGATTTGCAGTACCTTCACCCGATTAACTTCCCACAGAACATTGTAGCCCCTATAAATCACACACCAGGCCCAAAATTGACAGTAAGGCTTCATTAACCCGATTTTCCGAACTAGGCCTCACTTAATGGGATACTGTTAAGGCCTGAATTGACCGTAAGGCTTCATTAACTTGATTTTCCCGACTAGGCCTCAGCTCATGGGACATTGTGTATGGCCTGAATTGACAGTAACCTACCTTGGCACACAGAGCCCCTATGACCCACGCTACATTCTACTGCAGTTTGGAGGAGGGTGGACCATGGATGATGTTGCCATGTGTGGGGGCTGGATGGATGCTGGGGAAAATGTCCTTATCCATTGTCATGTGATGTGTTTCAAAAATTGTCTTTTTTATGTGCTATTGGCTATGTAAAATGGTGTAATGGGAGGCAGAGGTGGCTGGGCTTGCTGGGAGGGACGAAGTTGATGTTGTGATGTATGGAGCCAGGTGGGGCAGAAGGGAAAAAGGTTTTGTGTTGGTGCAATTTGGGCCATGGGCCAAAAAGGGATACTGGGGACTCTCTGCTGCTTGATCTTTTGGGTCTGGGACTTCCTGATTCGGCCTCACCTTTCTCCTATAAAGGAAAAGCACCATCAATAATAATAATGGCATTCATAGCCTAGGAATCAAACACACACTTTAAAAATCTTCAATAGACCAAAAAACATCCACTATGGGTTTCTTATATTGACCTTCCTGTCTTTCTCCACCCTGGGCATGTGCAGAGTGCATTGACAGATCCTGAATGCTGGGTTTGCACAAACTATCCCAACAAGACGGTTGCCAAACGTGGAGTGGAGCCATCCATGTGACCATCTGCAGGTAAGTGTTGCCTCTCTCTCCCCACCTTGGCCCCAGGGCCTGGCAAGCGTCTCTCCCTCCCCCCCCCAAATACAGATATATATAGAGGGGGGGGGAGAGGGGGGGAAAGAGAGAGAGAGAGAGAGAGAGAGAGAGAGACTCCACTCCTGACATCTGTTCTCCCAGCAAGCTGGAATCTGTTTTACAGCTGATTTTCAAGGGATGAGTCAAGGCCAAAAGGAAAAACACCAAGGCCAAGCAGAGGCATTAAAAGGGGCCTGGAGTGGAAGCAGAGCCATAAAGGGAAAGCACCATCAATAATAATAACAACAACAACATTTAATATAATACATTATATTAAAGCTTTTACTCTCCACGTTTACAGTATAGAGAGAGACACCCTATGCCTTACTTCATGCATCAGGTTGCCATAATGTATACCAACCTGGGTTCGAATCCCACACAGCAAATAATAATAATAATTTAATTAATCATATTATATTAAATAAACAATTCAAAATTATATTATATTAAATAAATAAAATATTATATTGATATAATAATATAATTAATAAAACTATATTATAGTAATATAATAATTTTATTTTCATGATCCGTGTATGTTTTATCTGGTTTTACTGTTTATGTGTAAATTGCCTGGAGCATCTTGATGGAGGGCGATTAATAAGAAATAAACTGATGATGATGATATTACTTATATAATTATACTATATGATAAATAATAACTTAAATAATAATAAACTGTGTGACAGGAAGTTTTTTTTTTTTATTTGTTTATTTATTTTGGGATTTATTACTTGCCCATCCCAGATGGCTCTGGGCGATTTACAGTAAAAACTCACAGCTACATACCTAAAACATCTAAAACATCTAAAAGTATCTAACATCTAAAATACCTAAAACAATTAGCATCTAAGAACATCTAAAAACAATTAACAGTCTAAAAGTTCTCAGCCAAACGCCCTCTCAAACAGCCACGTTTTGCAAGCCGTGCGAAAGTCTTTTAGATCACGGGTGGCTCTGGTGTAAGGAGGGAGGGCGTTCCAAAGTGATGGGGCGATCACCGAAAAAGCTCTACGCCAGGTTGTCAAATGGGCATCCTTAGGGCCTGGGACCTGTAATAGATTCTGATGGTCTGATCGAGGTGATCTCAAGGGTCGACACAGAGAGAGGCGTTCCCGTAGGTATGCCAGCCCTTGACCATGCAAGGCCTTAAAGGTTAGAACCAGCACCTTGTGAGTAATACGGAACTCGACCGGAAGCCAGTGCAGTCGGTATATAACAGGTGTTATATCGTTCTTCATGGGAGTTCCCGTGAGGAGTCTGGCCATCGCATTCTGTACTAGTCGAAGTCTCCGGGTCACCAACAAGGGAAAGCCAACATAAAGGGCATTACAATAGTCAAGTCTTGAGGTTACTGTGGCATGAACCACTGTGGCCAGGTCATCCCTGGATAGGTAGGGCGGCAGTTGCCTAGCCTGCCGAAGATGGAAAAAGGCCGACTTACTGACAGCGGAGACCTGGGCCTCCATTGTCAATAAAGTTGCTACTAAATGTGAGAGAAATAAGGTTGAACACTGTGAAAGCCAACCACTACATGACTACCAGCCTCCTCCCAGTAGACTCAAATCAAGGAAAAACTTTATGAGAACTACCACTCCTCTTGGCGTCCCCCAGCAACAGCAAGGGTATCCCTTTGGGCAGCTAAACCAGGAAATCCCTATTGGATAGCCCCCCACGAGGGTCTTCCTCCAGGGGCAAACCAAGAATGGGCAACTTGGAAGTCCCTGAACAGACTCAGAAGTGGAGTGGGCAGATCAAAAGACAACCTGGCAAAAGGGCACTACCTAAAATTATCCCACACCTTGTGTGACTGTGGCGCAGAAGAGACAATTCCTCATCTGTATGCCTGTCCACTATGCCCTGCCTCATGTAGAGGAAGAATTGTTGGAGGCTACAGATAATGCCATTGCTGTTGCCCGTTTTTGGTCAAAAGATATTTAGCCACCTGTGCTCCTTTTATTTTTATCAGTTTTATACTAATTTATACAATGTTTTTGATATGAAAATAAATAAATAAATAACATTATATTAATATAATTCTAGATATTTTAAAATAAACAAATAATACTATATTATATTACTATAATAAAATATAATAATATAATATCAATATAATATTAATAGTAGTATTATATCATGTTATATTATATTAAATTAAATTAACATATTAAATAAATATATAATACAATATAATATAATCTTAGACATCCAAGCCCAAGAGGATCTCGCGTGCCTTGCTAGTGTAGGCTCTTTGAAATGGCTAGCGGCACTGAATTCCAGCTTCAGTCGTGCCCCAATCTTCCAAGACAGTTAAGAGTGGCTCTGACAAGGGCAAGGTTTGAACAGAACGAGTCAATGGTTAGATACGGTAGATACCATGCCATCCCTTACACAGAGAGAACATGTGTCTGTGGGGCCCAGGAGGTGGAAGATTTAAATCATATCCTCCACCAATGTGCAATTTATGAAAAAGAAAGGAAAGCCCTTCTTGAAGTCTATTTACTCAACAAAGCTCACTGGTCTCTGACTAATAGAACCATATTCCTCCTCTCTAATCCCAATCCGTTAGTAATTTCAAAAACAGCAACATTCTTTTATAAAGCCAGTAAAAGTAGGCAACGATTTATTCTGCATCAATTGGGATTGATTGTAGAGGGGATGAGGATACATGAGGAACAAATAGAAGGTTATACACAGCAGGATATTTCACCAAAAGAATCAGTACGGTAGAGGTGATAGGAGGATATTTGCTACTTCACCACGGAATGGCTGTTTAATGTACTGCTGCACATTATGGAACCATTGTTTAATGCTTGATATGTGTACCTTTTCCACATGGTTTGTTTTGTTTGATATGGCTTTGCTGCTAATGCAATAAAATTTGATTGATTATATTGTAGAGTGTGGTCGAGAAAAAATGGAAAAGATAATAGATGGAGACAGATGGAAGGATAGATTAGAGAGATAGATATATAAATTAGATAGATATGTAGATAGATAGGACAGAAAGGGAGACATGATAGGAGATAGATAGATGATACTGTACTGTATCTGCCAACACTTTGTAGAGTGTGATCAAGATGGGAGAAAGATAATCGATGGACACATGGAGATAAATGGAAGAGTGGACAGGTAGATGTATAAATCATATAGATAGATGGTATCAAAAGCCACTGAGAGGCCTAGAAGCACCAACAGGGACACTCTACCCCTGTCAGTGTTGAGATGGAGATCATCCACTAAGGCCACCATCGCAGTGTTAACTCCGTATCCTGCTCTGAAGCTGGTTTGGAATGGGTCAAGGAAGGGTGTGTCATCCAAGACCGCCTGGAGTTGGAGGGCAACTGCCTTCTCCATCACTTTACCCAGAAAAGGAAGGTTGAACACTGGTCTGTAACCATGAAGGTCCAGGGGATCCAGGGAGGGCTTCTTCAGCAGTGGTCTAACTACTGCTTCTTTTAAACAGGACGGAAAGTTTCGCTCCCTGAGAGATGCATTGATAATTTGTTGTATTCAAGATCCAACTGCATCTCCTCCCTGGATGACCAGTCAAGATGGACAGGGATCAAGACGGCAGGTTGTCTTCCTTCAGAGAAGCTGTTTCAGCTGCTCGTCCCTCTTCTTCAAGACAGTCCTGAATCTTTTCCCTCCTCTTCCTTCTCTTCCCAAAGCAATTTGATCCTTTCCATCTTGGTCGAAAGAGGAGGGATTTGCACCCAGCCCACCCCGTCTTCCAATTCCTCCTCCCCTTGTATATTTTTTATTTATATTCCCGGGAAGCAAGGCACGCATCCACAAAGCACCTTCCTGAGATCTTGCTTTCTTTTGATCCTTTAAAACATTGATTTGTATTATTTATTCCAATCTTCTGCTGGCTCCCTTGCTTCCCTCTCTCCTCCTTTTCCTGAAGCTGGCAGCAAAGAGAGATGTGAAGAGCAAGGGGGGAAAGGGAGAGGAAAGAAAGCGTGTGCGGCAATGAAAAGCACCAGATTCGTTTTGCAGAAAGTTGTCTGGGTTTGAGAGACAGCCACTTTTTGCAGGCTGTGAGCCTCTGGATATTTTTCCTTCCTTTCTCCTTGAGAAGAAGAACGTGAAGGAATCAAGGCAAAAAAGAGGAGAGAATAAAGGGCAGAAAGAAAGAAAGAAAGAAAGAAAGGAGAGAAAGAGAAGTCCACAGTCTCTCCTGCCTTCATAGGATCTTCTTGACCAGATAAGTCATGTTTATTCTGCATCAACTTGTGTTGAATAAACACAGGTTTCTTCTGCATTATCTGGACTTCACCGGATCTTCTTGACCAGATAAGTTACATTTCTTCTGCATTAACTGAACGTATGTGGCTCTTCTTGACTAGCTACATCACGTTTATTCTGCATTAACCAGTCTTGACTAGATAAGACACGTTTGTTCTTCATTGACTGGACTTCGCTGGGTCTTCTGAATCAGGCAAGTCCGGTTCATTCCGCACTGCCTGGACTCCTTGATCAGGCAAGTCCGGTTCATTCCGCACTGCCTGGACTCCTTGATCAGGCAAGTCCGGTTCATTCCGCACTGCCTGGACTCCTTGATGGACTCCTTGATCAGGCAAGTCCGGTTCATTCCGCACTGCCTGGTCTCCTTGATCAGGCAAGTCCGGTTCATTCCGCACTGCCTGGACTCCTTGATCAGGCAAGTCCGGTTCATTCCGCACTGCCTGGACTCCTTGATCAGGCAAGTCCGGTTCATTCCGCACTGCCTGGACTCCTTGATCAGGCAAGTCCGGTTCATTCCGCACTGCCTGGACTCCTTGATCAGGCAAGTCCGGTTCATTCCGCACTGCCTGGACTCCTTGATCCACAAAGTACTGTTCATTCTGCATTGCCTGCACTTCTTGATTTGGAAATTCTGGTTTATTCCACATTGCCTGGACTCTGTGATCAGAAAAGTCCAGTTTATTCCGCACTGCCTGGACTCCTTGATCAGGAAAATCTAGTTTATTCTGCATTACCTGTACCCCTTGATCCTGAAAGTTTGGTTCATTCCGCATTACCTGGACTCCTTGATCAGGAAAGTCTGGTTTATTCTGCATTGACTGGACTTCTTAATCAGGAAAGTCACGTTTATTCCGCATTTACCCGTCTCAATCAGATATGTCAAGTTTGCTCTGCATTGCCCAAGGGTTTCACATCCAATTGTAAGACAACAAATTAATCTCTTGTTAGAGAGAAAGGAAGAGAAGATTAGCCAAAGGAATTCAGCTCTTTTGGGCAGACCAAAAGAGAAAGCAGCCACTTGAAGTCAAGGTCCAAGTGGCACAAAAGCCACCCAAAAGCAAAGAAATCACCTGTTCAAAGTGAAGAAATGTGGCAAGCGCCAACGACTTCTGGAGTTTCTATTTGACAATAAGCTGGTGTCCATTTATTGCAAAATCCCTTCTCTGGGAGGAATGGTTTTCAATATTGGGAAGCTCTTTTGGGTGACTCGGAGCAGAGGCTGGAACGGTGTTTGGATGGAGGATTAAAGAGAAGAACCTAGTGCCCTTTTTTGTTTCCTTTAATTTCGCGAGATTTTCCAGTTTACTGGGAGAACATGGATGGCCCTTCAAGGTGACTTCTCCTTTGCTGCCTTCGTTTTGGATCCTCATTACTTTTGGCGGTTCTTCATGGCTGGAGACTTGGGTTGACTTTGAAGAGACGGGACTGAAGCTGAGAAAGAGGTACGAGTTCTGATCCAAAGGGAAGGGAGGTGAGGAAAATGGGAGATTGTAATAATAATGCCCTTGCGCTTAAAAGTGTGTCCTTGAGCATTTAATCTGACATTAGTTCAGAGAGACCATTGGAGGGGAAAACAAGTCCAGATTGTGATGCCTTTCTTGCTGCAAAATGAGGAGGCCAGATCTTGAAACAGCAGAACAGAAAAGTTTGTGAGAGTTAAATTCCTGCGCCAGAAATGGAGCGAAAGCTTTGATTCAACAATAACCATATGCACATGTGAAGTTGATCAACCAAGTCAGGTCAGCCTCTTCAACAAGTTAAGGGAAACATCTTGAAGTGAAACGGAGAAGGTTTCATCAATCTGAAGTTTCCAAAGTTTGGGAAGATACTAAAGACTGAAACACTTCTGCTATTTAGTTAATTCAGGCATCATTGCTATCTAGAATGATGTGCAAATTGGTGAACATTGTATGCATTTGGTACTGTATATGGCTAAAGCAGGGATGGGTAATCCCAGGCCCGGAGGGCAGTTGCGGCCTTTTGGTCTCTTTTCTCAGGCCCACCTCTTGTCTCACCACCCCATCCTTCCATTCCTTCCTTACCTCCCTCTTTCTCCTTCCTTCCTTCCTTCCCTTCCACCCTTTTGTCCTTCTATCCTTTTTTTCCTTCCTCCTTCAATCCTTACCTTACTTCCTTACCTCCCTTTTGTCCTTCTTTTTCCTGCCTCCTTCCATCCTTCCTTTGCTCCCTCTTTCCTCCCTCCCATCTCTCCCTCTTTCTCCTTCCTTCCTTACCTCCCTCTTTCTCCTTCCCTCCCTCCCTCCCTCCCTCCTCCCTCCCTTCTCTTTTTCCTACCTCCTTCCATTCTTTACTTCCATCCTTCCCTTTTGTCTTTCCTTCCTTCTCTCTTTACTTCCTCCTGGGAGATGTTTTTCTGGGAGAAGAGAAGTTTCAACATCTTAAAAGGTGTCCCATTGAGGTGGGAGGGGGAAAAACTGACTTTTTGCTGCTCTAGAGACCAGGTCACAAGGAAGCAATGGGTTCAAATGGCAAGGAAAGAGATTCAACTGAAAAGATGAGTAAGGACTTCCTGGAGAGTGGCACAGGCTGCCTTGGAGTGTGGTGGAGTCTCCTTCTCTGGAGGCTTTTCCACAGAGGCTGTCTAATGGGAGTGCATAGCAGGGGGTTGGACTGGATGACGTTTAGGGGTTTCGTCCAGCTCTAGGATTCTATATCAGGAGTAGGCAATATGAGTCTAATGGGTACACTTTTTTCTCTCCCATCCACCATCTCATCCTGACTAAGGATGCAGATACTCTCACTGAGTGACTTTGCAAACTTCATGGCTACTCAATACTATGCAAGCTTGCTCATTGCAACATCCGCACTTTCTCTAAGACAAGTGTTTTTTCTTCCTCCCACCCTGGAGATCATTCCACAGGGATATATATACATTCCACCTGCTTCACTACCTCTACACAGAGACCCTCTGTGATTGATTTTGTAAACTTCATGGCTACTCAATAGTATTCAAGCAGGCTCATTGCAACATTCATACTTGCTTCAAACAGACAAGGGTTCTTTCTCCCATCCTGGACATTATTCTACAGATACACACACTCCACTTGATTCTCTACCTCTATGTAGATATCCTCTGTGATTGACTTTGCAGCTGCATGGCTACTCAATACTATCAAAGCTTGCTAATTGCAACATTTGCATTTGCTTTAAACAGACACAGGTTCTTTCTCCCACCCTGGACATCATTCCACGGGGATATATATACCCCACTTGCATCACTACATCTATGCAGAGATCCTCACTGATGGACTTTGCAGCTTCATGGCTCCTCAATGCTAATCAGGCTGGCTAATTGCAATGTTCACACTTGCTTCAACAAACAAGGGTTCTTTCTCCCACCCTGGACATTATTCCACAAGGATATATATACACTCCACTTGTTTCACTGCCAATAGAACCTCTGAAGATGCCATTTAGCCACAGATGCTGGTAAAACATCAGGAGAGAATGCTACTGGAACATGGCCATATAGCCTGCAAAACTCACAGAAACCCAAACAGAAACCCAACCCAAAGTGCAGGGAAATCCCTCCTTTAGGAGGGATTTCCCTGCACTTTGAGGAAGCTTGGAGTGGAGGTATGGGTTCACATCTCAGCATCTCAATGTGGCTCGGTCTCTGAAGGAAGCACCAGCTGCTCCTGAGTGGATGTGTCACATAAAGTTTTACTGCGTCGCAATCTCAAGTGCTTTCTGGAAAGGCAACAGAGATCCAGGGGGGAAAAAGACCTCCCCATATAAGGAGCCGAAAGAGTCCCATTAGAGAAAAGGAGGAGGTTTGCTGTGTCTCTGTGTGGGTTCGGGGACCTCAAGGATGTGCCACAATGCAACCCAAGAGCATTCCTGACTTCCAAAGAGGAGAATTGTTGCTGTTTCTCTCTGTCTGCATCAAAACATCCCCTCTCTCTCTGAGCTCAATGGATTAATATCTTAACACAGTGCCAAAAAACCAGCCTGGACTTATTATGCAAATGGAAAAGTTTTACATCTTCTTTTGTTTTGCGGGTCTCGGGTCTGACAATGGCAGATGTGTGGAAAGACAGAGCTTTTTTCTGCATGCCAGGTTGCTTTCATCCGCTCTGGGATTTAGTCTGAACCTAATTCAGAATCATATCAACCAACTGGGAAATGCCCCGTCTGACAGCAATGGTTTTAAGGGCCATATTGGGAGCATTCGAGGGATTTGGGCAGGAAGAAAAGTGGAAGACAATAATCTTTAAGTATCAGTGTATTATTATTATTAAGTTGGGTACCTGGCGTTGCCCAGGTTATTTGAAAAAGTCATTTTAATTGTACAAAATGCATAAGGCTGTGGGTGAACTATAACTTCCATCATGCTAGGTTAACCCCGAAAAACTCCATCAGTACTTCAAGTTTGTCATGTCGGGCAAGTTTGCTCCAGATGCATCATAGGTGAGGTTCAGTGTGCTCTCTGGCTACAAGGTAAACTACAGCTCCCACTATGGTGACTCAAACCCCTCCAGTAGGTTGAGTTAGTCATGGGGGTTCTGTGTGCCAAGTTTGGTCCAGGTACATCATCGGTGGAAGTCACAATTTCTCTGGTTGTGGATGAACTACAACTCCAAGAAAGGAAGGTCGGTTCCCCCCAAGCCCTCCAGTAATCAAATTTCTGTATATCAGATATATGTGCTAACTTGGTCCAGGTCCATCGGTGTTTGTGTTCACAGTGCTCTCTGGATGTAGGTGAACTACAATTTCCCCAAAACAAGGTGACATTTCCCCCAAGACCTCCAGCATGTTTTGCTGGTCATAGGGGCTCTTTGTGCCAAGTTTGGTCGAATTCCATCTTTAGTAGAGTTCAGAGTGCTCATTGATTGCAAGTTAACTATAAATCCCAGTACCTACAACTCCAAAATGTCCAGGCCAATTCCTCTCAAAACCCACCAGTATTCAAATTGGGACATATCAGGTATGCATGCCAAGATTGGTCCAGATGAATCATTGTTTGGGTTCATAGTGCACTCTGGAAGTAGGTGAACAACAACTCCTATAAATCCCTCCAGTATTTTTGCAGATCATAGGGCTCTGTGTACAAAGTTAGTTCCAGGTCCATCCTTGGTGGAGTTCAGAGTGCTCTTAGATTGCAGGTGAACTATACAACCCAGGACCCACAACTCCTATAAATCATGGTGAATTCTCCCAAAACTTCTCTAGTATGTTCAGTTGCTGATCAACTCACACACATATATATTTTCATTTTTATTATGTGTATAGATTACTATTCACAATGAATGAGTCTTAGAATCTGGTAGTGTAGAGACAGGGACCTCACCGAAAGATCTTCTAGCTCTATAGGGCCCATAGATGTGGTCCTTCAAATATCCTAGATCCATGATATATGGGACTTTATCTCCATATATCATCTTTCTTGGGCAATACCTTAAACTCTCAGTTCAATCTATAAGAAAAGAAACAATTGCAATTATACACAAGGAGGAAGCTTTGCATGCTAACAGATTGGCAGCAGGTGCCTTCAACTCTCTTTGGTTGGAGGCTTTGAAGCTGGAGTCAGAGGTCCAGCTAGATGGCCTTTGGGGTCCCTTTCCAGCCATCTGATGAAAGGCTTTGGATGAAAGGGTCCAAAGAGACTGTGGTGTGGATAATGGGCCCGTAATGGAGCAACGCAGAATGTCACATGGGGTCAGCAATTATAAGACGGTACAGACAGACAAACAGACAGACTAGATGGAATAGATAGGATAAAGAGAAGAGAAGGATGAATAAATAGAATGGTGGATGGATAGAATGGCAGATGGATGGATGGATAGATAGAATACATAGCTAGCTAGCTAGAATAGATAGGATAGGATAGATAGACAGATGGATGGAAAGATGGATGGATAGTTAAATAGAATGGTAGATAGATGGATAGAATGGTAAATGGATGGATAGATAAATTGGCTCATTGGTCTAGCGGTATGATTCTTGCTTAGGATGGATGGATAGATGGAATGATGGATGGATAGATAGAATGGTAGATGATAGACAGACAGCAACAACTTGGGAACACCTGGAAATGTCACAAGGATTAGAACTTTGCAACAATTAGGATTAACATTTCCACCCAACCAAATGTGGAATCTTGGACCTATGGCTTTTAACAACATTTAAACCAGCTTTACATTTGACTTTTTCCTTGCTCTTTATAACAACAATGGATTTTGGGAGGCTGCTGGTTCAAAATGGTAAAGAGTGAGGGTTTCCTCTTCTTTTTCTTCTCCCCTTTCCTTTCGCTGCTGGAGAAATAAACCGCTTCCTTTGTGCTCCCTCCTGTACTTGCATTTTATCCTCCACCTGATGGTCGTAAAGGCTTCAGGATACTTTATCTTTTTACAAGTTGGAAGGAAGGGGGAAAGAAAAAGGCACACTTTGGAATGTGCCCCCTTTTCCTCCAAGGAACACAGGCATGTTGAACAGGGCCAATTCTCTCCTCTTCCTTTCTCAGTCGGGAAGTTTTTAGCAGCATCAGCATTGGGACCACAACAAAGAAAATATGGGAAAATTCCAGCAATTTATTTATTTATTATTTAAAACATTTATATTCTGCCCTTCTCACCCCGAAGGGGACTCGGGGCGGAGAACAACATCCAAACGGCAAACATTCAATTCTGGGACATGAATTCATTATATGGATACATAAACATTTAAAACATTTATCTTAGCATTAAAAAACACTGTTTAAAACCATCTCGATCATCTGTGTCAAATCTAATTGGCCTGGTAAAGTTTCCTATCTCTGCTTTATTGCACTGTCCCAAAAGCTTGGTCCCACAGCCAAGTTTTTACCATCCTTCTGAAGGATAGGAGGCAGGGGGCTGATCTAATTTCACCAGGAAGAGAGTTCCATAGCCAGGGGAAATCACCAAGAAGGCCCCCTCTCTCTTCCACGCCAATCCTGCCTGTGACAATGGCAGGACAGAGAGCAGGGCCTCCTCGGAGGATCTTAATCTCCATGATGGTTTATAAGAGGAGATGCATTTGGACAGGCAAATTGGGCCAGGGCCATTTAGGGCTCAAGCAAAACAGAGAAAATAATGCAATACAACCTAAGCGTGAAGCAGATAAAGTTAAACAACAGAGAAGAGCAGAAAGCAAATGCATACTCTGAGTCATACCTCCTCCATGCTTGATGCTTTCAGAATTGACTGATTTCAGGTCCTTGCCTTCCTCTGAGGCCGAGAGAATGTAGCCTTCAGGGTTTACAGAGTTAGGCTGCCAGTTCAGTTCCAGGAGCCTTTTTGTGTTTATTCTGCATTATCTGAACTTAACTGGGTCATCGTAACCAGATTTGTTTGTTGTATCAGAAGTGAATTGCAAATACACAAGCAAAGTTAAGAACTTGGCTTTGTACTAGATTTCTTACGACCAGAAGCTGGCCATTTGGAATGCCTCTGGTGTTGCTGTGAGAAGGTCCTCCATTGTGCATGTGGCAGGACTCAAGCTGCATTGTAGTAAGTAGTCTGTGGTTTGCTCTTCTCCATACTTGCATGTCGCAGACTCCACTTTACAGCCCCATTTCTTAAGATTGGCTCTGCATCTTGTGGTGCAAGAGCGCAGCCTGTTCAGCACCTTCCAAGTCGCCCAATCTTCTGTGTGCACAGCCACTGATTGAGGTTTGGGTGGTGCAGTACCAGCTAATCAGTATAATTTGTCCAGTGGTGTAGGGCGTAGACATCCTGTGATAATGTGGCATGCTTCATTAAGGGCCATATCCACTGTTTTAGCATGGTGAGATGTATTCCACACTGGGCATGCATATTCAGCAGTAGAGTAGCCAAGCACAAGGATAGATGTCTTCACTGTGTCTGGTTGTGATCCCCAGGTTGTGCCAGTCAGATTTCGTATGATATTATTTCTAGCACCCACTTTTTGCTTGATAGTCAAGCAGTGCATTTTATAAGTCAGAGCACGGTCCAGAGTAACTCTCAGGTCTTTTGGTGTGCTGCAGTGTTCCAGTGGGATTCCTTCCTAGGTAATCCTCAGCGCTTGAGATGCTTGTCTGTTCTTAAGGTGAAAAGCACACATTTGCATTTTAGATGGATTAGGTATCAGCTGGCTTTCCCTGTAATAGGTAGTAAGAGCACCTAAAGCTTCAGAGAGCCTCTGTTCAACCATTTCAAAGCTCCTTGTTTGAGTAGTGATGGCACAATCATCAGCGTAGATAAAACTTTCTGTTCCTTCTGGCAGTGGCTACTCATTTATGTAAATGTTGAACATTGGTGGAGGGGGCACACTCCCCTGAGGCAGGCCATTTTTTCTTTCTTGAATAAATAAGACAGGCTCATTCTGTATTATCTGGACATCACCAAATCTTCTTGACCAGATCAGTCACAAACTAGACTTAAATTGCTCTTCTTGATTAAATACATTGTTTATTTTGCATTCAACAGTCTTGACTAGATAAGACAGATTTGTTCAGCATTAGCTGGACTTCACTGGGTCTCCTTGATCAGGAGAGTCTGGTTCATTCCGCATTGCCTGGACTTCTTGATCAGGAAAGTCACATTTATTCCGCATTAACCCTTCTCAATCAGATATGTCAAGTTTGCTCTGCACTGCACAGGGTTTTCGCATCTAATTGTAACCTAACAAACCAATCTCTTATTAGAGAGAAAGGAAGGGAAGATTGACCAAAGAAATGCAGCCCTTTTTCGGCCAACCAAAGGAGAAAGCAGCTGCCTGAAGCCAAGACCGAGTGACACAAAACCCATCGGAGAAGCCACCCAAAAGCCAAGAAATCACTTGCATGGTTGACCTCTGAAGTAAAGGAAGGAAAGAGGGTCAATACATTCTGTTTTGTGGCCACCCATGTTTAGTTTCAACGGTAAAGATACTACTGCGGAGATGCTATTTGACGAATCATGCCAGATGAAGGATCTCTCTCTCTCTCTCTCTCTCTCTCTCTCTCTCTCTCTCTCTCTCTCTCTCTCTCTCAGCGCTTTGGAGCATTCCAGCACAGATGCTCTCAGTCAGGAAAAGGCTGCTTCGTCTGCTCAGCATCTCATTCCCCAGTTTCCCAAGTGGTTCCACATGTGGAGAAGCCTTTTCCCAGGCTCCCACTTATGCACAGAGCCTCGGGCTTCAAAGGAACCCCCAAAGGCCATCTGGTCCACCCCTATTCTGCCATTAAAAGAATAACAGAGCCATAGACTTCTAAGGGGTCCCCAAACACCATCTAATTCAACCCCATTCTGCTATTAAAGGAATAATTGACCAAAGGCATCCACAAAGACCATCTAGTCCAACCCCATTCTGCTGTTAAAAGAATCCTTGACCAAAGGGACCCCCCAAAGGCCATCTAGTCCAACCCCATTCTGCCGTTAAAACAATCATTGACCAAAGGGACCCCCCCAAAGGCCATCTAGTCCAACCCCATCCTGCCATTAAAAGAATCACAGAGTCATTGGCTTCTAAGGGCCCTCCAAAGGTCATATAGTCCTATCCCATTTTGCCAGACAGAACTAAATGCCCGTTGGAGTTCCATTTCAGCTCTTGTGATTCCATTAACCTTATTTGTCTCAATGTCCCTTTGCTTGAGAAGCGGAGATTATCCAGGCTTGTGCAATCTTCCACTGGAATAACGGAAAGTATATCAAGCATCTTCCTTCCTTCCCTTTCCCTCTGATCATCTCCAGCTGGGGCAGATGGATTCAGGATTTGGTTGTTTTTTGGTTGTTTTTTGCATGTGCCTGTCTTAAATAGAGAGGCAAACCATATCCAAACAGACCCAAACAAAATTCCTCCTAATGATCTCAGTCAATAACTTCTGAGTTCTTCCTTTTGGTTAATATCTTTTTCTTACTCGTATCCAAACAATGTTCTTCTTCTCTGACTTAAGCCCAGCATTCTTCCCTTCAGCCCTTTCTCTTACTTGAATCCAAACAATGTTCTTCCTAATGTTTTGGTGAACGTTTCATTGGAATCGGACGGTTTTCTCTCTGGTCTTTTGGAGCGATAGAAAGGAAGTCGGCTCCATCTTCTCCATCCCTTGAAGATGACTGCCTCCTTTCTCCGTCCTCTCCAAGCTGAAAGAGGAGGCAGGTAAACAACTCCAACTGGGACGCTTCGTCACCTTTGGGTGTTTCCACATTGAGGGCTAATTGCTTTTGGCAACCGGTGCGGGAGAAAGAACAACCGACCCAATCAGTGACTCAAAGGAATGGCTTTCCTTGCATTGGGCCTCCCGACCCGTTGGCATGGCAGGAGAATTGAGGTAAATATAAGTTGCTGTGAGTTTTATGGGCTGTCTGGCCACGTTTCAGAAGCATTCTCGCCTGACATTTCACCCACATCTATGGCAGGCATCCTCAGAGGTTGTGAGGTCTGTTGGAAACTAGGCAAGTGAGGTTTAGATATCTGTGGAATGTCCAGGGTGGGAGAAATAATTCTTGTCGGTTTCAGGCAAGTGTGAATGTAGCAATTAGCTTTGAGTAGCCATGAAGCTGCAAAGTTAATCAGTGAGGGTATCTGCATAGAAGTAGTGAAGCAAGTGGAGTGTATATATCCCTGTGGGATGATGTCCAGGGTGGGAGAAATAATCCTTGTCTGTTTGAAGCAAGTGTGGATGTTGCAATGAGCAAGCTTGAATAGCATTGAGTAGCCATGAAGCAGCAAAGCCAATCAGTGAGGGTCTTTGAATAGAGGTAGTGAAGCAAGTATGGATCTCCCTCCCCCTCTCCCCATCCATCCATCCATCCCCTGTGGAATAATGTCCAGGGTGGGAAAAAGAACCCTTTTCGTGTGAAGCAAGTGTTCATGTTGTTGGGCGAGTGAGGTTATTACCAAAAGACCCTCCTCATAATGTACAGCAGAGTAACTTAGCAGCAGAAGCATGACCCGGTACCAGTAGCCCATAGTGATAAAAAGAACAAAAAACACACAGACCAATGTTATCTCTTCCATAAGAGGCTTTACATTATAGCAAAATAATATGGTTGTACTACTTACAAGAACAAGGTTTCCATAACACAAATAAAGTTCTTTACACTACCTTCTTTGCTTCCATGCTGAGCTTCTCTCTCGTGCAGATAAACAGCTTTGCTCTCACAGAACCTCTTCTCACACCAAAGTTACACAGGAGCTTCACACAGTAGCTTTTTACACACAGCAGCCTTCATACACAATAGTCTTCAACCTGGGGCTTCTCAGACCGAAGCTTCTCACACACAAGCCTGCTCACACCAGGGCCTACCTCACATTGAGGCAAACTAACACTGGAGCCTTCTCATACTGAGGCCTCTCACACTGAGGCCTCTCTCACATTGAGGCCTTTTCATACTGAGGGCAACTAAAACAGAGGCCTTCTCATACTAAGGCTTACTAACACACTGAGGTCCTTCTCCCACAGAGACCTATCACAGACTGAGGGCTACTAAGCTACAGGCACACACACACCTGCTTATAGAACTACAGCTTTTGCTGAGTCATTGCATCCATTTAACCCTTTCAGTGCTTAACTCACATTTTTGTAATGATAAATATCTAGTTAATTTTTAATATTTTTGACATATGTTGCAATGAGCAAGATTGAATAGCATTGAGTAGCCATGAAGTTTGCAAAGTTAATCAGTGAGTGTCTCTGAATTGATGTAATGAAGCAAGTGGATTGTGTGTGTGTTTATCTGTGGAATGTCCAGGGTGGGATAAAGAACTTTTCTCTGTTTGAGGCAAGTGTGAATGTTGCAATTGGACACCTTGGTTAGCACTGAATGGCCTTGTAGCTTCAAAGCCTGGCTGCTTCCTGCCTGGGGGAATCCTCTGTTGGGAGGTGTTAGCTGGCATTGGTTGATTCTTGTTTGGAATTCTCATTTTTTCTGAGTGTTCCTCTTTCTTTACTGTCCTGGTTTTAGAGTTTTTAAATACTGATAGCCAGATTGTGTTCATTTTCATGGTTTCCTTCTGACCGTTGAAATAGCCCACATGCTTCTTGTGGATTTCAATGGCTTCTCTGTATAGTCTGACATGGTGGTTGTTAGAGTGGTCCAGCATTTATGTGTTCTCCAATCATATGCTGTGTCCAGGTTGGTTCATCAGGTGTTCTGCTATGGCTGACTTCTCTGGTTGGATTAGTCTGCAGTGCTTTTCATGTTCCTTGATTCGTATGCTGCTACATTTGGTGGTCCCAATGCAGACTTGTCCACAGCTGCATGGTATACACTAGACTCCTGCAGAGGTCAGAGGATCCCTCTTGTCCTTTGCTGAGCGTAGCATTTGTTTGATTTTCTTGGTGGGCCTGTAGATAGTTTGTAGGTTGTGTCTCTTCATCAGCTTCCCAATGTAGTCAGTAGCTCCCCTGATGTCTGGTAAGAACACCCTTCCTCTGAGTGGATCTTTGACTTGACTCTCGTGGCTTGTTCTTGGCCTTGCAGCTCTTCTGATGTCTGTGGTGGAGTCTCCATTCGCCTGTAGAGCCAAATGTAGCTGTTTCAGTTCACCTTGTAGGAGGAGATTCTTTTTTCACGGTCAGCCAGGGCTTTAATTGTGCTTCTTTTTTTGACTTGGGTGATTATTGGAGTTTTTATGTAGGTATCTATTTGTGTGTAGGTTTTATGTAAATTGTGTGGCCCAATTGTTGATTAGACAGGTACACTTTTTAAATAGAGAAGCACCCTAGATGTAAGAAATCCTAAGAGTTGAAGATGGGACTGGATCAGGCACTTTTAGGGTATTATCGAAGGCCCAATGTTTTGACCTGGAAACAGCAGGGTTTGGGATGGTTTTGAACTCTCAATCTGATTTTGGGTCCCGTTCAAGGTGCCTTACGTTGAAATGCCAACCCCGTTTTATAATTCCTAGCATGTCGGTTTCGCACCCGATTGAAGGCTTGTCTTTGCAAGCCTCGTTCTGATGCATCCTCCCGTATTGGTGCCCTCGGGGATCATGGATTTGCATGAATTAAAGACGAATTGGCTGCCTTTGAATGATCTTTGTGGACATCCCAAGATGCAGAATTAGATTTCCCCAGGCTGTCAAAATCATTGCCTTTTGGACTATAACATTCTGTGCCTTCATTTCCCTGCAGTGGTCCCAAAACAACCCGACCAGAAGATTAAATCCGAGGCTGAGAGAGCATGACTCACCTAATAGATTTCCAGAGTCGAGCAGGGATTCGAACCCAGGTCTCCAGAGGCCCCCCCCTCTCTATATATATTTATTCCAGGCAGGATAGGTGTGTGATTTCTAGTTTTCCTCCCTAAATATGCTGTGTGTTGGACCGATTGTCTCAGAGGCAAGTCAGAAAAATAAACCCATACAATGCAGAGTGTTTGTCAGTTATCAGCAGAGTGTAACTGAGCTGTCTGACTGGGTGCTGCTCATTGTTTAATAGGCATGTGCAAAACAATCAAAAAGCATCATAAGTCAGATCAGTTTCATTTTTTTTTCATGTCAGGAGCGACTTGAGGAACTTCAAGTTGCTTCTGGTGTGAGAGAATTGGCTGTCTGCAAGGATGTTGCCCAGGGGGACACCCGGATGTTTTACCATCCTGTGGGAGGCTTCTGTCATGTCCCCACATGGGAAGCTGGAGTTGACAGACAGGAGCTCACCCCGCTCCCCGGATTCAAACTGCCAACCTTTCAGTCAGCACTCCTGCCAGCACAAAGGTTTCATATAATTCATACCTACGACACGATATCAGATGCGCACGAGCTGGTTCGCACCAAAAATTAAGAAATTGAAACTTACCCCATACTTTTTCATTTTAGTTTTGCAAATCTTAGAAGGCTTTCAAAGTCAGTTTCATATTCAGTGCAAGGAAGTAAAGCTCAAAAAGCAAAGCCAAAAAAGGCTGCCTTTGTGCATTTTCCACCCATTTAACAAAGTCTTTGGTGCCAAAACAAAAGTTCCTGGTCTAGAATCGCTACTTTCAAAGTAAGAGCTACATAATTAAACAGAAAATAATTCTTTCAAACTAGGAACATACTTCCTTTCTTATTAAAAATGTTGTTTATAAAAACTTAGAAAATTCCCCAAAACTCTGTGGATAAGTGAAACGTTCTGATATTTGGTGGGCTAAGAGTGGCAAATGTGTTCTACCATTGTTGCGAGTTTCATCCCAATAGCTGTAAAAATGAGAAAGGAGCCCCTGAAGTTTCCCCAATTATAGTTATTATGCTCACGTGCAATTAATATAACAAAATAGTAACGAAATTTCATTATTCTTATTATAGTCATGAATTTTTCCCCTAACTATAGTTTAGAAACACTCAAGAAACAAACCCCCCTGTTTTGTAATGACTTTTGAACCATTTTTTTAAAATGGATCACACATCTCGACTGTTTAAGAAAACTCTGATTCAGTTTACATTCAAACTCACAGGAGGCCTTCAATCTTGATATGTTGCTCTGTGTACAAAACATACACACACAGATCAGGATTCCTTTATCTCCTATCAGTCGATGACATATACAATAATATACTCAATCAGCAACAGAGGTATGGCAAGAGATTTCACATAGCAAGAAGTAAGAGAGAGAATACACACTTCCTGTCCTTTTTTATGCCCATTGCTTGCTTGTTATCAGCCAGGGACAAAAGTGTATGCTGCAACCCTCGTCATGAATGTCACATGGTCATGTCCCATAATATAATTATGAAGGGAAAACAGAATGTTGGTGGACAGGAAAAGAGATTGAAAGATGGGCTTAAAACCAGCCTTAAAAACTGTGGCATAGACATCGGAACTGGGAAGCCCTGGCCCTTGAGTGCTCTAGATGGAGGTCAGCTGTGACCAGCAGTGCTGCAGAAGTCAAAGAGGCACGAATTGAGGGTGAAAGGGAGAAACGTGTCAAGGAAGGAGGTGCATCAAGTTGACCAGGACCATTATAACTGCTATTGTTTTGTTATTATGTGTTATTGGGCTTGGCCTCATGTAAGCCACCTTGGGGAGATGAGTGCAGGGTATAAATAAAGTTAATAAATAAATAAATAAGTTATACATCACCAACCACTTAATCATTCAGCAGGTGTGTGTTACTTGTTGTGCGAGTATGATGGCCTTCCAAGTGTAGTGTCTTGGTGGTAGATACATAGGTGACTCTGGAGTCCTATTCTTGACCTGCATTTTCTTCTACAGTGAGGACATTGGTTTCCAGGTGGAATGCGGTCCCTGTCAACTTGATGCACCTCCTTCCTCTTGACACATTTCTACCTTTCACCCTTCATTCGTGCCTCTTTGAATTCTGCAGCACTGCTGGTCACAGCTGACCTCCATCTAGAGCACTCAAGGGCCAGGGCTCCCCGGTTCTCGGTGTCTATGCCACAGTTTTTAAGGCTGGTTTTAAGCCCATCCTTCAATCTCTTTTCCTGTCCACCAACATTCTGTTTTCCCTTCTTGAATTGGGAGTAGAGTATCCTGTTTCCTCAAAAATAAGACCCATAAAATAAGCCGTAGCAGGATTTCTAAACGTTTGCTCAATATAAGCCATACCCTGAAAATAAGACATAGTGATAGGTGTGGCTATGCAGTGTACAAGGTCGGCTCCCCCTGTCAGGTCCCAGTCATTCTGTGCCTGCTGCAAGCAGAGGCAGAGAGGGAGAAATAGAAAGTGAAAGTCTCATCTGTGAAGTGAGGAGCAGGACGCTTTGCTTTAGGTACAGTATTGTGTGTCTGCAGGGAGAAGAAGTAAAGCTGTGGTTGCTGTTTTACTCAGCACTGTGGGTCTCTCTCCCCCAGCACTGACCAGCAACAATCTGTAGGTCTCTCTCACCCCACACAAATACTAGGGGATAGGGAAAAAGCTTCAGTAAGGAGTCTGCTACTGAGCCCAGAGAGATCATCCCATAAATGCAGATTGATGTGCCATCTGTATTCTGTATACCTTAATAAAGAGGAATGTTTGTATGTATGTATGTATGTATGTATGTGTGTGGAGGGCGGAAGGGCGGATATGTGGCAGCTATTTGCATAAAGTCCTTTGATTGGCCAGCCTCGCCACTCCAAAATTCTAAGGCACCAGACAGAGGGCATTGATTGCCACTGATTAGCCAGCATCCAGAATCCAGGCCTCTAAATTCAAACAACAGAATTTCTTCCCACTGAGGGGAAAAATGCACCATCAACATTCCCTCCCCACTTGGCTCTGTGAAAACAAAATGGATTCCTGTTTTCTCCTCCCCCTCAGCTTTTAGAAAACGGCTGCCTGCCATTCCGCCTTTTAAAGTTACCAATTACCAGCAGAGCAGGCCAGAACATTACAGGCCCCAAAAGAGAGTTTAGGACAGGTTGGGCTACGAATGATGGGATTTGCACTACCTTCACCCAATTCACTTCCCAGAAAACACTGTAGCCCCTACAAATCACAAACCAGGCCCAAAATTTGCAGTAAGGCTTCATTAACTTGATTTTCCTGACTAGGCCTCAGTTAATGGGACATGGTTGTATGGCCAGGCCCCAAAAGAGAGTTTAGGACAGGATGGGCCACGAATGATGGGATTTGCAGTACCTTCACCCAATTAACTTCCCAGAAAACACTGCAGCCCCTACAAATCACAAACCAGGTCCAAAATTTACAGTACGGCTTCATTAACTTGATTTCCCTGACTAGGCCTCAGTTAATGGGACATTGTGTATGGCCTGAATTAACAGTAACCAACCTTGGCACACTGAGCCCCTATGACCCATGATTCATTCTACTGCAGTTTGGAGTAGGGAGGACCATGGATGATGGGACTTGAAGTACCATCACAGGTTATGAGATTTGTAGTACTTTCAAACTCTTCATTCCCCACAGACCAAGGCGGCCCTGAACCACAAGACCAAACTTGGCACACAGTACCCCCATGACCCACACTCCATCCTACTGCAGTTTAGAGGAGGATGGACCATGAAGGATGGGATTTCAAGTACCTCCATTCACTTCCCAAGCCCGCTGCGACCCTCATCCAGTGCATAATCATGACCACACTTGGCACAAAAAGCCCCCATGACCCAATGGACGTCCTGATGCAGTTCGGAGGGCGGACCACGGATGATGGGACTTGAAGTACCTCCACTCATTGCACCAGACCATTGCCAACCTCATCCAAATACTGATCAAGACCAAACTTGGCACACAGAGCCCCCATGACTCATTCTACATTCTGGTGCAGTATTGAGGAGGATGGACCACGAATGATGGGATTTGAAGTACCTCCACTCATTTCCCAAGACTGCTGCGACCCTCATTCAATGACTAATGAAGACCAAACTTGGCACACAAAGCCCTCATGACCCACTCTACATCCTGGTGCTGTTTGGAGGGGGATGGACCATGGATGACGGGACTTGAAGTACTTTCACTCACCTTCTGAGACTACTGCGACCCTCATCCAATGAATGATCAACACCAAACGTGGCACTAAGAGCCCCCATGACCCACTCTACATCCTGGTGCTGTTGGGAGGGGGATGGACCATGGCCAATGGGACCAGGGGCGGACCAAGCTTTTCCCGGGGGGATCGCAAAAAATTTGTTTGCGCCCCCCCCCCAGTGCACGTGCGCCAATCTGCGCATGCGCACTGGCTCCAAAGTGGGAGCCAGTACGCATGCGCCGACCTTTTCGCGCATGCGCAAAAAGGTCCGCGCATGCAGTAGCGTGGTCGGAGCGCCCCGGGCTGCCTATCAAAGACACGGCGCGCGGCGGGTGACGTCACCCCTCCCCGGTGACGTCGCCCTACGCACCGGCTTCCTCCGCCTAATGGACGAACCGGCCCTGAATGGGACTTGCAGTAGCTTCACTAACTTCCTGAGACCACTGCAAGCCACATACACATCTAATAGGAACCAACCATGGCACACAATGCCTTCCTCAAATAACCCGGGCACCGCCGGGTCCACAGCTAGTACTTAATAAAAAAAACAAGACATCCCCTGAATATAAGCCATGGTGTGTCTTCTTGAGGAAAAATAAATAGAAGACAGTGTCTTATTTTTGAGGAAACACGGTAACTGCTTTAGGAGACGGTGATCTTTGGGCATTCAGGCAACATGGCATTCAGTCCAGCGGAGTTGATGGTGTAGGAGCATCGCTTCAATGCTGGTGGTCTTTGCTTCTTCTTCCTGCACACTGACATTTATCCAATTGTCTTCCCAAGAGATTTGCAGGATTTTTCAGAGGCAATGCTGATGGAATTATTCCAGGGGTTGAGTGTGATATCTGTAGACCACGGGTGCTCACACTTTTTCAGCATGCGAGCTACTCTTAAAGCAACCAAGTCCAAAAGATCTACCTGCCCCCGCCGCCGTGCTGCGCGGGGGATTGCAGGAAGGAGAAAGCACGAGGTGGGGCATCCAGAGGGAGCGCTCCGCCCTGCCTGTCTCGCCGGCAACGGAGGCTGCACAGCTGCTTCTGGACGAGAGAGAGACAGGGCGCTCCCTCCAGAGGCTCTGCCTCGTGCTTCCTTCTTCCTGCAATGCCCTGCAGGCGAAAGAAGCACCGCGAGAGCGGAAGTTAGCAGGAGCGCGCGTGTGTGTAGGGTGTGCGCGGGCATAGCAGGAGCGCCCCATCCGGCTGGTGAGGCCCGAATATCACCTGGAAGAGGGCCGAAGATCTACTAGTAGCTCCCGAGCTACCTAATGAGCACCCCTGCTGTAGACAATCCACATATAACATATAACAGGAAAATAGCTTTTTTTTTTACAAGTACCTTGGTCTCCCAACGGATGTCCCGATCCTCAAACACTCTCTGCTTCGTTCGGAAAAATTCTGTACTCACAGAGATCAGGTAGGGTTGTATTTCAGTGTCAATGTTAGGGTTGCCACTTTTTGATATAAGAAATAAAAGACATTTACCTAAAAATATGGGATTTTTCACAAAAATAAGGGACAATTAATAAAAACTTGAAAATTAAACGTTAGGCAACCCTTTTGATGCAGCCTTAGCTTTTTCAGCTGCGACATCACACTGTTGACTGATCTTTAGACTGGGGTCTAACAGAAGCCTCCTTTCGCATGCATTCAGGGCAATATCATCTACTTAGGCCATTCTACAAGAAGGCACAACCCAAGCCCTCCCGACAGATGCCCGTCTGGCTCAAAAATCCTCAAGAGACCCCCACCCGCCCCTCAGCCCCGGTGTGGCTGTGATTTGTGTGCCTGGCAGGGGGTCACCTTCCTTCCTCTCCCAGCCGTCAACGGTGAAGGCGGCCCCGCGCTCGAGGTGAGCAAGGGCACGGCAGACCTGGCTCTGGGTCTCCATGATCAGCAGCTTCCTGCGGGCCCGCATCTCCCCGCGCCACATCTGCAGCTCCCTCAGACCGCTCATCAGCAGCTCCATGAAGACCGGCAGGCCTCCTCCTCCCTCTTCCTTTTCCTCCTCCCCCCCCCGGGAGAAGGGCTCTTGGGAAATTGAGTCCCGCCCAAAAGGGCCACGCGTGCTTCTTAATCAAGAGGAGGCAGCCTTGGACTACAATTCCCGGCCTCGCGCGTGGAGACAAGAGGAAATGGGAGGAGCCAAAAGGGGTAGCAGGATGGAGGAGGAGGAAGAAGGAAGTATGTGTGTGTATGTACTGGCCCAGCCTGTCAATACGGGACAGGAGCTGAAAATAAGGGACACAAAATTTGGGGCCGGAATAAGGGACATCCCGTAGAATCAGGCAGTGTTTCCCAACCAGTGTGCCGGGGCGCACTAGTGTGCCGTGAGCGATCATCAGGTGTGCCATGGGAAATTGGAACCTCCAGGAAGGGGGGGGGGAGAGTCTAGTGTGTTGAAGTATAAAAACCCTAAGAAACCTACCTCGATAAAGGCACAAAATTACAAACAACCCCCCCCCCCACCCGTTGTCTACTTGGTCTCTCCCTCTCCATGCAGTGGGAAGGCCCGCCTCCCTTTCCCCAAGTAGAGACCTCCTCTTGCCTCCTGGGGGTTCTGTGTGGGAAGTTTGGCCCAGTTCTATCATTGGTGGGGTTCAGAATGCTCTTTGATTGTAGGGGAAATATAAATCCCAGCAACTACAACTCCCAAGTGTCAAGGCCTATTTCCCCTGAACTCCATCTGCGTTCATATTTGGGCATATTGAGTATTCATGCCAAGTTTGGTCCTGATCCAACATTGTTTGAGTCCACAGTGCTCTCTGGATATAGGTGAACTACAACTCCAAAACTCAAGGTCAATGCCCACCAAACTCTTATAGCATTTTCTCTTGGTTATGGGAGTTCAGTGTGGGAAGTTTGTGTCTTTCTGCCATTCCTGCCAGGATATCTATGTTGAGTTCATCGAAACAGGCCCAGGTTTCACACTGAGTGTATAAATACATTTTAAAAACATATTAACTATATGTATTACTGTGTTTATTAACTACGGGGTCATTTTGTGTCATTTTGGTTGGTGGTGTGCCCCAGGATTTTGCAAATGTAAAAAGTGTGCCGCGGCTCAAAAAAGGTTGGGAAACACTGGAATAAGGGACAGTTGGCAACCCTAATCAATATTGACTTTTGTGAGAGTGACCACATGTCCATTAGAATTATATTTTCCTTCAGTTTTACATATTATGGTTATAGCCAAAGCATTCCTGTCTAACAATGCCTTATCTCTCTAACATATATATCTGTGTCTATATGACCCCAGAGGCCAAAAAGTGTCACTCTGCAGCAAGAGGGCTATAAATAAAAAAGACCAAATGTGGATCTACACTGGAGAATGAATGCAGTTTGATCCCACTTGAACTGCGCTGGCTCAGAGCTATGGATCCCTGGAAGTTGTAGTTTCATCTAAGAAAGTTGTTTTGTTTTCTTGCAGTCTCTCCAGCTTCTGAGAAGGAGGATTTAAATGTATTTTTGGCTCGAAACGATGGTTTTATCAAATCCATGGTTCACAGTCCCCAAAGAATGTTGGGTTGACTAAATGAGGCGGTCAAAGGGAGAAGGATGTGTGGGTTGTGCTTTCGTTCCCAGCAAAACATGAATAACAAGACAAAGCAACACGCCGCAGCCTAAACCCCAAACCCAAATAGACACAGTTCGCTTGCCAGACTCAGTTCGCTCATCCCTTTAGGCGTTACGAGCGTCGAAACAGATGCCATGTTGCTTTTAATTACGGCTCAGCCCGCGTGCCAATGGGTCTAAATGGATATTATTATTATTGCTTTCCATAAACCTTTGGATTTGGAGACTGGGCTTCGAATCTCTGCCCCATTATGGAGATATAGTGGAGACATTGGACAAGTCACGCTATCTCAGCCTCCAAGGACAGCAATGGCAAAATGTTGCAGCAAATCTCAGATGGAGCTGTCAAAACATGGGGAAACAGCAAGCAAAATGAGTCCTCCTCAGGCTGTTCAATGCGTTCTTCCTCCTTTCAAAAATATTTTTGGAATCGCCTCTGTAAACCTTGCGGTTTCTCGGCCTTGCTCTCTATTTCTCAGCGGTCTCATTTGAGCTCCAACGCTGTCAGCACTCCCCGCAATGACTTCCTGGCCTGTTTCTTTATCTGGATTTTTTTAAAATATGGAAGTTGAGTATTGCAAACCTTTCTAACGTCTCGCAGATGGAAAACACAAGGCCGTTGTGGCAACCGAAAAAGAGTGGTGGAGATGGGAGAAATTATTAAAAACTTCAACAAGCAACAGTGGCGGAAATGGCCTCTTCTATGCAACTGCTGAACATTTGGAGGTCTCTGTGTTGCCAAAGACTTTCATAGCTGGAATCCCTGGGTTGCTGTGAGTTTTTTTTAGACTGTATGGCTATGTTCCAGAAGCATTCTCTCCTGACATTTCACCTGCATCTCTGGCTACTTACTTTATTTATTTACTGCATTTCTATGCTGCCTTTCTCAGCCCGAAGGTGACTCAAGGCGGCTTCAGGGGTTCTGTTGGCAGCGAGGCAATGGAGTGTATATGTCCCTGTGGAATAATGTCCAGAGTGAGAGAAAGAATCCTTGTCTGTGGATGTTGCAATTAGCAAGCTTGATTAGCATTGAGTAGCCTTGCAGCTGTAAAGTCAATCAGTGAGGTTATCTGCATAGAGGTAGCCTAGCTGTTGTTGCCTAGAGCAGTGTTTCCCAACCTTTTTTGAGCCGCGGCACACTTTTTACATTTGCAAAATCCTGGGGCACACCACCAACCAAAATGACACAAAATGACACTCTAACACAGTAATGCATATAGTTAATATGTTTTTAAAATGTATTTATACACTCAGTGTGAAACCTGGGCCTGTTTCGATGAACTCAACATAGATATCCTGGCAGGAATGGCAGAAAGACACAAACTTCCCACACAGAACTCCCATAACCAAGATAAAATGCTATAAGAGTTTGGTGGGCATTGACTTTGAGTTTTGGAGTTGTAGTTCACCTATATCCAGAGAGCACTGTGGACTCAAACAATGTTGGATCAGGACCAAACTTGGCATGAATACTCAATATGCCCAAATATGAACGCAGATGGAGTTCAGGGGAAATAGACTTTGACATTTGGGAGTTATAGTTGCTGGGATTTATATTTCCCCTACAATCAAAGAGCATTCTGAACCCCACCAATGATAGAACTGGGCCAAACTTCCCACACAGAACCCCAAGGAGGCAAGAGGAGGTCTCTACTTGGGGAAAGGGAGGCGGGCCTTCCCAATGCATGGAGAGGGAGATCAAGTAGACAACGGGTGGGGAGGGGGGTGTTTGTAATTTTGTGCCTTTATCGAGGTAGGTTTCTTAGGGTTTTTATACTTCAACACACTAGACTCCCCCCTTCCTGGAGGTTCCAATTTCCCACGGCACACCTGATGATTGCTCATGGCACACTAGTGTGCCCCGGCACACTGGTTGGGAAACACTGGCCTAGAGGCATCCTCTGTTTGGGTGGTGTTAACTAGCACTTGTTTGTTGTCTGGAGCTCCCCTGTTGCTGAGTGGTGTTCTTTATTTACTGTCTTGATTCTGGTATTTTTTTTTAATACTGGTAACCAGATGTTGTTCATTTTCATGGTTTCCTCCTTTCTGTTGAAATTGTCCACATTCTTCTTGTGGATTTCAATGTCTTCTCTATGCAGTCTGACATGACGGTTGTCGGAGTGGTCCAGCATTTCTGTTTCTTAAGTAATATTCAGTGTCCAGGTTGGTTCATCAAGTGCTCTGCTATAGCCTACTTCTCTGATTGAATTACTCTGCAATGCCTTTCATTCTTTGATTCATGTCTGGACAATGTTGCTGTGTTTGGGGGTTCCTATGTAGACTCATCCATAGCTGCATGGCATACCTTATGCCTGGAGTTTACCAGCGAACACTTCCCAAACAGAGGGTGCCTCTAGGCAACAACAGACTCCATTTATGCAGATAGCCTTATTGATTGACTTTGAAGCTTCATGGCTATTCAGTGCTCATCAAGCTTGCTCATTCCAACATTCACCCTTGCTTCAAGGTTTCTTTCTCCACCTTGGACATTATTCCTCAGGGATATATATTACACTCCACTTGCTTCACTACCTCTATGCAGAGACCCTCACTGATTGACTTTGCAGCTGCAAGGCCACTCAGTGCTATTTGAGCTGTGTCCAGGTTGGTTCATCAAGTGTTCTGCTATAGCAGACTGCTCTGGTTGAATCAGTCTGCAGTGCCCTTCATGTTCTTTGATTCGCACCTGCGTTTGGTGGTCCCTATGTAGTCTTGTCCACAGTTGCAATAGACTCCCACAGTGGTGAGAGGATCCCTCCTGTCCTTTGCTGAACATTTTTTGAATTTTCTTGGTGGGTCTGTAGATGGTTTGTAGGTTGTGTTTCTCCATCAGCTTCCCTATGCGGTCAGTGGTTTCCTTGATATGGCAAGAACACTTTTCCTCTGGGTGGATCTTTGTCTTGACTCTCGTGGCTTGTTCTTGGTCTTGCACCTTTTCTGATGTCTGCCGTTGAATACATACCCATTGTCCTGTAGAGCCCATTTGGAGGCCTGTTTCTTCCCATTTGTGTCCAAAAAAACAGATCGAAGCTTGCTTTTTCCAGGTCCGGGAACTGCAAATCCCAAGGCAAAGGGGAGCCAGGTTCTCTTCTGCCCAAAACAACTGGGCTTTCTTTCTCCCTGGATGAGATTCAGCGCCTTTCCGGAAAGCAAACAGTATCTACCTCCACCTTGGGATTCAAAGAAGGTGTTTGACAAAGACTTGCCTGTCTTTTTATTTATTTATAATCTGGATGAATGTAAGACATGTTAAGGCCTGAAACCAATCCTCGATCCATAGAGTTATCTGAAGCACTCCCTTCCTTCTATACCAGTGGTTCTCAACCTTCCTAATACTGTGACCCCTTAATACAGCTCCTCAGGTTGTGGTGACTCCCAACCATAAAATTATTTTTGTTGCTACTTCATAACTGTAATTTTACTACTGTTATGAATCGTAATGTAAATATCTGATATGCAGGATGTATTTTCATTCACTGGACCAACTTTGGCACAAATACCCGATATAGCCAAATTTGAATTGTGATGGGGTTGGGGGAGGTGTTGATTTTGTCATTTGGGAGTGGTAGTTGCTGGGATTTATAGTTAACCTACAATCAAAAAGCATTCTGAACTCCATCAACAATGAAATTGAACCAAACTTGGCACAAAGAACTATGATAAACAGAAAATACTGGAAGGGTTTGGTAGGCAATGCTCTTGAGTTTTGGAGTTGTAGTTCACCTATATCCAGAGAGCGCTGTGGACTCAAACAATGATGGATCTGGACCAAATTTGGCACAAATACTCAATATGTTCAAATGTGGACACTAGTGGAGTTTGGGGAAAATAGACGTTGACATTTAGGAGTTGAAATTGCTGGGATTTATAGTTCACCTACAATCAAAGAGCATTCTGAACTCCACTAATAATAGAATTGGGCCAAACTTTCCACACAGAACCCCATGACCAACAGAAAATACTGTGTTGTCTGATGGTCTTTGGCGACCCCTCTGACACCCCCTCGCGACCCCCCCCAGTACAGTTTAGAAGTCAGTCAGTACAATGTATGTAGTTGTCAGTATCAGAAGTCAGTCGTGTCAGTTTGCTACAGTGTGTAGTCAGTCTGTATTGAGTGAATGTTCAGTAATGTACGTATTAGAGAATGTTAGTCTGTATGCAACAAAGAAGAGACTGAAACAAAATGCTTTAGATAACTTATTGTTTAAACTCTCAACCAATAAGAAATGTATCAGTATGTTGAATACATGAATTTTGTAAGTAAATCAACTATTTTGCTTTTAACAAAAACTACCTATTTTTCGTGTCTTGAAAGCATGGGAGAGTAGATTTTTGGAGGGCAACTGAAATAACATGTCTGAAGATCTGCTATATATTTTGTGCATTGGCATATCTTTGTTCCTAACAGTTCAGAGAGATAACTTGGTATATCGGTCTAACAACTGAGGAGCCTAATTTGCCTTGCATGAATACTTGTGGATACCACTAAGGAGAAAATTCACTCAAACGAGTATTTACCTCTTCTCAGGAAGATTATACTTTACAAAAGGTTGGTATTATTCCAAATAGTGTGAATGCCAATTAATCTCCAAAAGGGTCACGCTTCCAAAAGGCTAGTCAAAGCCTTTCCAGGCGCTCTGCCTTTGAGGAGAGAACAACTGTTTCCATTTAGGAGCCAAAAGAGAAGGCCTGGTTTTGCTTTTCTATCAGAGATATTTCAAACAACCCCCCTTCTCTCTTTTGGTTCGTAACTTTCTCTAAGCTTCCTAATCCGGCCCTTTTCCTAAACATCTTGACAATGTCTCTTTAGTTGACAGGCAAGAACACTTGAGGCCTTTTTAGTGCCATTTCTTGGGGGGGAAGAGGGGTGTTTAAATGGAAATAACAGGCCTTTTCCCCTTCCTTTCCACCAGCCGCCAGATCTGGGCTGCCGTTTGGCTGCTTTCTGCCCTTCTTCGTGTTCTATGCGTTGAAATAAAAACAGAACTGTGCGCAAAATCGTCCCGAGTTAGGAGAGGCTACAGCGACAAGGATGGGGTGCTTTTCCTCCTTTGCTTGGGCTGCTTTGCCCAAACCGAGCAGCTGCTGTTATCAACTTCTGAATCTTGTCACAGAAAGAACCAGCCTCTTGGTTGTGAAAAGAAAAGAGAGTAGAGATGAATCCATATTTGGCGGTCTGCTCTGTCCCTAAATTGCTGTCACCTCTCCAGGGAGCTTGAAGTAAAGATCCAGCTCAGTTTGTTCTCACTTTTGGCTTTGTTAACAGTCAGTCCGCCTTGTGCCTGCTCAGGGTAGCTTCGGCAACATGTCTTCTTCCCCCATCTTCCTTCCTTCCCTTCTTCCCTTTTCCTCCACCACTCCTTTTCTTTTCCTTCTTTTTCCTCCATCACTCCTTTTCCCTTCCTTTCATTTTCCTCATCACTTTTTTTGCCTTCCTTTCTTCCTTTTTCCTCCATCACTCTCCTTCCTTCCTTCCTTCTCTTTTCCTCCATCTCTCATTTTCTTTTCCTTCCTTCCTCCCTCTTTCCTCCATCACTCCTTTTATTTTCCTTCCTACCTTCATTCCTTCTTTCTTTCCTTCCTTCCTCTTTCCCCATCACTCCTTTTCTTTTCCTCCCTCCCTTCCTCCCTCCTTCCTCCATCACTCCTTTTCTTTTCCATCCTTCCTTCCTTTTCCTCCATCATTCTTTTTCTTTTCTTCCCTTTCCCCTTTTCCTCCTTTTATTTTCCTTCCTACCTTCATTCCTTCCTTCTTTCCTTCCTTCCTCTTTCCCCATCACTCCTTTTCTTTTCCTCCCTCCCTTCCTTCCTCCTTCCTCCATCACTCCTTTTCTTTTCCATCCTTCCTTCCTTTTCCTCCATCATTCTTTTTCTTTTCTTCCCTTTCCCCTTTTCCTCCATCACTCCTTTTCTTTTCCATCCTTCCTTCCTTTCTCCATCATTCTTTTTCTTTTCTTCCCTTTCCCCTTTTCCTCCATCACTCCTTTTCTTTTCTTCCTTTTTCCTCCATTACTCCTTTTCTCTTCCTTCCTTCCTTCCTTTGCCTTCATTTTATTCATCCATCTTTTTTCTTTCCTTATTCCTCTCTCCTTTCTTCTTTCCTTCCTCATTTTTTTCTTCCATTCTTGTAGGTCCTTCCTTCCATCCTTCCCTCCCTCATTCCTTCTGCTTTATTCATTCCATCCATCCATCTATCCATCCACTCTTTTCTCTTCTTTTCTCTTCCCTTCACTTCCCTTCTTCCTTCATCAGGCTTTCCTTCCATTCATAGAGTTTCTTTCTTTCTTCTTCCATCCTTCCATCTCCTTCCATCCATCCATCTTTTACTTTCTTCCTCTTTCCTTCCCACCTTCCTTACCTTCCTCATTCTTTATTCTTTCCACCCATCCATCCGTTTCCCTCTTTTTTTTCTTGCCTTCTCCATCCTTTATCAATTCTTTCTTCAATTTTTGGAGTTCCTGTCTCTTTTCTCTCCTTTTTCTGCTTCTTCCTTTCCATACATGCATCCTTTTCTCTTTTTTATCCCTTCTCCTTCCTTTATCGGTTCTTCCTTCCATTCTTGTAATTTGTCTCCTTTCTCTTCTTTCTTTCGCTCCTTCCTTCCACCCATTTATCCTTTCCTCCTCTTTTCTCTCTTCCTTCTTTCATTCCTTCCTTTTTCTTTTTAGTGACTGAAGGATATAAAGATGTCAGCTTTTAAAAGGGGGTCAACCAGTCCAACCCAAACAGCTAATTTTATGGAAAAGACTTCCGAAAATAAGCTTTGGGCCATACAGACCTTCACGTCATGTGACATCTTCTCTTGTCGTTCCTTTTTCTCCTTAATTCCAGAAATCCTCTAAGAATAGATCCGATTGAGACAGAAAGGCAGCAAGATAAATGCTAGGAAAGTGTTTGCACTTTGGTTCCATTTTAACTATTGTTGACAAAGACAGGCATTGAGCCGTAAACAGCGTGATGAGAAAAGAAAGTAACAGCCGTCTTGCTTTTGAGGAGCTCTCTGGGAGCGAATCCAAACCAGCTGATAACAACATCTGCACGAAATTGCTGGAGATAGGATCGGAATAACACAATTACGCAAAGTGATTCTGCTTGGAACAAGGCACATTTCCTTGGTTAGGTTTCATGGGTATGTCTCTGGAGAGAAAGGGAATCTATGATGGGCAATCCCAGTTAGTCCTTTTTTAGCAGTGAAAGCAGTTTGATCTTCTTCAGAGAAGAGGGGAAGCTGAATAATCTTTAACCCGAGACTTTTGGCTTGAAAGAATCTCCAAAGGTACCAGATTGGGTTGAAATACCTTGCCTGTAACTTTATTCAGCATTAGAAATCATACATTGACTTGGTATCAAGGCACATTCATTCTCTCATGCATTCATCCTTACTCATCTTCATTCATTGCCTCCTCCTGAAAAAAATGTATAATATCAAATAAGGATTACCACCTCACCCGCTTCATAAGAAATCTGCTACAAAACAGGAGCTTTTTTGTCGAGTTCCAGGGTCATAGAAGCAGATGGCAAAAACAGAAGAACGGCTTGCCTCAGGAGAGTGTGCTCACTCCATCAATGTTTCACATTTACACAAACATCCAGCCACTGCCAGAAGAGATAGAGAATTTCATCTATGCCGATTATCATGTCATCATTGCTCAAGCGGAGAGCTTCTGGTGTGAGAGAATTGGCCGTCTGCAAGGATGTTGCCCAGAGGATGCCCGGATGTTTGATGTTTTCTACCATCCTGTGGGAGGCTTCTCACATGTCCCCACATGGGGAGCTAGAGCTAACAGGTAGGTGCTCACCCCGCTTCCCAGATTCGAACCACCAACCTTTCAGTCAGCAATATCAGCTGGCACAAGGGTTTAAATCAGTGTTTCTCAACCTTCCTAATGCAGGAACCCCTTAATACTGTTCCTCATGTTGTGGTGACCCCCAACCATAAAATTATTTTTGTTGTTACTTCATAACTGTAATTTTGCATTTCAAAGAGACACCAATGGAAAGCAAAAGGGAGAAACGTGTCAAGAGGAAGAAGGCGAGTCAAGCCAATCCTGACCGGGACCGCCTTCCATGTGGAATTAGATGTCCTCAATGCAGAAGAAAGAATATGCAGGTCACAGCTACCTACGGACCCACCACCAAGACCCTACGCTTGGAAGGCCATCCTACTCGTACATGAGGGATCGCTGTTGAGGGAGATGTATCCTTGGCTGCCTCCAACACATCATATTGGAATTTTATGGATGAACTGTTCCTCGCTTTGATTGCTAGCAAGTCTCCATGCTATCATGCATTGCGGTTCTCTATTTCACAACAGTCTTTTCTTCTTTCTTAGCCTTTCTTTCCAGCACAAAGACTTATATTTTGGGCCAAATGCAGAATGTCAACTTTCCAACTCAATTAATTGTATTTATCATACTTCCAAGATTATCCTGGTTTCTCTTGTCTCCTTTGGCCCACCTTTCCCCCCAAATGCATCCTTTTTTTCCCTCTCCCAAAGCAACCTTGGCTTCTCTTTCGGGATATGATTGTGTCTTGGGAATAATCCCTGTTTATCTCCTGAGGTTGGCAAACTGGGGTCTCGCCCTTTCCCAGTAGGGATGGCAAACTGGTTCCCTGCCTTCGGGCCTTACATTAGCAGCATTGGCAAGAAGGCCAATTCCTGGCAAGGTTGGTTTCCTGCACTGACTTCCCTTTGGCGCCGGTGCCAACTTCTTTTTAACACACAAACAGGAATCCAAAGTAAATAGAGGCAAAAGGGAAGGCATAATTCTCCCACTGAGAAAAAAAAGTGACTACAGAATTAACATCACCTTTTGCATTGTAGGAAACCAGCCAAAATACTTTGTGCGACTTCTGTAATGGGTTGAATGGGGAGCATGGATGGAGTTGGCACAATGCATAGTTCTAGGTGATCATATGAATTATTTGGGCCTCGATCAAGAATCTCAAATAAATATTCTATAAGAAGAAGAAGAAATTGTTTTATTGATTAGCCCATAGGCCATATCACAATACCAAACCAATCAACAAGGCTTTGATATTTATTTATCGTGTCAGAAGCAAATTGAGAATACAGTTATAATGTCTAGAAAAACCACAAACAAAATTAAAACTTGGCATTATACTAAATGTCCTCTGACCAGAAGCTGGCCACTTGGAGTGCCTCTGGTGTTGCTATAAGAAGGTCCTCCATTGTGCATGTGGCAGAGCTCAAGCTGCATTGTAGTCAGTGGTCTGTGGTTTGCTGTCCTCCACACTTGCATGTCGTGGACTCCACTTTGTAGCCCCATTTCTTAAAGTTAGCTCTGCATCTCGTGGTGACAGAGTGCAGTCTGTTCAGCGCCTTCCAAGTCACATCTTCTGTGTGCCCAGGATGGAGTTTCTCATCTGGAATCAGCCACTGATTGAGGTTCTGGGTTTTAGCCTGCCACTTTTGGACTCTTACTTGCTGAGATGTTCCTTCGAGCGTCTCTGTGGATCTTAGGAAGCTATTTCTTGATTCAAGGCATTGGCGTGCTGGCTGATATATTTAGCATGGTGAGATTTATTCCACACTGGGCATGCGTACTCAGCAGCAGAGTAGCAAAGCACAAGGGCAGATGTCTTCACTGTGTCTGGTTGTGATTCCTAGGTTGTGCCAGTCAGCTTTCATATGATATTTCTAGCACCCACCTTTTGCTTGGTAGTTAAGCAAAGTTTCTTATAAGTCAGAGCATGGTCCAGAATCACTCCCAGGTATTTTGGTGTGCTGCAATGCTCCAGTGGGATTCCTTCCTAGGCAATCCTCAGCGCTTGAGATGCTTTTCTGTTCTTAAGGTGAAAAGCACACGTCTGTGTTTTAGATGGATTAGGGATCACCTTGTTTTCCCTGTAATAGGCAGTAAGAGCACCTAAAGCTTCTGAGAGCTTCTGTTCAACCATTTCAAAGCTCGCTGTTTGAGTGGTGATGGCACGAACATCAGCATAGATGAAACTCTCTGCCCCTTCTGACAGTGGCTGGTCATTTGTGTAAATGTTGAACATTGATGGCACCATCAATAAATATGATAAAACTGAATATATACATCATATTTCCTTATCACCCTACAATAATAATAATAATATAATAATAATAAGAAGAAGAATGACATCTTCTTCATAAGGCAGATGACATAGTGCCTGTCATGTTATATAACATACATGAACACACAATCTGTTTTTGCTTATTATAATACAGAATTAAATGTACAAAATATGTTGTCACTCTTTTTTTCTCATCTTAAACACGATAGACCTGAATACATAAGCTATCATCATGCCATAAGAGACTAAAACTATAATATTCAGCAAGTAGAAAGAAATAAATAGCCAAATACAATAATGAAAAAAATGTAATACGTAGTCTCACAAATTCAAATTGGCATTTAGATTGATCCAGTGATTTCAACTCTATAGTATGGATGCCTCTTTTTAGCAGTGTTGAAGCATCATTCTGGGACAAACAAAACCACTGTCATTGAGGATGTGAGTATCTCTTTGCATTTTTTTCCTGCAGCGTTTCCATGTTCTGACCCGGTCGACGATGAAGGTATGGAAGTTTGTGGCCCTCGCCTCGATGCTCCTCAGCTCCATGCTCTCCGTACTGGTTTGTAGAGACCTCTTCCGTGGGAAGACCTTCTCCTTTGTCCGCTCTTCCTCATCCGGTGGACAGAAGCGGCACCCAAGGGACCTGGGCCACCGGGCCTCACTTATCTCCCAGTGTAAGTTTTCTGGATCTGCTTCAGGTTTTCATCCAAACTTTGAAGGCATGAGTCCAGCCCCTTGGCGAGCTGCCTTGATTCTCTTCCATTCCAGATATTGCTTTCCATGGTGCTGAACCCAAAGTTGAATCTGTGGGATTGGAAGGTAGAGTCAGTAGGATGAAAGCGAAACCATTCTGTGCTTTGCTCCAGATTTGCAAAGAGTTGCTATTCATACCTCTTCAGCTCTCACTCTCAACACTGAGACACCATAGAACTGTGTTGAGTCCTCTGCTTTACACTTTGTACACAGATGATTGCACCCCCATCCACCATAGCAATATCATTAGCAAATTTGCAGATGATACAACCATGGTGGGGCTTCTTATGTCTGAAGGGGATGAGCCTGCCTGTCAGGAGGACGTGGAGTGACTGCTCTCATGGGGCAGGGACAATCATCTGGTTCTTAACATCAATAAGACCAAGGAGCTCATAGTGGACTTCAGGAAGAACAGACCTTGGCCATAAGTGGAGATCAAGTGGAGCGAGTGGCCAGTTTTAAGTTCCTAGGTATCTCTGTTAAGGAAGATCTGACCTGGGACATTCATAAGGCAGTGTTGGGGAAGAGGGCCCAGCAGAGATTGGACTGTCTGAGACTTCTAAGGAATCCCCAAAGGCCATCCAGTCCAACCCATAAGAGATAGACAGATAGATAGAAAGAAAGGTAAATGGATGGCTAGATAGGTAGGTAGATGGACTGATTAATAGAGATAGATAAGAATGGTGGATGGATGGATGGATGGATGGATGGATGGATAGATAGACTGACTGACGGACGGATGGATAGATAGACAGATAGAATTGTAGGTAGAATGATAGAGATGGATGGATGGATAGATAGATGGATAAATAAATAGATAGAATAGTAAGTGGATGGATGGATGGATGGATGGATGGATGGATGGATGGATAGATAGATAGATAGATAGATAGAGTGGCAGATGGATGGCTAGATGGATGGATGGAGACAGATAACTAGAATGGTGGATGGATGGATGGATGGATGGATAGACAGGCAGACAAAAAGTTAGATAGATGATTAGTAGATAGAAATGTCAATAGATAGATAGATTAGTAGATAGAAAGGTCAATAGGTAGGTAGGTAGGTAGGTAGATGAATGGGTGGATGAATAAATGGATACAGATGTCTAAAGAACCAACAACTGAATGAGAAACTACTGGTGACTTTCTCCCGCTGTGTTCTAGCATGTCCTAACCTCCTGCATCTGCGCCTGGTTTGGTAACAATCCTAATTGCAGATAGGAAGGTGCTCCAAAGGGTCGATACTTCTGCACAGAGAATCATGGGCTGCCCTCTTTCTCCCCTCTTTGGATGAACTTTATAATTACTGCAGCCTTAAGAAAGCGCAGAGCATTCTTGGGGATCCATCTCACCCGGCAAATTCTCTTTTTGAATGATTGCCACCTGGCAGACGGTACAGAGTGACAAAGGCAAGGACAAACAGACTGAGAGACAGCTTTTACCCTAGATCTGTGGCTATGTTGGACTCCGTGCCTTTGCATTGATGTTGCATTGGGGGTGGTGAGAGTGTGGAGGGGCTGGTGTGTTGTTCTGTGACATGTGCTGGGGAAGGCATTTAATGTCATTGTTCAATGTACAATGATAGTAAAACTATTCTGTTCTGTTTTACTGGGTTGAGCCTTATATCCCAAAATGAGAGCTAGATCAAGGTGCATCGAGGAGACTATTCCCTCTCTCTTCCTTAAGGAAACTTTACTTGCTTCTAGCTGGAAGATGAGTGGAGGGTGAATCCTGGCACCACAAGGAAGGGAGGGAATGAACCCAATATGTTCCCAGGCTCAAAGCTGTAGGAAGGACGCAATGAAGCCTTGCAAATTGTAGCCGGGTTGGAGATTTATGCCTACAAATGAGTCCTTTAAAATGGAGATCCTACAAATGATCCCAAGCCAGCCAAATTGTCAATACTGATGTTTTGCAATGTTCAATATTATGAGGCTCATTGGGCCCGGACTGAGTGTCCGTAAGATCTTTTTATGAGAATATTTTATGAAACCAATGAACGAACGACTCAACCCACACAGTGATGTCATTCACATACACCGCTCCGACCCAATCAGCTTTATTTAGCCAAGGGATAATCCCCACAGCAGCAGCCACAGCCAGCAATGAAATCCAGATCCGACCAGAGGGATTTGGGATTCCTTTGATTGGAAACCAAACACTTGGCTTCTTTGGAAGCAGGTTAGATTCGGGTGTGTTTTTCCCGCTGTGGGACTTGGCTTTAATGGTATGTTTATAGACGGAGCACAATGATATGAACGGTGCTTGATTGGGGTAGATTTGGGCTTGTAATGGGATGAGGTATGCCTCCCAGAGAGCATTCCAGTAGCATTCTCTCCTGACGTTTCACCTGCATCTGTGGCTAATAGCATCCTCAGAGGTTTCTTCAGAGGCCTGTTGGAAATTAGGCAACTGGAGTGTATGTATCCCTGAGGAATATTGTCCATGGTGGGAGAAAGAACCCTTGTCTTTGTAAAGCAAGTGTGGATGTTGCAATTAGCAAGCTTGAATAGCATTGAGTAGCCATGAAGCAGAAAAGTCAATCAGTGAGGGTCTCTGCATAGAGGTCTTTGTTGCTTGGAGGCACCCTCTGCTTGGAGGCACCTATCTCTGTAGATACCCTCAATGACTGAGTTTGCAGCTGTAAGGCTACTCAATTCTATTCAAGCATGCTCATTGTAACATCAAAACTTGCCTCAAACAGACACAGGTTCTTTCTCCCTGGACATCATTACACAGGGATATATATGCACTCCATTTGCCTCATTTCCAATGGAACCTCTGAAAAAAATATCCGAAGATGCCATTAGTCACAGATGCAGACCAACTATCAGGAGAGAATGGTACTGTCACATGGCCATACAGCCCAGAAAACTCACAGCAACCCAGTGATTCCGGCCATGAAACTTGTGTTTTCTTCAGACTGGGTTGTGTCTTTGAAAGGCAGTAGGCCGCCTTGAATATGAATTGTGAAGGCGAGGGATACTAACGGCTGTTTACCCGCTTTGTCCCCTCCCTCCTTCCTTTCGGACTCCTCCAGACAGCAGCTTGTTTGAGCGTTACACAGAGGGGGAGGTCCGCCAGCTGGTCTGGGCCCTGGTCGAGCGCTACCGCCAGTCCATGAACTCGGGTGGGCATGAGTTGCCCCTCTTTGCCAAGGCCGGTGGCCCCCGGACAAAGAGGGCCAAGGCCCGGCACAAGCCCTGTGCCCTCAAGGAGCTGGAGGTGACTGTCAGCGAGCTGGGCCTGGGCTACCAGTCAGATGAGACCGTCCTCTTCCGCTACTGCAGTGGCACCTGCGAGACGGCCCTGCGCAACTACGACCTCTCCCTGAAGAACCTGCGTGGCATGCGGCGCCTGCGGAAAGAGAAGCTCCGGGCACGGCCCTGCTGCCGGCCCCTGGCCTACGAGGACGATGTCTCCTTCTTGGACGCTGGCAACCGGTACCACACCGTCAACGAGGTCTCGGCCAAAGAGTGCGGCTGCGTGTGATGGCCGGAGAGAAGCAGGAGCATCCAGTTCCCCATCGAGAGAAGGTCTGCTGACACAAAGGAATGACCAAGGAGATGGCCGAGTCTTCTTCTCTAGAAGTGTTGAAGCAGAGCCGGGTGTGTCTTCCCATGTGACAGAAAGGGGTCCGACTGGATGGTCTTTGGGGGTCCCGTCCTACAATTTGGAAAATGGAAGTCTGGTGGAGTCTTCATCCTTCTCTGGTCGTTTCGAAGTGGAGGCTGGATAGTTAACTATCAGGAGGGCTTGGATTGTGTCTTCCTGCCTGGCAGAAACGATTCAGATTGGATTTTCTTATAGATGAGCCCAACATTGGGGCGCATCCATCGTTCCAGCATGAAAGAGACCTGTTTCTGGTCCAGGAGGTTCAACAGGAGAACTGACATCAACCACATCTTCATCCAAGCTAAACTCTTAATTCTCACTTGCTTTATAGTTTTCAGGAAGAAGTCCCTCTGGGTCTCCGTTGTTCTGTCATAAATAAGGAAGTGTGTCTCTGGTCTGGATGTTTTGGCAGCCTCGACTGCATCTTCATCCCGAGCCAAACTCCTAATGTTTTGCAATACTAAATATTAAGGATATGCAGAGCCTTCTGGAGCAGCCATAGGAAAGCCTATATTTAAGTGATTTTGAGCTTTGGAGCATGGCTTCTTTTAACTTGAACATTTTCGGAGGAGACACCAAGAACTGTAAGATCATGATCTTTGTGTACAGTTACAACAGCACTGTGTACATACACACACACACACACACACACACATATATATATATATATATATATATATATATACACACACACACACACACACACACACACAAAGAAAAACATATATATAGTGTCCAAGCTATGTATACCAAATGCTTCCATTCCTTAGCAGGCATTGCATCAACTTCTTTGTGGGATTTAGGTTAAAGTGAGGTTTTCTCAGTCAAAGAGCACAAATATTCGGATCCTTTTAGTACTGAATGGAGGAATGAAAGAGGAATAGAGATAGGCACCTATTTTACGTTTCAAATGAAGACTATAAACATTTAAATATCTTGCATTTTGTTATAATCTGGTCGTAAAATCGGGACTCTCAAACACAAACTAGAAATTGTTTGGTCTCAAGAAGTTGATGCAATACCCTTCTTAGAACTTTGGAAAGTTCCTTTTTCTGTCTCTATGAAATCCTAGGAGTTTAAAAAGCCAATTTCCCCAAGTCTTTATATATATTATATATGTATATTATTATAATACATTGCCTCTATTTATTCAAAGTAACTTATGATATTTATTTAGGTCCCGTTCTACCTAACGCACCAACAGCTCTGCGACTTGTTTCCGACCCTCCCCTTAATTTATTTCACGTTCATGTGACCTTGCGCTATGTTTTTTAAAAACAAAATAAAACTCTTTTGTATTTCCAAAGCAAAAGGCAGCAAGAAGCAATACCCTTTTAAAAAAAGAAAAAGAAAACAATGAATGAATGAATGCCTTAAAGAATCACTGACGTGAAGATTAAAAGAAAAGAGAAATCCAATGGTGTCATGTATGTTCATTCCCTCTTGGAAGATTCGATATTTTTTGCAGTTATTTGTTAAGCAAATGAATCAAGATGTAGTAATGAGAACTCAAGAGGTCATGCAGTTGAACTCCTGGATTCAGTTAGTTTCCTAAATGATAGATAGATTTATTGATTTATTTATTTACAGTATTTACAGTATTCTCAGGGTGGATCACAGAACATACATATGTGGCAAACATTAAATGCTGTTTATACACTGACAAGACAGAGAATTGTACATAGAGAGAGGTATATATAGGCTGTTCCCATCTTCGGCATCTTGGAGGCTTGTGCTTGGTCCTGGCCATGGGGGGGGGGGGGAGCTGCTGTAGCTCCATCTTCCTGCCAAAGTGCTTTGTTCATGAACTTCCTCCTTGATTGAATCGCCAGCATTTTTCTGGCATTTCCTTATAGGTGCCTTAATACCTCCCTGCTATATACCTATTTATCTATTTACATTTTGCTTTTGAACTGCTAGGTAGGCAGAAACTGGGCTAAAGGCCAGGAGGAGCTCACCCTGACCTAAGCTTCAAACTGTCGACCTTTTTATTGATAAGATATATATATATATATATATATATATATAGAGAGAGAGAGAGAGAGAGAGAGAGAGAGAGAGAGAGAGCAGAGGTGTGCAAGGAGACTGAAATCCTATTAGTAATTCCTTTTGGAGATTCGGATGGCCCTTGCTTTGTTTCATAAAGATACGGAGGAGTCCCATTTTGTTTCATAATCCGAATTGCCTAAAGTTTTGTGATTGTTTCATTAAGATTTGTTCCATTAGCAGCAATGGAGAGAATTTCGAGGCTCGCTTGTCATTTTTTGCAGCTATCAGGATGAAACTTGGCACACTTGTAGGCAACATTGATGACTTTAAGCCTGCTATTGCTCCCAGGCCTGGAAACACCTATGATCACAGCACCACAAAAGGGTCCAGAGTATATGCAAACAGTTTATTGTAAAAACACATAAAATATATGAAAAATCAGGAATAAAGAAAGTATATAATCCAAAAATGAGTTAGCAATAGGTGATAGCCAAATAGTAATTCAAATGTCTCATGCAGATCCCAGTGTAAAACTGTCCAGGAATAGCCAAAAAAAACCACATGTTATTATACCCTAGGCTTGACTGGACCTTAGTAACCCACTCACGACACAGTCTCTGCGATTAAATGCTTTATTTAGAATAAATGATATAGAAAAGGTAATAGTAGAAATCAAATAGAAGCAATAAAATGTCAAAAAATCAGTCTTTAACTGACAGGCAAGTCTCTGGAAGTTGCAAAGGATAGAATTTCTTGATAACACAAGGGCTAATCCACAGGCCCGATAGCCTGACTTGATAACAAGGTCCCCACGGCTAGGCGGACCTCCCTGGTCCCCTCAGTGGAGCTAGGCAAGGTAGTTCAAAAGTTGGCACAAAATGAAGACTGAAGTCCTGCTTGGGCCTTATAGGTTGGGCTCCACCTAACTCCGCAATGCGCTGACTTCTCCTGGGCCTTCCCACGGGAACAGAAAGAGAGTCTTTCGTTTCTCCCCTATCTGCAGACTTCTGGAATTCCACCTCATTAGTTGGGACAGCTGTGGAAAAGGGAGGCTGCGAGCCGACTTGACTCCAGGTGTTGTTATCTCTATGGGAAAGGGCTGCGCTGCGCTTCTCTCTGACCCGCTGGGCCCCTGTTGAGGGAAACGGCTGAGCCTGGCTTTCTGGCCTCTCTGCTTCCTTGCTAGAGACATGGCGGCGGTTCGGTTCAACGGAACCGGGCTGTGGTGTGACACATGTACAACGTAAGTCCGCAAACAAAAGGTATACTTACCTGTCTGAACGCATCTCCTCCTATGAACCAGCAAGAACATTAAGGTCATCTGGGGAGGCCCTACTCTCGGTCCCGACGGCATCACAAGTACATTTGGCGGGGATGAGAGATAGGACCTTTTCAGTGGTGGCCCCTCGGCTGTGGAATGCCCTTCCTACAGAAATTAGATTGGCTCCCTCCCTGCTAGCATTTCGGGGGAAAGTGAAGACCTGGTTGTTCGAGCAGGAATTTGAATAGGCAGTGTAATGAGCATAGGAATACGGAACAATTGGATGATGAGACTGGACCTTGATTCTAACTATGAGATGCGAATGAGATGTTTTACTGATGTTTAATTGATTGTTGTTATGCTATCGTTTAATTGTTTTAAACTGTTTTTATGATGTTTTGAGCATTGAATTTTGCTATTGTTAACCACTTTGAGTCGCCCGAGGGCTGAAAAAAGCGATATAGTTCTGGACAGTCCTGAATTAATTTGCTAGTGGAAAACCCTGGTTTGTAGCGAATTAATTTGATAGTGGATTTATTCCGCACCTTCTTGGAAGGTGCGGGATAAATCCACTATTTCTGGGTCTGGACTGCAGAATACTGCAGTCTAAACAGTATTCCCACAGTTTACCGGGATAAATAAGCCCGGTAAACTGTGGGAATACCCACCACCACCCTCCCCCCAAGCCCCCAGACCTGTTAGAAAACTAATTAAAACTTACGTGGTCTCCATTACAAGCCTTGGCCGACTCTCCCGGCTCATAGAAATGACGTGCCAGGAGAGCAGGGCGGGGGATCGTTTCTCTCCCCGCTCTCCTGGCGTGTGGTTTCTACGCGCCGGGAGAGCCAGCTGAGACTTGTAATGGAGACCACATAAGTTTTTATTAGTTTTCTAATGGGTCTGGGGGCTTGGGGGGAGAGCGGGAGGACCTCCAGACTTTCACTTGGGCTAGTGCTGAGAGAACGTCTGGACAACCTACCCCAGAAAGTGCACGCTTTCTGGAGCGGGTATGGACAGGCCCACAGAAACATCCATGTTATTTTAATGCGGATGCTTCTGGAATAAAGGCTTGTCTGGATCCGGTATGTCAGATTTCTCCCAGAGTGAAATCATTTCCCTGACTTGAATCTTCATCACTTTGTGCCCAAGGAAATCCCACAGAAAATCCCACAATCCCCTCTAAATCATCAGTGAACTCATCAGCCTCAGGCTGTGCTACAACACCTGCTGGGTTTCAGAACATTTCAGTCATCCACTGATTTTTAGGAATTTTTTAAAGTTCCATTAGCAGCAATGGGGAGAATTTTAAGGCTATCAGGATGAAATTTAGCACTCCTGTAAGCAATATCGACTATTTTAAACCTGCCAGGTTTCAGAACATTTCGTACGTCCACTGATTTTTAGGAATTTAAAAAGATTTTTACAAATAAAAGGAGACCAGCATTGCAGAAATCTATGTGATTGGCTGACAAGGAGAAAAAAAACAACAGCATGCAGCTGCTGTTGTCAATCGCATTAGCTCCCGCCCACCCCAGACAATTATGGAGTATGTTACATTGAAAAAAACAGAGTTTGAAACATTCCGAAACAACAAATCTTTACTAATCTTTCTGAAATGTTTCGGGAGCTTCCGTTTTGTTTCATAATGCTTTGGAGGGGGTCCTGTTCCAATTAGTAATTTGGAGGTTTGTATTTATTTATTTATTTATTTCATTAGGCTTCTATGCCGCCACTCCCGGCGGGCTCGGGGCGGCTCACAGCACAATGAACAAGATAAAAACAACAATACAGAATAAAACAATAACATAATAAACATTAAAAGCATTTAAAAGCAATATACAACACATTAACAAATCATTAAATCTCCAAATTACGAAATGGACCCCTCAAAGCTTTGCACAGCCCTAATAGATAAATATAGACAGATAGAAGCAGATAAAAGTACTTGGAATATCCCTTTAGAAGTTTTTTTAAACTAAGCTTCCACACTTTGAAAGTGAAATCAACCCTAACTAATGATAAGATGAGTAAGACGTAAATTAATCTGATGTCAGAATGACGTGGAAATATGGAAATGTATATGCCACTTTTTTCTTTTTTTCTGGACAATATCGGGATGTCCAAAAGGTAGGACTAGAAACTTGGGTTTTGTTTGAGCGGCAAAGAATCTGATCTCTGAGTCTGGAGGCTTTTTCTCTTTTTCTGTCTTTGCTGTTTTTTTGGAAGAAAGCAAAAGCCCGGAAGATTTATACCGTTTTGGGGGAATGGAAAAAGGCTGCGTTTACATTTCGGCTTTATGCCACCCAGATTTCTGACGGCTCTCCCACCCAAAGCCACCATTCTGTAAATATTTTATGAAACCGTCCTCTGGAGTCCCATAAATCTTATTTTCTTCAAATGAAGAGAGGGGGTTGCCAAGCTAGATGCTGCAATATTGGCAAATGTGGAATGTTCTGCAATGGGTGATCCTAAAAGACAGAAGGAAATTGCTGGGCCCAACATGATGAAGGATTGGAAAAGCAGGGATGGATCACTCAGTACTCTTAGGCTGTTGGGTTGTAACTCCCAGGATCCCCTCACCAGCTGGAACAACCTCTTCTCAATGTATGTATTTATTTATTATTTCGATTTAATGGATCGCCCTTCCCGAAGCTCAGGGCGATTTCCAACATGTACGACATACAAATTTAAAACATCGTAAAATCACATAAAAACAGTTAACAATCCCACCCCTTACAGTCCCATAAAGCTATAACGAATCAGAGCACCACTGATTCATACAAGAATAGTGGTAGCACGGCAGGGTGGCAGATGTTAATCAAACACCGAATGCCTGCCTGAACAGCAAGGTCTTGCAGGACCTGCGGAAAGCCAGTAGGTCCCGCAGGGCTTGCATCTCCGCCGGCAGAAAATTCCATAAGACCGGCGCAGCCACCGAAAACGTTCTCTGCCGCATGCTAGAGAGCCTACAGAGTTTCAGACCTGGGACCTCAAGCATGTTAAGCCCCTCTGAACGCAGTGATCTTCTGGGTACATATGGGGCAAGCCGCTCCCTCAAGTACACTGGCCCCAAACCATGTAAGGCCTTGAAAGTCAGAACTAACACCTTGAAGGAGACCCGTAATTCAACTGGCAACCAGTGCAACTCGCGCAAAAGAGGTGTTATATGGACAGTTTTCCCAACAGCAAACGAGCTGCCGAGTTCTGCACCAGTTTGAGTTTCCGGATCGCTGACAAAGGTAGGCCAATGTACAGCGCGTTACAGTAATCGAGCCTCGAGATGACCGTGGCTTGGATCACCGTGGCCAGGTTGCGGCGGAAGAGATAGGGAGCCAGGCGTTTCGCTTGCCGCAGATGGTAAAAAAGCTGTCTTGCAGGCACAAGCAATTTGTGCCTCCATAGACAGCTGGGGGTCCAGCTGGACCCCCAGGCTCTTAATTGAAGACTGCGGGCGTAATGCCACACCGTCAAATGTCGGCAGCTAGATCTCTCCCCCCCCCCCCCCCCCGCGGGCGGCCTGGCCACAAGAGCTCAGTCTTCACCGGATTCACCTTCAACTTACTGGCTCGCAGCCATCCAGTTACGGCTTCTAGGCAGAGTTGGAAATTGTCGGGTACAGATTCCGCCCCGGCGTCCATCCTCAGAACGAGCTGGGTGTCATCAGCGTACTGGTGACATTCCAGCCCAAAACTCCGTACCAGTTGGGCGAGTGGTCGCATGTAGTTGTTAAATAACAGCGGGGAGAGGATGGCCCCCTGAGGGACCCCGCAATGTAAGGGGGAGCCCTCGGAGACCACCCCTCCCCACGTCACTCGCTGCAGGCGGTTTTGGAGGAAGGAGGACAGCTAGTTGAGGACTGTCCCCTTCACCCCCGCCACCGCCAGGCAGTGTGTCAAAAGTTGGTAATCGACAGTACCAAACGCTGCCGTGAGGTCCAATAACACGAGCAGCGCCGATCCGCCTCGATCCAACTGGCAATGGAATAGGTCTGTGATGGAGACTAGGACGGTCTCTGTCCCATGCCCAGAATGGAAGCCGAACTGGAAGGGGTCTAGCCAGGTTGCATCATCCAGGAACGCATGCAGCTGCTCCATTGCTGCCCTCTCAATTACCTTGCCCAGGTACGGCAAATTGGACACTGGGCGATAATTGGAGGGAGCCACGGGATCTAACCCTGGCTTCTTCAGCAATGGAGTTACCACCGCCTCTTTTAACTCCTCTGGGAAAGCTCCTTTCTCAAGGGAGCAGTTGACTATATCCAGCAGAGGGCCGCGTAACCCCTCCACGCAAGATCGAATTAGCGTGGAGGGGCACGGGTCGAGGGGCCTTGCTGGGGTTTGGCTGTTGAATTAAGAAGAAAGAGAAGAATAGGAAAGTGAAAGGTTGGAAGAAAAATATCCAGTTTGGGGGTAAAGGTGGCATAAAAAGTAGCAAAGGGTATAGAATGAGGGAAAGAGAGAAAGGAGGAAAAGGGAAAGAATGAGATAAAGGAGGGAAAGAAGATGAGGGAAAGAAAAACAAGGAGATAGGAAAGAGAAAAGGATAAGGAAGAGAATGGGAGAGAAAGGAGAAAGAAAGGGGGGAAAGAAAGAAAGAAGAGAATGAGAGAAAGAAGGAGAACTTTTTAACTGGCCACTCAGTGGGGGGAAATTGTATTATCGAGGCTCCTGGTTTCAGTCTAAATGTTAGGGTTGCTCTCTGCTGCTGAACTGATGAGCAAATGTAAATAGATAAATCGTATGAACACATTTTCCCCAACGAAGGAAGGGTCCTTGTCAACACCTCTTTAAAAAACGCTGCCCAAGGTCCAAAATACATTAAAGATATGAGCCTTTGTCTTATTTTCCATGCAAAGAGTTCCTGGTGAGTCCTTTAGTCTAGGGCAGGGCTATCCAACTTCTACCGGACCAGTGGCTGGAATTCCGGTCACTGATCACCTGGAGGGCCTAAGGGTCTGCCTCCGCCCCCTACTCCGCTCCCTCCCCGGCTCCGCCCCCTCCTCCAAAGAAATATGGATGGAGGAAGGGAATATATATGGGAGGGAAATAAATATTAATAAATAACAGAAACACACAAAGAAATATGGATTGAGGAAGGGAATATATATGGGAGGGTAATAAATATTAATAAATAACAGAAACACACAAAGAAATATGGATTGAGGAAGGGAATATATATGGGAGGGAAATAAATATTAATAACAGAAACACACAAAGAGAGATGGATTGAGGAAGGGAATATATATGGGAGGGAAATAAATATTAATAAATAACAGAAACACACAAAGAGAGATGGATTGAGGAAGGGAATATATATGGGAGGGAAATAAATATTAATAAATAACATAAAAGCAAGAATTAAAGAAAGGAAGAAAGGACCCCACCCCAGCAAAACAGCCCCCTGCTTCAGCCTACCTTCCAGTAGCTGGACCACGAGAGACCACGAGAGACCACGAGACGCGACGACCGACCGAGCCAGGAGCCGAAGAAGGTCTAATCACGTCTGTGTGGGCCGCGGGGATTCTGTAGCCGATTATTCGGCAACTGGAGCAAGTCTCGCGAGACTACGCCAGCCACACGGGATTTCGCTTGCAACGCGAGATCACGCCTGCGTTCTGCGAGCGAAATCCGTGTGGCTGGCGTAGTCTCGCGAGACTTGCTCCGGAAACCGGAAGTGGGTAATTTTATTATTATTATTATTTTATTTTATGTTCTATTTTTATTTTTAATTTAAAAACTTGGGGGGCCAAAGGAAAGGGGCTGGGGGCCGTGTACGGCCCTTGGGCCGTCTGTTGGACAGGCCCGGTCTAGGGTTTTAGCTGGCTCAGGAAATGAAAAAAAGGTCTCCTGAAGCCATGTGGTGCTGGGTTCACGAAAAGGGGCATCTCTTCGTATTTCATATAAGGTTATGGGAAAAGGGAAACATATAGGGAATTTCATAAAGGTATGATCATACAGAGTCAGAAGGAGCCATGCCCACCCTTCCTCCCACAGTCCATAAAGTATGGGAAGCATAATAAAAAGTCCGTAAGGGTTGTTTCCAAAAGTTTTATGCGTTCTCCAAAGTCAGCAAAAGTTCCAAAAGTATCCCAAAAGTTGGTGAAAGTCAAATAAAGAGTTCAAAAAAGAGTCCATGGGGTGCACACTGGGATCATTGTGGGTGCTGAGGGTCGGCATCCATTCATTGAATAAAGGTAAACTACAAATCCAATGTTGTCCAAGATCCAGGATGGCTGGTCAGGGGTCCGAGGATCCCAAGGGGTGACTGCAGCAGGGTCCCCCCGGGGTTGACAGGCTTCCGGACACCGGCAAAACGGCAGCAGGAACAACGTTGCAGCATGCAGTCATGGATCTCTATCAGCTGATCTCCACATGAGATTTTGGGGCAAAAATTTTTATTCCCGGGGTGCAGGGGTCCAGAATGCAAAAAAGCGAGATAGCGGTTAGCCTTAGAATTAGTCTAGGAAGAAAATGGCACCAGTTTGGAAGCGATGCGTTGACCCGCAGATACAGGGGTCCAATGGGTTTCCGTATCTGCAGTTCAGAGGAATGCAGTTTTGGCCTCCCCGGGACGCTGTAAGAGCATCCCAGGCGAGCCGGCAGTGATCCGCGGCTCGGGAAAGGGAAGATTTATGTTGGAGAGTGTTAGAGGCAGCGAATGAACACAATGTATCACTATAGAGAGGGAAAAGTTTCAATTAGAAGATACTTTATTGGGGGATTTGTTACAATGTTAGGGTAAGGGGGAAGAAAACAAGGAAAAAGGTGTGTTTTTTTTAGTTGAGGCTGCTGCTGTGGTCACATTCCCACCGATGCTGACCCAACCAGACATCCAGGAACTGTGGAACTCCCTGCTGCAGTTCAGATCAGTGCATTGCCCAATAGCATTATCAGATGAGAAACTCCCTCCTGGGCACACAGAAGACAAGGAGACTTGGAAAGTGGTGAACAGACTGCGCTCTGGCACCATAAGATGCAGAGCCAACCTTAAGAAATGTTGCTACAAAATGGAGTCTACGACATGTGAGTGTGGAAAAGAGCAAACCACAGACCACTTACTACAATGTAGCCTGAGCCCTTCCACGTGCATAACGGAGGACTTTCTCACACCAAAGGCACTCCAAGTGGCCAGCTTCTTGTCAATAGAAATGTAGTTTGTCTTTGATTTTTTAGCCATTAGCACTCTGTATCAAGCCGGCATAAATCCAGCATATGTGAACATCATAAAAAGCATCAATACAGGGTGCACAACATATATAAAACCGTCGTCAAAAGTGTGTCATATTGGAATGAACAAAGGAGTTTATAAAGGAAACAACATTACCTATACTGTTATGGAACAGAGACGGCAGTAGCTGAGTCCAGGAGTTAAAAGATAACAAAAGTTTATTTGAACATCAAATGGAAGGTGGATTAACAAAAAATAGCCTAACTTCGGCTTTAAAAAACCACAATAATCCCAGGAAATCCAAACAAAAATGCTGAGGAGAAGAAAACTCAAAAACAAACACCAGACGTCCGTCTTCGTCATCCAACCAAAGGAATGTTCATGAAGCGAAGTCCAAAACCGGTCCAGGAGTCAGAGGGCAGGAGAAAGGCATATGGAAAAGAAGGAGACGTTCCAAGGTCAACAGGAGCTGAGTATACAGAAAGCACATAATTCACAGCCCCCATAAAACACAGGATCTACCCCCCTCCATGTAATACAATACCAAACACTCTGTAGCAGGAACTCACAGCAGTCACAGCGAAGGTCAAGAGGTACACGGCAGCAGCTAAACAGAGAAGCAGACATTGAATCCCAAAACCCCCCACCTTTTCACAATATCAGCTAGAGCTGCCATAGCAGCTCTCCCAAGGAAACAAAGTGGATAGATAACCCAATAAACTCACGAGTAATCTGGAAACCAGGATCAGAGATACAGGAAAACAGGATACACGAACCAGAATAGCAACTCCTTGACCACCGTGAGGGTCAAGCCAAATACTCACTTCTCTTATAGCACTAAAAACCAGAGTCATCAGAGAACCCGTCCTGTTCCAGAGCAGCAGCATTCTCATTCCTTGCAGCTGTTGCACCATGCCCAGACCTCCAAGCTAACCAAAGCTCTTCTTTACTTAAAGTGCCCTCCTCAGCTTCTGAATGAGTAGAAGGCCAGTCTTGATCCGCCTGAAACCCCAGAAATGTGCTGTCCCCAGAGTCTGTATTGCATACATCTCTCACTTCCTGCACTAATTCCGAATCTAGGTCCGTATCACTTTCTTCTGACTGTAATTCTGCATTCCCTGAAAACCCTTCAAATGTATCAGACTCAGAAGGATCCCTAAGTATATGCTGAATCTTTCTCCTCTGTTCCCTGTCTTGGTCAAGGCTTGAAGTACTCGCAACTCTCTTGATCCCAGCTGTAGAAGCCTGATCCTCCAGAGCCGCGCCCCAAACGAAGCTACTGCTTGATGTTACTGACTCAGCATCTTCCTCCATGCTACTACCTGTAGTAACTGGAGGCTCATTCACAACATATACTGTTTGTGGTGGCTTTGGAAAGCCTGTTCCGGAAAATTAAATTTAAAAGCGGGATTTCAATGGACAACAAACCACTTTATAATCTCCTCTTCGCAGATGATTTTGGCATCTTTTTCGCCAAAAATCTGGAAGATTTACAACAAGATCGCCAACAACTAGCACAACTTTCAAAATCACTAGGACTGGAAATGAATTTGAAGGAAACAAAACAGATGAAAAATGAGCAGTGTGTCCAGGAGATGAATTTGAGGAAGTGACTGAATATGTATACGTATCTTGGACAAGTATGGTCTAATAATTTGGCAAATGGCGAATGGGCAAGAAGATGCATGGTGGCTTAGACAGGTTTTAATTAAAAAGGGAAAGTGCTAACAAAAGATAACCTGCCAATGAAAGTCAGAGTAGATATCTTCAACACTGCGGTCTTACCGGCAATGTTATATGCATCTGAAACATAGACAACAACAAAGTTAGAGGACAGAAAACTGGCAGTGACTCAGAGAGCTATGGAAAGAAAGAAGGATGTGTGGCATGACAATAAGAGATAAAGTCAGCAATAAAGAGCTGCATCAAAGAACCGGGGAGCACGGCGTGGTCAGTGAGATCTATGAGGCAAAAATAAGATGGGCAGGGTATTATGGCATGAACAAAAGACAACCAACGGACATGGCAACTCACGAACTGGTTAACAAGAGACCACAAATGGCCCTCGGGCAGTCCCTGTATTTGATGGGATGAACCGATAGTTAAGCTATTTGGCCAGAAATGTGAAAGAAAAGCACAGGATCATATATTTTGGCAAAATGTAGTTTATGTGGAGCCCAAAGGAGTGGATTGATGACAAATGATAGGATTATTATTATGATTATTTATACCCTGCTTTATCTCTCCCTAAAGACAACCCAAAGTGGTTAACATTAAAAATATGACCACATAATTTAAAATATACAAATGTGTAAACATTAAAACAGAATTTAAAAATTCACAATTTAAATCAGTTGAAACCTATTCAAAACTAAAAACCACACCACCTAATGACAGTCTCAACCCGCTGGGGGACCTTACAGCTGCTCATAATTACATGACACAACCCAAATAATTTTTAAAAATGATTGATACAAAAATTAAATGCAGTTAAATATCTGTGTCATAGCTATAAGTTGAAATGTGATTACGATATAACAATAATATTTGCATATGAAGATATTTGCATATATGTAATGAGAGATCTCAACATGTTTAGACCTGAGTCTAAACATGCAATGTATTCGTGTTTCATAAACACATTAAAATCATCACCCGGAAGGTAATTTTATATGCTATAGTTTTAGAAATTTTGAACATGAAACAACAAACAAAAGATGCCCCTTTGTTTTCCAAATCCAGGTAAGACCTCAAGACATCTTACTTTGCCAATCTTTGAGTCCCAAAGCAACCAACAGGTCCAGCTAGTGGGGCTCCACTTTACTTGAACCACTTGCTCAGTTCTGGAACTGTCTGGTATTGAACTGGCTTCTTCTGTAAGGCCCAGCATGCTTTGCAGATATGCGTGGCCCAAGAGGTTTTCCCAATGGGCTGCAGCCTCGTACGCCAACGGAAGTAACTCTGGTACTGTGTCACATTCCTGTCCAACTCATGTAAGAACTTGGCCAAGTCTTGGGCAGACGGGAAGTCATTGACATGGATGAAAGACTCTGGAGGCATGTGGCGCTCGTAGCTCTCCCTCGGAGGCCCAAGGACAACAGGAACAGCCCAGGAGTGGAAGGAGTTCAACCAGACCTTCTCGGTGATGTAGTCCTCATGGATTGAATTCTCAAAGGCCAGGTAGAACTTGTATTGGGATAAGGTAGACAGATGCTTCTTCCGATGGAGAGGAAGGTGACTTCGTCCATAGATATCCACCTGCAGGTACTTCTTCAATTCGTTGTAGTATTGCACCCGGCGAGAGCCTGGTTGCCAATTGCTCACCGCCCAAGCCACAAGCTTAGACTTGAGCGGGACGGTGACATTTTGAGGCTGAGGGAGGACCTCCATCCAGCCATAAGGAGTGAAGATATCCGAGTCTCTACGGTAACTCATGGTGAGGTTGAAGTGGTTGTCCATGAAGTTAAGGTTAGGGGAGCCAGAGGGTGACTCCAAGTTGAACCAGACCCAACGCTGGGATGGTGGTCTTGGCTCTTGAGGGAGGTTCTTGGGGCTTTTAAATACATCCCGGTGGTGGACAATCACCGCGTCTGCCTTCTGGTACCAACTGCGGTTGACCGTGAAGTCGCAGTCAGGGAGGCCCATCAGCTGGGAACACTTTTGTATTGGAAATGACCTGCCAAAAGGCCAGGTCCACAACAAAATGGTGAGGTTGGAGTACCACTTGCCAACTGGAGGACTGTTTTCCAGATGTTTTGGCCCAGGGATCTCTTGGTTTGCTTTTTCATGTAGTCGGACATAAGTGAAGAAGATTGCACTAAAGCTGAACTGGAGGATCAGGAAGACCGAGACCCTCCAGCAAGTTGTATTTGGCGCTAGTCCACTCGAGTCCATGGAGTGACCTGAAAGGGAAGAGAGATCCAGGAAAATAATGTGCATATAGAAACTTCTTTTGTTCATCAAGATGTGAGGAATCCCTGAACCCAAAAGATTACCACAGTATTCTAGAGCTGCAGATAAGTCGGAAATGTCTTGGAGGTGTATGTGTGGTCTGCTTTCAGTCTAAAGTATAAAGGAACATCTATCCAATGTGGGCAAGATAGGTTTCAGCAGCTTGGGTAGGCACTTGTTTAAAGTTTGGACTAAAACTCAAAGTGGATTAACACTTATACAATGAAGGGAATGCGGTCCAGTAGTAGTGGTTTGAGCATTGGACTACAACTCTAGAAACTGAGTTTTCGTTTCCGGCTCATCTGTGGAAACCTACTGGGAGACCTTGGACAGGTCTCATACTCTCAGCTTCAGAAAACCAGTGGTGCCGCAAGTTAAACCACTGAGCTGCTGAACTTGCTGAAAGATAAGCAGTTTGAGTTCGGGGAGCGGGGTGAGCTTCCGCTGTTAACCCCAGCTTCTGCCAACCTAGTAGTTTGAAAATATGCAAATGTGAGTAGATAAATAGGTACAGCTCCAGTGAGAAGATAACAGCGCTGCATGCAGTCATCTTGACTTTGGAGGCATCTAGAGACAATGCTGGCTCTTTGGCTTAGAAATTGAGATGAGCACCCCACCCCCACCCCCCAGTGTCAGACATGACTACACTTAATATCAAGGGGACACTTTTACCTTTACTTTTATATGCTGAAAATGAAAAAGGAAGAAAAGGAAAAGAGTGAGGAAAAGGAAGACAATGAAAAAGAGAAAGAAGGAAAAGGAAGTGAAAGAAAAGGAAGAAAGGCAAGAGAATGAAAGAGAGAAAGGAGGAAAAGCAAGAGAATGAGAGAGGAGGAAAAAGAAGATGTGTGAGAGAGAAAGGGGAAAAAGGAAGAGAATGAAAGAAAGGAAAAAATTGGGAAGATGGGAAAAATAAGAGAAAGAAAGAAAAGAAAGAATGGGAGAGAAAGAGAAAGGAAGTGAAAGAAAAGGAAGAAAAGCAAGAGAATGAGAGAAGAGGAAAAGAGCAAGCAAGAAAGAAAAAAGATGGAAAGGAAAAGGAAGAGAATTAAAGAGAAAGGAAGAAAATACAGAGGATGGGAGAAAATGAGATAAAGGAAGAAAAGAAAGAACGGGAGAGAAAGAGAAAGGAGAAAAATTAATAGAATGAGAGAGTGAGCAAAAGGAAAAGAATGAAAGAGAGAGAAAGTAGAAAATGACTTGAAAGGCATAGAACAACATCAAAATTTGGTGAGATTCCTGACTCTACACCCAAACTGGATGGTAGAATTGGCGTTGTTAAAATTTGTTATCCCTGTTCAACAAGATCAAAGCTCATGGACCCACATATGTATGTACCATTTATATCTTTAATAGGGCACTTTGCAAAATGTAAGCGGATGCAGGATGGCAGTAAAAACTGGCCAAATACAGCCATAAGCATAGAAAAAGCAAACGTAGAAATGGAGTTTCTCTACTGATGAAATTAAAGCGATTTAATCCTATGTTTACAAAGGTAAAACACAGGTGATGATTAAAAGCAAAAAAAAAACAACCCCAAAACCAAACTTTCCTGCACCTTGGCCCTCCCTAGAATCTCTCTCCCAAAATGCTAGATAGGTGAAACAATAATTTATTGATTGAGTGGTTGATTTGAACCATTTCTTTAAGACAGTGGTTCCCAACCTGTAGTCCGTGGACCACCAGTGGTCTGCAAGAATGAAAATATGGTCCATAGTTTCATCATTACTACATCATTGCCTCGAAACCACATGGCAATGAGAGTGAGTGGTCTTGCAAAACCCTCTTATAGGATCGAGGCAACAGGAAGAGGTTGATTAAAACTACCACATCAGCACTAGATTATTAAATATGGTTTTCAGTGGGGGAGCAGATGGTGACTACTGGATGGCATATGTTCTGTATCAGAAACTAGAGCTGATGTGGTATATCCTATGCAATTTTATGAATCAGCACACCAAATAACTAAACCAAATCTAAAGTTGACCAAAAACGGATTTGTAGCCCTTTTGGTACTAATGTTGGCGAGTGGTCCCTGGTCAAAGTGGTCTCTGGCCAAGTGGCTCCTAGTTTAAAAAAGAAGAAGAAGACGGTTGGGAACCACTGCTCTAAGATCAATGTGACTTTATGGTGGGGAGACAAATGCCAAATTTAATTCACAGGGTACTAAACATAATTCATACTATTAAAAAAAATTAGCAGCCGGCTTACTAGCTTTGGATATATATAAAAGGCCTTTAATAGTGTTTCTTAGACTCCATTAAAATTGGTACTGGAGCAATTTAGATGTGGAGAAAATTTTAGAAATTTAGTTGATAAATTGTCCTTCACAAACACAATCCTGCCCACCATCCAAGTGAAGGCTTTAATTCGGGGAGAATGTCATCTTAAATCTTATGTGTTTCCTCCACCACAGATATCCCAGTGTTTTTTCTCTCTCTTCATTGGTTTGGAATTTGCATGACACCCCCCCACGCCACTGCCTCTCCCTTAACCCTTTTCTATTTTTTTCTATGGCACACAGCAAACAGAGGAAGTGCTCAGCAACTGAACATATTAGAGAGGCTTTGGGAGAATTCACCATGATTTATTGGAGTTGTAGGTACTGGGATGTATAGTTCACCTGCAAATTTAGACCACTCTGAACTCCACCTACAATGGACCTGGAACTAAATTGGCACACAGAACCCCCATCACCAACAAAAAGTATTGGAAGTCTTTGGAGGGATTTATAGGAGTTGTAGTTCACCTACATCCAGAGCACAGTATGGACCCAAACAATGATGGACCTGGACCAAACTTGGCACACATACCTCATATGCTGAAATTTGATTACTGGGGGGGTTGGGGTAACTGACCATCCTTTCTGGGAGTTGTAATTCACCCACAACCAGGGAATCTGTGACCTCCACCGATGATGGACCCAGACCAAACTTGGCACACAGAACCCCCATGACTAACTCAACCTACTGGAGGGGTTTGAGTCACCATAGTGGGAGCTGTAGTTTACCTTGCAGCCAGAGAGCACACGGAACCCCACCAATTATGCATCTAGAGCAAACTTGCCAAACATAACAAACTTTAACTACTGATTAAGTTTCTTGGGTTTAACCTGGCATGATGTCAGTTGTACTTAATCCACAACCTTATGCATTTTATACAATTTAAAAATTGACTTTTTCAAATAACCCAAGCTAGCATAAAAGAAATCCGATGCCAGGGATTTAACACCAGTATTGATGACAGAAAACAAATCTTAAAAAAATATTAGAGGAAACGTTTTTAAAAAGAGGTATCATGAAAATAAGATATTGGGATTTTAAAATGATAAACATAGAAAGAATTAATGGTAGGTTACATACCTGTGACACTCTTTCTTCGAGTGGTGCTCTGTGAATTCATGCATGTGGAGTGACTGTGCCTGCGCAGGCACCAATGGAAACTTCCCGAGTTTAAACTTTTCAAGTTTGGGCAGTAACCCCGCCCAGTCCCCGGCAGGGTATAAAAGGCGCCCCATGCGCACCCTCCACAATTCCTATGCCGCAAGGCAGCGAGAAAGGAGGAGGTTTGTAAGAGGGGAGGCTGGGCGGGTTTGTGTGAATTCACAGAGCACCACTCAAAGAAAGATGGTCACAGGTATGTAACCTAACATTTTTCTTCGTGGTGTCTGTGAATACACACATGTGGAGACTAGCAAGCTAAGGTCCCGGAGGTGGGAAGAACACACCGATCCCTCAATAAGAGCCAAAAAAACAAACAAACCAGGACGTATTGTCCAAACATGAATGGGGTGAATCATAAAAAAGGACAACAGTTCAACCTGAACAAAACCTACCTACAGAAACATTGAGGTAGCAAACTTGTGTAAACATTACATCTGAAAAACACACAGAGCAGTTCCCGAAGCTCAAGCACGACAAGTATATACATTCAGAAGCATGCAACCACAATGTTCTTTATGAAAAAACATTGGGCAGTTGGAATGAAAGGAAAACACGTTACTGAACAGAAGGCGATGTTCTCGGGTAAAGACACAGCGAGAGTAACCAGCATTATTAATAGAGGTAAGTAGAAAAAACGCAGTGCAGGTGCAACGATGCCCTAGTACATTGAAATGCACAGAAAATAGACCCCCTAGGGAATAATATTCATGGGAGACAAGAGAAAAGAACCAAACGGCCAAAAGCCGCGTTCCCCCTGTTTCTGGTGTCCAACCTATAATGAGAGACAAAAGTCAAAGGATTGGACAGATAGCTACCTTACAGATAGAGTCCAAGGGAATACCCTTAAGAAAGGCAGTTGAAGCTGCCACAACTCTTGTCGACCAGGCCCGCACAACTCACGGAGGCAAGTGGTGGGCCAGTTTGTAACACAGTTCAATGGTCGAAGCGATCCAATTAGACAAGCGTTGGGGCGAAACTGGCAGGCCCAGCTTGTCTGGGCCTGCCAGTCTGTGAGTCCTGAACAGTCTGTGAGTCCTACGGGACTGAGAAGTTCTGTCCTGCTAAAATAACAGGGCCCTACAGACATCCAGGAGGTGTAGCCTCCTGGATGCAATAGAAAGAAGCAATCATCTATGTAGCGACCATAAAACTTTATTATTTTGCTTTTGGGTCAGATTACTATATTCAAATCAAGGGCGTGTCTATGGGCCAATCTTGTACTCCATCTATTGTCAATCTATATATGGCATCCCTGGAAAAATCATTTTTATATAATCCATCTTTTCCAGGTAGATTCATAAAGTTTTATGGTCGCTACATAGACGATTGCTTCTTTCTATTGCATCAGGACATCCCATGGAGGAATTTCACGGATGGCTCAATTCCTGGAACCAGTCAATTCAGTTCACCATGGATTACAGTTATATGGAGGTGAATTTCCTGGATACCACTGTATTTAAACTGGGTAATAAATTAGGAGTGCATAACTATAGGAAGCAAACTGATAAAAATTCCATACTTCATTACTCGAGCTACCACTCCTTTCCTTTAAAAAACAGTTTGCCTTACTCCCAGTTTATTCGCCCCAAACGTAATTCTACTTGTGCTGAACACTATTCTCAGGAAGCATGCAAACTTAGCGCCCAACTGCGTGAAAGAGGTTACCCGAGCCATGTTATTAGAAGAGCGAAGGATAGAGCGGATAAGATTCACCCTGAAACGCTCTTTCAGAGAAAACCCAAGAAGCAATCGAACCGTGTGGTGTGGCTGCTCACACTCACCCCCCATAGCAAGGATATTGTAGGAATTGTCAAAAAATATTGGAACACCCTTCCTGATATTCCATCTTTTGAGAACCCACCATTAATTGTGTACAAACGCACCAGCAATTTGAAAGATCTTTTGGTGCACTCCACCTTGAAGAAAACCAACCCTCCTGGCATTGTTTCTCCAGGTTGTAGACCCTGCGGAGGATGTTCGTCATGTGCGCAGGTATATATGGATAAGGAAGTAATCAGTCTACATTCCAAAAGGCGGCTCAAATTGCGGGATTTCACCAACTGCAACACGGAGAATTGCGTGTACACAATTTTTTGTGGGTGTGGCCTCATTTACGTAGGGCAGTCGTTATGCCCACTTCATACCAGGATTAATCAGAATATAGAATAATCTACTCTATATATTTAGAGTAATATATTATATTATATTAAGAGATAATGTATTGTAATATTAGCGTAAAAAGGTATACAATCATGTTTTGTGAGAATGTCCATTGCTTAATTATACAGTGGACTTTGCCAAGATTTGACTGGTGATCTAATGGCTTCAGTACTAGAGATGCCTGCCAAAACTGACCACAAGCCCTCAGTGGGGTTTCAGGAGAGCTTCAAGGGAGACAGTAAGTCTGAAGAAAAGCTTGTTTTCTGCCAAGATGGAATGGTAGAAAGTGCATTTTATACCAAAAGAGTCTTTGATTAATAGATTTGACATCTTGTGGTTTAGTTGCTAGGAGATAGCGTGAGTGGCAGGTGCAGCTTATATAAGTTGCCCCAAAAAGGGTCAGAGGAAAGGTGAAAGTTCTGACGTAGAGAGAAGGAGGAGACAGAAAGAGGGTGTAACTGAAGGAGGAGAAATGGGAGTTTCTGTGGGAGTTTCTGTAGGAGGAGTTTTCTGCTGAGAGTGAGTATAAACAGCTGATTTCTGAAGGAAAGCCAGGTTGTATGGCTGGCTTCCGCAGATTTAACAGCTTTTATCTGTGTGCCGTGAACCTCACTAATTACTTAATTAATTAAATAAATAAACTTATTTTAAATTTAAGAAAAAGACTCTGTCTCTTCTCTGGTTTCAAGACGGATTACTACATATCCCATGTGCTCCTACTACAACACTATTCTATATAAACACTTTTTGATAGCTGGCCATGCTCCGGGATTCTTTAAATTCGCAGGCTTGATACAGGTCAAAACACACGCCCACAGTAACAACCACGAATTACTTATTAGGAGAAAAACCTGGTGGATCACTAATCTCCAATCAGAATATCCAATAGGGTTGAACGAACCCTTATCCCTCAACGCCCTTCTCACGTGAATCTTGAGGATGGGATTAGCCCTGGTCAGCTATAAATAACACCAACTTATATCAGGAGTCACCCTCGGGTCCGCAGGAAATACTGTGTATTTATCCTTTCATGCCATGGTAGGTACATTACCTTTCCCACACTATTCCTGTAGAGAATGGACATTATATCATATGTGTATATGTTATTTGTTACAGAATGATGTATTCCTGTGACGCTCAGCATCTTGCTTTGTAAACCGCCACTTGAAAAAGCTTATTGGGGCGAAACGGATCAGGCCTTGCAGTTCTAATGTTGCAGCCTGCCCAGCGTCCTTTTTGGCTCTTTACAAGGCTTTACCTTTGCTTTATTTGGGTCACGCATTGGATTAATTGGAGTATTATTTCAAGTACCTGGACGTACGGAATTTATAACTAGAACTGTTGGGACTTGCATTCCGGACTGTTGGAATTTATAGTACCCTGGAACTTTATTGAACTTTAAGGACATTACGGATGGACTAATTACCTGTTTCCCATGATCTTCCCTCAACACCGGTCTGTATACTTGTCCCTCATATTCATTCCTAAGGTACCCTTGTTATTATACCAATGTGTGCTCCCTAACATGATATCTTATTGTATCGCCTTGATATATTGGGTATTTGCCTGGCTTGCATTATATTATGACTTAGCCTTTGTGATATTATATCTACTTTGATATTTTTGAATCAGTGTTGTCCCACACAGACATGGTGTCAAGACATCCACCATCGAAGGGACTGTCGTACCGACCTCGATACAGACAGGACTTTGGAGTTGTGGTCTCGAGCAGGATTGAAGTGTTCTTTGCAGCAGCCAGAATCAAAGTCTGGCCAGCGGGGTCATCATGACTGTAGACGCCATGTGGCCAAGGGGCACTTGAATGCGCTTGCTCGGGCCACTCTGCACCGTCGCACCTCGTGTTGAAGGGCCCGAAACCTGGCCTCAGGGAGGGAGACGGTTTGAGCCCACGAATCGAACATGGCACCGATAAACTTTATGGTGGTCGTTGGAGTCAAGTGTGACTTCTCGGCATTTAGTTGCAGGCCAAGGCTCTCGAAGAGGGCTAACGTGGTATGTATCTGTCGCACCCCAAGGGCTTCAGACGGCATCTTTCCTTTGGTCTGCATTTTGCCCGCCTGATTCTGAGAAGCTTTTCAGCACAGCTGTGTTAACTCCAGGCCCCTGTCAGGGGCCTCTTTACTGCTCCCCTGCACTGTCCAAGGGAGATACCATGCCGAAGGCATGTCAAGGCCAAGCGGAGCCCACCAAGCTGATAGCAGAAGCGGGTACTCGGAGCAGTAAGCGCTACTCCCCAGTCCAGGTGGTTCGCACTAACGAGGGCCTGCATTCTTCAGGACTGAGGTTCTCAAAACAACCCAGGGCTCATCCATCATCCAATTTGATGTTCGACGCACTGAGATCCAGCCAGCCAGCCTTTCTCGGCTGCCTCGTTCCAGCATCAAGCCTTGTTCCTGTTCATCGCCGAGCCCTGCGGGGAAGCCGTGTTGCTGTTACATTGACTTTGCCTGCAGTACCTAAAGCCGCCAACCTTCTTGCGCCGGTTGGGGGCTCAGAGGCTATCTATCGCATCCCGCATTGGTTCCTGTTTTTCCTCCGCTTGAGATCCTGCTGTTGCGGATCCTCAAGCCCTGCTGTGTCCAGTATATTGCTGCTATCCAGAGGCTGCATACTAAAAGGCTTCCTGGACTATATACTTACCTTGCTACCTTATAATCAATAAAGCTTGTTGTACCTCAGCTGTCTTGTCTGCTGTCCGGGGGGTCAAGTGCCAAGAAGCCTCAGGGGGCGACAGTATCTGAGACCTCAGGACTGTGGGAGACTGCAATGCCAGCAACCAGTCATCCAGGTATGGGAAAACCCAGATTTTCTGCTTCCGGAGGTAGGCCACAACCACCGCCATGGATTTTGTAAAAGTCATTGCCGCGGTTACCAGACCGAAAGGAAGGATGCTGAAATAGTAAGTCTGGCCACTGACCCAAAAGGAGAGGTAACACCTGTGACCTCGCTGGATCGAGAGATGAAAATATGCGTCTCGAAGATCGACCAACGCAAAGTAGTCTCCCGCACGAAGAAGAGGCAGTATGGACGATACCATCACCATTCTAAACCTCTGGGCCTTTATGAAGGAGTTGAGGTTTCTTAGGTCGAGAATTGGGCGGAGAGAGCCGTTGGGCTTCGGAAGTACCAAGAAAAGAATGCCCACCCATTGCAGCCAGCTAGAGAGGGAGAGATTGCCCCTTTTTGAAGCAAGGTGTCGACCTCCTTCAAGATTGGCAAAGAAAGCTCGGTATCGACGATGAGACCCGTCGGGAAGAGCTCTTTAAACTCTAACGCATATCTGTCTTCGGCAACCTTGAGCACCCACACATCTGAGGTGATGAGTTGCCAGGCATCGATAAAGTGAGCCAGACGGTCCCTGAACGGTGGGTGGGGACGTCGGGAGATGGGAGGCAGGACAGGGAGAGGCTGCGTGGTGGTGACATCTGTACCTGAAGAGGAGACGGTATCATCCTGTGACACGTTAAATGCGTTATTACCCGACGCGTGTCGAGAGCGGGAATGCTGCGGTCGTTGGGGCCGACGTTGCTCTTGTTGCTGCAGGCTTGGCAGAGGTCGAAGGGTTTGGCGGTATGGGTATTGACAGTACAGCTGGACATATCGACGCCTGGTATGCGGATACCAGCATGTTCCCTGTGCCTGAGATTGACCCTCGATACCTCACTATGCTGCAAGCAGTCTAAAGTCCTGGTTAGCCTTTAACTTGTCATTGGTACCAGCATTAAAGAGGCCCAGGGCATCAAACGGGAGATCCTCGATAACCTGCCTGGAGGAAGTCGAGAGTACCGAAAATCGCAGCCAAGCGTGCCGTCTGATGGTCACGGCATGTACGATCATCTTGTCAGCGGTATCACCAGTGTGCTTCGTCATCTGGATCTGGTGATGCGCTAGGGAGTTAGCCTCCTGAGCCAAAGTTATCAACACCACACGGTCTTCATCCGGCATTCTCTGGAAGAAGGGAAGGGCTTTCTCCCATAAAATTTGCTGGTATGCCCCCATGCATGCACCATAACTGGCCATCCTGGTGAGCAAGAGGGGCCCAGAGTACAATTTTTGTCCCACTGCATTGAATCTTTTCCCTTCACGATCAGACGGTGTGGAGGACTCACGACCGGAGGACTGTGCCGCCTTCATGACCACTGAGTTTGGGTCGGGGTGGTGCTTTAGCCATTCCAAACCCTCATCATCGGTCATCTGCTCGCCAAAAGCCCTGACATTGTCTGTCAGGGAAGGTGGATCCGGGTCACAGGCATCGAGACCAAGAGAGAACAGGTCACGACACCACGGAGTGAGGGATGTCATCATCTTCACATTCACCCTCTGACACACTAGAGGGGGCACGCTCTTCCAGAGGAGGCTGAGTAGGCACCACCGATGTCGTCTGGGAAGGCCATCGTCTCTTCGGAGACGATGGTCTCGAGGCAGCCGCCTCCAGAGACTTTCCTGGAGTCAGTGGTACGGTTGGCTGTTGTGCTGCCGCTCTACGGGCCTCCTTGCTCGACCTCTTGAAGGCGATCCTCACGGCCATCGAAGATGGCGTCACCGAGATAGTAAATCTCTGGGACAGGCCGGACGCGACAGAGCTCACGGATAATGGGCGTGTTGGCTGAATGGTCTCAGTGATCACCGTGCACGTCAGTTTCTTCGCCTTCGAAGTCTTCGTCGATACCGTGGACCTGGATTTGGAAGGCGGCCTTTTCCCAGCCGGGAGAGAGCGCAGCCTTGGGTCTAACACGATAGACGTGGAAGGTACCGGAGTGTCCCCTGCGGTCTTCCTCTTCGAGGTCGAAGTCAATGGGACAGCCGTCGGCATCGAAGCAGGGGCAAGGGCCTGTTCGTAGAGGATGGCCCGGAGACGCTGCGCCCTGCTCTTTCTGGACTGTGCGGTGAGTGCCTGGCAGTGTCGACACAAGGCAATGACGTGGGCCTCGCCAAGGCACCGGAGACACCTCGAATGGCCGGGATCTTTCGTGAACAAGCAATGCAGTGCTTGAAGCTCGACTTGGACATATCCAGGAGAACGAACCGCTAGGAGACAAACTCTCTAGAAGAACGAACAGCTAGGGAAAGTTCCGATGTTAGCCTTGAGGCGGAAAACAAAGGAATGGAGAGGGTGCGTGCGGAGCGGCTTATATGCCCTCCGGGAGGGCTGAGCAGTGTTACTGCCAAAACTTGAAAAATTCTAACTGGGAAAGTTTCCGTTGGGCCTGCGCGGACGCAGACTTCATAAGTGTGCATTCACAGAGCCCACGAAGAAAAATGAAAAAGAACAAGCGCATTAAATATATATATGTCTATAAGAATTAAAGAAAATTATTATAAAATAACATGGAGGTAGTATTTAACTCCAGTTAGATTAAATCGGATAGACGAAAAATATTCAAACCAATGTTGGAGATGTTGCCAGGAAGAAGGCTCATACATTCATATGTAGTGGTCCTGTCAATTTATACAAAAATTTTGGGAAACAGTATTTTAAAAATTAAGAACAACAATAAAAATAGAGTTAAAAGTACACCAGAAATAGCATTGTTATCAATATATGATAAGACAATACCCTACCCCGCTGGAGAAACTATTGTTTGGCCGGTATTTTACCAATTGACATCTGCTGGGAAGTAGCAGCCTGCAATGAAAGGACCAAGGCATTGAGATCTCCGGCCCATGCTCTAATCAAATATCAGACAGCAAACCAAGACCTTAAATCAATAAATAACTTTCTAAGATCTACAGAGATACTCATAGGAACATCTCAGCAAGTCCAAAAATGGCAGGTGAAAACCCGAAACCTCAATCAGTGGCTGATACTGGATGAGAAACTTCCTCCTGTGCACACAGAAGGCAGGGAGACTTGGAAAGCGCTGAACAGACTGCGCTCTGGCACCACGAGATGCAGAGCCAATCTTAAGAAATGGGGCTACAAAGTGAAGTCCACGACATGCGAGCATGGAGAAGAGCAAGCCACAGACCGCTTTCTATAATGCAACCTCCATTTTGTCCCCCATGCTGTTTAACATTTACATTAAACCACTTGGAGAGATCATCTGGAGCAGGGGTGCCCACACTTTTTCATCATGCGAGCTACTATATGAACAATCAAGTTGAAAAGATCACCTGTTGTGCATGTGAGCGTGCATGTGCACGCGCGCAAACGCTCCTACTGCAGCCTTCCATTCGCGCAGGGCTTCTTTCTTGCCTGCCCACGAACTCGCCGCCGCGCACACCCGGGAAGGGGATCCTCCTTGCCTGAGCGCACGCTCTCTCTTAATGTCTTCGTTGCCTTCCTCCTTCCTGCCGCATGCTTTTGTGAAGCAGGAAGTCCCCATCCCGTCCTGCTTCTTGTGTGCACAGCAGGCCCCTCCCGCACACGCAGCAGGAGGGTATTTATAGGCGCACCCGCCAGCGCTCCGGCCGGATATGGCTTCGGCGGCGGCTCGGAAGGCGCAGGGCTGGGAAGAGGGGCCGCCTGGCTGCTGCCTGGGCCGGGAAACTCAACCGAGAGAGGGACCCACGTGAGGCTGGATCCTCCCCACGGCAGCCTCCCCCACCTCCTCCCTCGAGGCTTCCTTACCTGGGCAGGAGAAGGAAGAGTGGAAGAGGTGCTTCCCAAAGTGACAGATGCAGCGGGGGGCGCCCTTCCTTCCTTCCTTTCGAGGGTGTCACTCAGAAAGGACGCCCAAGTGAACGGCTGGCAGGAAGGAGGACCCCTCCCACTGGTGCCAGTCCATGCCCACGGAGGGGGGGGGGGAGAGAGATTGGGTGGCTCTTCCTAGCCGGCTCTGAAGAGCCACCCTCTCTCTCCCCCCGGTGGGCCCTCGCCGCCTTTCTCCTTCGAGGGCAAGGGAGGGCGAGGCGGAGAAAGGCGGCGAGGGCACAAACAGCAGCAGCAAGTGGAGTCTCCATCCCCGCAGCCCCCTCCTCCTCGGGTTCAGCCCCAGGAACATGGCGGAGCCCTCCCTCCTTGCCCCCAACCAAGGAAAGAAAGCAGCCCCACACAGCTCGCTTGCCCAGGTCTCGGCTTGGAATGGGAGTCCTGAGGGCAGCAGCAGGGTTTGCGGCGGGGCTTGCTTGGCTTTGCCCCACTTTGCCCAGCCTCCTTCGCCTCTTTCTCTCTCTCTCTCCCTCTCTCCTTCCAGCGCCCGCCTGCCTGCCAAAAGGATCCAAAAAAGTTCTCCGGATTTCTTTCTTCTCTCCTTGGCTCTCTCTCTCTCACACACACACACACACACACTCACATTCCCTCCATCCCTCCCACAGCCTCGCATCCTATCCGTGCGCAACCAATGGGCGGTCATGTCACCACACCGTGCGTGGCAGGACGAGCGCCAGGGCCTGCCCACTAAAGCCTAATTTTGGCAAAAGAAGCCCCGTGAAGGCGGCGGCGGGAGCGCACGTGCGCGTGCATGGCAGGAGCGCGTCATCCGGCTGGTGAGGCCTAAAGATCACCTGGAAGAGGGCCGAAGATCACCTAGGTGCTCCCGATCACAGTAATGAGCACCCCTGATCTGGAGTTTTGGAGTTTGGTGTCAAATTTATGTGGACAACACCTAACTCTATTACTCCTTTCCACCCAATGCCAAAAGTGCCGTCCTGGTCCTAAACTGATGCCTGTCATCAGTGATGGACAGGATGTGTTTTGGTCTTCAACTCTCAGATATCCTAACAGCTGGTAAACTGGCTGGGATTTCTGTGAGTTTTTGGTCAAAACACCTGGGGACCCACAGGTTGAGAACCACTGAGATGAAGGCTAATAAATTGAAGCTAAATCCAGACAAAACAGAGGTACTCCTGGTCAGTCGGAAGGTGGATTAGGATATAGGATTACAGCCCATGTTGGATGGGGTCATAGTCCTCCTGAAGACGCAGGTTCAAAGTCTGGAGGTGATCCAGGACTCATCACGGACCCTGGAACCCTAGGTGTCAGTGGTCACCAGGAGCACCTTTGCACAATTAAAACTTGTGTGCCAGCTGCACCCATAGCTTCAGATGCCAAATCTAGCCATGGTGGTCCATGCCTTAGTCACTTCTGGGTTGTACTATTGCAACACTCTCTATGTGGGCCTGCCTTCGAAGACAGTTCGGAAGCTTAAATTGATCCAGAAATTGGCAGCCAGGTTACTAACTGGAGCACCGTACTGGGAGAGAACTACTCCCATGCTGCGGCAGCTCCACTGTCTGCCAGTCTGCATCCGGGCTAAATACAAAGTGCTGGTCCTTACCTTTAAAGCCCTAAATAGCTCGGGTCCAGGCTATTTTATTAATTGTATCTCAACTCAAACACTGTGGTCATTGGAGGAGGCCCTGCTCTCAGTCCCACCCCTGTCTCAAGCACGGCTGGTGAAAATGAGAGAGAGGGCCTTCTCTGTGGTTGTCCCTACTCTGGAACTCCCTCCCTAAAGAAATAAAGACACCCCCCTCCCTCCTCTCCTTCAAAAAACAAGTAAAAACATACTTCTGCTCATCGGCTTACGAAGAGGAGGAGGATTAGGTAATTATACTGTTACTATACCTCTGATCGATATCTGTCATCCATATCTGGGCCCTGTTTACCTTGCTAGCCCAGTTAAAATTTTCGGCAAGAATCAACCCCAAAGTATTTGGTTGGCTCCTGTAAATTGACACTTCTGTTGTTCTGCTTTGTTCTGCATTGATATAATTTATTTTATAGGTTATGTTTTATCTTAATTTTAGATGTTAAGTTATAATACGTATGTTTTATATGTGGGGTTATTATTTTTGCTATCATGTATATATTGGTATATATATTATGTATACATTGGTTGTTGTATTCAGACATTGAATGTTAGCCTTTTTGTGACTGGAATCCTCCCTGAGTCCCTTCAGGGAGATAAGGCGGAATATAAATAAAGTTTTGTTATTATTATGAGTCCCACCAACTGCACAACAGAGGACTTTCTCACAGCGACACCAGAGGCACTCCAAGTTTTTAACTTTGTTTGTGCTTTTTTTTAATACATTATAACTGTATTCTTAATTGGCTTCTGACATGATAAATACATAAATACCCTCACAAGAAGAGAAAGAATTGACCTTTAGCTTACTAATGGCGGCAAGACTGATTACTTGCAAAGAATTGGAAAGATAAAAGGGAAATCCAATTAGAAGAATGGTATAGAGAAATTTGGAATATAACTTTATTGTGTCAGAAGCAAATTGAGAATACAGTTATAATGCATAAAAAAGCACAAAGTTTAAAACTTGGCATTATACTAAATGCCCTTTGACCAGAAGTTGGCCACTTGAAGTGCCTCGAGTGTTACTGTAAGAAGGTCCTCCATTATGCATGTGGCAGTGATATCGAGGTGACCCCAAAGTCCTGCGCCCTGGGGGGGGGGGGATTCGCCTTGTGCTACTCCCAAGGAACCCCAGAAAGGCAAGATGGCTTGGGGTCTGTAATTCACTTCTACCTCCAAGGACAAGACTTTTCCTCAGCACATGCTTTTCAATTGATCTTCCTCCCAACTTCCAAGGACTCTATAAAGACTTATTTTCATGAACTTTTCCCATAATTCAATGACCCCAGCTCCTGATTCCTAATCCCAACACTTATGGACTGATCTCATGAATGTAATAAACTTTATATCTTTTGGGGGTGAAGGGAGGGATGATAAAAAGGTGATAACTTTCCTTACATGTCAAAATGTACCTCCCTGCATGACCCCTGATTTTTCCATGTGTTTTCCATGTCTATAATATTTGAAAATTGAGGCCACATCTTAGCCAACTCTCTGGATGAGGCTGATAGCTGCATGCCTGACCTGTGACTCATTCCCCCATCCATTCACTGCCCTCTTGCATGAAAATAGTTGGGCCAGGTGCTTGTTTTGAAAAGGGTCTTTCCCCTTCTCACGCTTGGCCTGAATCAGTGTCCTGCTGGCTCGGAGATGGTTTTCGTCCCCTGCAGTGTCATATGATTGTTTTGCATACCTGAACTATATTTTCACAATGACCCTCCTTTCTAGCCTTGGAAACTGGAAAATTGTCAAAATAATTCTCATTTTTTCTAGCCATCCAGCCAATATTGCACCTTTTGATATCTTCTCTCCTGCCACAGGAAGGAAGAGAATATGGACAAAGACCTTATCTTACACCCCAGGTTCATGGCAAACTGGAATTCTCTTTGTTTACCCTCCATTTTACTGAAACCCACACAAAAGGATTTTGATCTGTGCTTGATCAGGGATTAAGGCCTTTGTATGCAACTCAGAAAAACTGGTCTGGGAGGTATGGGCTAAAGCCCAGCCTCATGGCACACTCAGAACCACCCTTTTCTCTCATTATTCCTCCTTCTTCGCCCTCATTGGCTAGGGCCACTCTCAAGAACCTCCTGTGCCCTTCCTGCAAGTGCTGACATCTGCCAATCAGCAGCAGGCCAGCCCGGGGGGGGAGGGGGCAGGAAGAGGGAAATTTGAATCTGTAACCCTATAAGAAGGCATGTCTCCTTTGTTGTGTGTGCTAACATGGACGAAGGATCGCGGTTAGTACCTCATTCCAGCTGGATGAATAAAACTCAGTGGCATTTTCTTCAACCTGGTGAGATCTTTATTGGGAAATTTAGGGAAAAGGGGATTGGTTCGCTTCCTTTCTCACCAGGCCATTTAGACCCTCTTTGGTGGATCTAACTGGTCTGCCTTCATGGCAAAACCCCCAAATTCCCGTTCACTATCAGCAGGGCTCAGGCTGCATTGTAGTATGTGGTCTGTGGTTTGCTCTTCTCTACACTCTTCTCTACACTCGGGGTCTGTGGTTTGCTCTTCTCTACACTCGCATGTTGCGGATTCCACTTTGTAGCTCCATTTCTTAAGGTTGGCTCTGCATCTCGTGGTGCCAGAATGCAGTCTGTTCAGCACCTTCCAAGTCGCCCAGTCTTCTGTGTGCCCAGGAGAGAGTTTCTCATCTGATCTCAGCCACTGATTGAAGTTCTGGGTTTTAGCCTGCCACTTTTGAACTCTCGCTTGCTTAGGAGTTCCTATGAGTAACTCTATAGATCTTAGGAAGCTATTTCTTGATTTAAGTAAACATTATATATATATATATATACACACACACACACACACACACTGTAGGTAAGTGCCCAGGGGATTGCATCTGGCCTTGGGCCAGATGTGATCCCCTGGGCACTTACCTCAGGTCATCCTCATTTCCCTTGTCCTCTTGGCATAAGGGCACGGAAGCCCGTCACAATCTTATGCCAATAGTATGGGGGAGGAAGGCACACAGCAGCTGAGAGTTCTCTGGAGCACTCTCAGCTACCACATGTCTCACCCTAGTCCCGGCATAATGCCAAGAGGACAACCTGAGGATCGGGGGAGGAGAATCGGGCAGCCACAGCATATCTTACCCTTTTTCCTGGCATAAGAATGGGATGAGCAGCCTCGTCCTTGTGCCGGGATGGCAACCTCAGGATGACCCAGGTCCTGCTGTCCTGGGCCCTCTCTCTCCTGGCCTGCCCCTTCCATCCGGGCCCACAGTGTGGCCCCAAGGCAAAAAAGTTTCCCCATAATAATAATAAAAAACTTTATTTATACCCCGCCACTATCTCCCCAAGGGGACTCAGGGCGGCTTACATGAGGCCACGCCCATCAGTGCAGTAACACAAGATAACACAAGATAACACAAGAACACCATTTTTTTTAACATAAAATAGAAAACCAATATAAATAAATAACAGCGCAACAATATAAAATCAGAACATTAAAACTAAACATGAGTACAGTGGGCAGAGCCAATTTCAAGGTAAGATTTTTAAAACCACTGGGTGATAGGGCAATTAAATATATCAGGACAGGGGAACCAGGGGATAAAGTAAGACTTAGTTGCACAAACCAGAAAATAAAGTGCTTCTGAGGGCCTTTTATGCAGAGTTTGGTCAGGAATTATCGTACTACCACCTATCCATCATTCCGCATTGCATTCTTTTTTTTTGAAAAGGGGGTTATTTGTAGCATTGCGGTAAGTTATTCTATAATTTATGTTTTATTTACACTTGCAAGAACTGAAAACTTGAAATGCCTCATGCTACATCTACAAAGAGGATTAAAATAACATTTTATTAATACATCTCCATATGTCCATTCAAGGCTAAAATTGCCTATACTATGAGCTCCTATCTTATCAGAAAAAATATACATATAGATATGTATTTAGAAGTTCACCTGTTTTAATTGTTTCCAGCAGCTTGTCATTTTTGTCCCCATCAAGAAGCTTCTGGTAGTACCCAGGGTTTTGTTCCATGTGGGCTTGAGTACCACTGACAACCATCCATACCAGTGGCCTGTGCCTTTCCCATGCCTGGAATCAGGGCCGGATCTAGGTAATTTTAAATGGTAAACAAACAGTATTTTGGCGCCCCCAACCAATCACTGAATGTGTGTGTGTGTGTATGGGGGGCAGGGACATAGACACATTTTGGCATTCCAGGTATTTTGGACTTCCTACTGGCTGTTTGGAATTGTGGGAGTTGAAGTCCAAAACACATGGAGGGCTGAAGTTGGCCCATGCCCCATATGTATACACACACACACACACCTTCCTTCCTTTTCACCCTTTTTCCTGCTCTATTCCTATTCTCTTTGTGTGTGTGCAGGGCCGTAGCCAGGCTTTTGAATCGGGGCTGAGTTTGGTTCGGGGCTGAGACTGGGTGGAAGAGGGTCTACCCTAGCAAACCTTTTGTATTGTTATCCCAATAACCCCATTAATGTGGGATATAATGAGCATGGTGATCAGATCATGATATGAATAAGAATAACAGTTTAAATAATGTACCAGTAAGGCCTTTTCGCGGACCACCCTGAAAATTTCGGGGGGGGGGGGCTGAAGCCCCCTTAACCCCCCCCGGCTACATGCCTGTGTGTGTGTATATATATCTATACATATCTCTCTATATAGATATTCCCCTTTCTTCCTTCCTTCCTCACCCTTTTCCCTGCCCTTGTTATCGAGCTAGAATTTGGATTGGCTCTGCCCAGATGAGGCGAGAGCCCTAGCGCCCAAAAAGTTAGGGTTTGCTACTTTGGTGAGCATTGCAGGACATCAATTTCCCTCTCCACTGTTTTCCAATAAATCTCACCAAAGTTGAAGAACTGCCACCGAGGTCTTTATTCGCGACTCAGCTGAGAAGGATGACAGCCGCAATTCCTTGCCACAAAGCTGACATAAAGGTTACATTGAAAAGCATGCCATTTTATAGCTTATACAGAGCTGTCAAATTCAAATTTCCCACCCGCCCCTTGCCGGCTGGCTTTGTGCTGATTGGTTGGAATCTTGCGGCCAGCTGGGAGGCAAACGCCGGTCGGCTTCCCTCAGCCAATCGTGAGCCAGCGCCGCCTCTGTTCTGGCCAATCAGGAGAAATCCTCGCTTCCGGATTCTGGCCAATGGAGGAGGGAGACAGGAGTTTGAGGGAAACAATGAGTCTGGAGGTTTCCTTGATTAAATCAGTTATGCAAATTGAGTGTCCAAGCACCCCAGGCCTCTCGACCCAGGGTATCCTTTGTTTGACATGGTAGATAAACATCTGGCCAAGATACGTCTCTTCCTGTTGACAAGAGACAGATCAAAACAGCTGATGGGTAGTTTCTGTGAAGTTCAAAATAGACAAAAGAGATTTCCAGTTTGCTGAGCCCCTGGGGTCCGAAGCCAGAGGAAACAGCTGGGTGATAAATAGACATGTGATAAATGGACATAATATGCCTGGTGCCCATAGCCGAGAGGCGGGACGAATCTCCAATGGCCCCCCATCTATGGAACAAAAGAAGGAGGAAAGAATCCTTCCAAACTGGAGAATTTCTATTTTTGTTCACGCAAAAGGTCATTTGATGGTCCATTTAAGGTGCGACTTCTCAGGAATGCAGCTGGCCTGACTCCTCAGGCTGGTGAACGTATACATGGCACAACAATTTCATATTTTTAGACATGGGGAAGGGATCAAGTAGGGAAATACATTTGAAGGGTAAAGGAACATTTCCACCACCTTCCCCTCCACCTCCCTCTAAAATAATTAAAAATAAGTTTTATTAAGTTCATAAGGTAGCAAAAATCTATCAGGAGAAGCATCCAAGTTTCTGAGAGAGAGGGCAGACCGGGTTCATACGTGGGTATATGTCATGAGTTCAGGGGAAAGTTTATGAAAAAGGAGTCCATGAAAGTCTTTCAAAAGTTAGGAGAAAATCCACATGGCCAGCACTGCGAGAGCTTCCCATTAAAGCAGGAAGTGAGGTCTGTCCTTGGAACTTGAGGTGAACTACAGATCTCAGACTGTCCTGGGCCAGACATGGCTAGCCTGCCTTTGTGGGATTCCTTGGGATGACCACGAAGCAAACCCCCAAGCTGCAGACCTCCATGGGTCCCGGGGAGCAGCGGTAGAATCAGCTGGAAGCGGGAACCGGCGTTTTTGACAGACAGGTGTTTTCCTTTAAAAATATTACTTTAAAAACAAAGAGTTATTCCCGCAGCAGAAGGGCCCAAATGCAGAATCTGAGATAGCAGAAAGTCTTGGAATTAGTCAAGGAAAAATATGACACCAAAATGGGGTTGATCCGATGCCCTTTTGTCTTTGCGGATACGGGGACTAATGGCGGCCTATAGGGGACTCCATATCTGCGGTTTTGAGAGACGTAGTTTCGGCCTCCCAGAGACACCAAAAGAGCATCTCAGGCAGGCCTGCAGCATTCTGCGGCTTGGAAAAGGTCAGTTTAATGGTTATTGGTGAGGGAAGACAGTAAAGGACACAATGTATCATCATAGAGGGGGGAAAGTTGCAAACTGAGATTATTTTTATTGGGAAACTTGCTACAAGGTCGGGCTCGGGGAAAGGAAGCAAGAGAGACGAATAAAGATTTGCTGAGTTGCTGTTCTAGCCCCACTCGCCAACCATGCTGGCCCAAATGGGGCATTCAGGAACTGCGTAACTCCCTGCTGCAGGCCAGATCAGCTGCCAGAAATGAGGCTTTTGATTCTCCCTATCACCCTCTTCCTATTCTCTTTGCGTATGTGTGCGCATGCACGTCTATATCTCTATCAATATCAGGCCTGGGCCAACTTTGGCCCTCCTTCCAGGTGTTTGGGACTTCAGCTGAAGTCCAAAACCCCTGGAGGGAGGGACAAAGTTGGCCCAGGCCTGTGTGTGTGTGTGTGTGTGTATTCCCCTTCCTTCCCACCCACCCTTTTCCCTGCCCTCTTTCTATTTTCTTTGTGTGTGTGCGTGTGTGTCTATAACTGTATCTATTCCCTTTCCTTCCTTCTCAGGGCCTTTCCACACAGCCCAATACCCCAGAATATCAAGGCAGAAAATCCCACATTATCTGAGTGTGGACTCAGATATTCAAAGCAGATATTCAAAAATAAAAATATACAAATTATTATTAATAATTTATTATTAAAATTATATTAATTGAGGCATCAGTAGGTTAAATGTTCTTGAATATTTATCATATTTCAAAGTAAAACAATAAACTAGCTCTGTAAATGGAAAAGGAGGGTCAACAAAAGCAATATGGTATCAACAATAACTTTATAATAATGGGGACTCAGGGCGACTTCCAACATAGTAACAGGCAAACACTCAATGCCTATATAAACAAAAAAAACATAAAAATTAAACAAAAGGCAATAGTAAACTGTCAGGCCTCAGCCAGAGCAATTAAATAAACAGCTTGGCTTTGGCTGCCATAGCGACAAGGAGCCAGCAGAGGGGGATGGGCCTAAGTCTGGGAGGAGGGAGGGAGTTTACCAGAAGGGTTTTTCACTGAGCATTTTGGTGGGAAAGCTCAGATTCCTCTTTGCTCTGCCTGGAGTGTGGATCTAAATAAACCGTGTCCTGAGGAAGAATCCTTGGTGAGCGTGTTTTGTTTAGCTGTCCTATCCAGGACCTGACAGTAAACACTGTACAATAAATTAAAATAAACACTTGCATTAAATAATTATCATTAAAAGCAATTAACAAACTATCTGAGGTCAAGTGTCATATCAGTGCCCTTTTGCCTTTTCTCAAGCTTCTCCTATTGATGCAGCCTAGAATAGCATGGCCTTTTCAGCTGCAGTATCACACTGTTGGCTCATGTTCAGCTCCTGGTTGACTAAGACTCCTTTCTTAGAATCGTAGAGATGGAAGTGGCCTCTAAAGAACATCTAGTTCAACCCTCTTCAATCTGCCTTCATGCAGGGAAAGCATAGTCAAAGCACCCCTAGCAGATGGGCAACCAGCCATAATAATGATGATGATGATGATGATGACCATCTAGTCCAAGGACCTTCTGCCTTCATGCAGCAAAATCACAATCAAAGCACCCCAGACAGATGGCCAACCAGCTTTGTTTAAAAGCCTCCAAAGAAGGAGCCTCCACTACACTCTGAGGCAGAGAGTTCCACTGCTGAACAGCTCTCACAGTCAGGAAGTTCTTCCTAATGTTCAGGGGGAATCTCCTTTCCTATAGTTTGAAGCCATTGTTCTGTGCCCTAGCCTCCAGGCTAGCATAAAACAAGCTTGCTCCCTCCTCCCTATGACTTGCTCTCACATATTTATACATGGTCATCATGTCTCCTCTCATCCTTCTCTTCTTCAGGCTAAAAATGCCCAGCTCTTTCAGCCACTCCCCATAGGGCTTGTTTTCCAGACCCTTGATCATTTCAGTCACCCTTCTTTTGATCCACCCTCCTACACAGACATGCTTCCCTGTGATGTTTGCTTTTCTGCCTGTGCTGTTGTGTCCTCCCTCCCTCCCTCTCTCTAATGTTCATTTGTGGGATTAACATAACTCAAAAACGACTGTACAAATTGCTGCCAAATTTGGCCACAAGACACCTACTAACCCAAGGAGTGACCATCACTCAAAAAATTGATTTTGTCATTTGGAAGTTGTAGTTGTTGGGAATTATAGTTCACCTGCAATCAAAGAGCATTCTCAACTCCACCAATGATGGAACTAAACCAAACATGGCACACAGGACTCCCATGACCAACAGAAAACAATAGAAGGGCTTGGTGGGCATTGACCTTGAGTTTGGGAGTTGTAGTTCACCTACATCCAGAGAGCACTGTGGACTCAAACAATGATGGATCTGGACCAAACTTGGCATGAATATTCCATATGCCCAAGTATGAACACAGATGGAGTTTGGGGGGAAATAGACCTTGACATTTGGGAGTTGCAGTTTCTAGGATTTATAGTTCACCTACAATCAAAGAGCATTCCGAACCCCACCAATGACAGAATTGGGGCAAACTTCCCACACAGAACCCCCATGACTAACAGAAAATATTTAAGGCCATCCAATCCAACTCCCTTCACCAGGGCAAGAAAACGTAATCAAAGCCCTCCTGACAAAGAGCCACCCAGCCATATAAATATTACTATCAACTAATTCATAAATAAAATAGTAATCTCGAATAGATTACTGCAATGCATTCTACGTGGGGCTGCCTTTGAAAACGGTTCAGAAACTTTAACTAGTCCAATGGGCGGCAGCCAGGCTACTAACTGGAGCGACATACAGGGAGCATACCACTCCCCTGTTGTGTCAGCTCCACTGGCTGCTTGTCCATTTCCGGGCTCAATCCAAAGTGCTGGTTTTGACCTTTAAAGCTCTATATGGTCCTGGCCCAGCTTACTTGTCCAAACGCATCTGCCGCTACATCCCACCTCATAACTTAAGATCATCCGGGGTGGTCTTGCTCTCGCTTCCGCCAGCAACTCAACTGTGGCTGGCGGGGATGAGAGACAGGGCCTTCTCGGCTGTGGACCCCCGCCTGTGGAATGTGCTTCCAATGCAAAATACGATCAACCCCATCCCTCCTAGCTTTCAGAAGAAAGTAAAATCGTGGTTGTGGGACCAGGCCTTTGCACAGTAACTGCAGCACTTTATTTGAAACGGACTGATATGACGTCAGACATGAAATACAGCTTCCGCCATTGATTGAATGTTGATTGGTTATAGATGGAATTTTTTAATTAATTGGATAGCTGATGTTTTAATGCTGATGTTTTAATCCTGTTGTATTAGTGTTTTATATTGTGTATTGTTGCCGGCATCTAATTGTGCCTTGTAAGCCGCCCTGAGTCCCCCCCTCCCCCTGGGGGTTGAGAAGGGTGAGGTAGAAATATAGTAAATAAATAAATAATAAATAAAATAGGTTTTTTTACCTGTAACATTTTGAGGTGGGGGGGGGTTTGAACCCTTAAACCCCCCTCCCTCTCCTCTGACTCTAGGCCTGGGAGGGAGGGGGAATGAGCGCGAGGCAAGAGGGAGGGGGAAATGAACGCAAGGCAAGAGGGAGGGGGGAATGAGTACAAGGCAAGAGGGAGGGGGAAAGAGCACGAGGCAAGAGGGAGGGGGAAAGAGCACAAGGCAAGAGGGAGGGGGAAAGAGCACGAGGCAAGAGGGAGGGGGAAAGAGCACAAGGCAAGAGGGAGGGGGGAATGAGTGTAAGGCAAGAGGGAGGGGGGAATGAGTGTGAGGCAAGCGGGAGGGGGAAAGAGCGTGAGGCAAGAGGGAGGGCGGAAAGGGAGGGGAGATCGCGGGGCAGGAGCGGAATGCTGGGGAGAGAGAGCGCAGGGTAGATGGGAGAAGAGACAGCAAGCGCGAGGCAGAAGGGAGGAGGGAGAGAGTGCGAGGCAGAAGAGAAGAGAGGGGGAAAGAGCGCGGGTTAGGGGGGAGCGCACGAGGCAGAAGGGAAGGGAGGATGAGGAGAGCGAAGGCATGCTCGGTGGCAGTGCTTGCTCCTGGCCTCCTCCTCTTCTCCCCCTCCCTTCCCCTCCATTGGCCGCTCTGCTTGTCTGCCTGCTGGGGGTGGGGGCGGAGGAGCCTCCAGCCTGATGCAGCTAGGTTTTGTGTATGAGCATTTGGTGCGGCGCGAGGAGCTGAAAGCCGAGAGCCGCACGAGTCAGTTTACACGAGGGAGGCCGGAGAGGAGGAGGGTTTGACTGGCGGAAGTGGGCACGGGCCCAGATGCGCCCCTGAGTATGCGGCGCCATTACATGGCCGTGTAGTTCACGTAATGCAAGATCCACCTCTGCCTAAAATATAGTGATTAATTATAAACTGACTTGTGACATAGAAGTTAAAAAGGGAATATGGAAGCAAACAGAGTTTTAGAACCTATTGGATCGATTTATTGAGTTTATATTCATTGAAGGAAAGGGGAGCAAATTTGCAACATAAACAATGATGTTTTGTATTTAAAGGATAAGATGAGTTGGTCCAGGTGGAGGTGGCACAAGGAAAGGGTAAGGGATAAGGGGGATAAAACAAAATATACTGAAGTAGATAGAAGATTGTAACAGAATTTTTAAACATGAACCATTTCTCTATAGCAGTGGTTCCCAACTTGTAGTACGTGGACCCCCAGTGCTCCACAAGAACTAAAATATGGTCCGTGGCCTCACCGTTACTACACCGTTTCAACAAGAGCAATTGGTCTCACGAAACCCTCTTATAGTGCCAAGGCTTATAAAATATGGTTTTCTGTGGGTGAGCAGATGGCAACTATTGGATGGCATATGTTCTGTATCAGAAACTAGAGCTAATGTGGTCTCTCCAGTGCAATTTTCTGAATCAGCACCCCAATTAACCAAACCAAATCTAAAGTTGACCAAAACCTGATTCATAACCCTTTTGGTCCTAATGTTGGAGAGTGGTCACTGATCCAAGTGGTCCCTGGTTTAAAAAAAGCTTGGGAACCACTGCTCTATATGCTTTCATCCTTTCAGCATTTCCCAGTGCCTGACCACAACGAAACACTTTTGGAACATGAAACACACAAATAAAAACTCTTAGGAACTGACTTTAAAATAGTTTTGAAACCACAGGCCATTAAAAGCAGCCAGAGCCGTCGGATCTGGTTTTAAAGAATGAAAGCCAGGCAAAATAAAATACATTATTTCCAGTTGCCCGCATTCAGATTCAGGACCCCCAAAACCTGCAAGTAAATAGTTAGAAGGAGGTCCACTGAGACACAATTTGTTGATTTTTTGGAGACAAAAACATCCAGAACCCCTTAGGTAACATGGCCATGGCAAGAGTCATAAAAGTTATTGTTCCCTAGAGTATCATATAAAACCATTCCTTTTAGGTTACTTTAGGCTTCACTCACTGCATTATTTCATCATTTTTATAGTTATAAGAGGAGAAGTGTTAGAACAACAGATTGTAGCATTCTGGCCTTTTTAAAGAAACCATTCACAAAAACATTAATTTAAGTACTATGGCACAAAGAAAAAGCCAATAGTTATATCTATAACAGTGATGGTAACTAATAATTTACTCTGCCCCCAAAGGGTATACACATATGCCTCAAACTCCCAACGCTTTGGATATTAGCCTGAATTTTTCAAGAAATTTAACCTAGTTGGGAGAGAAGATTCAGCACCTTAGAGAATAGCGCCTTGAAAATTCATAGAATTCCAATTCTTTAATTTGGTGGTCCCAAAATAAGGAAGGGATCACCCTAAAGGTGGCTTTCACACAATTAAGTCTTTTTGCGGAATCTATTCTAAGACAGTCTATGTTGCCTACCTCTCTTTAGCTGAATGAAGGAAATATTCCAGGATTGGAAGACTTCTTTCAGCAAGGTCGAAGTTCCTCTCCGACCGTTCTGGTTATGCCCAAAGACAAATATGGGCTGATAGGGAAGACATAGAAAAAACGTCAATAAAATAACTAAGGACCCGCTTATAGTGTTCCCAACATGTTGGCTTTGGCAGAGAGCATCTGTACTGTGCAAGTGGTATTCAGGTGAAAAGTGAGGGCAAAAATCCTTCAAGAAAATGTTGTGAAGGGTGAAATAGGCTTGTGACCAATAGGATGCCTCACTCACTTTACTTTGCCAAACCCAATCAAGTGGCTGCCGTTCCAATACCATTTTTACAGTGGTTCAAGGACTACACTTCCTCATATGAGACGCCCCTGGCAATAAAGGTCATTGCCGAAAGCACAATTCTTTGGTGTGAAAGCCTGCTAACAGACTTTGGGTATAAGTAATTGCAGGGAGATGAGTAATTTTTATTATAATAAATAAATACTAAAAACACATTGGCTAATAATTACAATCAAATGAGAGGGGGGCAGGGGACAATTCCATCTTGTCTCCTGCCTGTGTCATCAGTTGGGGACCCCTCCACCCAGCACCAACTGCCTCTTTGGGCAAGAGTGAAGGAGGGGGCAGGGGGCAGTTCCACCTTTTAAATATATATATTTTATACCTCAAACTTATATACCGCCACTCCCCGAAGGCTCGGAGCGGTTTACAAAGTTTGGTACAAAAAAGAAAACACAAAATAGAGTAAAAGATGGCAGAGTGAAAGACAAAGGCAGGGAGAGAAGAGGAGAGAGTGACATATAAGGGAATACAACATTTAAAAGAATTTGTCAGACTCGGGTCCCGCACATGCTAGCATGCTGCCAATGGGGGACCTCTGGTAGTAAAGTCTGTGGGATGGGGCTGGTGTAAAATTGGCTTCTGAGTGCCAACGGCGTTGTCCGCGCGGCAAGTCCTCGCATCCCTCCTGCTGGAGTGGAGATGGGCCATTACTTGGTGGACCCGGCCCAGTGTTCTCCTTAGTTGGTCGCTCAGCCTCTATAGGTGGCAGGTTGAACTCCTCCTGGTTAGTAGATGTCATCTGGGATAGTCTTTCATTGGGCTTAGTCCTTGGGTCCACAGACCCCGATCTGGTCCAGATCCCTTCTATATGTGTCATCAGTTGGGAACCCCTTCCCTCAGCACCACCTGCCGCTCTAGGCCAGAGTGAAGGGGGGGGGGCAGGGTACAGTTGCATCTTGTCTCCTGCATATGTAATCAGTTGGGAACCCCTTCCCTCAGCACCACCTGCCGCTTTAGGCCAGAGTGAAGGGAGGGAGGGTACAGTTCCATATTGTCTCCTGCATATGTAATCAGTTGGGAACCCCTTCCCTCAGCACCGCCTGCTGCTCTGGGCCAGAGTGAAGGGAGGGAGGGTACAGTTGCATCTTGTCTCCTGCATATGTAATCAGTCGGGAACCCCTTCCCTCAGCACCGCCTGCTGCTCTAGGCCAGAGTGAAGGGAGGAAGGGTACAGTTCCATATTGTCTCCTGCATATGTAATCAGTTGGGAACCCCTTCCCTCAGCACCACCTGCCGCTCAAGGCCAGAGTGAAGGGAGGGAGGGTACAGTTCCATATTGTCTCCTGCATATGTAATCAGTTGGGAACCCCTTCCCTCAGCACCGCCTGCCGCTCTAGGCTAGAGTGAAGGGGGGGGGGGCAGGGTACAGTTCCATCATGTCTCCTGCATATGTCATCAGTTGGGGAACCCTCAGCACCAACTGCTGCTCTGGACCGGAGTAAAGAGGGGGACAAGGGACAGTTCCATCTTGTCTCCTGCATATGTCCTCAGTTGGGGAACCCTCCTGCCAGCACCAACCAACGCTCTGGGCCAGAGTCAAGGGGGGGGGGGGCAGGGGCAGTTCCCTTTTGTCTCCTGAATATGTCATCAGTTGGGGACCCCTCCTTCCAGCACCAACTGCCACTCTGGGACAGAGTGGGGGGGGCAGTTCCATCTTGTCTCCTCCATGGATTATGGGGTTTGTAGTACTTTCAAACCCTTCATTTCCCACAGACCACTGCAGCCCTGAACAAAGACTGATAAAGACTACACTTGGCACACAGTGCCCCCATGACCCACACTCCATCCTACTGCAGTTTAGAGGAGGGCGGACCATGGATGATGGGATTTCAAGTACCTCCACTCACTTCCCAAGCCCGCTGCGACACTCATCCAGTGATTGATCAAGACAAAATTTGGCACACAGAGCCCCCGTGACCCACTGTACATCCTGGTGCAGTTTGGAGGATGGACCACGGACGATGGGACTTGAAGTACCTTCACTCACTTTTCGAGACCGCTGTGACCCGAATGCAATGACGGATCAAGACCAAACTTGACACACAGAGCCCTCATGACCTACTCTACAACCTGGTGCAGTTTGGAGGAGTATGGACCATTGATGATGGGACTTGAAGTACCTTCACTCACTTCCCGTGACCACTGTGACCTTCCTCTGAGTCCCCTTCGGGGGGAAAAGGACAGCATATGTATGTCGTAAATAAATAAATTAATAAATACTTAGTTTTGCAATATTTACAATGCTTGCAACATTTAAATTTTCTAAATCATTACAGTTCCAAAACCTGCTGCAATATTTCTTCATGGTTTTTCTTTCTTCTTTGGTTTCAATTACGAATATGGGCTCCTATTTTCACTACTACCCAATTCACACTAGAGGGAATATTTGCTGGGTTTTGAGTTGTTATTTCTCGACGTCTCTGGAAAACCAGGGCTAGGAGAACATACAAGTTGATCAACATTGTCGTTGACCAAGGAACATCCCAAAAGGCCTCCAGAGTGTCCCCCTGCTGTCCCCTCTTCCTTTCTTGTTGTCGACGTGGCCCCCGAATACCGGTTTCCGGATCCATTCCAGAGGCCACCACCTCCCAAGATTGGAGCGCCAAGTCCGGCCAGTCAAAGACAACAGCCACCTTTTGTCAGGTCTCTTTGGTTGAAGGGCAGTCCCTGATGAAATGCTCTGTGGTTTTCCTAGGCTCACTTCCAGCAACACAGGTATGTTTCTGACCCAGAAGTCTGGGACAATTTTGTTCTTTTTATGAACCTTGCAAAGTTTCCCCTCTTTTTCCACAAGGTATTGCTTGTCTTTGCTTCAAATTGAGTCTTTTCCCACCCCATGGACTCAGGACGCTTCTCCCCTGTGAGGGGCCTCATGGTTTATCACCCACATGAATTCCCAAAGACTTTTTCCTTTCTTTCCAGGACCCCTTGGGCTATTTTTTATGAATCTAATAAACTGTGTATCTTTTTGGTGGGTAGGCAGGGGTGATCAGGATGGTATATTTTCCCCAATCAACCCCAATGTATCTCCCCTCAAGTTTTCCCCATGTATGTAATTTTTAAACTACAACTGTCATATGTTATTCCCATTATCAACGGTCCATTGTCCTCCAAACCGCACCAGGATGTAGAGTGGGTGAAGTTTGGTCTTGATCAGTCAAACTCAAATATCAAAGAAGAGAGGCAAAGTCAATAGTCAAAGAAACATTACAGATTGTGGAATGGAGTACTGTGCAAAAGGGATGGCTTAACTGGCCAGCCAGAATCCCAAAAAGAAACGTAATGGCCCCATGGTTTGCCTCCGTTCTCACTCGGTTACGCTCCGAACTGTGAGAATCCCACTGGGGAAGGCCAAGGATTTTCTGGACCAGACATCAGAGATTTTGTTGTTTCCCAAATTTGTAGAAAATGCTCCAGATTCCAGTCCCGCCAAGGTGTTTGCAATAACACTCCCAGCCGCGCCCTCACAGAGCGTGATAATCAGGATTTCCTCGCCGACAGCTGAAAAGGATCATGAAATTATCCTTCTGTTTCTTCGGTAGAAGGTTTGCTGGGGTTACTGTTGTGAATGTCAAGAGTAGGAGAGGGAGAAAAGGGGAATTCAAGAAGGAGATCCCAACCCCATCCAATGAAGCTGGACTAGATGGCCTTTAAGACTGCCCTTCCCACTCTAAGAAGGGCCATTTGGATCTGTCACCAGAACAATTGGCTACAGGAGACCTCATCTCGATTTGGCTTTGAAGAGGTGCACCGTTGAAGTAAATATTTTTGGACAGTAATGGGCTTTTCGATGACCCCATCCATTCCTGCTTCTCTTGGGCCTCCTCCAGCCCTTGCTTTCCAGAACAATTTGTAAAGGCTCCATTAGAGCCAGGGAAAACCTAGGTGCAAGGCTCTGAAGCCCTTAGTAGTGCATGTGCGGCCAAATTTCCATCTTGTAAAAAGCAAAACCCCTCTCAATAATTAAGTTATGCTCTCTCTGTTCTTGGATGCCTTCGTCCTTTGCAAGTTGAGAAACAGTTCTCATTTACTGCTAGTCTTTTAAGAAGGAGAAACAGGCCAAGGTTGGGAGTTGGGTGATCTACTTGACCCAAAAATAGATCCCATATTGGGTTGCTGTGAGTTTTTCAGTCAGTATGGCCATGTTCCAGTAGCCTTCTTTCCTGACGTTTTGCCTGCATCTGTGGCAAGGATCCTCAGAGCTTTGTTCAGAGGTATATTGTAAATTTATTAATGCCCCGACCAATGGTCATATGCATTTACACCAAAAGAATCAACATCTAACAAACATTTATACACAACTCTGTAAAATCCAACAGTTAAAAGCAAATGGATGCAAGCAGGATAAAACAGAAAGTGCAAAATATACATTGCAAAATGCAGTGACGCAAGTGCAACATGTTCTGAATGAATGAATGAATGAATGAATAAGTTTTATTGTTCTAGCCATAGGCCATGACAAATTAAGCGCACATATTAGCGACATCCAAAGTACACATCACAATATAGAACTTCAGTACAAATATTAAAACTCATTAAAATTGACTCTTTAAATTCCAGTCGTGTCTACAACGAACTCTATCATCCTGTGCTATTTCCCATCCTTCACTAAGGATTTTACTAGTTTCGCACGGATGTTTTGAGCTGCCACTGCAAAAGTGGCAACCTTTATTGTTACATCTTTAGAGTAGTCTGCTAGTAAATCCTTAATCACTGCTGTCTGCTGCCCCACTCCCGTGAGTAGCCTGGCTGCCGAGCGTTGTACTACTACTACTACTACTAATAATAATAATCTTTATTTATAACCCGCCACCATTTCCCCAATGGGGACTCGGGGCGGTTCACATGGGGCCAAGCCCAAACAACAAATTACAATAAAACAAAATCAATACATCAACAATTAACACAGTAAACTACATATATCTAAGTAAAAGAACAATATACAAACAATATCTGAAATCACAAATGACAGGGCGGGCCGCATGTACTAATATAAAATGTAAAAACTTGGGTGAAATAAACGGGGTAGCATTCTTTGTAAAGGAGAATACATGTAAACTTGAGGGGGATTAATGGACTCCGAAACAGAGCATTGAGGAGAGCAATAATATCAAACTAAATGTCTACTCTCCGAAGGCACAGTGGAAAAGCCAAGTTTTAAGGTGCTTTTTAAAGGTTTCCAGAGTGGGGGCTTTCCTAATCTCTCCAGGAAGGGAGATCCAGAGTTGGAGGGGGGGGGGGGCACAGAGGAGAAGGCTCTCTCCCTTGTGCCCACCAGACGAGTCTGTGAGACTGGCAAGGGCGAGAGGAGGGCCTCCCCGGAAGAGCGGAGGGTTCAAGCTGGTTCATGGAGGAAGATCCGGTCACAAAGGTAGGCGGGTCCCGAACTGTTTAGGGCTTTATAGGTGATCACCTGTACCTTGAATTGGAACCGGAAAATAAACGGCAGCCAGGGAAGCACTTTAAACAGGGGAGTTGACCGCTCCCTGTAACTAGCCCCAGTTATTAATCTGGCTGTTGAAGTTTCTAGGCCGTCTTCAAGGGTAGCCCGACATAGAGCGCATTGTAGTGATCCAATCTAGAGTTAACTATGGCATGGACCACCGTCAGACTTCATGAGGTATGGTCGCAGTTGGCGCACAAGTTTTAATTGAGCGAAGGCCCTCTCGGCCACCACCGACACCTGTGCATGAAGCGTCAGCGCTGAGTCCAGGAGGAGCCCAAAATGCGGACCTGTGACTTCAGGGAGAGTGTAACCCCGTCGAGCACAGGTTGCCACCCAATACCCCCGTCAGACGAACGACTGACCTGGAGGACCTCTGTCTTATCAGGATTGATCCTCAACTTGTTCCTCCTCATCCAGACCATCACAGCGGCCAGGCACTGGTCCAGTATCCGAGGGGCTTCCTTGGAATCTGATAGAAAAGAGTAGTGGAGTTGGGTGTCATCTGCGTAGAGATGGCACCGTACTCCAAAACTCCGGATGACCTCACCCAGTGGTTTCATGTAGATGTTAAATAGCATGGGAGACAGAATAGATCCTTGCGGGGCCCCACAGGTCAAGGGCCAGGAGTCCGAGTAGGAGTCTCCCAGCTTCATCAACTGGGAACACCCCTCCAGGAAGGACCAGAGACACAGAAGAACCGTGCCCCCGAGTCCCATCCCAGCAAGTCTCCCCAGAAGGATATAATGATTGGCGGTATCAAAAGCCACTGAGATGTCCAGGAGAACGAGTAGGGTCACACTCCCCCTGTCCAGTTCCCTGCGGAGGTCATCCACCAAGGCGACCAAAGCCGTCTTGGTACTGTGCGATTTGTTCGACTGCGAACGATTCAGAAAATCGGTGTCATTGAGGAATCCCTGAAGCTGCGAGGCAACCACCTGCTCCAGAACCTTGCCCAGAAAGGGTAGGTTGGAAATAGGTCTGTAGTTGTTACAATTTGTTGGGTCAAGGGAAGTCTTTTTTAGAAGAGGTCTTACCACTGTCTGCTTAAGGCAAGACGAGAATTTCCCCTGGCCCAAAGAAGCGTTTATTATGGCAACAAACCATTCCAACAACCCCTCTCTAGCCAGATTTACTAGCCAGGAAGGGCAAGGATCTAGAGCGAAAGTGGTCACTCTCACAGTCCCAAGGATCCCCTCCACGTCATCAGGGAGAACAAGCCAGAAAGAATCCCATTAGATCAAACAGACAGATACCTCAGGTACCTCATCTGGCACTGCGATGGAACTAGAGTCCAGCTCAAGACGTATCTGAGCAACTTTGCCTGCGAAATGGTGCGTGAAATCGCTGCACCAAGTTGCTGAGTCATCACCCCCCCCCCGACCTCAGGAGGCCAGAGGAGCTCCCCAACAACTTGGAACAATTCCGATGGCCTATTGGCTGCAGACGTTATGCGGGCAGTCGAGAACGCTCTCTTGGCTGCTCGCAAAGCCGCGGAGTAAGCCATAATAGCGGCTTTAGCCCGTGTTTGATCAGACACATCACGAGTCTTCCTCCAAATGCACTCTAGACCCCTCCTCCAATGCTTCATCACAGCCAGCTCCTCGGTGAACCAAGGAGTTGGTGTGACTCTACGCAAAGAGAGGGGACGTTTGGGGGCGATCGTGTCAATTGCCCTGGCCAACTCGCTGTTATAGCACTCAACCAGGATATCGACAGGATCATCAGTCTCCAAGACAGGGAGAACCCCAAGAGACCTCAGGAGTCCTTTTGGCTCCATAAGCCTCCTGGGGCGGACCATTTTAATGGGTCCACCACCCCTGCGGAGGTTAGAGGGTACGGCTAATCTTAAGCAGATCAGATGATGGTCAGACCATGACAATGGAAGAATATTTTGCTCTTCCTCTCTGACTGTTCCACCGTCCACAATAAAAACAAGGTCCAACGTGTGCCCTGCCTGATGTGTGGGGCCAGATATTATTTGAGTCAGCTCCATGGTCGTCATGGCAACCATGAAATCCTGAGCTGCATCTGTCAATGTAGTCTCAGCGTGGTCTAATTGGATCTTCCGGGAAGTATTCAGAGACAACTCCATGTAGAGAGTGTTGCAGTAGTCTATTCGGGATGTAACCAGAGCATGGACCACCGTGGCCAAGTCAGACTTCCCAAGGTACGGGCGCAGCTGGCGCACAAACTTTCACTGTGCAAAAGCTACCCTGGCCACTGCCGAAACCTGGTGTTCCAGGCTCAGCGATGCATCCAGGATCACTCCCAAGCTGTGAACCTGCGCCTTCAGGGGGAGTGTAACCCCGTCAAGCACAGGCTGTAACCCTATGCCCTGTTCAGCCTTGTGACTGACCAGGAGGACCTCTGTCTTGTCTGAATTTAGTTTCAATTTGTTCGCTCTCATCCAGTTTGTTATAGTGGCCAAGCACAGGTTCAGGACTAGAACAGGATAGACCACATCAGCTCTAGTTTCTGATACAGAACATATGCCAGGATCAGTGACAGGGAAGGAGTGGCAGGTGGTGCGAAAGGAGCGGAAATTAATTAAAGAAATAAATAAAGAGGAAGGAGGCTCACGGACCACTGGTGATCCACGGCACACTGATCCAGATTAACAGTCAAGTTTTCATACCATATGGCTGCATCAAAGAAGAGTTTAGAGGCTGTTTTGGCATTCAAGATTTTTAGTGTGGAGAGGACGTATTGTCCTCTTTTGCTGTAACAGAACCTTAATAAAGGTGCTCACCAGGCCTTTGTCTTTTGAATCACTATTTCAGAGTGATTTCTCCAGAATAAGATGTGGTGGAAGGTAAGGCCCAAATACTGGAAACTTCTAACCTGCTCTAGAGAAAACCCACTTATATTTTGTAAATATTCTTTCAAAAACCAGAACTTTTGATTTGCTGAAATTTAAATTTAGCTAGTTTGTTTTGCAATATTCTGTAAAGTTCCTAAGTTGGTGTATAAGCCCTGATCTAGACTTGGAGAGGATGGTTGTATCATCTGCATACAGCAAGATGGGGACTCTCCTTTTACCCAATCAGGGTAGGTGACCTTGTGGGTCCATCATGGCTTCCTCAAGATCATTCAGGAATAAGTTAAACAGAGTAGGAGCTAAGATATAGCCCTGCCTTACTCCTCTGGTTATTTGCATTTTAGTAAATATACAAAGCATAGTTTTGGGAAACCCCTAGCTGAGGAATCCTTTATGATTCTCCAGTAATTGTATAGTGAAAAGTGAATGTGGGATCTTATAGAGGGTAGACCAACCTCTGTCTTGACTAAGGCTGTTGGAGTGCCCAGTAGGAGTCTCAACAGCTTCTTAAGGAATGTCTTCTGGAGGACCTCCAATTTCTGTATCTGTGAGTCGTCCCATCCCCAGACTGTGGTGCCGTACAAAATCTGGGCAAAAACTTTGCTCTGGAATATTTGCAGAGCTGAGGCAGCCACATGGTCCCCTAGGGTAGTAGTTCTCAACCTGTGGGTCCCCAGGTGTTTTGGCCTACAACTCCCAGAAATCCCAGCCAGTTAGGATTTCTGGGAGTTGGAGGCCAAAACATCTGGGGACCCACAGGTTGAGAACCACTGCCCTAGGGTGTTATAAAATCTGAGGATTTCTCCAATAGATTTTAGCACCACTGCTCTGCTGTATACTACATGGGGCTTCCATGAAAGATTTTCTGAAAAATGTACTCCCAGGTACTTAAATTTCCTGCATGGTTCAATCTGGTGGCCACCAATGGACCATCGGATCTGGGGGTGTCTTTTTCCAAATACCATCACCTTTGTTTTATTATAATTGAGGTTCTGCTTTTATTTAGAGCAGTATATGCCAAGCTTAGTAAGCAGCCTTCATAGACACATATCATCTGCACATAGAAGGGCAGAAATCTTCTTTGATTATACTAAGGGAGGGAAGAATTCTGGACTCGAAAGTGCTGTTATTATGTCATTCAAATATAAATTAGAGCATAGGTGCCCTCAGATAAGTGGAGTGTATATATATGTGGACTGTCCACTTCACTTGCCTCATTTTCAACAGACCTCTGAACAAACCACTGAGGATGCTTGCCACAGATGCAGGCAAAACGCCAGGAAAGACTGCTACAGGAACAAGACTATACAGTCCAAAAAACTCATAGCAACCAAGAGATTCCAGATATGAAACCCTACAGTAGATCCTATATTTCTATTCCATGATAGCCCTATTTCTCTTTTTAGTGATGCCAAAGTTTTGGCCAGGCTTTAGCACAGCAGGTTAACCACCAGCTGCAAAAAAAGTATTGCCAATCGAAATGTTGACAGTTCAAGCCTGGATTGAGGTGGGCTCCCAGCTCTCAGCCCAGCTTCTGCCCACCTAGCAGATTGAAAACAGAAATGTGAGTAGATAAATAGATACCACTTTTTTAAAAGCAGGGAGGTAATTAAAAGGTTTCCATAAGGACATACCAATGATAAAGAGGTCATATATGGAAAACAAAGCATGAAAGATGGAGCAACAGAACCCCCCGTGGCCAGAGTTGAACAGTTGCTCTGACAGCCTCCAGATGTCAGAGATGGAAAAATATGGGAAAAACCTATACCTCCATTTATGTATTTTCTGTCCTTGTCAATTGCATAAGGGCATTGAATGTTTGCCGTATATGTGTTCTGTAATTTGCTCTGAGTCCCTTTGGGGAAGTATAAATAAATATAAATAAATTATATTATTAATTCACCTTCCCATGTTTTTCCTTCTTCTTTGGAATTCCTTCAGTGTTAATATTAGATCTGTTTAACACTGTTTTATGAGGAAATAAAAACCTAGCTTGGGGCTTAACCAAACCACCCTTATGTTCCCTTTCAACTCTTAAACTCCCATTATATTAAATTAAACTGTTTACATTCTGTATTTTCCCCCCATCAATGCCTTGTTGCGCTCACACAGGAGGGAAAGATCAAAGGTTCGATTAATGTCTTGCGGGCAACTCGAAAAGTGGAACCATTTTGACCTGGTAACTGATATTTTGGTGGAAATCCTACCTGTCATGAAAGTCGAGACCAATCAGGTGGGCATAATGGACAGGAAAACACAAATATTGCAGGGAGAACAGCCACCCATGTCTCTTTGATGTGCTTGCTTATCTCTCTGCCTTTTGGAGCATTTGACTATTGCAGTGACCCCAGACACTGAAGAATGAAGACATCTGGCCACAAGATTTCTGCACTGAGCCAACAAAGGTACTATAAATTACAGAGAGAAAAATGCAGCTTTTCCATTGTGGAGCCTTTTATAGATTCGTTCCAGCCCCAGCTGGAAACGGGTTTGATTTTGTTTTCTTTCAAGCAATATATGAAAGAGAGATACCATAAACCAGAATAGCAAACGTTAAAATTCCTGAATGCTGTATTAAACTTTTAAATTGATCCATTATTTGCAAGTCTAGAGGTGAAAACGAATGGATAATCCTCAATATCCATCCCACTAATTGGTTTTTAAGTCAGTAGGACATATTTAAATTACTCCATTCCCATCCAAGCTGCTGGCATGACATCCTGGAAATGATGGGAATTGAAGCTTAATGGATGTAGTTGTAGAGAGTTGGCCTAGATTTGGATCTGTTATGAAGCTATGATTCTACCTTTTTATTTGGTGGTCTATTTCTGGAGAGACTTGGGATGCTGACTTCTTGGTTGAAGTTCTTAATTTGGCCCAAGTTCAAGTTCACTTTATTATGGTCAGGGACCAATTCGAGAGAAGAGGGACATAGTCCCATACATGCATATGAGAGTTAAAGGTTAAGAGATTTCAAACTTTGAAATAAGCATATTGAAATAGAGCAATTTAGAATGGCCGTGGATAGTGAGATCCAAGCCGCAGATAGTGAAAACTGAAGGGCAGATACCGAGTCCTGATACGCGGTTACCAGTACTGCCGACAGGCCACCTTGTAGATCTGTGCACCTGGTGAGACAAAGAAGCTACCCAATATTTCCCAATGAAGAAGTATCACTAAGTTGAAGAAGAAGCCACCAAGGCAGTTTATTCAATCAGCTAAAGCAGTGGTTCCCAAAGTGGGCAGTACCACCCCCTGGTGGGCGGTGGGGCGATCTAGGGGGGCGCTGGAAGGCCCAGGAGAATTGGGGGGGGCTGAACCCCTGTAAGGGGGCGGTGGGGGCGGTGGCGTGAACCAGGTGACAGGCTACCATCCATCTCTGTGTGTGTCACTCTCTTCTTCCCTCCTCCTGCTCCCTCCTCCTCCTCTCGCCAAGCAAGGGATAATAATAATAATACCTTTGGGGTTCCCTTCCAACTGGTTGAGTCTAATAATAATAAGAATAATAATAATGTCCTTCAACATATTTAGTGGAACATGGATTCAGTGTGGTAACCAATTTATTAACAAAAAAAGAAACCAATTGCAAAATAGTCAATTGCGATGATTTGAGATGACTGCTGACGAAAATAGAGCCGAGAATTACTAGATTGGTAGCAGCATACCAGGTTCATCCTTCTCATTAAGATGATTTCGAATGTTTTAACTTTTTTGTATTATTTTCTGTTCTAAGTTCAATAAATAGTTTCATAATTTCAAACTTCAATGTTTCTAATTTACAACTTTATTATATCTTACAAAAAAGGTAGAAATATTAATACATACAGTATATCTTTCTGTTTAATTGCTATTAAAAAATTAAAAAAATAATTTCTAGGGGGGACAGTGAGTAAATTTTTTTCTGGAAAGGGGGTGGTAGGCCAAAAAAGTTTGGGAACCACTGAGCTAAAGGGATGCCAGATCATGGTAATCCACCAAAAGAAGCTGAGATGTCATTTACAAGTCAAACATGCAGTTTTATACATTCAAATCCTTTGTCTTTCCCGATCCTGCCCCAGCTGGAGCTGGCTCTGTGCTGATTGACGAAGCCGCTCTGATGTCACAACCAGTTAGGAATGACGTCCTCTGTGAGGTGGGACTGCAACACCCACCCGGCAACTAGGGAGCATTCCCTACTTCCAATCCAGATTCCTGCTCTCCAATTTTTAGTTATTTCTTTATTTATGGTATTTGTACCCCGTAGCTTCTCACCCCCGCAGGGGGACTCAGCATGGCTTACATTTGCAGCACTACAGGCCGCACTACCACAATACAATTTTAAAATACACCATATAATCAACATCATTAAAAAGCATTAAAAACATTTTTAAAAAACATTACATTAAAAACCACTACATACGACAATAATTAATTAAAGCCATCAAGCGGAACACATTGTCAGTTCAGTCAAGTACAAAGTGTCAATCCAGTCAAATCCAAAGGTACAATTTACATCTGCTGCCCAAAGGCCTGGTCCCAGAACCACGACTTTAGCTTTTTTTCTAAAAGTGAGGAGAGATGGAGTCGATCTTATTTCGTTTGGGAGTGCATTCCATAGGTGAGGGGCCACCGCCAAGAAGGCCTTGTCTCTCGTCTCCACCAGCCGCATTTGCAATGCTGGCGGGAGCGAGAGCAGGGCCTCCCCAGATGATCTTAGACTGTGAGATGGGACATAGAGGCAGATGCGTTCGGAGAAGTAAGCTGGGCCAGAACTGTATAGAGCTTTATAGGTCAATACCAGCACTTTGAATTGGGCTTGGAGATGGACAGGCAACCAGTGGAGCTGACACAGCAGGGGGTTGGTATGCTCCCTGTATGTCGCCCCAGTTAGCATTCTGGCTGCCGCCCGTTGGACCAACTGAAGATTCCGAACCGTTTTCAAAGGCAGCCCCACGTAGAGGCAGTAGTCTATTCGGGATGTAACCAGAGCATGGACCACCAAGTTTTAATTGTGCAAAAACTCTCCCTGCCACCGCTGAGACCTGGTGTTCCAGGCTCAGCGATGAATCCAGGATCACTCCCAGACTGCGAACCTGTGTCTTCAGGGGGAGCGTAACCCCATCCAACACAGGCTGTAACCCTATGCCCTGTTCGGCCTTTCGACTGACCAGGAGGACCTCTGGATGGTCCAGTAGACAAAGGAATGCAAAGTGTTCTAAATGGGTTATCTTTGCCCCAGCAGAGGGACAAATCAAAGAGGGGTCATCAGGTCCCATGCTGATGCTTTTTATTGTCTTGCTTATTGTCTTTATCATGCGGGTCCCCGATCATGCGGGTCTAGTGACTGCACTAGTGTCCTTTGGGTTCCAACTCAGTATATTGTTCAGGGATGATGGGATTTGATTATCCATTCCTGAGAAAGGGGAGATGGCATTGTGGAGAGCGGGATAAGTCATCCTAACATCAGGGAAGGAAATGCCAGACGCTAAATGTCTTTTCATTTGTCCATGTGGCTGCACAAAGAACAGGTGGTCCGACTCCGAGGCCTGTTGTCTCTTGCACAGCCGGTGGTATGGTCCACAGATGATGGGTGACTGAGTTCTTTGTGACTGAGATGATGCCCAGGGAAACTGCTGGAAGGAGTTCCTGGTTCTTGAGGTGCTGGTGAAAGGTCGCCAAGGTCTTGCTGGGTGGCTTGATTCCCAAAGTTTTATATTAAGACATAAAATATAACATATTAAATATTCACACACATGAGGTTCCACTGATACCGAGGGATACCCAGTGAATGGAGGCCTGGGTATCCATGGGGAAGATTGGGAACTCAGGATTCGCTGGTGAGAACGGAGGGTATATTTGGGGGTGAAATAAGAGAGGGAGGGAGGAAAAGCCAGTGATTATGGTTTATATAGGAGTCCCCAGTGGCGCAGTGGGTTAAAGCGCTGAGCTGCTGAGCTTGTTGACCGAAAGGTCACAGGTTCGAATCCGGGGAGTGGTGTGAGCTTCCGCTGTCAGGCCCAGCTTCTGCCAACCTAGCAGTTCGAAAACATGCAAATGTAAGTAGATCAATAGGTACCGCTCCGGCGCAAAGTTAACAGCGCTCCATGCAGTCATGCCAACCACACGACCTTGGAAGTGTCTATGGACAATGCCGGCTCTTTGGCTTAGAAATTGAGATGAGCACCACACTCCAGAGTCAAACACGACTGGCCAATGTCAGGAAACTACCTTTTACCCATGGTTTATATACATAGTTGCATATATTTTAGTAGAATCCGGTCGCAGGAGCAAGGAAACAGCAAAAATGAGTAAAGATGACATAGAAAGGCAAAAGACCTCAATGGCGGAGCAGGCAGAGGATAACATGGTACATGTTAAAACGGCTGTGAAGACAGAAGAAGGCTGCAACAGATTAAGAAGCCACAGTCGTCTTGTTAAACTATGCCACCCGTGGAACCTCACTCTGTGAAGACTGTGTGTTGATCAGTTGTGCACTGACCTCCACACATTTAAAAAGTCATGCACAGGCGTCTTCCAAGGAAAATAAAAACAAACCAACAAAAATCCCATGGCGATCAGCGAGTGGCAATGGGGGCAAGACTGTGAAATCTGGAAGCCCCTTGTCACAGACTGGCATATGGGTGGTGGATACGGACTCAGTCGTTCTACCTCAAAGTCTGAGGCAGTTGAGTAGTTCGGCAGCTGTATCCATGACTTTTTAGGACCACTCTGCCCACACAGGGAAGGGGCTAGAAAAGGTGCCCTAAACATACTGTAATCTGCCTCTCTTACCCCTGACTGGACTGCCGCGTCCAGTGAGGTCACCACCCTGCAGCCAAAAAAGAAAAATGAACTTCGGAACATGGAACGTATGGACACTGATGGACAACACTGACAGTGAACGGCCTGAATGCAGAACTGCCATCATTGCAAAGGAGCTAGGACACTTTAGCATCAGGAGACCCGGAGACAGCTGATGGAAGAAAAAGGAGGCTACACCTTCTTCTGGAAGGGACTGCCTGAAGAAGACCGAAGAATGCACAGAGTTGGCTTTGCTATCAGAAATTATCTGGTGAAACATCTGACCGAAGCACCCACTGGCATTAATGAACAACTCTCAACCCTCCGAATTGAACTTGCCAAAAACCAACAGGCAATCATCATAAGTGCCTATGCACCAACACTAGATGCTGATGAAGACATCAAAGAAAAAATTTACTGTCATCTGGACACCGTCCTATCGAAGATACCTAAGGAGGACAAAATCATCCTCCTGGGGGACTTTAATGCAAGGGTCAGACGAGACTTCGACCTGTGGCCAAGGACCATAGGAAAAGACAGGGTTGGAAACAGCAACTCGAATGGCATCCTGCTTCTCACCAAATGTGCAGAACACAACCTTGTCATCACCAACATGCTCTTCCACCAGAAAAACAAGTTCAAGACATCATGGAAGCACGCCCGGTCAAAGTATTGGCACCTCTTAGACTACGTAATCACCCGTGCCAGAGATTGCCGTGACGTGCTTCTCACAAGAGTCATGACAGGTGCTGACGACTGCTGGACAGACTACAGGCTAATCCGATCCACGATGGCTATCAAGATTGCCCCCAAGAGCAGACTCCGAGGAATAAAGACAAGGTGCAAAATGAACACCCAAGCCCTTCAGGGCCCCTCCAAATGAGCCCTTCTCCAAACAACACTCAAGGACCATCTACCCATAGAACACCCCAAAAATGTTGAGGAACATTGGAACAAACTGAAGACCTCCATCATCACAGCCTGCAAAGAAACTATTGGATACCAAAACAAGAAACATCAAGATTGGTTTGACAAAAGTGACATCGAGATCCAACAGCTAATTGACAAGAAAAGGAAAGTCTTCCCAACTTGGCAAAGAGATGTCAACTGTCCTGCTAAGAAAAAAATCTACACCAGTGCAAAAGCTGAGGTCCAAAGAAGGACAAGAGAACTCAAGAACATCTGTGGACAAAGAAGGCTGAAGAAATCCAACACCTGGCAGATACCCATGATGCTCAGGGATTTTTCAAAGCCACAAAGGTAATCTATGGCAGGCCCGGATCATGAAATTTTGCCGCCCTAGTCCACAGTTCAGAATTACGCCCCCCCCAAATGGCAGCCAATCGGGGGCGCTTGAGGCAGTGCTTAGCTGCTAAGCGCCGCCCCCGGGCAACCCCCGATTGGCTGCCGCCGCTGTGCTAGCTTATCCTGCTTCTGCTAAGCATAGCAGAAGCAGGATAAGCTAGCGAGGCGGCGGCAACCAATCGGGGGGTGCCCAGGGCGGCGCTTAGCAGCTAAGCACCGCCTCAGGTGCCCCCAATTGGCTGCTGCTGCCGCGCTACCTTTTCCTGCTTCAGCGTGGCGGCGGCCAATCATCACCGCGGCTCGGCTCCTCCCACTCCCTCCCTCCTCCACTTCAAGCCCGAAGGTCGCCATTTTGGAAAAAAAATATTTTTTTAAAAAAAAATAATTAATTTTTTTAAAATTGGGGGGTCCGGATTTGCCGCCCCCCAATGGCTGCCGCCCTAGACCATGGCCTAGGGTGGCCTTATGGATGATCCGGGCCTGATCTATGGACCAAAAATCATGGCATACAGCCTTTACGATCATCAGATGGAACCAAACTTCTGAAGGACAAAAAATCAATTGCACTATGTTGGAAAGAACACTATCAAAGCCTCCTGAATCGCAACTCCAATGTGGCCGAAGAGGTTCTCTCACAAATTTCACAACAACAAACCAGGGATGGGCTTGCAGCCTAGTTTGGAAGAAGTCAACAATGCCATCAGCCAACAAAAAAATAACAAAGCCAGTGGACCTGATGGGATCCCTGCTGAAATCTTTAAAGAGGGTGGACCTGAGCTGACACAACAACTCCACCAGCTCATTGAAAAAGTGTGGGTGACCGAGAAAATCCCAGCAGATCACCATCACCCTCTTCAAAAAAGGGGAAAGAACAGACTGCGGAAACTATCGATGTATCTCCCTTCTAACCTCCGCTGGGAAAATCCTCGCAAGAATCCTTGCAAACCGCCTTCTACCCCTCTCAGAAGACACCCTCCCGGAATCCCAGAACGGCTTCCGCCCCTCCAGAGGAGCAGTGGACATGATCTTCACTGCACGACAGCTCCAAGAAAAAATAAGGGAACAAAATCAACCTCTGTGCATTCATCGACCTTGCAAAGGCATTCAACAGTGAATTGCAGTGCTCTCTGGACCATCTTCCAAAAAATTGGGTGCCCTAACAAATTTGTGAACATCCTGAGGCTCCTCCATGATGGCAACAATCTTGGATAGCAATGGCTCCCAAAGTGACCCATTTAAGGTGGAATAAAGTGTCAAACAGGGATGTGTTATTGCCCCAACTTTATTTTCAATCTTCATCACTATGATACTTTATCATGTTGATGGGAAGCTTCCCACAGGAGTGGAAATCATCTATCGGACAGATGGCAAGCTATTTAACCTCAGCAGACTGAAAGCCAAAACCAAGGTTACAACAACATCTGTTACAGAACTCCAGTATGCTGATGACGACATCGTCTGTGCACATTCAGAAGAAGACCTACAAGCCACTCTAAACACCTTCGCAGAAGCATACAAGAAGCTTGGGCTGTCATTGAACATCGAGAAAACCAAAGTGCTCTTCCAGCATTCACCAGCCAATCCCTCTCCAATGCCAGAGATATAGCTTAATGGTGTAAAATTAGAAAACGTTGACCATTTCTGCTACCTTGGCAGCCTCCTCTCCACCAAAGTCAACATTGACACCGAAATACAACACCGCCTGAGCTCTGCGAGTGCAGCATTCTTCCAAATGAAGCAGAGAGTGTTTGAGGATCGGAACATCTGTAAGGATACCAAGGTGATTGTTTATAAAGCTATTGTACTCCCAACCCTGCTATATGCCTGCAAAACGTGGACTATCTACAGATGTCACATGCAACTCCTGGAACGATTCCATCAGCTCTGCCTCCGAAAAATCCTGCAAATCTCTTGGGAAGGCAGGCAGATAAATGTCAGCGTGCTGGAAGAAGCAAAGAACACCAGCATTGAAGCGATGGTCCTCCGCCATCAACTCTGCTGGATCAGCCATGTTGTCCGGATGCCCGACCACCGCCCCCCAAAGCAATTGCTCTACTCCGAATTCAAGAACGGAAAACGGAATGTTGGTGGGCAGGAAAAGAGATTTAAAGATGGGCTCAATGCCAACCTTAAAAACTCTGGCATAAACACTGAGAACTGGGAAGCCCTGACCCTTGAGAGCTCCAGCTGGAGGTCAGCTGTGACCAGCAGTGCTGTGGAAATTTGAAGAGGCACGAATGGAGGGCGAAAGAAACATGCCAAGAGGAAGGCACGTCAAGCCAACCCTGACCGGAACCACCTTCCACCACCTGGAAACCAATGCCATCACTGCGGGAGAAGATGCAGATCAAGAATAGGGCTCCACAGTCACCTACGGACCCACCGCCAGTACACTGACCCTGGAAGACTATCCTACTCAGACAAAGAGGGATCACCTAAGAAAGGCAAGTATAGGCAGAAAGGATACATTTTAGAATTGAGAAATAATTGTAATATTAGAAAATATATTGTTTCCTGGCTTTCTGTTTGCTAACCTTTTAGCTTTCCTGGAAATATGGTGCAGCTGGCTAAGTGTCATCTGCATAAGATCTCTTGAGTTCGAGGCCTGCCCGGGTCGAGGTGGGTGCTCGACCTTTAAGTGTAGCCTGCTGTCGACCTTTGCAGCCTGAAAGACAGTTGCATCTGTCAAGTAGGAGATAAAGGTACCACATTAAGTGGGAAGGCAAATTTTGACTGAATTATGAGGCCATTAAAGAACTCCAGGAACGCTGAGAAATGTGGAATGTGGAAGGAACAACAAGGGATGCTGGGAATGCTGAGAGATGAGGAGTGCGTCAGCTTCCCCTGGTGGCCAGAGTTTGCCTCTGTTCGTCTATATGTGTGTATGTTGAAATGGCAGGGATTGTCTGCTAAGTATGTGTACCTGTAATCCGCTCTGAGTCCCCTTCGGGGTGAGAAGAGCGGAATATAAATAAAGTGTTTTTTTATTATTATTATTATTATTTCCCAGGCTAAAGCATATACATGTAAATGTCCTTCATCCCAGCTGGACAGAAGGCATTGGAATCGCTTTGTTTGTGAGTCATTGACTAGGGTAGGTCACAATAGCATGGTAGCTTAGCTGTTGGTTTAGGCCAAACAACGGTCAATGCCTTTTGTAACATGGATTCCAGCATGTTACCTGTCCAGTTGGCCAAGACTTAACCCCTTTTATATCATTCCAGCCTGGTGTTCTTGGTAAAACTATAAGTTCTCTAATTATAAATTATCTTTTATTGTTGGGAGGGGTTGGAAATAGCAACTTTCCAAGCCTCCACTAACTGTTTGTAAATGTGTATAATTGTTAACCTATATTGTATGTACATTTTGGTTTGCCAGTTTGATTGTACCTCTTTGGCGTGGGAGGGGCTTCAGACACAGGAGTCCATTTTTGCTATACAGTATGCTTTTAGACCTCAGTGGAGGTGGACTGGAGTTTTGTCTCTTCAGACTTCAGTGAGTACACTTATACTGCTTGGACTATATCTATATGCTTAAAGACATTGCACTATGGACTAGTATGCTGAATATATGTATACAAGAAGTTTGTTAGTAAACAAGATATGTTATTTCTAAAGATTACTTTGTTTTTTTTATCTCTTGGTGCATATTTTAACTAAGGTTTCAAGGTAATGTATATCTTTTGGGCAATTCCAACTGCAAATTCTACTTCAAAGGAAACAACAACCCTCTACTGACCAAGTATATTTTTGTATTGGCATGTCTTTATCTTTGGCAGTTTAAAGACATGGTTCTTCAGTTTAACAGCTGAGTTACCAGTGTGCCATTACATGAATGCTGATGAATATCACTTGTTTAAAGAGTTGACTTCTAACAAGGTCATCCTGTTCTTGACTAGTGGTTTTCAAAAAGTGGTCTCCACATGTTCATGGAAATTGACACTTGTCAAATCAATAAAGTTATGGTGCACTTATTTCCAATAGGTTATGGAATTTCCAATGAGAGGGGGAGGGAGGTCACACTCGATATCAGTGTCATTGTTAAGACATTAGGATAATTAACTTAAGAATCTAAGCTAAAATCCATATATAGGATTATATTAAACCCAACACAATTTATGGAATTAAAGGGAAGGAAATCTGAAGGGAGGGAATAGGGGTGCCCATATGGCACAGGGAAGGGAAGTCCAGTCAAACAGAGGAGGGAGCAACATCCATATTATAATTAAAAGTCTGTAATCCCAATTTTCTGCTAGTATGAAGTCCTGGCTTGTACTAGCTTGTGCTATCAGTCATTGATTGCCAGATTTTAATTGCTGCAACTTGCCAATATTCTAAGTTATAGCCGAGTTAGCGTCTGAAAGCAGCAGGGAGATGTAAAATAGTGTCCTGGGTGTTTGTATAGCCATGGCGTAATGAGACGGGATCAAGTATCTCTATAGAACAGGAACTGAAGAAGCACATGTTCCCGTTGTCTCTGTGTTCTGGGTCACAGGGGCTTGGTCCCAATTTGTCAGGGACACTTCCGACTACTCCTCTGCCTTCCCACATTTGCAATTGCTACTCAAGTGTCCCAGTTTCTTTCTCTGTCTCTTGTCTTTTCCTTATTACATTTGCTGCAGATGGAGTGCAAAATATAAAGAGCCTGCTGCTAGTTAACTCAGCAGAAAGGAGAGAAGAGGAAGGGGCAGGCTTCTGCAGCCTCTCTTCACTTGCCTATTCTCAGTCTTTTATGCCCCAGTTTGCATGTGAAATACTGGAGAGGTTACGGAAACTATCATCTCCTTAGAGAAATGGCACATTCCTTGTCCACCTGGCTGAACGATGGTTGCGAAATCTACCCCAAGGACCAGCTCCTATGGTAAAAAAGGATGACGAATGAGCTGTAAAACTGAGTAAGAAACCTTGGGGAGGATGTGTCTTCCCCATCGCATCACCCATAGCCACTGCAGATGTGAGAGGCCAAGCTGTTGCTATTAATAACATCGTCAAACGGATTCAGTACCAACTCGTGGTGGTAGTTGCTCTTCTTGTTTACCCAGCATCTCCCAAACAGTTGGAGAAATTGGCCCATCCAGCAGCTGCTCTGAGTGAAATAGAATAAAATAAAACATGTAGAAATAGCCATTAATTCCAGCGGGCCACCCAAGGCGTTCCCGGCATGTAAAAGTTTTACAAAAACCTGTTCTTACTTGTTTCCACTTGCCCTTTGGCTCCCTTCTGCCGTGACGAACCATAAAAAGAGACCCGTGAAGTTAGAAAAATTCATTTTGATTGGCATCGAGGCATGGAAAGAAAGAAAGAAAGAAAAGGAAAGAAAGTGGGCTCCATAAATAACCCACCAGGGAAGGAGGAAAAGATCTGTAGCGTGTTTTGAGAAACCCTTACGCTAATGAGACAAGGGGAGAACATTATGGGTTTCCCCCCTTTTCCGGAGAAGGTTTCTTGGAATCCCACGCAGGAATTTTTTTTATTAGCATGATGACAATTATTAATAGACGGAATCGATTTGGATTCCCTTTCCGAGTAAAGGCAGAAGGAGCCAAAAAGCATCCAAATCAAAATACAGAGCCAGGCAACGCCAAACAAGCAAAATTGAGAGATCTCAACCCGCCTTCTGCTTCCCAGAATTGTCTTTGTATGGCCTGGATCGGATTTGGTTTTCAAAACCCAAGGAAGGGAAAGATACTCTGTATGTCCTCAGGAATGTATGGCCTTATTCTGTCACCAAAGATATAGCCGAGAAATATTGCATCTGAATTGGAATTGAGCAATAGAGGTCAGGCTAGGGTTCAAGTGTGGGACCAGTTCAACAGGAAGAAAATTCTTTTCAAACCTGGAGTAATGTTAACAGTGTTCTTCCTGGTGTGATGAAACTCTTCAAAAGCTTTTGACGCTTATAAAGATTAGGGGCATGCAGGTAAAGCCTTAGGAATGTTGGGGAAGGGTTAGGGATTGTTGACTTCCTTGATCATTTTATCTACGTGTTTTACGAAATAAATTCTTATTTCTATATTCTCTCTATATTGGCTACGTCCTCTTTTCCACTCTTGCTCTCTTCTTTCACTTCTTCCTTTGATTCTCTGTCTATTTTTCTCTGTCCTTCAAGATCTCATCAAAAGCCTTCCAGTCCATTTTCTTTATGGGTCTACCATATGACACTTTTAGGGCAAATGTCAATTTGTCCATTTCTTTAATGTCCTTTACTTTATCTATCCGTGCTTCTGTAGATGCTAGTTCTTTTAATTTCCATGTTCTCGCATGTACCATTCTTGCTGTTGTCGTAAGGTAGAAAAATAAAATCTCTTGATTCTGGTCTAGATCAAACTCATTGTCTGTTATACCCAGAAGAAAGTACTCTGGTTTCATAAAGATCTTTGCCTTTAGTATTTTTTCACATCTTTCGTGTACTTTCTTCCAGTATTCTTTTACTCTTGGAATCTTTCCCTCCCCACAAATTTAGATATAGGAGATACCTTTTATAGTATGAAAAAAAAATGTTTAAACTTCAATAAAAATATATTTTTTAAAAAAGCTTTTGACGCTTCTGAAGAGCTTCCAAAGCTTTTGAAAACTATGTGAAAAAATTCTTATGTAGGAGTTTTTTGTGTGAAAAACCGCATGGCTTTCATGACATTTTAGTGAATAACCCCCCTTCCCCAATGTAATTTTTCAAGCTCTGATGAAGGAATGAGACGTATTGTGTCATTGTCCCAGTTATTAGAGGAAACAGTTTTAATAGGCCAGTTGTAACTGCAATAAATTACTTTTCAAATGCTAGGACAAGTCACAGGAAAAATTTGCTTGATTCCCCCCTTCCTCCCTCAAAAAAACCCTTTGCATTAGGAATAAGGTTTCTTACCCCTCCTTGCAATACATGAAGCAGACCATGAATCATAATTTAATCTGTGGAAAACAACAAAAGTCCACAATAATCCTAGGATTTCTGTATCCCTCACGGATCGGGAAATGGTAAGAGGGTTTCCTATCGCTCTTGTGGGTGAAGTGGGGCAGCGGAATAGAGAGAAACCACTGGAAACCCAGCAGATTTGAAGCCCGTAATGATCTCCAGATTTCTCTCTTTTTTTGGTGGGTGGGGGGCCGAAATTGCCAGCTGGTTTGCATTATCTGCAGCTCCCCCCCCCCCCCTTCCCATGATGATGGGGAAATGATGTGCCTGTCGAAGGGTAAGGGAAGGAAACAGAGGCTCATTACATGAGGCTCAAAGCGGTGGTCCCTGTGGATGGATTACGGGTTTTGTTCCCAAATTTTTCAATAACCCCCACAACCCCCCACTCGTCTCCCTTTGAGGGGATCTCGTTTCCCAGTTTTGAAGCACCGAACAATTAAACTAAGTCCCTTCCACAAGCCAAACTGCGATAGATTTACGAGCTGGAGACTTGACATGGGGAGGTATATCTGGTTTTTTTACACCGAGTGTGATGTTTATTAACACACAAACACACATATGGAATGTCCCTGGGTAACCAAAGAGTTTGTTTAATAAATCCACAGGCCATTGCTGAGAAACTTAACGCTTAACGCTTTGATAGAAGTGGCTCTCACCCATATATATATATATATATATATATATATATATATATATATATATACTGTGTGTGTGTGTGTCTGTGTGTGTGTGTGTGTATATATATATATATATATATATATATATGCGCATAGAATAAAAGTCAGTGTTTTTGTGTGTTTGCAAAATCCTGGGGCACACCACCAACCAAAATGACACAAAATGACACTCTAACACAGTAATACATATACCGTATTTTTCACACCATAAGACGCACCTGCTGATAAGACGCACCTAGATTTTAGAAGAGGAAAATTGGAAAAAAATATTTTGAGCCAAAAAGTGGGCCCCAGCGCTTGCCTGCTTGCCTCCTCGGCGCCCTCCGCCATCCCTAAGCCTTTCCCTTGGCCGCCTCCTCCTCGGTCCCGCCTCCTCCTCCGCCTCCTCCTCCTCCGCCTCCTCCTCCTCCGTCGCTGCCCACCGCCGCCCGCCGCCGCCTACCTCTGCCTCCCTCCCTCGCCGCCGCCGCCCGCCGCCCACGCCGCCTACCTCTGCCTCCCTCCCCTCGCCGCCCGTCGCATGGGCATTAGGTCCCAAGCGCGTCTGACGTCTGACGCAGGTGCGCCTGGCGCTGACGCGAAAGCATGGCGCGCTGGGACCTACTGCCCATTTGCGCATGGGCAGTAGGTCCCGAGCGCCAGGCGCGCCTGCGTCAGCCGTCAGACGCGTCAGACGCGCTTGGGACCTAATGCCCATGCGCGACGGCGGCGAGGGAGGGAGGCAGCGGCAGGCGGCGGCGAGGGAGGCAGAGGTAGGCGGCAGCGGCAGGCGGCGACGGAGGAGGAGGAGGCGGAGGAGGAGGCGGGACCGAGGAGGAGGCGGCCAAGGGAAAGGCTTACTATCGCCTCCCCTTCGCTCCATAAGACGCGGCTGATTTTTCCTCCTACTTTGGGAGGAAAAAAAACTGCGTCTTATGGTGCGAAAAATACGGTAGTTAATATGTTTTTAAATGTATTTATACACTCAGTGTGAAACCTGAGCCTGTTTCGATGAACACAACATAGATATCCTGGCAAGAATGGCAGAAAGACACAAACTTCCCACACAGAACTCCCATAACCAAGAGAAAATGCTATAAGAGTTTGGTGGGCATTGACCTTGAGTTTTGGAGTTGTAGTTCACCTATATCCAGAGAGCACTGTGGACTCAAACAATGTTGGATCAGGACCAAACTTGGCATGAATACTCAATATGCCCAAATGTAAACACAGATGGAGTTTGGGGGAAATATACCTTGACATTTGGGAGTTACAGTTTCTGGAGGGGGGGCTCGAAAGACCAGCAGTCTCCCTCTCACTTAGGTTGCCCCCTTCCTCCCCGCCAGGCTTGAATTGGGGTCATGGGGAGCAGGAGCCTCACTCACCACCTGCGCAGCTCCTCGGGGGTCAGCGGGGCAGCCCGGGTGGGCATCTCAGGGCTGGCGAAGCAGACAGGAAGGAAGGCGGCAGCAGCGGGAAGGGAGCCGGAGGGAGGCCGAGAGCGGTTTCGCGCGCACCGGGGAGGAGGGGGAAGGGCGAGGCCGGTGCTGGACTGAACCATCCGGCATTAGGCCCGGGGGGGGGGGAGGCAAGAGGAGGTCTCTACTTGGGGAAAGGGAGGCAGGCCTTCCCAATGCATGGAGAAAGAGAGAGACCAAGTAGACAACGGGTGGGGAGGGGGGTGGTTGTAATTTTGTGACTTTATTGAGGTAGGTTTCTTAGGGTTTTTATACTTCAACACACTAGACTCTCCCCCCTCCCCTCCTTGAGGTTCCAATTTCCCAAGGCACACCTGATGATCGCTCACGGCACACTAGTGTGCCCCGGCACACTGGTTGAGAAACACTGCTATACCAAACTTGGCACATAGACCCGCCCCCCAATGACCAACAGAACATATTGGAGGGGTTTGGGGGAGGATGGACCATGGATGATGGGATTTGCAGTACCTTTACCTGATTCAGCTCACACTTCCACAGTCCACTGCAACCCCCACCAATGATGGACCTGGACCAAACTTGGCCCACACACACCCCATGGCCCACTTTATGCACTGCAGTGGCTATGGGGGATTGATAATGGATGATGGCATTGCAGTACCGTAACCCCCTTTGGCTACAACTTCCACAGAGCACTGTGACCCCACGAATGATGGACCTGGACCAAACTTTGCACACAGATCCCCCATGACCCACTTTACATTCTGGTGAGGTTGGGGGAGGGTGGTTGACCTCGGATTCTGGGCGACGTTGTTCACCTGCATCCAGAAAGCACTGAACCTGGCCAAATATGGATGTGGACCAAACTTGGCACAAAACCCAACATAGCCAACTGTGAATACAGGTAGGGTTTGAGGGTGATTGACCTTGGAATATGGGAATTGTAGTTCACCCACATCCTTATCCTGAATAGATTACTGCAACGTACTCTACGTGGGGCTGCCTTTGAAGACAGTTCGGAAACTGCAACTAGTCCAATGGGCAGCAGCCAGATTACTAACAGGAGCTATATACAGGGAGCATACCACCCCCTTGTTGTTTCAGCTTCACTGGCTGCCTGTCCATTTCTGAGCTCAATTCAAAGTGCTGGTTTGACCTATAAAGCTCTATACGGTTCTGGCCCAGCTTACTTGTCCGAACGCATATGCCTTTATTTCCCACCTCGTAATTTAAGATCATCCGGGGAAACCCTGCTCTCGCTCCTGCCAGCATCTCAAATGCGGCTGGTGGGGATGAGAGATAGGGCCTTCTCGGCTGTGGCTCCCCGCCTGTGGAATGCGCTTCCAAGTGAAATATGATCGACCCCATCCCTCCTAGATTTCAGGAAAAAAATAAAATCTTGGTTATGCGACCAGGCCTTTGCACAATAGCATAATGCAGCACCTTGGACTGGAATTGGACTGGCAAGTTGATAGATGAGGACAGGGCCCTCCGTAGCCAGGATTTTGATTCGGGGGGGGGGGGGGGCTGAGTTTGGTTCGGGGGGCTGAGACTGGGTGGAAGAGGGTCTACCCTAGCAAACCTTTTGTATTGTTATCCCAATAACCCAATGAATGTGAGATATAATGAGCATGGTGATCAGATCATGATATGAATAAACATAACAGTTTAAATAATGTACCAGTAAGGCCTTCTTGCGGACCACCCTGAGAATTTGGGGGGGGGAAGCCCCCTAAGCCCCCCGGCTACATGCCTGGATGAGAATATGGTTTACTGTTTACTAATCTAGGTTTTTGGACGGAATACTGTTTTAACTTAATTGAATGTTGATTATGTGTTTTAATTTTAACTGTTACTATTTTAATGATGTATGTTTTTATGGTTATATTGTATATTGTGGCATTGAATTGCTGCCTTTGTTTGCCGGTATGAGTCACCCCCCCCCCCCCCATGGGGGCGGGTTGAGAAGGGCAGGATAAAAATACTGTAAATAAAAATAAAATTACGCATTGTCTGATGGGAGCATTCATAAAAAACAAAGATACTACACTTAAGTATTTAAAAAAATGAAATGCAAAGATACCGGATGGATGATGCCTGGCTCCACAACAGTCAATGTGAAAAAGATCTGGAGAACAGATCTGTGGAAAACAAAGTGAACATGAGCCAAGAGTGTGATGCAGCAGCTCAAAAGGCCAATGGGATTTTGGGCTGCATCCAAAGTGTCCAGATAGAGGGAATTCATGGTGCCTCTCTATTCTGCTTTGGTCAGACCTCTTTACCTGGAATAACACTGTGTCCAATTCTGGGCCCCACAGTTCGAAAGTGATATTGACAAGCTAAAAGGTGTCCTGAGGAGGGCATCTAAAATGATCAAAGGTCTGGAGGCCATGAATAATCCTATGCAGGCTAAACTGGGAATGTTTAGCTTGCAGAAGAGAAGGTTGAGAGGAGACACAAGAGCCATGTATAAATATGGGAAAGGGTGTCATAAGGAGGAAGCAGCAGGCTTGTCTTCTGCTGCCCTGGAAAGTAGGACTCAGTGGAGCAATGGGTTCAAATTACAGGAAAGGAGATTCCACCTGAACATTAGGAAGAACTTCTTGATTGTACAAGCTGTTCTGCTTTGGAGCCTGGTAGAAACTCCTTCCTTGGAAGCTTTTAAACAGAGGCTGGATGGCCATCTGTCAGGGGCACCAGGAAGCGCGAGGAGGGGCCTTCGAAGGCTCCTCCTTGTTCTGCAATGCCCCGCAGGAGCGGCGGCGCCCGGTGGGCTGGAATTCACCCCACTACAAGATGGCGCCCTAGGCAGCGGCCTACTTGGCCTATATCTGGGACCGCCCCTGACTGCAGGGAGATGGAGCTCTTGAAGGTTACATTCAGCAGAAGCAATAAAGGAAACAGAACCCATCTCCTATACTACTAACAGATAGGAGAATTGCATAAGCAGGATGATGTGTGTGTGCCTTCAAGTCACTTGTTGACTTATGAAGACCCCATTGAATTTGTAAGGTTTTCTTAGGTGAGGAAAAACCCAGGGTACTTTTGCCAATTTCTTCCTCTGAAATAGAACCTATTGCACCTGGGATCTGTCGGTGGTCTCTCATCAACATAAATGAATGAGCCTTAGAGCAAGTCAAGTTTGAGCTCTCCCTCGAAGCCATGATGACAAAACCAATACTATTATAGATTATGCAGATTGTTGGAAAGGTCGATGTTGGGAAAAGTGAAAGGCAATCGGAAAAAAGAAGGGCTGCACTACTGGTGGATGGGCTCTTTCCAGAAAGACCCGAATGGGGCTGTTGTTAACAGGACAACCTGGAGGTCTCTCATTCACAAGGTCAACATGAGTTCATGGAAAACAACAATGACTCCACTGGGCAGCTGTTCAATAGGGCTCTGTTACTGACAAGGACTCTAAAACCCATCTACCAGGGGTTCTGCATCACACAGTGTTAAATATTTATGGTATTTTGGCCATCATAGAGCACTCCAGAAGGCAACTGGTGTTCCCACATTCCCTTGCACAGGGGAAAAATACAATACGTATATGGACAAGGCTGATAAGCTACTGATGATAGAGTACTTTGTCTTCATTTTAACCAAGTGTGGATGTCAGTCTCCCATTGAGGCTCACACTGGAAGGCAGCCAGGTGGATCTTGTTCTTCTGAATTATAACAGATGCTCAAATGGGGGGGGGGGAGAAAGAAGCGAAAGAGAGCAAGAGGTCAATGAGTCTCCATTGGAGACGTCCCATCAACCCTTGATTTCTTTCTCCCCGAGAGGGATGCTCTCATCTGCTATCTGGCGGCGGTCTGGTTTCCTCCCAGTGATGGCGGGGCGCTTTTGTGGTCAACAGATCCGATGTTGCTGTGGCGATGGTTCCAGGCGGTCCTCGCTTCCTCTCCCCGGCTCCCCCGTAACCCCGGCATCCGCAGATTTTTCCGGAAGACATCCTTCAACCAGGCAATGGGTTTTACGGCCCTTGGCGAGAGTACAGTCGTCAATGTTTTCGACTTGTGCAGGGCTTCGGTTATAGCTTTGACTCAATGGAAATCGAATAAGATGAGTAAGAGAACAAGAGACAAAACTTGGCCGAAAGCCAGCACACCGAACAGCCTATTTTTATCGCTGTAAGAAGCACATAACTTCCAACAGTCCCAAGCTGGCAAAGATGATTGGAGTATCTTCCCATTTTTTCTGTTTTGAAAATGTCCTGGTCTCTCTCTCTCTCCTCCCTTTGTCCTCATCTTGATGCTAGAAATTTGAGGTTTTTCAAGTACCTGCGGATAACAAGGGGCACCTGGCAACCTTTGCTAGCAGTGAATGTTTTGAGTCAGGAATCACACAAGGTTGAAGGCAAAGGCAGAGGTGTTTATTCACTCTGTGCAGAAAGGAGACTTGTACAGCAGCTTATGTGCTTTTCCTCTCTAAGCTAGAGATTGCCAAAGGTATAGCCTTACTTGATTGGAATGTAGCTCCACTATCTTGAACTACAACAAGTCGCCTAAGGGCTAATCAATAAAATTTACTGCTACTACTACAGTTTGCATCATCCTGATCCACAGACATCAAGATAAAGTGCGCAAGGAAGAATGATTCACTGCTCTGCAAAAAAAAAAACCCCACCCTTTAAAAAAGCAATTGTAAGAGCGATTTTAAAGAAGCAGTTCCTGAACTCCTCTGTATTAAATAACTACCAGTCCATTTCAAATTTCCCTTTTTGGGGCAAGGTTCTGGAGCTGCTGGTAGCTTCTCAGCTCTAGGAATTCCTGGAGGAAACCAATTATACGGATCCTTTACAGTCTGGTTTTAGGCCTGGTCACGGAATTGAGACAAGCTTTGGTTGCCTTGGTGGATGACATCCGTTGAGAGCTAGACAGGAGGTGTGTGTCCCTGCTGGTTCTCTTGGATCTCTCAGCGGCTTTTGATACCATCGATCATGGTATCCTTCTGGGTTGGCTCTCCAGAATGGGTATGGGGACACTGTTTTGCAGTGGCTCTGCTCCTTCCTAGAGGATCGTACCCAGATAGTGATGCTGGGAGACACTTGCTTGGACCCCTGGCCATTGACCTGTGGGGGTCCCACAAGGTTTAATTCTTTTCCCCATACTATTTAACATCTACATGAAACAGCTGGGTGAAGTCATCCAAGGTTTTGGAGTTGTGTATCATCTGCGTAGAGACTCTGGAGCAAGAAGTAACTCCCTTTATGAAGAAGATAATGAATCAAGCTCTAAATCAGTGTTTCTCAACCTGGGGGTCAGGACCCCTATGGAGGTCGCGAGGGGGTGTCAGAGGGATCGCCAAAGACCATCAGAAAACACATTATTTTCTATTGGTCATGGGGGTTCTGTATGGGAAGTTTGGCTCAATTCTATCGTTGGTGGAGTTCAGAATGCTCCTTGATTGTAGGTGAACTATAAATCCCAGCAACTACAACTCCCAAGAGTCAAGGTCTATTTTCCCCAAACTCCACCAGTGTTCACCTTTGGGCATCTTGACTATTTGTGCCAAGTTTGGTCCAGATCCACCATTGTTTGAGTCCACAGTGCTCTCTGGATGTAGGTGGTGAACTACAACTCCAAAACTCAAGGTCAATGCCCACCAAACCCTACCAGTATTTTCTGTTGCTCATGGGAGTTCTGTGTGCCAAGGTTGGTTCAATTCCATTGTTGGTGGAGTTTAGAAAGCTCTTTGGTTGTAGGTGAACTATAAATCCGAGCAACTACAATTCCCAAATATCAAGGTCTATTTTCCCCAAACTCTACCAGTGTTCACATTTGGGCATATTGAGTATTTGTGCCAAGTCTGATCCAGATCTATCTTTGTTTGAGTCCACAGTGCTCTCTGGATGTAGGTAAACTGCAACTCCTAAACTCAAGGTCAATGCCCACCAAACCCTTCCAATATTTTCTGTTGGTCATGGGAGTTCTGTGTGCCAAGTTTGGTTCAACTCCATTATTGGTGGAGTTCAAAAGGCTCTTTGATTGTAGGTGAACTATACATCCCAGCAACTATACCTCCCAAATGACAAAGTCACAACCCCCCCCACACACACACACACACACACACACAACACCACCAGTATTCAAACTTGGGTGTATCGGGTATGAAAATACACCCAATACGTTACATGATGATTCATAACAGTAGCAAAATTACAGGTATGAAGTAGCAACGAAAATGATTTTATGGTTGGGGGTCACCACAACATGAGGAACTGTATTAAGGGGCCGTGGCATTGGGAAGGTTGAGAAACACTGCTCTAAATCAACCCAAAAAAATCCCAGAATCATGGAAGAAAGCAAATATCATGATATATAAACACAATCAGGCAATGTTAGTCAATATCCACAAGGCTAGAAATCCACAGGAACAAGACCCCTTGAACAAGGTTACCAAGACACATGAAACTTGTTTACCAGCTGTTAGGATTTCTGGGAGTTGAAGTCCAAAACACCTGGAGGGCCGGTAATTGCCCACCCCTGCCTTAGACAGAGATACAGCCATGTTCGATCTGACTCATTGCACTTGGTACGCCACACACACTCTAGTTCCCTCTTGATTCGCTTCATCACTGCCAGCTCGTCATTCACCCAAGGAGATTTTTAAGCTCTGCTACTCGAGAGGGAATGCTCCGGAGCAATCATATCTACGGCCCTGGTCATCTCCTTATTCCAGAGAGAGACCAGAGCATCCACAGCAGGGGTGCTCATTAGGTAGCTCGGGAGCTACTAGTAGATCTTCGGCCCTCACCAGCCGAATGGGGCGCTCCTGCCATACGCGTGCACACCCTGTGCGCACGCGCGCTCCTGCTGCTGGCTTCCGCTCTCACGGTGCTTCTTCCACCTGCGGGGCATTGCAGGAAGAAGGAAGCACAAGGCAGGGCCTCTGGAGGGAGCGCCCTGCCTCTCTCTCATCCAGAAGCAGCTGTGCAGCCTCCATTGCCGGCAAGACAGGCAGAGCGGAGTGCTCCCTCTGGATGCCCCGCCTCGTCCTTTCTCCTTCCTGCAATGCCCCGCAGGCGGAAGAAGCGTTGCGCGGGCGGAAAACAGCAGCAGGAGCACGCGTGGTGGCAAGAGCGCGCGGCGGCGGGAGCAGGTAGATCTTTTGGACTTGGTTGCTTTAAGAGTTGCTCGCATGCTGAAAAAGTGTGAGCACCCCTGATCAACAGGATCACCTACCAAGGTGGTGGGAAATTCCCCAAGAGCCATAAGAAATCCATAAGCCTCCTGGGGCAGACCATTTTAATGGGTCCTCCACCCCTGCAAAGGTTGAGGGGCGCAGTAAACCTAAACCTGATCAGGTAATGGTTGGTCCATGGCAATGGAGCAATTGACAGCTTCTCCACACTGCCACCTTCCTCCATCCCTGGCAGAAAACCAAGACTGGTGTGTCTCTAGCTCTGTGGGTAGGGCCAGATATTCACTGTGAGAGCCCCATGGTTGCCATGGCGGCCATGAAATCCTGAGCCACTCCCAAAAAGGTGGTCTCTGCATGGACATTGAAGTCCCCCAGCATTATGAGCCGTTGGGACTCCAACGCCAGGCCCAAGATCACCCCGCTATCAAAACTTGTTTCAGATTGTATTGTAATCCAAGTAATTTCTTATAGATAAGCCCCAGCAGACCTTTCTCCTTTTCTAATTTCCATTTTAAAATTTGGTTCCAGTACCAACAACTAACTTCAACAGAGATAAGAAAAAAGGATTTCGGGAAAAAGCATTCATATGGGATAATATATCTTAACAGAAAAGAAAGTTATAACAAAAATCTACAGGATTCTATTAAAGTGGTCATCAGAAACTGAACAAGTCTTCAAAAGTAACCCTATATATGATCAAATGGGCAGCCAATTTTGGACATTTAGTCAAGCTGGAAGAGTGGGAAGAAATATGAAATAATAGATTATACATACGCATATGACCGGAAAGAAAACTGGTACAAAATGATGTACCAGTGGTATATAACTCACAAAAAATTGGCAAAATGTTATAATAAAAATACATTAGATAAATGTTAGAAATGTGAAGCACATGTGAGCACTTTTAACCACATGTGGTGGTCTTGCAAACATGCAAAAAACTATTCGAAGAATATACAGGAAAGAATCAGAAAATATTGGAAAACAGGATTCAGTTAAAACCAGAATACTTCCTACTAGGTATGATGGATAAAGATATACAGTATTGTTTAACTATTTTGTCATGACTGCCAAAATAACATATGCAAGAAATTGGAGAATTAAAGAAGTCCCAAAAGAGGAATGGCTACTGAAAATAGCTGACATAATGAGCATGAACAATTTGACACAATTATTAACTAATTACCAAGGCAAAGCAAATAAAGCAACTGACTGGTCACCTTTTAAAGAATATTTGAAATGAGAAAAATGTGATAATATAAGGAAGACACTGAGAGAAAATATAAATGGGAGAAAAACAAGTTTAATCTATACACATAATCTGTCTATCTTCTATCTATCTATCTATATCTTCTATCTTCTTCTATACACATAATAATAATACACATAATAATACACATAATAAAAGAGAAAATGTGTGTATGTGGCAGAGATGTCCACTTACATAGATCGCCTCCCATCTACAGAAACAGGTTATACTTCCAAGTGCTGAGAAGCCTCCAAAGGCACTCCCTCAACTGGCATTGCAGGTTATAGTGAGCGCCATGAACATGTAGCCCAATCCCTGCCAATGTCTTCCCCAAACACCAACCACCCAAGGAATGCTGTCATTCGGGGACCACGTCATCCTAGATATTCTGTTTTTTCTCCAGAATGGACATCCCAGGGTTTCTTTCTCTCTCCATATTTGCACGACCCTGCCCACTGCCTCTCACTTAACCCTTTTCTACCCATTCCTATGGCACACCGCACACAGGAATTGATCAGCAACTGAACAAGAGGTTTGGGAAGAATGCATAATGTAGAGGAGTTGTAGTTTACCTACATCCAGAGAGCACTGTGAACCCAGCCAACAATGGATCTGGACCACACTTACCACGAGTGATGGGATTTGCAGTACCTTCACTCAGTTCAGAGACCACTGCAACCCCCACGAATGACGGACCTGGACCACATTTGGCACACAGACCCCCCATGAACCACTATAAGTCCTGGTGCAGTTTGGGGAAGGATGGACCACGGATTATGGGATACACAGGACTTTCACCCGATTTGCCTCCTACAGCCCAATGCCACCCCCACAAATGACAGACCTGCACCAAACTTGCCACACAGATTCCCCATGACCAAGAGAACATAACTGGAAATATTGGGGGGAAATTTACCTTCCTGAGAGTTATACTTTATCTACATCCAGAGCAACTATGACCTCCACCAAGAATGGATGGGACAAAACTTGGCACAGAGAAGCCCCATGACCAACTGAACATATTGCAGGAGTTTGGGGGAATTTACCTTGATGTTAGGAGTTGTAGTTCACCCTTATCCAGAAAGCACTGAACCCAGCTGATGTTAGACCTGCACTAAACTTGGCACACAGACACGACATGCCCAACTGTGCATATAGGTGGGGTTTGGCATGAATGACCTTGGATTTGGGAGTTTTAGTTCACCCTTATCCAGAGAGCCCTGAACCCAGCCAATGTCAGATATGAACCAAACTTGGCACACAGACTCAACATAGTCAATTTTGAATACTGGTGTGGTTTGGGGTGATCGGCCCATAATTTTGCAGTTCACCCACATCCTTATGCATTTCCTAATGGGAGCATTCACAAAAACAACAGGAAAGAAAAGGGTTTTTTTTCTAAGAAATAGAGCTATAAATTACCAAACTGATATTACCTAACACCCCAAAACAAACAGTACCCTTTTCAAATATCCTGGGCCAACATAACATACTGGAGGGTTTTTTTTGGGGGGGGGGGGGGTCCTACCCACACGGAAGTTGTAGTTTACCCTGCATCCAGAGATATTACAACCCTTCCCAAAACAAACAATACAAAACAGGCCTCGCTGGGTCCTCAAGCTAGTAAGAGATAACACAAAACCTTCAGAAACACGATGAAGACTGGAAGCCAACAAAACCACCAATACTTTCCCACTTTTTAAAAACCCCCCTGCCATATCTTATATCCTTAGGTAATAAATACCTCCCCATAAGTAGCAATTTTTACCCTAAGTTTTACCCTAATGAGGTCGAAGGGGAGACCCCCAGGCCCAAAAGCCAACAGCAGAGAGTCCCCAATACTCCCCTAGGCCAAAAGGCCAAGTTGCAACCCAGACAACCTTTAGAAAGGCATCTTTCCTCAGCACCCCACTAAGCCCATCCATTGTACACACACTAAGCAGACCACATCACCCATTCACCCTCCCACCTCTTCCCATTAAGCCAAAAGAAAAACACCAAACATCCCAAGCAACAACAACTGGAAAAATACATTTTACTACCACCCCCCATCAAATAGCAATTAACGCCAGGCAGGCTCCATAAGCCTGCACAGGCCTCAAAGCCTTTTCCTTTCCCCCTCCCGCCGAACACCTTTTACAAAATACACAAAGCATTACCCAAAACAATAAACACCTCCCATTTCCTTCCTACCTTCTCTTCCATCCATCAAGAGGCCAGGTAAAACTTCACCGAACCCCGTTTCTGTCCCCAAAAGCACTCTGCCACTTTCCCACTATCCTTCCTTTCCTATAACTATCCGATCTAACCCTTTTCTGGCCTGGGAGAGGGAAAACCATGCCGGGCTCACTCTACCGGGTTCATCTAAGGACGGCTCGCAAGAGTGGGGGTCGAGGGCGATTTGCCCCACTCATTTCCATCAGATCCAGCAAACCAGAGTCCAAAACGGCAGCGTTTTTGGCGAAGGTTGCCCAGGGGGATCTCTGACTAGTGGGATGGAAGATATCATCCGGTTGCCATTTGGGAAAAATAGAGGCCCAAGTACCCAGACTCATTTCTGCCATTTCTGCCTGTTTTGTCCGCGCGCCAGTGATGAAGCGAAGCCAGGTCTGAACTTAGAAAGTTCTTTTATTGATTAAGTGAGTAAAGTAAAGCATTCTATTACACAAGTCAGGGTTAGAGTAACCTCTAAATCATTCAGAAACGCTATATTTTAAATCATATCATTGAATTTTATAATGCAGATATCGAAATAATAACAGTGTATCATATACAAGGCTTAATAGCTTATCCACTCTACCGTATCCGGGGCGCAGCCAGGATGACGCAACAGTCCGATACCAGTTGGCATTTAAGAAGTATCAGTCCCAGGCAAATTATAAAGTTCCAAATGGAAATAGACGGTTAGAGGGCTGGCATGAGGCCAAGGTACTCCAGTACCATAGGACAAAGGCGAACCGGAGCCGCCAGTAATGGCTCCTGGTAGTCCAATAGGGCAAGCCGACGGAAGATTATAGAACACACATCGGGGCCACAGATTCCGTTTGAAATTCTTTCTCCAGGCTAGATGACCATGTTTAGGTTCAGGTCCTAAAATTATATATACATATAATGAATACTACAGTAGCAATTTGAAACATAACCCACATTTAAACAGTATTAAAGGCGCAATCGCAATATACAGCATACCATAGTATAGGAGATCCTAGCACAACCTCGTCTCGATCCGGCGAGGTGACCATAAAGGTAATTTTACCTGTGGACGTACCTATTTAAATTAAATCAAAAGGGAGTGTAAACTGACCGGCTCATTAAGGCCAAAAGGTAATTCGCATTTAATTTTAATTGTCCATAAAACTTCAAGCCTTCGGAGCACCTGGGAGAGGTTTCCGTGTGGAGGAACGAAGGGTTTTTCAGCACCATGAGTTTTAAAGACGCAGGGGAGTGATGTTTTTCCATGCAGTGTTGATAGAAGGGGATTTCTGTACTATTATTATTTATTTTACTCCGGTGCTCAATAAATCTTTGCTTTAATTTTCTGATAGACATACCCACGTAGGTTTTAGGGCAGCTGCACGTGATGGCGTAAATTATCCCGGAGGACGCGCAGGTTGCGAATGATTTTACAGGGAAAATATAGTTTTTAGCTGGACTGAAAATAAATTTATCCGTACATATGTTGGAGCACACAGAGCAATTCCCGCACGGTCTGCTGCCTGGAGAAAAATTAGATTTGGTAGGTCGAATATGATTGGCATGGGTCAGGATTTGGCCTAAGTTCCTCGTACGCTTGTACGCAATTATTGGGGGGGATTCCAGGCCCTTTATATCAGAAATGAGTGGCCAGTATTTCTTAATAATGGTGGTGTACGTCCTATTTTTTTTTTTTAATATATTTTTATTGTTTTCAGATAAGGAATAAAACATGGGAACGGTTGGGGAGGGAGGGAGGGAGGGGCAGTGGGGGTAAGACACAAGGGGGATTGAGGTTACACAGTAAACTCCCGTCCAGTCGGTCCGGTCCTGCAATACTGAATATCCCACTTAGTCTCTTCTGGCCCTTCAGGCCAGCTTGGTCCCCGAGTGATTGTTCAACCCGGCCTTCGCACTTAATGGCTGATCTTGCTTATAGCTTTTGGACTCAGTTCGTTTAGGTATTTGCTAACGATCGCCCAGTTCGTCTTTGTCTTGCTACTTTGATCCTCGATCACGCTCCTCAGGTTGTCCAGGTCCATGATTTCCCTAATACGGCGAAACCAATTTTCCACCGATACCGGGCCTTCCTTTTTCCAATTTTGGGCAATTTCCATTCTTGCCGCTGTGGCCAGCAACGAGAAGATTTTTTCCGTGTTACTGTCCCAGTTCTTATCAGTAATGTGGAGTAGATAATAAACCGGTTTTGACTCGAACTTAACCCCTAAGATATTCTCCATATGGGAGTGAATCTCTCCCCAGAACTTCCTTAGACTCTTGCAGTGCCACCAGCAGTGCATAAAGCTGCCTTTTCCTTCTTGCACTTCCAGCACAGATCTTTCATTGTCGGGTAGCACCTAGCTAAGCTCATCGGGGTATGATACCAATGATAGTACATTTTGTACCAATTTTCTGCTACGTGAGAAAAGCCCAGCTGTCTTACTTTGACCTTCCAGAGTGTTTCCCATTCCTGTAACATGATGGAGTGTCCCAAATCTCGGGCCCAACGTACCATTGTATCCTTGATCGTTTCGGTTTCTGTCTCCCACTCGAGGAGTTGACTATAAAGGGAACTTATTGTTTTTTTGTGTGTCTTCATTATTTTTTCCCAAATATTGGGCTGTGTATTAAAGTTCCTTAGTACGTCTCGTTTAAAGCTTTCTTTGCATTGAGCAAAGTGAAACCATGACAGATCAATGGACTGATCTCTTAGCACTTCCAGCGGTTTAAGTGACCATTCCGGTCCCACTCTGGTGATCAGCTGTTCATATGTATACCATTTACTAGTTGGTAGTTCCCTAATCTGTAAGGCTTCCTGCGGCGAGATCCATTGTGGTGTCGCTTGGTAGAGTCGATCCTTATATCTATTCCAAGCCTTAAGGAGTGGTGCCCGAATAAAGTGGTTTAAGAAATTTTTTTCCACCAGCGCCTTCTCGTGCCAGAGGTAGGCATGCCACCCCCGGCGTAGGTCAAAGCCCTCCACGGCCAACAAGTTGTTGTCTTTCAGCGTTGCCCAGTCTTTGACCCAGCTCAGTGCAGCCGCGTCATGATACAGTTGGAAGTTGGGAAGTCCCAACCCTCCTCTCTCTCGGCGGTCGCACAGGATGTTAAACTTAATTCTTGCCTTCCTCGAACACCAAACAAATTTGAGTACGTCGGTTCTCCAAGTTCTAAAACATTGGTAAGATCTAATAATCGGCAGATTCTGAAATAAAAACATAAGCCTCGGGAGAACTCCCATCTTGATTGCTGAGATCCTTCCTAGCAAGTTCAGGTTGAGGAATTTCCACTTTTCTAGTTTTTTTTTGATCTCTTGCCAGGCTGGGCCATAGTTGTTCTGGAAGAGTTGATTGTTCTTCACCGTGAGTTGTATACCGAGGTATTTAACTTTTCTTACCAGATCGCATTCCGATATCTGTTGTAGGAGTGTCCTCCTTTCCGGGGTTATGTTTTTGGTCATAATTTTGGTTTTGTCCATATTAATCTTTAGGCCCGCCACTCTTCCAAACTCTAGGATTCTCCTCATCCACAACTCAAAGCTCTCTAACGGGTTTTCTATTATGCAGACGATGTCGTCTGCATATGCTTTGACCTTCCAGTGTGTGGTTTTCACACGGAGGCCCTTCAGGCGGTCATCCTTCCTTATAGCTTCTAAAAGTGTTCGGAGTAGATGGCCCGGACCGCATTCTCGAAGGCGTGTCCCATATCCTGTTCTCTGATTAGATGGCAGAGGAAGCCCCAGTTAGCGTTATCGAACGCTTTTTCCGCGTCGATGAAGAGCAGGCCGACCTCTTTTTGGGGGTATTTTTCATAGAATTCGATTGTGTCGATCACTGCCCTGATGTTATTTTTCAGAAATCTCTGCGGTAAAAAGCCCGCTTGATCTGGATGAATTATATCCTGTAGAAGATTTTTCAGCCTGCTCGCTAATACAGAAGCAAATAACTTATAATCGTTATTCAGCAGAGAAATGGGGCGGTAGTTCTTTATCCTCTTCGGGTCTGTTCCACTCTTATGTATGACTGTGATGTTAGCCCTCTTCCATGACTCTGGGATCCTTCCATTGATTAGCGCATTATTCATCAGGCTTTTCAGATAGGGAGTCACCTCCTCCCGGAACACCTTATAATATTTTGCCGACATTCCATCCGGACCTGGAGCTTTGTTCCCTGGGAGATTCTTTATTGCTTTTTGGATCTCCTGTTCCGTGATTGGTTTATTCAGTTCTTCCCTTTGGGGGTCGCTTATCTTCTTAATTTTTTGGCTCGATATATAAGACGAGACATCCTCTAGCTTGATGTCCCCCTTCTTGTATAGCTCCTGATAAAAGTTTTGGAAACAGTTTGCTATCTCCTCCTGAGAGGTGAATGTTCTGTCATCCTCTTGGAGCACCCCGATACACTGCTTCTGTCTTTTTTGATTGATTTTTCTCGCGAGGGTCTTCCCTGGCCTGTTAGCGTTTATTAGATAGTTCAGTTTCTGCCTTTTTAAATTCCAAGCCATCTTCTCCATTTCCATCGAGTTCAGCTCAGATTTTATTCTGTTAATTTCCCAATTGGTGACTTTATTTTCCGGTTGTCGTTTCAGCTGGAGTTCTTTCCTCATCAATTCCTCCTTCAGGCGTTGCTCCTTCTCCTTTCTCTGCTGGTTCCTCCGTATTCCTTGTTGGATAAAGTTGCCGCGCATGACCGCCTTGCTTGCGTCCCAGAGTGTCTCCAATGATATGTGTCCTGAGTCGTTTAGTTCGAAATATTCTTTGATCAGTTTCCTGTTCGCTTCGATGTCCTCTTCACTTCGCAGCAAGGCGTCATTTAATTTCCAGAATCTTCTCTTCCTTTTCATGGATATCGTCAAAGTGAGGGGGGCGTGGTCGGAATGTAGCCTGGGCCAGATTTTTGTCCCTGTCACCTGTGTGGCCAATACCTTGGAGACCCATAGCATGTCAATGCGCGACCACGATCGATGGCGGTGTGAAAAAAAAGTGTAGTCCCTTTCCCTTGGGTTTCTGTTTCTCCATATATCTGTCAAATTATATTCCTCTCTCAATTTGGTCATCATTATTGGTAATAATCCTGCACTGGGGCCCTTTCCTTTTGAGTTCTTTCTCGACTTATCCAACTCAGCGTTCAGGACTCCATTAAAATCCCCCACTATCAACAGATCTTCAAAGGATTGGTTATTTATCTGGCTCCTCAGTTGGCGGATGAATTTCGATTTAGCGCCCGTCGGGGCGTAGATGTTACAAACCAAAACTATTTTGCGTACGTCCTATTTTGAGGAGTAAGGGTGAGGGACCAGACCAGTCGGTTTAAAGGTTGTCTATTAGCAGGTTGCAAAAGGGAATTCCGGTTTTTGTAGTTGGCTTTAATTCGCGCATTATGCACAATGTGTCTAGGGTATCCTCTTTGGATGAAATCTTGTTCCATACGTGTAGCTTCTACATCAAAATCTTCCTGTCTAGAAGATTCTGCCCTAAAACCTACGTGGGTATGTCTATCAGAAAATTAAAGCAAAGATTTATTGAGCACCGGAGTAAAATAAATAATAATAGTACAGAAATCCCCTTCTATCAACACTGCATGGAAAAACATCACTCCCCTGCGTCTTTAAAACTCATGGTGCTGGAAAAACCCTTCGTTCCTCCACACGGAAACCTCTCCCAGGTGCTCCGAAGGCTTGAAGTTTTATGGACAATTAAAATTAAATGCAAATTACCTTTTGGCCTTAATGAGCCGGTCAGTTTACACTCCCTTTTGATTTAATTTAAATAGGTACGTCCACAGGTAAAATTACCTTTATGGTCACCTCGCCGGATCGAGACGAGGTTGTGCTAGGATCTCCTATACTATGGTATGCTGTATATTGCGATTGCGCCTTTAATACTGTTTAAATGTGGGTTATGTTTCAAATTGCTACTGTATTATTCATTTAGTAGCACGTCAGTAAATTTCTTGGATCTAACGGTGTTCGTGCATAGGAACACATTAAAAGTGAAAAACTATCATAAACCAACAGATAGAAATACATTGTTACATTTTAAAAGCTTTCATTCATTTGCGTTGAAAAGGAGTCTTCCATATAGCCAATATATTCGACTAAAAAGGAACTCCTCCTTTGATGAAGATTTCAGAGAGGATGCCAATAACTTATCGGTTAAATTAAGACACAGAGGATATCCCAGCAAGATTATAGAAGAAGCCAAAACTAAAGCCCAACGAATAGACAGACAAACTCTCCTACAACCGACTGAAAGAACCCAGAAAACAAGAATTGTGTGGCCTTTAACTTTGACGAAGCATTCCAGGCACATAGAAAAAATTGTCAAAAAATTCTGGCCCATGATCAAGGGAATACCAGGGCTAGACTGTCCACCAATGATAGCCCACAAAAGGACGAAGAACCTCAAAGAAGTATTAGTCCACACCAATCATGTAAGAAAACCAAAACATCATGTGGCCAATCCGGGGACGAAGAGATGTGGGCATTGTTCCATCTGCACACAAATAAATACCAGCAAGGAAATCCAGAATAAAACGACCGGCAGAATTTTAAGGCTACGCCAAGAGATAACATGTGGCTCCTCGGGAGTAATATATTGTCTCCAGTGCATCTGTGGGCACCATTATGTGGGGCAGACCCAAAGAGAATTAAGGACAAGAGCCATGGAACATCGATCACGCATTAATTGCAAGTCCCAGGATTCCATACTCTACAAACACTTCTTGGCAGCCAATCACCCCCCGGACAGTTTCACCATTTACGGCCTTGAAAAAATACAGGTTCAACATAACACAGATATCAGGACAGCATTACTTAGAGCGGAATGCAAATGGGCCCTACTCCTCTCCTCTGAGGACCCTACAGGGTTAAACGACCCTTTAAGTCCACAAAGCCTCCTAATCTAATTAGGAGACATGAGCTACACCCTATTTAAGGGAAACCAGATTGCTAACTCATTGCTGATTCCAGCCCTGGGAACTCACTACAGTGAAGAGAAGCACTGAACCAGGAAAAGGTATGTGCATGTATACTTGGGGAGTATCTATCACCATCCATGCCATGGGATGTGCTCTTACAGTTTTTATGCATTCCGTTTAGAGTCAAAGTAAGAAGGAATAGTTGGAACTCACCGCTGTAAAGATCTGTGGCCCAACAATAGTTGCCCTGAAGAAGTGACGTTCACAACGACGCGAAACGGCCCCCCCACGGGTGCCCATTGAAGCCCTGCCGTAGGCAAGGATCCCCACATCAGGAGGGAGACAGAAATTGCCCAGCCACAAGCGAGACGCGATACGCGGTTTGGAAAAAGTAAAAAAGCCGCGGCTGCATTTGCAGTCTCTAACTGGGGCATACGCCCTTAAGAAAGCAGCTCATCCTCGCTCCAACGTAGCTGAGTTGACGACGCTGAAGGACGGGAGGAGAAGAATCCAGGCCCGCCATGGACATACCCCAACACTGACCGTAACCAGAGACCCCTCTTTCCTACAGCCGGTAAAGTACCGGAACGGAGGTTTTAACCCTGAACGCCCCATTAGCGAGCAACAAGGAACGGACTTTGAGGCGACGGGCCAAGAAGCACTACAGTTAGGCGGATTCGCATCACATCCATACACCGGGCTGAACTCCCGCATCCAGCGAGGGGACCAACAAGCGCCCGCACTGCTGTATAGACACAACGAAGACTCAGTGAGCTGTATAATATAGAACTAGGCTACTCTGAGTCCAGCATTAATTGATATAAAGGGATTAAAACGCTTACTGAATCTTAACCTGAAGCTTTCAGTCCATTGCCAAGCTAACATACTTGGAGGCTCTATCCATATTATCTGTTGCTAATTATGTCCCCTTAGGGAGGGATATTACACAGACACATCAGAATCTATGAATTATCAGCCAAAGAAAGGTTACAACATTATGTTATGGTTTATACTGGGGAATGTTCATACTGTCATTGAAGACTAATGCATACAATATGATTTAATTGATCTACTTGTAGGAAAATTGTCTACATTACAAGATTTGGATGTATGAATTGTTAGATTTGATTTGTTAGTACCTATAATAGCACAATGCTTATGAACTGCTCTATATGATGTATTTGTTTATATGTATAATGATATGAATTTTTGCAAGATCTGTCTTGAGAATGAATAAGGATGGAATTATGATATGAGACAGAGAGCATCAAATCAACACATAAAAAATTATACTAAACAAGCTGCGTGGAGAATTGATTTGAGTCAGCTTTGAAGCTTATTTCTATATTTGATGTCATGTATTCACAATAACTTTAGAAATAGAGGATTGCATATTATTTCACATCATCAAGACCAACATCCCACAACCTATTTACAATGTAGTTACACGTAGACAAAACTTCGCCCCAAAGCTTGTCACCCAATTGACCATCTTTTAAGACACAAGCTTCCATTTTTTGAAGTATTCTCATTCGTGTCTGTGTGATGCCCTCTTCTCCCTTGAGTTCTTCAGTTCTCACAAATTCTATATCTCTTGAACTTAGAAGTTGTTCCACTTCTGAGGTACATGCTTCTACCCCGTCATCTACAAACAATGTGCTTATTTTCTTTTGATATACCCCCTCAACCATGACTAACCATCTCGTGGTCTTGTCCACTATTTCTAGTACATCTTTCAAAAAATAAATGAACCCATACCTGGTAAATCGATCAACAAAAATCAAAGAATATTTGGAACTGCCCCTACTCTCTTCAAAGGGTCCAGCAACATACATATGTGCTTTCTCAAACAAATCATTTGCCCTTATTTTAGTTCTCTTGTGGATTTTGATGTGTGTCCTTTTCACAGCTGCACAAACAGAGCAATCCAATTCAATGTTACAGCTCTCTAACTGAAAATTAGGATCCAAATTAAATGTTTTCTTAAGAATTTCCATATCAGCATGACCCAAAATTCTGTGTAACTGGTGTATACATCTGTCATGCTGTATCTGGCTACTTACACAACAAACTTCTACATTCTCATCTCTGTTTTCATTAACGTTTTCAAACATCTCATATAATTTGTTTCTTCTCACCCCCTTGCCAATCAATTTCCTTTCTGAATTATACACAAAGCAGTAAATGCCTTTAAACACTACTTTGAAATCATATTCAGTTAATGGGGCAACACTCAATAAATTGGTTTTGATCCCAGGTACAAACAAAACATCTTCCCAATTCACTTGCAAACAAGAAATATAACAAATTCCATAATTTGAAAACTCTCTCGCTGATCCATCTGCAAGGGTCAAACTCGAACCCTGGGTTGATTGAACATTTTTCAACAAACCAATATTGTTCACAATGTGGTGGGTTGCTCCCGAATCTAAAACCCACTTTACTTTATTGTATCTACTAGTCTCTGCATCAGCAATCAGGATTCTTCTTTTTTTTGAAATATATTTATTCAGCTTTTTAAATTATACTTAGTTACATAGTTGGAGGAAAAAGAAAGGAAATTACAATTCCATATTATATTTGGTATTGGGTTGGGTAAAGGGGGTGAGATAAGAGGGGTAATAATTATAAAGAAAGAGATAAAGCAAATAGATCAGGTATAGAGTAATAGAGCATGTGAATTAAAACTATTTACAGGTTGACTTCCATTCTCCGTCGTGTGGATTTGTTTTCAATGTCATTTGTAAGTTCCTTGTGCCGTTTCTTTATTAGTTCTTCGTGAGATATTCCTCTATTTGTGTCCAGTCTGTCTGTATCCTGGCATTTGGAGCATTCCTTTTCAGGAGGAAGGTTAATCTATCCATATTTTTTATGTCCAAAATTTTGTCCAGCCATTCCTCCTTCTGTGGAACCTTGTCTGATTTCCATAATCCTGCAAAAGTAATCCTCATTTTTATCTAGACTTAGATCTTTATCTGTTATCCCTAATAGGTAATATTCTGGCCGCAGTGGAAACTTCTTATGTAAGATATGTTGTACCTCTTTGTGTATTGTTCTCCAATAGACTGTTGTTTTGGGACAGGTCCACCACATGTGCAAGAAACTGCCTGTATGTGACTGGCATTTCCAACACTTAGCTGATGCTTTGTTATACATGATGCCTATTTTTTTTGGTGTAATATACCACCAATGAAATATTTTCATCCAATTTTCCTTTAAATCTGAGGCATATGTATATTTTAACTTTTTGGTCCAAATCTTTTCCCATTCTTGTAATTTGATCGGTCTGCCTATATTATTTGCCCATTTCACCATAGAGTTTTTTATACTTTCGGTTTCCGTCTCCCAATCAATCAGTCTGTTATATAATTTTGTTATATTCTTTTTATCTTGTTCAATCAGTTTTTCCCAGAAATCCACCTTAGTATTGAAGCCAGTTTTTTAAAATCTTTTTCGTACATTTTTTTAATTTGAAAGTACTACAGCCAGGATATTTCCCCCCCCCCCTTATTTGGGTTAATTCTTCTTGTGTCTTTAGTCTAAATTGTCCATTTTCACTTTTCAAGATGTCCTTATATGTCAGCCAAATTTTCTAACCTTGTTGCCTCCTTTGTTCCGCTTCGACTGGGGATAGCCACATAGGTATTTCTGTGTAAAATCATATTTTATATTTCTGCCAGATTTTTATCAAGGCTGATCGGATGAAGTGATTTCCGAAATGTTTCTCAATTTTTGTCTTACCATACCAGAGGTATGCATGCCATCCTGATCTGAGGTTGAACCCTTCCAAAGTTAATAGTTTTTCATTTCTCAATGAGATCCACTCTTTTACCCACATCAGGGCACATGCATCATGGTAGCTCTTCAGGTCTGGCAGGCCAAACCCCCCTCTTTGTTTTTTGTCAATCATTATTCTATGATTTATACGGGGTCTTTTTCCATTCCACAGGAATTTTTATATTTCTTTATTCCAATTAGAGAATATTTTATTGCTTCTAATAATAGGTATATTTTGGAACAGGTATAACAACTTTGGCAATAAACTCACTTTTACTGCAGCTATTCTTCCTAAAAAAGAGAGATTTAGGAAGCTCCGTTGTTTTAGATCTTTTTTTATAGTTTTCCAAATCTCTTCATAATTGTTTTTGAGTAATTGTGCATTTTTTGCTGTGATCCAAATCCCCAGGTATTTAATTTTATTTTTTATCTGGAAATTCGACTCATTCTGTAGTAGTTCTTGGTTTTTTTTGGTCATGTTCTTAGTTAACATCACTGTTTTTTTCGCATTGATCTTTAGGCCCGCTACTTTTCCATAATTATGTATTACCTCAAGCCATTTTTTTATATTTTTAACTGGGTCCTGTATTATGCAGATTAAATCATCTGCATATGCCTTTATTTTGTATTCTTGTTTGAATAATTTTAATCCTTGGAGTTCTTTATTTTTCCTTACTGATTTTATCAATACCTCTAATGCCATTATATGCAATAAGGGAGATAGAGGGCAACCCTGTCTTGTTCCTTTATTGATCTTGAAATCAGGATTCTGGGTGTGGTGGTTGTAGTCCCATCAGCACGGCCTCTCCCACGATAACTTCCAGTTCCTCTGGCGCCCCTCCGGGCTGTTGCCTATTTACTGCTGTGCAGTTCCTTAACAGGTGCCCGACTCTGTTGCACCCGAAACACCGTCGCCGTGTTTTGACTATGTGTGCAGCAGCCAAGGTCGACACCTCATGGTAATCTTCCTCCTCCATCTCCTGTGGAAAACGTGCCACCTCAGGTTTGCAGCATCTGCTTTGTTCCTTCTCAAAACGCCGTCTGTCCAACTCCCCAGAATTCTGCTAGTTACCAAATCCAACGACAAATCCTGGGGTCTCACAGACTGTAGAGAATGCAGCAGAAAATCCCAACTCGATGGCATACTAGAAAACATGATGTAGGCTCGATTTTCATCAGTGATCTCCACACCTCTCACTCGACACTCCACAAATAGTTTTTTCATCATGTCTATGTGCTGCTTAACATCTCCTCCCTCTGATAGTTTAGCACCATACAATCTTTTGCTCCAAATCATTTTGCTTAAGGTGCTCTCTCTTTGATGAACAGCCCGCAACGCGTCCCAAACTTCTTTGGCTGTCTGCAATCCCTAGACATGAACCAGCTGGTCAGGAGTCAGGCAAAGGATCAAAGTAGACTTGTCTCGTAAATCCTTTCCTGCATCATCCTCCGTCCCAAGTATCGTCTTCTGCAGCCCCTCCCGGGCTAGTAGATTCTCCATAAACACAGCCCATTCAGAGTAGTTGGTATCATTTAACTTCTCAATCATGCTAGTTGGGTTAATTCCAGCCATGCTGCTTTCCTTTCCTCTCCGCTCTTCCCCCTTCTTGGGTCAAACACTGGATACACAGGAACAACACAAAGTTCCAGAGGATTAATTTGCACTTCCTTCTGTGTGACTCTCGGCCCCCGAGATTACGTCTAGCCACGTCTGTTTGGCTTTCTGACAGTCACTTTAATGATGAAATGCAGCCTCCTTTCAAAAGAACCCGGGCAGAGCGTGCTGTTTGCTTTTACTCACTTTTTTATTCATCATCCTCTCTCAGGCTTGCTTCACTGGTTTGCATTGGTGAGCTTTGACTCCTCCGGCCAGCTTTTCTCCATTCCATTACGGGCAGCAGTCCGAATACTAGCATGGCAGAAGCGTGCTGGGCCCATAACCCTTTTGTCCGCGCGCCAGTGATGAAGCGAAGCCAGGTCTGAACTTAGAAAGTTCTTTTATTGATTAAGTGAGTAAAGTAAAGCATTCTCACACAGAGCAATTCATCAGCTTGCATCTCACAGAGGAATCAGCATGGTGACTGACTCAAAAAGCTCAGCGTCTCCCTTATCAGTATGTTTACACAGCTGAAGGTCAAAACAGTGCTAGACACCACTTGTGCTGTTTTAACCCTGTAAATGCCTGGTTACACAACACAGCATCTTGTGCTATGGTTGAATTGCTGAAACATTTGAAAATCACACTCTGACATGTTTTCCTCTGAACTGACACAAGATCCTCCCCTGGCCGATCGCAGCCAGGGAGCCCTGCAACATCTAAGGATTTTGGGAGCGGAGAAAGCCTTCGCCTCGGTGGATCACCTATGCAGGGGAACGCCATAGGGATCGATGCATGTAGGGAGGTCTAGACCGGCTGCCGGGTCCTTTTGGGCTGGGATGTGTAGTTCAGCCAAGGACATTACTTTTGAACTCATCTCTGCTGTGTGCTCTAAATCACCTCGTAGAAGCAGGCTGATTGGAGCTGCTATTTCCCATGGATCTTCCCCTTGTCTTGCCAAAAGGACTTGTAGCATATCAAGAACCTTGTTTTCCCCTGCAAAGCCAGCCCCTGCCAGAGGGACAGCTATGGACATAAACTCAGCCACTGCTCTAAGAGGCCAAGATTCTGGCCATATGCCCTCCTGGAAGCCTCGGAAAACTATGGCTCCCAGGGGAGGTTGCAAGCCACTCCTTTGCTTGCAAAGTGGAACTTTTTTCTCTTTCAAGGGGGGGCTGGTTAGGGGGACTTGTCATGAAAGTTATGAGAATTCTCGATATCCACAGTGTTTTTTTTACCCTAAAGCTTTCCTTTATATTTCTTCCCTATGTTCCCCAAGTGTTTAAGAAAAAGCCCTCTGTCCGCAGAGAGTTCCAAAGACCAACATGCTGTCATAATTCTAACTAGCCATATTTCCCTTGCACAAACAATATTCTGGATAGATGGCAGGTTTTTCTGTGGGGACTATCCCACTCGTTTTATGCCTGGTCTACCCACCATGATAGTAATTAATATCGGAGCTAGGCCATTAATGAATTCATGGACTGGGACATACATAAATCATATGCCAAAAATATGGTTGGATCCATGCAAGCCTCGAAAACTTGCAAACCAATTAAAAATAGACATTTCCTGGTCACTCTAATCAAATGAAGTCATGTTTTACCAATTAAACCAAAACCCCATAAACAATGGGTTTTGGTCTGGACAGGAAAAACCACTTATCCGCTTACGAAAGACAAATACAACAAATTAGGTTTGGAGACCCCTGCGGTCACTCACCAATTTCCCAATTTCCTCCAGAATCCCACAGGATTTCCCCACCACAAATAAACTTCTTTGTACCCTGTTGTCACATCTAGCCCTGACCCTGATTGGTTAATTCGTAAGCGAATGCTGGCTTGCGATTCGCCGGCCGGCTTCCTTGCTCAGCTGTTTTTGACATCTCAGCCTATCAGATGTTAGTGCACGTGGGCAGCCAGGCGCGTAATTCAAAATGCAAACAGATTATCTTTCTATATATGCCTGTACTGTACTCAATAAAGACATGTTAGCTATTTTGGACACCCCTGGACTTGGCTACATCCGGTAAAGACTTCTCTCGGTTCTGGCGTGCTTCTCTGGGTGAGACTATTGCTATTTGGGTTTTGCGGGATTTATAGTTCTTTAAAGGGACCACCCAGTTTTAGGCCAACATCCTCGCAGTTAGAGGGGCCTGGCTCTCTCTCCCTTTAACGGGAGGAGACCCCTATAGTTCGGCATCACTAATAGCCCCTTTTTCCTCTTGATCCCCCATTCTTCTTTCTTTTGTTATTATTATTGTATTACATATTTCAAGTAATGAAAATTATATTTTAAAAAACCTCATGCACCAGCTGTGACCTTACCTCGAAAAGCTTGACTTGGGCACGGTGGTCCGTGCCTTGGTAACATCCAGATCGGATTATTGCAATGCATTCTATGTGGGGTTGCCTATGAAAATGGCTCAGAAACTGCAGTTAGTGCAAACGTTGTCAGACAGATTACTAACCGGGCCGAGCATACCACACCCCTATTAAAACAGCTCCACTGGCTGCCAACAAATTCTGCGTTCAATTCGAAGTGCAGCTTATTACATATAAAGCCCTATATGCTTCAGGTCCAGCCTATCTTCGAGATTGCATCTCTTTCTATGAAGTGACGCAGGTCTTGAGATCTGCCAGGGTAGTCCTCCTCTCAGTCCCACCTTCATCTCAGCTTTGGGAATGAGAGAGCTTTCCCCCCAGGGAATGCTTTCCCCAGGGATATTAGGCAGGCCCCCACATTGCTATGTTTTCACAAAGAGCTGAAGACATACATGGCTCTTCAGGCAGCCCTTTGGTAATTTTATTTATTTATTTATTTATTTTATTTCCTGCCTTTCTCTATCCCATGGGGACTCCAGGCGGCTTACAAATGGCACCTGTACAATGCCTCAAAACATACAATATTCACTTAAAACAGTTTAGATTAAAATTACTAGCACCATAAACATTATTAAAATACATTCAAGGTTAAAAACACGCCATCCAGTGATCAACGTCTTAGGCCATTCCATGATCAATTGCATATATTCCACATTAAAATTACTGCAATTACCTATTTTTCGAAAGCCTGCTCCCAGAGCCAAGTTTTTAAATTTTCTTCTGAAGGCGAGGAAGGAGGGGGCTGATCTGATGTCACTAGGGAGGGAGTTCCACAACCGACGAGCCACCACTGAGAAAGTCCTGTCTCTCGTCTCCAGCAGCCACACTTGCGAAGAAGGTGGAATCGAGAGCAGGGCCTCCCCAGATGATCTTAGTCTCTAAACTGGTTCATAGAGAGCGATACCTTTGGACAGATAGACTGGGCCGAAACCGTTTTGGGCTTTATTAGCTAAAGCCAGCACTTTGAATTGTACTTGGCAGCAGACTGACAGCCAGTGGAGCTGATGTAACAGGGGGGTTGTGTGCTCCCTGAAAACCACTCCGGTGAGCAACCTGGCTGCTGCTTGTTGGACCAGTTGAAGCTTCCAAACAGTCTTCAAAGGCAACCCCACATAGAGCGTGTTGCAGTCATCTATACGGGATATAACCGGAGGATGAACCACCGTTGCCAAGTCCAACTTCCCAAGGTATGGGCGCAACTGGCGCACAAGTTTTAATTGTGCAAAAGCTCCCCTGGCCACCTGGGGTTCCAGGCTCAACGATGAATCCAGGATCACTCCTAAGCTGCGAACCTGCAACTTCAGGGGGAGTGTAACCTCGTCCAGCACAGGCTGTAACCCTATACCCAGTATTGAACCCTGCAGGACCCCACTGGACAATGGATGTGGGGCCGAGCAGGTGTCCCCCAACAACACCTTCTGGGAACAACCCTCCAGGAAAACAGGACCTCCAAGATCCATTCCTGGCAGGTGTCCCAGAAGGATACCATGGTCTATGGCAGGCCTGGGCAATTACCGGCCCTCCAGGTGTTTTGGACTTGAAATCCCAGAAATCCTAACAGCTGGTAAACTGGCTAGGATTTTTGGGAGTTGAAGTCCAAAACACCTGGAGGGTCAGTAATTGCCCAGGTCTGGTCTACGGTATCAAAGGCTGCTGAGAGGTCCAACAGAACCAACAGAGACACACTCCCCCTGTCCAGTTCCTGGCATAGATCTCCACCAAGGCTATTTCAGTTCCATGCCCTGGCCTAAAGCCAGACTGTGCCGGATCTAGATAATCCATGTCCTCCAAGAACACCTGGAGTTGCTAGGCCACCACACGTTCAAGGACTTTGCCCAAAAAGGGGAGATTGGAAGCTGGCTGGAAGTTGACAAATTAAGTGGGGCCCAGTGCTAGTTTTTTCAACAGTGGTTTTATTACAGCTCGTTTTAAACTAGCTGGATTCTTGCCTTCCCGCATGGAGGCATTAACCACCACCTTCGCCCACTCTGCCAAACCCCCTCTGGCTTCCTTTACCAGCCAGGATGGGCAGGGGTCTAGGGTGTATGTGGTTGCCCTCGCCTCTCCAAATATCTTGTCCACATTCTTGAGCTGCACCAATTGAAATGAACCCATCAAACCAGACAAGCAGGTGCTCGTGTTACATTCTCAGAGAGTGCTGTTAACATGACTTTGTCCACAAAGAACCGAACAAATGCTTCACAGTGGGCTGCCAAGTTGTCAGGGATCCCGTCTTGAGAGATGGGATTTAACAAACATCTGACTACTCAAAACGGCTCTGCCGAACGGTTCCTTGCGGATGCAATATTGACAGCAAAGAAAACTTTCTTTGTGGCATCTATTGCTGTTGCATATGCCCTTAGACAGAGATACAGCCATGTTCGATCTGACTCATTGCACTTGGTACGCCACACACACTCTAGTTCCCTCTTGATTCGCTTCATTGCTGCCAGCTCGTCATTCACCCAAGGAGATTTTTAAGCTCTGCTACTCAAGAGGGAATGCTCCGGAGCAATCATATCTACGGCCCTGGTCATCTCCTTATTCCAGAGAGAGACCAGAGCATCAACAGGATCACCTACCAAGGTGGTGGGAAATTCCCCAAGAGCCATCAGAAATCCATCCAGATCCATAAGCCTCCTGGGGCAGACCATTTTAATGGGTCCTCCACCCCTGCAAAGGTTGAGGGGCGCAGTAAACCTAAACCTGATCAGGTGATGGTTGGTCCATGGCAATGGAGCAATTGACAGCTTCTCCACACTGCCACCTTCCTCCATCCCTGGCAGAAAACCAAGACTGGTGTGTCTCTAGCTCTGTGGGTAGGGCCAGATATTCACTGTGAGAGCCCCATGGTTGCCATGGCGGCCATGAAATCCTGAGCCACTCCCAAAAAGGTGGTCTCTGCATGGACATTGAAGTCCCCCAGCATTATGAGCCGTTGGGACTCCAACGCCAGGCCCAAGATCACCCCGGCTATCAAAACTTGTTTCAGATTGTATTGTAATCCAACTAATTTCTTATAGATAAGCCCCAGCAGACCTTTCTCCTTTTCTAATTTCCATTTTAAAATTTGGTCTAGGGCTGTTTCGGGGCCTTCTTTTTTCCTCCACTTAATGATCCTTTGTTTCAATCCATTCCAAAGGAGCCAATTACTTTGACCACATTTTTCTTTTATTGACTCCCAATCCTTAATTGTCCCATCTGTGTTCAAGAGGTCTTTTATTAAATTCATTCCATTCTGTTTCAAATTTATTATAACTTTGCTGAATGTCTGTTCTTTTTATTAACAAGAAACCCTATTGGGAGTATATCTACCTTGTTAATTTGTAATTTGTTTTGCCATTTTTCCAGTTTTCCATGGATGAGATCAATGGTTCCCCTTTGATTTCTGTTAAAGTTTTATTGTCGATCCATCTTTTTAAACACAAACAATGGTTCCATCCATTAATTGGTTTTTTTTTCGATTCTAGCTCATCTTCTCGAATCATCAAAATCTAATTCTATCAGTCTTGTTAACTGACAGGCATCGAAATTTTTTTGTAAATTAGGAACACCCCTTCCTCCATTCTCTTCTGGGGAATAAACTACTGATTTGGGAATTCAATTTTTATTTGTTCCTTCTATCCAAGTTCTTATGGAGGTATCCCATTTTAAAATAATTTTGGTGGGGATACTATATGGGAATGTTTGAAACACGAATAAAAATTTTGGGAGAATCATCACTTATGTGTGGAGTTCCCCAGGGGGCCATTCTATCTCCACTGTTATTTAACATCTATGTGCGACCACTCGCTCAGCTAGTTCAGAGCTATGGGCTGGAGTGTTATCAGTATGCTGATGACACCCAGCTCCTTCTACGGATGGACGGCCGACCGGACTCGGTTCCTGATAACTTTACATCTTGCCTTGAGGCCGTAACACCTTGGCTGCGTTCCAGTAGACTGAGGGTGAATCCTGCAATGACAGAGATCTTGTGGCTGGGTTGTCCTGGATTAGATGAGGTTAGGTTGCCCACCATAGACGGTGAACCTCTCTCTCCAGCTATCACCGTCAAAAGCCTTGGTGTCATTTTTGACTCGTTATTGACAGTGGAGACCCAGGTCTCCGCTGTCAGTAAGTCGGCCTTTTTCCATCTTCGGCAGGCTAGGCAGCTGCCGCCCTACCTATCCGGGGATGACCTGGCCACAGTGGTTCGTGCCACAGTAACCTCAAGACTTGACTATTTTAATGCCCTTTATGTTGGCTTTCCCTTGTCGGTGACCCGGAGACTTCGACTAGTACAGAATGCGGCAGCCAGACTCCTCACGGGAACTCCCATGAAGAACGATATAACACCTGTTCTATACCGACTGCACTGGCTTCCGGTCGAGTTCCGTATTACTCACAAGGTGCTGGTTCTAACCTTTAAGGCCTTGCATGGTCAAGGGTTGGCATACCTACGGGAACGCCTCTCTCCGTGTCGACCCTTGAGATCGCCTCGATCAGACCATCAGAATCTATTACAGGTCCCAGGCCCTAAGAATGCCCATTTGACATCAACCCAGCGTAGAGCTTTTTCGGTGATCGCTCCATCACTTTGGAACGCCCTCCCTCCTTACACCAGAGCCACCCGTGATCTAAAAGACTTTCGCACGGCTTGCAAAACGTGGCTGTTTGAGAGGGCGTTTGGCTGAGAACTTTTAGACTGTTAATTGTTTTTAGATGTTCTTAGATGCTAATTGTTTTAGGTATTTTTAGATGTTAGATACTTTTAGATGTTTTAGATGTTTTAGGTATGTAATTGTGTGTTTTTACTGTAAATCGCCCAGAGCCATCTGGGATGGGCGATTAATAAATCCCAAAATAAATTTTAAAAAATTGAATAATTTTTATTAAGGTTTTAAATACAGCTATTATATAAATGGGTTCACGTCATGTGATGTATACCTCAAACAAAGAAACCATACAACGCAGAAACACAATACTTGCCAACAGAAATAGGCCTCAAGCAAGGTACGTTTGTAGCAAAGAAACTTTCCCCCCCAAAACCTAAAAGGCCCCCAAAACAACGAGTAAAAATAAAACTACATTTACCAGCATCCTCCGGGGCAGCCAAAGACTCACCCAGCCTCTACATTCCGAACAACATGATTGGCTGCCAATAAGGGCGGATTTGCATAACTGCTGCACTGGCCAGCCAACATGAAAATTCCGATCCATAATAAACTGCCAAAACAGAATAAGGAAAAGGCCTGAGCCAATCCCCAACACAAACACCCAAATCACTTCCAACCGAAAATTTACACCCCAAAAAATCACAGACCATGCCCAAAATTGACAGTAAGGCTTCATTAACTTGATTTCCCTAACTAGCCCTCACTTACTGGGAAGCTGTTTACGCTCTAAATTGACAGTAAGACTTCATTAACTTGATTTCCCTAACTAGCCCTCACTTACTGGGAAGCTGTTTACGCTCTGAATTGACAGTAAGACTTCATTAACTTGATTCTCCCGACTAGGCCTCAGCTCATTGGACATTGTGTATGGCCTAAATTGACAGTAAGGCTTCATTAACTTGCTGTTCCTAACTAGGCCTCAGCTCATGGGACATTGTGTATGGCCTGAATTTACAGTAACCTACCTAGGCACACAGAGCCCCGACCATGCATGATGGGACATGAAGTACCACCATGGAAAATGGGATTTGTAGTACTTCAAAACCCATCATTCCCCACAGACCACTGTGGCCCAGAAACCAAGACCAATAAAGACCCAACTTGGCACACCATGCCCCCCATGACCCACACTCCATCCAACTGCAGTTTAAAGGAGGGCACACCGTGGATGATTGCACTTTCTCGCATCTCCTAAAAAGGGCACAGCAACGCGTGCCGGGTACAGCTAGTATATAATAAAAAGAGAGAGTAAGGGATATAGGAGAGGAAAAGCATAGGTAATTAGGGCGGTAAGTAATGGTAAAGGAACAGGGAAAAGAGATATGTGACTTGGGTTAAGGATTGATGAGGAAGCTTGGGAGGTAAAGGGGGCTCTGGGGTAGTGAGAAAAGATAGAAAAGGGGGATTTCTTTGACTTCCATCTTCTTTCTTCACTGGTTAGTTATATTTACTTATTCGGTTCCTATTTAATCATTAGTTCTTTAGTCACTTCATTCTTTTATTTTCTTCTTTTCCATTTCCTTGTCACTATTTCCATTCCTTGTAGTTTAGGTGTTCTGTCGGGATTGTGGTGTCTTCATATATTCCTTAAATAAAGTCCAATCTGTCTTTATTAGCGCTTTTCCTTCTGAATCTTTCAGATAGAAGGTAAGTGTATCCATATCCATTATTTCCCATACTGTATCCTCCCATTCTTCTTTTGTTGGTATTTCTTTGCTTTTCCATTTTTTTTGCATAAATAATTATTGCTGCTGTAGTCATATAAGTGAATAATTTATCCATATTCTTATCTGGTATTAATTCCTCTTCTATTATTCCTAATAGGAAATATTCTGGTTTCAATTCCAAAGCAATATGCAAAATATTTTGAATACTGTCCTGTATTGATTTCCAATACTTTTTCGCATTTGGACACGTCCACCACATATGATAAAAAGTTCCGGTTCGTTCTTCACATTTCCAACATTTGTTTTCTGCTTCTTTATACATTAGACCTAGTTTCTGTGGTGTTATATACCATCTGAAAAACATCTTGTACCAGTTTTCTTTTAAGTCCATTGCATATGTGTATTTTAATTTAACTTTTCATATTTGTTCCCATTCTCTTAGCTTTATTGATCTTCCAATATTTCTGGCCCATTTGACCATACATTGTTTTACATTGTTTTATCGCAACTGTAATCCACCCCGAGCCTGCAGGGAGGAGCGGAATATAAAATCGAATAAATAAATAAATAAAAAATAAATACTAACTCTGTCTCTGTAGAACATTCCAACAGTTTGGAATACATCTTTGTTATTATTTTTCTTTCATTTTTTATTAGAGCCTTCCAGAAATCTTTTTCCTCAAATCCTTTCTGTTCGTCCTTTTTATAATATTCTTTGATTTGTAAAAATTGAAGCCATGTTAAGTTTTTGTATGTGTCCTGTAGCTCTTCCTTTGATTTAAGCTGTCTTTGCCTTCTCTTTTCATTGTTTTATTTTCATACGTTGGCCATTCTTTCCATCCTAATAATCTTCTCTGGTTAGCTTCTATGGGCGAAATCCATAGAGGTGTTTTTGAGTAAAAATTTTCTTTATATTTATCCCAAATTTTTATTAGAGCAGATCTGACAAAATGGTTCTTAAAGTTCTTTTCCACCTTAACTTTCCCATACCAAATATATCCATGCCATCCAACTCTTAGGTCGAAGCCCTCCAACGTTAACACCTTTTCTCTCTTTAGGTCTATCCAATCTTTCAACCATGTCAATCCACATGCTTCAAAGTAAAGCTTCATGTCTGGTAGGCCAAGTCCTCTGTCTGTCAATATTTTATAATTAATTCTTGGGTTTTTTTCCTCCCATATGAATTTTAATTTTGCTTGACATATCCCAATTTTGTTTTTTCCAATTACGCATCTGATTGTTTACTTTTTCCATAAGTTATTATAGTTAGATTGAGTTATGTTATTCAAATTTTTGGGAATGTAAACCCCTAGATATTTTAGCTTCTTCTCCCCTAATTTTATCCCTGTAATAGACTGAATTTCTTTTAACTTTTTAGGAGTCGGGTTTTTATGTAATATTTCTGATTTTTGTATATTAATAGCTAGCCCTGATAGGTTCTCGAATTTCTTTATAGTATTGATAATTTCTTTTATAGATTCCCCTGGTGACCCCAACAACACGATGGAGTCATCCGCAAATAGATTTATTTTCATTACCTCTGTTGTGATTTTTTTGCCTTCAATTTTGACATTGTTTCTAATTAAATTTGCCATGGGCTCTATTGCCAGAGTAAAAAGGATGGGGGAGAGGGGGCAGATGGGGGAGAGACTTTTAATCTTAATAGTTCTTGTTTTGGTTCTATTGATCAATATTTGCGTTAGGTTGTCTTTATAAAGTTCCTTAATGACTTCGCAAAATTGTCTTCCCAAGTTAAAGTCTTCGCAGACTTTATGTAAATATTGGTAGTTGACCGTATCAAATGCTTTATACACATCCAATTTTAGTAACAAAAGTTTATCTTTTTCCCTGGTGGCTTGACTAATTATATTAAGTATATTTCTTATAGGGTCAGCTAATTTTCTGTTCTTGATAAAGCCATATTGGTCTTCCCCTATTAAATTTGGAATTATATCTGACAGCCTGTTTGCAAAAAGTTTTGTTAAAATTTTATACATTACACAGGGTAATTGGCCTATATGAGTTTGGGTTGGTTTCATCTCTGTTGGGTTTTAAAATTACAATTATTTCAGATTTCTTCCATGCTTCTGGGATAATTTTATTTTTTAATATCTCGTTAAATAAATTTTCTAATTGAGGGGTGATTTCTGAATGAAATATTTTATAAAAATTAGATGTAAAGCCGTCAGGTCTGCGAGATGAGTTTGGTTTAAGATTGTTAATAACTTCTTCAATTTCCATACTGGTAACAGGCCTATTCAATTTTGTTTGTGACTGGAGATGTAATTTTCCAATTTCTTTGTCTGTATACAATTTTTCGTAATAACTAACCATTATTTCTCTCGTCTTTTTCTTTAGTTTTCATTTGTCCCTTCGCATCTTTTAATTTTGATATCATATTTCTTCCTTTCTTTGATTTAAGGTAACTAGCTAATCTCCTAGTATTATTTATAGAGTAGATTTGGAAATCATTTTTACAAACAAATGTTATTTTGTTAATTCGATTTTCCCTAGCTCTTCTAATATCTTCTTATTCTCTTTCCATCTTTCTTTATTTTGATTTGTTGGGGTTTTTATTTTTGCAAATTTTGAAATAGTTTATCCCCTTCCTGTTTTACCTCCTCTTTTCTTTGTTTTAATAAAATACCCTTTTCCATTGTGATACATTTTCCTCTAATCACTGCTTTTAAAGCATCCCAAATTGTATTTTCCTTTAAGTCATGGGATCTATTAATTCTAAAGTACTGCTTAATATCCTCTTTTAACTCTTGTTTGTCTTGTTCCTTAGATGTTACTAATAGATTAAATCTCCATCTAAACTCCTTCCTCCTGCTGCTGCTACCCAATCTAAGGAAGAGCGGAGCATGGTCTCCTGGCCACCTATTCCCCACTGATGTCTCTATGGATGGGTAGAGCATTATTGTTACCAATAAGAAAATAGTCTAAAGTGGAAAATGAATTATGTCTAGCAGAATAGTGTGTGGGGGTGTCAACTCTTTGTCCAATTCCTTCATTAACGTCATGAATATTACTTTTTCAATGTTGATTTTACTTTCTCCCCAGTTTTCCCAATCCTCTTATTGTTCCTATTCTTATAAAGAACTAAATTCAGATCTCCACCTATAATTATATCTCCCTCTGTCTCTTGTTCTATTTTTTTAAAGATTTTATTAATAAATCTTTTGTGCCCCTTATTGGGCCCATAAACACTAATAAGGGAAACTTTGCAATCATTTAGTTTTCCACATACTGTTATAAACCTCCCCTCCTCATCTGTAATTATTTTCCCTGTTTCAAAAGCAAGTTCATTTTTTATTATAATGGCCACTCCGTGATAATTGCTTGTGCCCTTGGATTCGTATTGAGCATGCAATTAGCTAAACTTATCAGTTTTGATCTCCCTACGTGATAAGTCTCTTATAAACACGCCATCGTTATCTGGTTTTCTGTTAATAATTTATGTAGTCTATCTTTCTAAAGTTCCGATTTGAGACCGTTAACGTTGACTGTCATCAAATGTATTGAACTGGATTGAGCCATCAACATTTAATTAATTCACTTTATAAATCTTTGTGCTTTCCATTCCCCTTGTATCATATTTTTGAACAAATATTCCCTCCATCCCCAACCTCCCTTCCCTCCCTTCCCTTTCCCCCCTCTCTGACTGGATTTCAATTCCTCCCTGCTACCAATGGGAGGAATGGCAAAGAAAAAGTTACTTTTTGCAATTTTCCAGATGGCTTGATCAGGGTTGGAGTCAACCTAGCCCTCCCTCCCCGCTTTATTATTTAGGTCAACACTGAGGAAGTCTTATCTCAAACTCAAGGGCATTGTCTTTGCAGTAATAAACCTCCCCCTGTCTCTAAGACAACCCCTTTCTCCTGTCAGTACATGGTTCAGAGACAGGAATTAGGCTGACCATATCTAGCAAATAATCAATATGCCTAGTACAGCTTTATACAGCTTAATACAAAGATGATCTCAATAATAATGTTTCTGACATAGAATACTGGATCGATTCAATCAAAAATATTAAGCATATAAAGATTAGAGAAACAAAAAGGAAAATATTGACTAAATGGTACAGAGCCCCAATTAAAATAGCCCACATAACAAAAACTACCACAAAACTTTGTTGGCACAGGGAAAATTGGTTCCTATTTCCATATGTGGTGGGAATGTGATAGAGTATAAGAGTTCTATAACAAAGTAATGAAGGAAATAGAAGAAATAATAGGATATAAACTGGCTTTGAATAAAATAGAATTTTTCACACAGAAATTAGACAAAAAAGAAAATATCAAAGCCTGGAGGGAAATGATAAAATACATGATAGCAGCCGCCCATGCAACTATGGCTTTGGCGTGGAAAAATCATAGAAAATGGGAGGTTAAAAATGGTATGATTATTTAGCAGAATATATGCTTCAGAATTATATCTATGAAAGAAGAGCCAAATACACAACATGCTGATTTAAGAAGACCTGAGTTCAGAAATGGGAAAGACTGATAGAAAAAGTTGAAGGAAAAGAAAGATATAAAGTGCTGAACCATTCTCTTTTTACGATTGTTCAATTAAACCAATATCTGAAATAAGATAAATACTGTTCCCTGGGGGAGGGGGTGGGGGGAGGAGGTGAAGGGTGTAAAATTATTAGACACAAGGGCGAGGTAAGGGTGGGTTGGATAAGATCACTAGGAAAACAATATGTGATATGTATTTATAATGTAATTCAATATTTAATCATGGGGATTGATTGTGATGTTACTCTACCTGTGTCAACAATAATAAAAACAATTAATTAAAAAAGATCACCCCAGCTAGCTCAGCCAGGGAGACTGTAGTGCAGCGGGGTGGTACACTAACAAAATCCCTAATCTGTCCCGGTCTCCTACCCTCAGGTGAACACATTCAAAAGTAGTTGACTGCAGGATGGGGCACCTGGTCAGGGAGATGGAATCCTTATAGACCACTGTGACCCTGCCTCCCCTCCCCCAGATCCCGACTGGTGCTGCATAGAGTAGCCTGGTGGGCAAAGCTGGGTAAGATTGACTCCTCCAGCCTCATCCAACCAGGTCTCCATTATGCATGCCAGGTTTGCACATTCATCCAGAATTAAATCCTGGATACTAGCTTTTTTACATTAACAGACCTGGCGTTCAGCAGCACCACTCTTAAACCAAAAGGACTGCCATCCTGGGTTCTCAGTTCTACCATGTCAGCAGACCATTTTGGGACTACAAGTACTCTCTCACGTTCCCTAGGCTGAATGGATGGTCTACCTTTCCTGTATCTCCCCCTCCCCAGGATTACTCCTATGCCCCCCCCAGTCGCTGGAACCCCCCCTCCCAAATATTTCCCCCTTGCTCAATACAAGATATTTGGCTTGGTAGTTGATCAGTAAAAATGGATTCTCTTCCCCCCTCATCTTGCACATTTCCCTCCCCTACCTAGCAAACCTCAGATCCCTCCAGACCCCTCCTGGCCCCTTAAAAACTAGAAAGTGCAAGCACCAATGCTAAGATCAGTAGCATGGGCAAACAGTTCTAAACTTTAGAGTCTGTAAAGTGCAGTGGGTTATAAAATAATCTTAGAGTCTATAAAGTGTGGTAGGTCATAAAAAGGTAGGTCATAAAAAAGAAAAGTCGGAACTGATGGGGAAGATTGCCAGTTAAAGTACCAGTGCTTAGCAGGTTTAGCAGTGTGGTTTCCAATAGCAATAGTTGCCCAGACAGTTTCCAATCAGCGTCTTCCCATCCCGAGGTCTTACAATGACAAATCGATAAGAGTAGAATAAAAAGAAGTTGTTGTCGTCGCCCCCCCCCCCAAGGGGCAACAACAGCCTTGCACCGGTCCCTGGTGAGCTGGAATTATCAGCGGCAACGTTCCAGCACAGTGCTGTCCAACTTCTGGCGGGTCCAGGGCCGGATAAGAGGTCACTGATGACCTGCGGGGCCGCTCGGCCCCGCCCCCAGGCCCCGCCCCCAGCCCAGGCCCCGCCCCCAGCCCAGGCCCCGTCCCCTCCTAAAGCCGCCGAAAACGGGCGTGACGCTGCTGCTCTTGGCACCGCCTACTCCTCCTTTTCGCCCCTCCCTTCCTAGGCCGGGAGCCGCCGAAAAAGGGCAGAAGGCGGCGAACGGCAGCGCGTCACAGGCCTGGCGTGACGCGCTGCCACTTGGCACCGCCTACTCCTCCTTTCGGCGCCCCTTTCTTCCTAGGCCGGGGAGCCGCCGAAAGGAGGAGTAGGCGGTGCCAAGAGCAGCGCGTCACGCCAGGCCTGTGACGCGCTGCTCTTGGTGCCGCCTTCTGCCTTTTTCGGCGGCTCCCGGTTCCAGCATTAGCGTCTTGGCCACAGTCTGTGTAGATGACAACACTAGGCTGCGCCTAAGTGATCGGGCCACCGGAATAGCAGCAGCCCAACTCTAAATGGCAATGGCAGAGTGCCAGGAAAGGTGAGGATGGAGGAATGGGAAGCACAGCAATGGATGGCGGCCATATTCGGACTAACAAGGAAGCTAGTTAGTTCCAAGAAACCAGTCACGGTAGCGAGGTAGCCTGATCCTATAGCAGCCCTCCAACATCCTTTAATGCAGGCTTCTGCAATTTGTTAATGGTGGCGTCTAGCTGAGGAGGGCAATGGAAAAGTCCGACGTCATGCTCTGACACTCCTGCTTCTGGCTCTGGGTCAGGTCAGCTGTCTTTTGGAGCAACAGGGTGACAACAAAGGTGGAGAAACCAGCAGCTCCTTGATAGGTGATCCACGGCGGCAAAGGTGGTGAAGCCGACCACCCCCTGAACCGGTGGCAGTGGATACTGAGTCACTGATAGGCCGCCATTAGCCCTTGGGCCAGCAGGCTCCTGGGGCGGTGATTTTTGTAATGTGTTGTTTTTATTTTAACTGATGGTGTTGACATCGGCTTCCCAAGAACTTCCAGCCATCAAACTGATTTGACTTGCAGCAGGGAGTTCCAACATTCCTGCATGCCCCGTTTTGGGCTGGCATCGCTGGTGAGTGGGGCTGGTACAGCAACTCAGCAGACCTCCAGTCTTCTCTTCTCCTTTCTTTCCCCCGAGCCCAACTTTGTAGCAAGTTCCCCAATAAAAGAAAATCACAATTTGCAACTTTTTCCTCTATAATGATACATTGTGTCCTCTTGCTGCCTTCCATCACTAATAACCATGAACCTGACCCTTCCCAGGCCACAGCATACTGCAGGCCTGCCCGGGATGCCTTTTTGGCGTCTCGGGCAGGCCAAACCTACATCTCTCAAAACCATGGATACTGAGTCACTGATAGGCCGCCATTAGCCCTGGTATCCGCAAAGTCAAAAGGTCATCGGATCAATTCCATTCTAGTGTCATATTTTTCCTTGACTAACTCTAAGACTTTCTGCCATCTCGGATTTCTCCTTTGAGCGCCTCTGCCTCTGCTATAACTTTTTTTGGTTTCAAAGAATATCTTTTTAGAAAATCCAGCTGACTGTCAAAACTCGCCGGTTCCATGATCCATTTGCTCCCGCCACTGTCCAAGGGCCCCGTGGAGGTTCTGAAGCCGTGACCTTCTTATGTGCGCATCCCCTCAAAGTTGCATGAAGACAGACCAGATCTGGGGAGCCCTAGGCGGCATGGGATATATAGCTTTCCAATGGTTTCAAGTACCAGGTCTCTCCTCCGTGCTGGTTTAGACAGTTTTTTTTCTTTTAACTTTCTTGAGTCTCCCAGGACTGACTCAAATGAACTTTATGACCCACAGTATATGAATTGCCTATCATGATTTCCCCATGGATCATATAAACTGCTATTGTGAATTCCCCTCTATGAACTATTAGATTTTATTTTTCTTCCCATTTTAATGTGATGATTATTATTAAGTGAGGAATGGTGGTGGTGGAAATGCTCCCTGATATTCCAAATGTATTCCTTTCCCCTGCATGATCCTCTCCCCGTATCTGAAATATGAAATTATGCCATGTGTGTGATCCCCAACGAGGGGTGATCAGGCCAGCTGCATTCCAGAGGCCGCATCTTAATTAGGCCATCAACGACCTTTGCATGGACAAGAATAGGACTCATCTAGTTTGGAAAGATCCTTTACTCTTCACCCGAAGATTCCTTTGTTTCCATAGATGGGGGGCCATCGGAGTTTAGTTCCTGCCCTTCAGCTATGGACACCAGGCATACCACGTCCATTCATCACCCAGCTGTGTTCTCTGGCTTCGGACCCCAGGGGGCTCAGCAAACTGGAAATCTCTTCTGTCTGTTTTGAACTTCACCGAAACTACCCATCAGCTGTTTGAATCTGTCCCTTGTCAACAGGAAGGGACAGATCTCAGCCAGATGTTTATCTGCCATGCCAAACAAAAGACAACCCAGGCCGAAAGCCTAGGGTGCTTGGACACTCTATTTACATAATCTTAATTTAATCAAGGAAACCTCCGAACTCATTGTTTTCCTCAAACTCCCGCCTCCCTCCATTGGCCAGAATCCTGAAGTGAGGATTTTCCCTGATTGGCCAGAATGGAGTCGGCGCTGGCTCGCGATTGGCTGAAGGAAGACGGCCGGCGTTTGCCTCTCAGCTGGCTTCAAGAGTCCAACCAATCAGCGCGGAGCAGGCCAGTAAAGGGCGGGCGGGAAATTTGAATTTGGCAGCTCTATATATTTTTTTTTCTTCACATCGTGCAACAGAGCAAATAGACAGCAAAACTATACGCCGCAAAACCTCGAAACTCGGCAACACAATGAACCATACCACGAGGTACCTACAGAGCCAAAAAAACCGGCCCTAGGTACCTCGCAACACCCCCAAACACCAGCCCTCAAAAATGGGCAATGGCACTCCCATCCCGGCCTCTCCGCTGCCAGCGCGAATGTTTAGAACGTTCGCACATGGCAGCCAACACTCACCCTCGCCTCCTCCTCAGGAACAGTGGAGGGGGCGCCGCGGAGGGAGGGAGGGAAGGGCTGCCTCCCTTCCTCCTCCCCGGGCACCCCATTGCCGCCTTCCGGATCGCGGCGATGGGGCGCCCGGGGAGGGAGGGGCCCGGGCAGGGAGGCGGAGCTGCCTCCCTTCCTCGTCCCGGCACCCCATCATCGCGATCCGGGACGGCGAGGGGGCACCGGGGAGGGAGGGAGGAAGAGAGAGAGAGAAAGAGAGAGAGAGAGAGAGAGAGTGAGAGAGAGAGACAGAGTGAGAGAGGGAAATAGAGAGAGAGATACAGAGAGAGAGAGAGAGATACAGAGAGATAGAGAGAGAGAGAGAGAGAGACAGAGAGAGAGAGACAGAGAGAGAGAGAGAGACAGAGATAGACAGAGTGAGAGAGAGAGAGAAATAGAGAGAGATACAGAGAGAGAGAGACAGAGTGAGAGAGAGAGAGAGAGAGAGAGAGAGAGAGAGAGAGAGAGAGAGAGAGAGACAGAGAGAGAGACAGAGAGAGAGACATAGAGAGAGAGAGAGATTTATTTTTATGTGCTACTAGCTGACCCGTGCACGCTTTGCTGTGCCATACGCCATTCTCTCTCTATCTGTCTATCTCTCTCTCTCTGTATCTCTTTATCTCTTTCTCTCTCTCTTTCTCTCTATCTCTCTCTTCCTCTCTGTGTCTCTCTCTCTTTATCTCTCTCTGTCTCTCTCTTTCTCTCTGTCTCTGTCTCTCTCTCTCTCTCTCTCGGTCTCTCTCACTTTCTGTCTGTCTCTATCTCTCTCTCTTTCTCTCTCTCTATTTCTCTTTCTCTCTCTCTCTCTGCCTCACTCTCTGTCTCTCTTTATCTCTCTGTCTCTGTCTCTCTTTCTCTCTCTCTCTGTAAGGCGAGGGGGAGGCGGAAGGAGGAGGCGGAGGAGGAGGGCCTGAGGATGAGGGAGGGAGCCCCCTCCTCCTCCCTGGCCGGCCCCCTCCCTCCCCGCCACCACCGCTGTTCCTGCCGCCGCCGCTGGTCCTGATCCCAGCGGTGAGGGGGGGGCAGAAGGAGGAGGCGGAGGAGGAGGGCCTGAGGATGAGAGAGCTAGCCGCCTCCTCCTCCCTGGCCGGCCCCCTCCCTCCCTTTCCGTGGAATCTTTGGAATCGGGCCGCTGCGCTCTGGCTGCCATGCACGGTGCAGGGCAGGAGCAGCAGCAAGGCCTGTCCGCCTCCTCCCCCTCTGGGCTCTTCTCTCGTCCAGCCAGAAACAGTCCATGGAGGCACCTCCTCCTTCCTTCCCTCCTCCTCGGGCCATCCTCAGTCTGTGGAATCGGGCCGCTGCGCTCTGGCTGCCATGCGTGAACATTCGAAACGCGTGCTGGCAGCGAAGAGGCAGGGATGCCAGGTACGTTGCCTAATTTTGGGGGGTTGTGTTTTGGGGTGTTGCGAGGTATCTAGGGCGGGTTTTTTTGGCCGTTAGGTACCTCGTGGTATGGTGGAATGTGTTGCCGATTTTCGTGCTTCTGAGGCTTATAGTTTAGCTGTCTATATATATATATATATATATATATATATAGAGAGAGAGAGAGAGAGAGAGAGAGAGAGAGAGAGAGAGATGGCGCTTGTATGTGCTTCTGTAAGCCGCCTCAAGTCTTTCTGAGAGATGGTGGTGGGGTATAAATAAAGTTGTTATTCTTGTTGTTCTTGTTGTTGATCTTGTTAGAAATGGTGGGATTCTTGGTCCTACCTGTTGCTTCTTTTTCACTTCTTTCTGCAGAATGAGAACACCAGCTACATCAAGAGGCTGCAAGACGAAGAAGGCAAGTTGCTGCAGTTTCAGGTAGGATAACAAAAAGGGAAATAAAGGATCGCCATTCCCAAACTGTCATGGTTTGGGTTGGGATTAGAGATTAAGGTAGTCCCCACCCTCCAGGTTTTTTGGAAACACCTGAAAACATGGCTTTTTACACAAGCTTTTGACCGTATTTAGGGATTTGATCACTATATGTTGCACTTTATGAGGACAGATACTGTAGATGGCTGCCATTTTATAGCCTGTTGGGTTTTTTTAGTATCTTTAATTGATAGGGGTTTATCACTGCTTTCTGTGTAATGGGGTTAATTTCATTGTTATTAATTTTACCTCTTTGTATTTTGTTGCATTTGTATTGTGTTGTGCTATTGAGTGCGTCCTGTGAGCCTCCCTGAGTCCTCCCAGGGAGATGGTGGCGGGATACAAAAAAAGTTTGTTATTTTTATTAAAAGTGGCCCATTGTCAATCGAGATTGGAGAACTATAAAGTAAAGAGTAGACTAAGATCAAGAAGAGTGATAATAACTGATTGTTGGTACAGGGGGTCTTATATTGGGATTGATTGCATCCTAATGCATTTGGAATGAATTGTGGTCTGAACTAATTAATTAGTAGACCAATAGATTTAAAATGTAAGAATTGTTAACTCAATTGGATATTGATTGATTGATACTCTCTTGGAACAGGAGAAGAAGGTTATTTAAGAAACGAATCCCAATTGGAAGCAGAAATGTTAATAATGAAAAAAAATAGTTTTAAAAAAAGGAATGGAGTATTATGGAAAAGGAGGTCTCAGTTGCACTGTAAGTTATAAAGAAGTTAAAAATAGGTCTAAGTACAATGAGAAAACCTAGGGGAAAAAAAGTTGGGAAAAAGTAGAAACCATAGAAAAGAAGACTATAATTATGGAAAGAATACAGGAAAGTCTTGAATTCAGTGAGATGGAATACAAGTATATATTATGAAATGTTATGGGATAAGAAGGATAAGATATTAGAGAAATGGTAAATTTACCTAACTTAAAAGTAATGGGAATATTAGAGAGAGAAGTACATAGGGAAGTGGATAAAATTTTCAGAACCCAGACTAACCACGCAAAAAAGAATGAAGTCCTTTGGGACATGATGGTCAATTTTAAATGAAAAAGAATATGTGAGGTGGTCTGGAGAAAAAACTAACACCTACCCTATAAATCTCAGAGATACTAGAGTAATGATCCTTCGAGAATTCCCCACCATTATGTTAAAGAGAAGAAGAAAGTATTTCCTTCTCACTAGTGAACTCAAGTATTTGAATATTAGGATTAGTTGGGAAAGAAATGAAGGAAATATGGTGATCTACACAAGATGAGGGAATCTGGTTTAGAGAAGGAAAGAGACTAGAGAAGGAAAGAAAGATATAAACCCAGCTCAGCTCACCTAAAAAAGAGGGGAATAATAATAATAATAATAATTTTTTTAATTAAAAAAAAAGGAAAAGGAAACGTCTCAACACCCCCGAATCCCGAGAGCAAATGCCTCAGGCTGCCCCCAAGAATCCACCAGAGAAGGAAGAAAAAGAAGAAGAAGATGAGGATAATATCGCTGATTCCGAGATAGAAGACTAAATAAAGAATGAGAGGTTTAATTTTGTGACAATGGGTAATGAAAATGAAGAGAAAATTCTTGTGCTCCTTATAATAGCGGCTAGGATGGTATTTGTGAAGTGGTATTAGAACCTCCAACCCACAAAAGAATAATGGATAGAGAAGATGAGATAAAAGAAATGTATGAATTAAAATATGGGTTGTGGTAGATCAATGGTAAAGGTACTATAAAGACAGTTGGACTAAGTTTAATGAATATTTAGAGAATATTGAACATGCAAAGTACTGCTGTCAGATATTTACTTCTAAGAATAAGAGCATTGGGGATGCCCTGTGTTTAAAATGAAATTGAAGAACATATGTAAATAGTGTGGAACTAGAATGGAAGTCAACATATCTCCCTTTCCTTTTCCCTTTCCCTTTTTCCTATTGTGATCTTGTATGTTTGATAAAATGGAAACTTTCAGTAAAAAGCATTTTATTAAAAAAAAAGTGGCCCATTGTTTTGTTATAATTTAATTATTTTCATGCAAGAAAGATTCTGGAGGTGTGAAAGTGCATGGGAATACGCCCATTCCAGCCTCGCAGGCACCGAGAACTCCACGCTCCTGCAATACACATTTTCTTTTCCAGTCTCTCTCAAAATAGTGACAGGATGTGGCATGTCACTTTCTGGTACCATTTGGAGAAGGACCATATATCAGTGGTTCTCAGCTTTCCTAATGCCACCACCCCTTAATACAGTTCCTCATGTTGTGGGGGCTTGTGTGTGTGTGTGTGTGTGTGTGTGTGTGTGTCAGGAGTGACGTGTGCGGGCAAGATTGCTGACTGACAGGTCAGCAGTTTGAATCCAGGAAGAGCGGGTTGAGCTCCCTCTGTCAGCTCCAGCTTCCATGCGGGGACATGAGAGAAGCCTCCCACAAGGATGGTAAAACATCAAAACATCTGGGCATCCCTTGGGCAATTTCCTTGCAGATGACCAATTCTCTCACACCAGAAACAAAGATGTTGTGGTGACTCCCAACCATCAAATTATTTTCATTGCTACTTCATAACTGTAATTTTGCTATTGTTATGAATCGTAATGTAAATAACTGATATGCAGGATGCATTTTCATTCATTGGACCAAATTTGGCACAAATACTCAATACACCCAAATTTGAATACTGGTGGAGTTGTGGGGGAATTGATATTGTCATTTGGGAGTTGTAGTTGCTGGTATTTACAGTTAACCTACAATCAAAGAGCATTCTGAACTCCACCAACAATGGAATTGAACCAAACTTGGCACACAGAATTCCCACAACCAACCGAAAATACCAGAATACAGTAGTTTGGTGGGCATTGACCTTGCATTTTGGAGTTATAGTGCACCTACCTCCAGAGAGCACTGTAGACTCAAACAACGATGGATCTGGACCAAACTTGGCATGACTACTCAATATGTTTGGGGAATATTGACAGTGATTTAGGGAATACAACTCCCTCAAATCAAGGTGAATTTTCCCCAAAGACCTCCAGTATTTTTTTACTGGTTATGGAGGCTCTGTGTGCCATGTTTGGTCCAATTCCATATTTGGTGGAGTTCAGAGTGCTTTTAGATTGCAGGTGAACTATAAATCCCAGTACATACAACCTCAAAATGCCCAGGCCAATTCCTATCAAAACCCACTAGTATTCAAATGTAGGCATATCGGGTATGAATGCCAAGTTTTGTCCAGATCTCTCATTGTTTGGTTCATAGTGCGCTCTGCATGTAGGTGAATTACAACTTTTATAAATCTCTCTAAAGACCTCTAGTATGATTTCTTGGTCATAGGGGCTCTGTGTGCCAAGTTAGTTCCAGGTCCATCCTTGGTGGAGTTCAGAGTGCAGCTCTTAGACTGCAGGTGAATGATACATTCCATTACCTACAACTCCTATAAATCATGGTGAATTCTCCCCAAACCTATCGAGTATGTTCAGTTGCTGATCAATTCCTCTGTTTACTGTGTGCCATAGAATAGGAAAGGGTTTACGGGAGAGGCAGCTTGGGGGGGGGGGGGCGGGGACAGGGATGGGGGACGGACTCTGATTCCCAGCATGCTAAGTTGGGGGAGTCTGGGACATGTAGTCCCCCAAACGCTACCTGTTGGCTATAAAGCCAAATTACGTAACTCTTTACAGTTAAATGAGCAAAAAACACGCAGGGCAATAAATCAACTCGATCTGTATCCTTTGTTCATTGAAAATGATCCGTACAGAACAGTACATTCCTAATAAGCCTTAGTTAAACTGTTTTTCCCTGTTGATTTTGCCTTCTTCGATGATGAAGTAGGAACATATTGTTCATCAACTAGAGACTGGTGTTTTAACTGATACTTTAGAAAGGATTGTGAATTTTCTGTGGCACAAAGTGATGGACTCTCAAGTCTGGGAAATTCAAGTCTGGGAAATGATTGTTCTTCTCTGTGAGGAAACTGGCTCAGAAAGTGCAGGGCCTCAAGGGCATTCAGGGGAGTCAGAATTAGCAGCAGCAAATAAGGAATTGAGTGAAGAGCTGAGTGATAAGGAGGGTTCCCATGAGAGCCCACCTGTAGCTATGGAGATCAACAAAAGTCTTTGTTCACAAATCAGATCCGAAAATAGGTTGCGTCATTCAGAGAGATTACATAGGAAAGTGGTGAAGGAAATTCATGGGAAACGGAATGGTTTCATGGGTGCCTATTAGACAAGTTGTTTACCTTAAGGTCAGTTCAGGCAATGCTGTGAGAGAAGCTAAGTCTGAGTTCTCTTGTTCCTGGTTAAAATCAAGCTTTGGTTTTGGATTTAATTTATCTTGGAATTTTTCTATGTGCCCGTTCATGTACTACTGTTCAAGTGTTACTAGTTTTACCTACTAGATTGTGAACTTAAACTGTATCTGTGATTTCTGGCTGTTCCTGGACTTTGTCACTTCTGGAAATTTATGAGACATTTGGATTATTGTCTGGTTATCACCGGTTGCTAAACCTTTTTGGATTATATATCTTCCTTTCTTATTCCTGATTTTTATATGCTTTTAACATGTTTTTACAATAAAACAGTTCACTTACAGTATATTCCTAGACTCTTGTGTGGTTCAGTGGTCATGGGTATTTCCAGGCTGGGAGTACAACAGAAGAAACATTTCACAACGTAGTAGTTTTGGTATTTTCTTTATTCTCAGTTACAAACATGGTGCTATATTCAGGTAGAAAAGGGACAGGATTAACAACAGAATCAGTCAGTCAGTACATCTGGAAAGCGCAAAACTGGTAAGAGTAATCTCCGCTGGAATTGGGCTACGTCCTGTTTCTCAAGGATCACACATTAGTATTCTCCATTATGAAAGGAACATATCTATATATAATATATACAGATACACATATGCATAAAGGAGCATTTGAAATGTGGATTGGAGAGAAAAAAGCTCATATTCTTTAGCTGGGGTGCCCTTTTTTGGAACCAAGGGAGCATAAAATAAGAAACAAAATGGATGGCAATACATCTTACAGTAACTTCAAAAGATTTGTAATGTCAAAGTGGTGCGGACTCGTATTTCCCCCATTTTAAAATTTGCACAAGGTCACAGGATACAAACTTCAGCACTTTCCGCATACGGGGAAATCTGCTGTATCCGAATCCTTCATGTTTTTTCTGCATTGCGTCAAATTTGGGACAAGTTAGGAAACAAATGTTTCCATCACCAAAACCAGGAAGAAAGGCAAGTTGCCCTTAAATAAAAAATGTGAAAAATTCAAAATTTTGCTGACGTCACGAATAAAAATCGGACCTCTCAATCAGTGACATTTTCTCCTAAAAGTTCTGATTCACCTTATCTATGCAACTATAAATTTATGTGGCTATAATTAAGTTTACAGTTATACACAGAAAATCCAAAAGCAAACCAGAAACAGAACTTGTCCAACTCTATTTAACAACACTTCAATAAAAGCAGACGTTGAATGCAATTTCACGTAAAAAATTCCAATCAGCTTAAAGAACCATATGTATAAAATTCTAAATAACTATAACATATACATATACATATATGTTTATATGTATAACTGTAATTCTAACTCTCTTTCTCTTTATATATGTATGTATGTATATATATGTATATATATATATATATATAAAGAAAGAGAGTTAGAATTACAGTTATACATATAAACCAGGCAAACTAAAAACAGAACCCAGTTTAACTACTTACTTTAAGACTATTCTTGTGCTCTGGCCATTCATCTGGAAATAGATAAACGCACTATATATGTATATAAAACTGCAAACACAGAGAGGGAACATAACATACAATAAAAATAGAATATTTTCAATGAGGATTCACTAACTGCATGGAAAAAAAGGCGAAACGATCCAGGGTTTGTCCCACTCAAATCAAAGGCATCCTAATTAAATACCGTTGATTTGAATGGAATGCAAATAAAAATGGATGGTGATCAAATTCTAACTCAGAATTGATGCTTTCGTTAAAAAAAACCCCTTACATTTTATACAGTTGTTACAGATAACAGTTGGGATATTTTTTAAAATTAAGAGCCTCGACCTTGAATGCATGTGGAAAAACCATAGCTTTCGATTTATTGCTTGCCCGCTATGACTATATTAGATTCAATCCCCCCCCCCCCTCTCGAATCTTCATCAATATGTCAACAATCTTCTAGGTTAAACTCCCTGGAAAAGATAGAAGGAAAATGTCAATCGTTAAATAGTTCTGATTTTCTAACCTAGAAAAATATTAACATCTTTTGAGGACGTGAATGTTTTTCTTAACTATTAAAATGTTAATTCTTTTCTTAATTAATAAGCTCAAGTTCTTAATCTAACTGAGTTTGTCAAGGAAGGCTATGAGAAATGTTGCACAACGGGAACAGTTTTTGTGGATCTTACGGCAGCCTATGACACGGTGCAACATAGAAAAATGCTGCATGAAGTCTACCATATTACCCAAGACTACAATTTCACAAAAACTGTCCAGACACTCCTAGAAAACTGCAGCTTCTATGTGGAGTTTCAGGTCAGGAAAAATAGATGGAGGAGGCAAAAGAATGTTCTCCCTCAAGGCAGCGTTCTTGTTTAACGTTTTTACTAATGATCAGCCACAGCCACAACCCACAAAGAGCTGTATATACGCTGATGAAACTGGCCTAACAACATAAGCAAAAGACTTTGAAACAGTCAAGAACCAATTTCTGCATGCCCTGAAAGAGCTCTCCAGCTACTTAAAAGATAACCACCTCAAGCCTAACCCTGCCACGACACAAGGGTGTCTTTCCACCTACGTAACTGTGAACCCAGAAGACAATTGAAAGTTACCTGGGAAGGCTTGAACACTGTTTCCATCCTAAATTTCTCGGCATCACCTTAGATCGCTAACATTTAGGAGACACGGTGCAAACAGCAAGCACAAAGTAGCTGCGTGCAAGAACATCCTGCGGAAACTTACTGGCAGCACATGGGGAGCAGACCCTAAATTGGTAAGAACATCAGCCCAGGCCTTGTCTTATTCAAGTGCTGAGTATGCCTGCCCTGTTTGGCACAAGTCTGCCCACACAAAACAGGTGAATATAGCACTGAATGAGACGTGTAGAATAATCACAGGATGTCTCAAACCTACAGTACACCTGCTGATAGACTTTATAAACTAGCTGGCATTGCCCCTCCATGATGTGCGACAGGAAGTTGCAGCCAATGGTGAGAGAAATAAGGTTGAACACCCTGAAAGCCACTCACTCCATGGCTATCAGCCTCTTCCCAGTAGACTCACATCAAGGAAAAGCTTCATGAGAACCACCACTCCTCTCAATGTTTCCCCAGCAACAGCAAGAGTATCCCTCTGGGCAGCAAAACCAGGCACTCCCAACTGGATCCCCCCCCCCCCCCCCGGGGTATTCCAAGGGCAAGCCAAGAATGGGCAACTCGGAAGTCCCTGAAAAGACTCAGAAGTGGAGTGGACATATCAAAAGACAACTTGGCAAAATGGCACAACCTTGAAGAATCCTCCACCTGGTGCAACCGTGGAGCAGAACAAACAACTCAGCACCTGTATGCTTGCCCACAATGCCCTGCCTCATGCACAAACTGCTTAAAGCTACAGATAATGCGGTCACCGTTGCCCGTTTTTGGTTTTAAATTATTTAGCCACTTGTGCTCCTTCTATTTTATCAGTTTTTATACTTGTTTATTTATGCAATGCTTTTGACACGAAATAAATAAAAATCCAATAAAACGCCCATCCCCAAAGGTTAATCTATATATATAAAGGAGGACCCGTCATCGAAAGACTGCCATAGGCAGAGAAACCTTCCAAGGCAGAGACACCAAACTTGGCAACAAAAATAGGCCTCAGGCAAGGAAGGTTTTTAGCAAAGAAACTTTCCCCCCCAAAACCTAGAAGGCCCCCAAAACAACGATGAAAAAAACCTACATTTCCCAGCGTCCTCCGCGGCCGCCAGCGAATCCCATTGGCCGACATCGGCCCACACAAAATGCTGGCGCCGCTTCCCAGTGGAGGCCACGCCCCCTGCCATCCCCACAACCAGTCCTGCCCCCTGCCATCCCCACAACCACTCCACCCCCTTCCCCCCGGCCTGGCCCGCCCCCTGCCATCCCCAAAACCACTCCACCCCCTTCCCCCGGCCTGGCCCCGCCCCCCGCCTGCGACAATTTCTCCAAAATAACTGCCGCCAAAACAAATCACCTCAGGACAGCATCCCACACACCACAGCCAGTCGGACTGCCGAGGACACGCAGTGCCAAAAGGACAGGCTCCTTCAGCCTCGCCCACACTGGCCAAACCACGAAAACTAACCACTGGTAATCACCACAAACCACTGACCACGGTATGACCAGCCACACAATCACAACAACAAAATCAACAAAAAAACACCACACACTCCTCCAGATACTACAACTCTCATAACTACACTCGAGAAACACAATCCAAAAGACCAAGCCAGCACAAAATACCACACAATGCCAATATGCAGAAGATACACAACTATGTGCACAGAGCACATACATACCACTCACAGGACAAAAGACACCCACAACAAAAGACACTCGCTTAACAAACACCACACCCACGACATGACAGCCACACAACTCGTGATACTTACCTCTAGAGACCCACAACACAACAGACACACAACACACACAACGCATACATACCACTGCTAAAAAGAAACCAGCACAGTAAACCAACGAACACACCCCACATACACACCATATATCCACAGCACACTACCACTGCACACTCACAACAACAAACTACACACTCAACACCACACGCTCTTCTCCAAGCACCATCCCAAACACACACCACCAATCCTCCAATTTACAAACACCACACCCACAACATGACAGCCACACAACTCGCAATGCCTACCTCTACAGACCCACTACACAACTCACACACAACACACACAACGCATACATACCACTGCTAAACAGAAACCTGCACAGTACAACCAACTAACACACCCCACATCCACACCGTACATCCACACCACACTACCACTGCACACTCACAACAACAAACTACACACTCAACACCACACACTCTTCTCCAAGCACCATCCCAAACACACACCACCAATCCTCCACTTTACAAACACCACCCCCACAACATGACAGCCACACAACTCGCGATGTCTACCTCTACAGACCCACAACACAACTCACACAGAACACACACAACGCAAACATACCACTGCTAAACAGAAACCTCCACAGTACAACCAACTAACACAGGAGGACATAACAACTACCAAGAGGACATAACACTAACACAAATAGGGCACCAGGGACACAGGCACCACTGACCAACACATACCGCCGGAATAACACAAACTTCCAAAACACACAAAAACAAATAACAATCCTCCAACACAAAAACCCAACCCAACCAAAATTCACAACAAACACCACTGGCAAAAGCCACACCCCCTCCACATCACAACCAGCACACAGCCAGACTGAGACAACTATGTCACCACAACACACACAAAATAAACCCCACAAATACCTGACAACTTCCCCAACACAAAACCCAGGACTGCACTCACTACTCACCACCACGCACACCTCCAAATACACACACGTCCCAGGCACAATACTCCAGCAATTCCTACCCACACAACACAACACAACTTCCTATCACAACCCATCCCCCCAACCTTACCGGACCCCGCACACACAACGCCTACCACCACTAAAGGGGAAAATTGATGCTTTAACAGAAGAAACGCCAGGAGAAAGTGCTGCTTAGCATAGGCTTTGAATAGTGGAGTCAGCTTGCCAGCTACAGTACGAGAATAATCCACTCTGATTGGTCCACACAAGCACAGGCTGTGATTAGCCCAGAGAACATCATGTGCCTCTAGATAAGAAACAGTCTTAATTGGCTTAGCATTCACCATGTGCGTTTGTTTACAAAGTTAGCAATTGGGCTAGGAGATGCGCATGGCAAATGAGGTTTCCACTTGGCAGGCTTCCAGTGGGAACTCGGTAGCAAATGTATCGATTCAAGTACAGTCTGCACGTAGGGCAGATAACATAGAAGAAAGATGGAAATTTACACTGCGCAACGTTTGTCAGCAAATAGGATTGAGATGCTGAGAATGCTTTGTTTAATTGGGTAGAGTAATATGGGTTCATGAATGCTAGCCAGTAACAATGCATGAAGAAGGGAGGGACTGAAATATTGTCGCCATTGTTTGTATAAAATCTGTTTACTGGGAAAGATCGGGGTTCTGTCTACCAGCGGCATTGTTCTGCAAAGGGGGCAGGCCCATCAGCTGATGTCATGCAAATAAAGCTGGTTTCCTGAATCACAGTAAAATTGTCGCGTCATCCGTCCTTGCGCTCGCTAGAAACAGCAGCCTAGAACAAAAGGTATTGCCTTCGGAGTTCTGGGACTCCAAGTTACCGCTACACCACCACAAACAAAAAACATTGTATATCCACAAGCTCTGCAAAACGCCAGCAACACCACACACCGACAACTCCACAGGACTTCAACATCCCACCCACCAGAACAACCCACAACGACACAGCCATGACCCCACCAAGACCATAAGTAACATCAATTCCAACCCTTACATACTCAGACTTTCTCGCATCTCCTAAATAGGGCACAGCAACGCGTGCCGGGTACAGCTAGTAATAAATAAAATGTGATCATTGTATAGCCTGTTCCATTATCAGGCCAAGAGGAGTCAAGATATAATACAATTAATGGAAAATGTGAATTTTGGGACTGCCATAAAGGAGACAATACAGGAAGTATTACAGAGACCTTACTGTGCCAGGGATAGTCTTACCCCAGAAGGAAGGGAAAATTGGGCAAAGCTTTAAATTGTTCATCTTTTTCCCTTTTGGCATCAGTGACACCTCATGGACAGAAAAGCAACAGCAACAGAGGAAAGAGGAGTGGCATTCTTTATTTTAAAAATGTGTGTAGTGATTTGACCAAATAGGGAGAAACTGAGTGAGAAAAGCAAGAAATGTGGCGATGCATAAGAGTTCCCCTCTCTCAATGAAAAAGCTGCCTTATCTTCTATCAAATGTTCTTAGCAATGAGCATGTTTTCCATTCCTTGCAACAAAAAAAAATCATTCCAACTACCCTCACATGGTAAAACAAAGCACCCATTTTTTTCACTTGGGTGGCCGATTGGTGGGCCCAATTCAATTACGGACAGGAAGAATATTTTCAAGAATGGTTCGGATCAACAGTAATATGGTGCAACTTTCTCCTGGGATTTGATCATTGTCTGCAGAGAGAAAAATGTGTGGGTTTTTCTCTCATTTTTTTAAAATGAGGCCATTAAAAACTATGTTGGCTCTTGAAGCCCAGTTCAACTACCTCACCAAGGAAGGATACCAAAGATGGCAGACATTTTAGATTCTAATAAGGGAGGGCCAAAGTTTTGGATCCTGTTTAATCTGTGGGGTCGGGTTTAGCACAGCAGGTTAAACCGCTAAATTGCAGAAAATCCTGCCAATCGAAAAGTTGGCAGTTCAAGCCCAGGTCAGGGTGAGCACCCACCGTCAGCCCCAGCTCCCTGCCCACCTAGCAGATCAGAAACAGAAATGTGAGTAGATAAATAGGTACCGCTTTAAAGCAAGGAGGTAATATTTATTAATTATTTATTTACTGTATTGATATATACCGCCTTTCTCACCCCTGGGGGGACTTAAGGCAGTTTACAACATAGTAATGGCTAAAATTAAATGCTAACCTACAGTACACAAAGAAATCATAATAACTAATTACTACATATAACTATGAACTTAAAATCAAGTAAAACAATTAAACTTAAGACATACATAAAGTTTAAGTATTCAAGACAGGCATAAAATTATCCTAGTATAAACATTAAAATCCCATGATCCAGAAATCATATACCATAGCCATTCCGAATTGTCATTCCACATGTTCCTTAATTATTCTTTGTACTGTATTATTTATTAGCCAAAGGCTTGATTCCATAACCACGTCTTTGTTCTCTTTCTAAAGGTCAGGAGGGAGGGTGTTAATCTAATTTTGCTGGAAAGGGAGTTCCAGAGCCGAGGAACCACCACTAAGAAGGCCCTGTCTCTCGTCCCCGCTTACCACAGTTAAGATCCCCAGATGATCTTAACTTCCATGATGGTTCATAGAGGGAGATAAGCTGGGCCAGAACCATTTAGGGCTTTATAGGCTAAAGCCAGCACTTTGAATTGTGCTCGGTAGCAGATTGGCAGCCAGCAGAGCTGAGGCAGCAGGGGAGTTGTATCCTCCTTGTACCCCACTCCGGTGAGTAATCTAGCTGCTGCCCGATGGACCAATTGAAGCTTCCAAACAGTCTTCAAAGGCAACCCCACATACATCGCGTCGCAGTAGTCTATATGGGATGTAATCAGAGCATGGACTACCATGGCTAAATCTGACTTCCCAAGGTACGGGTGCAACTGGCGCACAAGCTTTAGTTGTGTAAAAGCTCCCCTGGTCTGGAAGCCTGGGTTTCCAGACTCAGCGATGAGTCCAGGAGAACTCCCAAGCTGCTAATAAAAGGCGTCCATAATAAAAGGCGTCCATAATAAGGTTATATGGTCAGGAGGATGTCTAAGGACAACAAAGCTCCTCGGCATGGAAGATTGAGCGACAGCACAAACAAACACCCCGTGGCCGGAGTCAAACACAGCCTCCAGATGCTGGAAATGGAAAAGTGGAATAGAAATACAGTATATTATTATTATTATTATTATTACATCCTTCTTGTCTCTGACCTGATTAATTTGGCCATCATTGTGGTCCAGGGTCTTTGATTTCTGACTCTGCTTCAACTTTGCGCTGATCCTGGACGTCCGATTGCTCAGCAGCATCTGGTCCGACTGCGATTTCCGCCTCGCCTGCAGCCTCTGAGTGTCCGGAAGCTTCCGCCTGGTCTGAAGGTTCTGGCTGACTGGGAACTTCTGTCTGATCTGAGGGTTCTAGCTGACCAGCAGCATCCAGCTGGCCCAAAGCTTCCTGCTCAGCCACAGGTTCAGCTATGACCACTTCCCCCGATGGTTTGGGCTCCACTTCCACTTTGGACTCCTCATCCGGTTCAGGTGGTGGGATGACTTCCGGTTCGCGAGGAATGAGTAACACCTTCTGTTGGAAGGAGTCCAGCCGCAGCTGCATCACGTTCCGAAGTAAGGCTGCAGGAAGAAAACATCGGCTTGAGTCCCCTGGCACTGGAAGGGCAACCAGCTGCAACGAGCGGTCCCTCCCAAGCTTGGTCCCATTCAAAACAACCTCCACCCAAGAAGCCAGAATTGAACTTACTGTCGGCCAGTATCCTGCCCAGGACTTTCTTCTCCAGGGTGTCTTCGACCTTCTCCATCACCCAAGGGAAGAAACCTGTCTCGATATCTGTGCAATGCAAGAATCAGGTTGTTAGTAATTAATAGTAACATAGCTGTGGCCCTCCAGCACTAGAAGACGGTGATGGAAATGAGGGCCATATAGCAACTGCACCTCTCACATACCTCTTTCCACAGGGTCAAAGAAGTATCCACTAGTTCTCAAACTTCCAAAAACAGAAGGAATCAGGTCGGACAGGTACCGCTGAGCAAAGGCCCGGGCAGCAATCCTTTCCGAAGTCTCCTTCTCCTTCTGCAAGATTTGCATCTGCTGCTGCCGACGGCGTTCCTGTGCAAGAAGAAGCAAATGGGAGAGAAAGGTGTTGACTCTGACCCAACAGAAAAAGAAGGGGTGCAACAGAAGAGGACGCTGGTGAAGAGATTGAGAGTGTCCAAGCAATAAGAGATGAATGATGCTTTAACAAAAGGTGACAGGAGGGGTTCACTGTGGGAGAAAGAGCGAGAGTAAGGAAATGATGGAACATTGGCCATGCTTGATTTGAGCTCTGATTCAACCACTAATAGGTTTTCATTGAATTATAAGAATTAGAAGAGATAACCCCTAACACCCCTTGGAGCCTATTTGTCCCATTTCCTTACTTACTTTCTCCTCCCGGTGCCGCCGCTCCTGCTCCTCAAGGCGCTGGACCTCGGCAAGTTCAGCACAGCGCAACTCCAGGTAGGCACATTGATGCGCCCGCATGTTGGCTAGCTCCTCCTCCTCCATAACCTCCAGCAAGGCCTGCTCAATGGTTTTACCCACCAGAACCTCCAGCATTGGGCGGACCTCGATGTCAAAATCGAAAAGCTGTGGGGTTGGGGCAGAGGAGAAAGTGAACGGAAAATACGGACCTGGGTCTAATGTTTTCTGTGACGTTTGCTGCTTTGAGTTTTAGCCTATGACTAAAACCCCATCTGAAACAATCATGGCCAAGAAAATCACATGACAGGGTCACCTTCCAGTCACCATAAGTAAAAAATGACTTGAAGGCCCTCAACAAAGCCACTATGAGTCCCATGTGGGAGAAAAGTGGGAATTAAATAATTTAAGTCGTACATCTCCTTCCCATATCTGTGTAGCCACATCTCTGCCGGTCTTGGCGGGAATGAACAGCGGAGTGGCTGGCCTGTCCAGGAACGCGTCCGTCTGGCACTCGACATCCACCTCAATGATACGGTCAGCGAGTTCTTCCAGGTACAGCTCTGAAACACAGATCACGGCATTCTGGCTGTCTCTGGGATTGAAGTTTTGTGGTGAGGGTCCAGCTCCCTGGGGCCTTCGGGAGGGCTAATGAGTCCCCATAGCCTTCAATTATTACCATGAAGTGACACGTCTGAAGCCCATGCTGACCTGTTTGGACATCGACATGGCGCCGACCCTCCAACGGATCGGGTGTCCGCGTTCGGAGCTGATCCTTGGCTCGCTTCCGGGCCAGAGCTTTCCGATGGGCCTCTTGGCGCCGTTGAAGCTCAAGTGGGTCAGGTTCGCCCGTCTAGGAAGGAAAGGAGGCAACAAGACAGAACACATTGTTATTATTATCATTAAAGCATTTCTCAGGTGGACATATCTGGTCAAACAGTAAATAATAGTCAAGATGTCAACATGTCTTTGTTGTTGATTATATGTGTAGTAGAAAAAAATAATTCTTTCAGCACGAATAATATGTGTAGATCCAAGTAGGGTGGCCTTTTGCAGCTGACAGATGGTAATTTTGTCAGCGCTGATTGTTTTTAAGTGCAGGCCAAGGTCTTTAGGCACTGCACCCAGTGTGCCGATCAGTCACCACTGGGACCACCTTACTGGCTTGTACCAGAGTCTTTGCAGTTTTGTATTATTATGATTATTATTATGATTATGATTATGATTATTATTAAGCGTTTGACTTGATGGGAGAAGAAACAACTCACCCAAGGCAAGATGTGGAGTGCATAAGTGTTCCCCCGAACGACTCTCCGCTCGTACATGAGGTTTGCATAGTGAATCGGTTCCTCCTCCCTGCGTGACACAGAAAATAATACAATTAAATATAGCATTCACATTAATCATCCATAGAAACTTTTCAACTTTGAATTGAACATCAGCTTTCAAGATGGACACCCCTCTTGAGTACATTTAATCCCCATGGGTGCCAGTTAACTGAGAGTCTATCCATATATATATATATATATTTACAGTACACTATGTTAACTGAGGCACCTGGAGGGATTGGTAGGGATGCCGGATAAATGTAGTTCCTGGTTTATTCATGTATTTACTATATTTATACGCCGCCCTTCTCACCCCAAAGGGGACTCAAAGCGGTTTATAATGGGCAACAATTCAATGCCGCATAAGCAGATATACAAATAAAAACATATACATTAAAAACCACTGCCAAAAGGGACAGAGAGTTTCAACTATGCTGGCGATCATGTCATCACCACTCAAGTGGGGCACAAGCGAGTGACTATTCAAAATAGGCTGAACTAATGCTATACTCCATACTAGACCATACCATCAATTCTGTATTGACTTGATATTTACTCTGGAATGACCGACCCAGTCAACTTTCAATCATAAGTTAGGATTTGCTATTATCGCTATATGTCAATTCTGTACCTGTGCTTGGTATAAGTTTGAATATATGTGTGTGTGTGTGTGTGTGTGTGTGTGTGTGGGGGGAGGCGCTGTTTATGTAATTTAGTAAATTGTTGTAATTTTATGTTCATTTTTTAAAATTTGTTGTACCCCATCCCAAGCCATTAGGAGAGGCTTGGAATAAATAAAATGTATTATTATATTAATTTAATATTATTTATATTACATATTATTTATATTTTTAATAAATAATATTAATTGTTATTTCAATATTAAACAATACTTAATAAAATATTTTAATTTTTGAATAATTATTTTAATAAATATTATTATATTAAATATATTTTATTAATTTTTATATTATTAATATTGTATTATATTGTTATATTGATTATTAAATAATATTAAAATGTGTTTTAAATATTTAAACAATAATTAAATATCTGAATATTTGAATAATTACTTTAATAATTATTCCATTAATTGTATTTTATTAATTATTGTATATTATTATTTATATTATAATATTTATATTATTTATACTGTTTATTAAATAATATTAAATTTATATTTAAATAGTTAAACAATCTTTAATTAAATATTCAAATAATCTTTAAATAAATATTTGAATAATTATTTCAATAAATATTTAAGTAATATTTAACTAAATACTTAAATAATATTTAAATTAATATATAACTAAATATTTAAATAATATTTAAATCAGTAAATATCTGAATAATTGTTTAAATTAAACATTAAACATTAAATATTTAATATTTAAACATTTAAACATTCATTAAATAATATTTAATTAAATAATCAAATAATCTTTTAAAATATTTGAATAATTATTTCAGTAAATATTTCAATAATATTTAACTAATATTTAAATAAATATTGAAATACTATTGAATTAAATAAATATCTGAACAATTGTTTAAATAAACATTTAAACATTCATTAAAATATTTAATTAAATATTGATTGAATCATATTATTTATATGACATTTTATTATTATATTACATTATTATAATCCATTATTATTGTTATTCTTATTATTAGTATTATTATTATATTCTAATTGTAGTAATATGGAAACACAAGCATTCAAAGCCAAGGGAGACGGGTAAATACAAACTTAAAAAATTATATCCCCATTAAAAATCAATTTTATTTTAATTTTGTCAGTTGCTTGAGCATTCCGGCTGCTGGAGTTGTGCTTAATCGAAAGCCTACCAAATTTGTGGTGGTCATCCACTTTCAAGCAAATGCAAACTTTTAACATATCGAAGATTAGGGTACATTTTTGCCCTGTTTTGCCCCATTTTTGTATTGTTTTGTCTTGAAGGCAGAAATTGACCACGGTGAGGTTAATGTAGAGGTTAATACTATTCACGGCATACTTTAGCAAAGTTTATGGGACTTGTGTCAAAGAGAGGATGTCTAGTACTCACTGTGTCTCATTGGCATCCAAGGATGACCGGTACCTCTTCCGGCCAGCCAAGGCCCGTGGCCGGCTGTAATAGGAGTAAGTAGCCGAAGGTCCGGCCGCAATGTCCTCCGGAGAGAGGATCACCGAAGTGGAGGCCATGGCAAACCTGAGCTGCCTGCCTGCAAAGAGGCCTCCTTGACCGCTGTAACCAGGTAGAAGAATCACCCCTGGCAACCGTTGCTCGGCAACAGAGGCGGTTGACAGGGAGATTGTTGCCAAGGTTAACAGATCCAGGGCTTACTGGCTGCAAACAGGCCTTTATTCCTGGAGTGACTGGATCATTATTAGAACGGCAAATAAATTAGAATGTGTCCTTTGTGGAGAGGAAAAAGCAGAGTATAAATATGCATAATAAACTTTATTAGTATTGGTTGTAGTAGTATTTATTATTATTTTATGGGTGGAGACCAAGAGGCTGCCCTCAAAAATCTTGGAACTGCAAGGAGAGGTGGAATTATTCTTATATTATTATTGTTATTCATATTATTAAATTATTATTATTAAATTATTATTATTTTATGGGTGGACACAAAGAGGCTGCCTTCAAAAATATTGGAGCTGCAAGGAGAGGTGGAATTATTATAATATTATTGTTATTGTTATTCTTATTATTCAATTATTGTTTTTTTATTATTAAATTATTAGTATTATTATTATTTTATGGATGGAGACCAAGAGGCCGCCCTCAAAAATATTGGAGCTGCAAGGAGAGGTGAAATTATTCTTATATTATTATTGTTATTCATATTATTAAGTTGTTCTTATTATTACATTATTCTTAATATTAATATTATTTGGGTGGAGAGCAAGAGGCTGCCCTCAAAAAATTGAAGCTGCAGAGAGGTGGGAATAATAATAATAATTATTATTATTATTATTGGGTTTTTCCAAGCAATATGTATACTTTTTAATATAGGCTTTTATTGGGCTGTCTGGCCAGCTTCCAGAAGGGGTCTTTCTCCCACCCTGGACATCATTCCATTGATATATAAACCTCATTTGCCCAGTTTTCAACAGACCTCACAACCTCTAAGAATGCCTGCCGTAGATGTGGGCAAAACATCAGGAGAGAATGCTTCTGGAACATGGCCACACAGCCCAGAAAACTCACAGCAACCCAGTGATTCCAGCCATAAAAGCCTTCAACAACACATAGGTTTTTATGGTTGCGTTTTACCTGTCCTTTAATTTTACCGTATATATGTATTTCACTATAATGTACCTCACCTCGAACCAAAAGAAGTGGTGGGTAATAGAATTATTATTATTATTATTAAGGAAGCTGGTGAAACTATTGATCATATCCTCAGCTGCTGCACAGACGGACTACAAACAGGCACAACTCTGTGGCCCAAATGATTCACTGGAACAAGTACCACCTGCCAGTAGGAAAGAACTGGTGGGATCATAAACCTGCAAAGGTCGTGGAAAATGAGCACGCAAAAATACTGTGAGACTTTCAAATCCAAACTGACAAAGTTTTGGAACACAATGGACCAGACATCACGATTATGGAAAAGAAAAACTTTGGGTTATAGATGTCGCCATACCAGGTGACAGCTAAATTGACGAAAAACAACAGGAAAAACTCAGACGTTATCAAGACCTCAAAATTGAACTGCAAAGGCTCTGGCATAAACCAGTGGTCCCAGTGGTAATTGGCACACTGGGTGCGGTGCCAAAAGATCTCAGCCAGCATTTGGAAACAATAAACATTGACAAAATCATGATCTGTCAACTGCAAAAACCCACCTTACTTGGATATGCGCGCATCATTCGAAAATATATCACACAGTCCTTGCGGATGCGGTGGACCAAAAAGACCTGGAGGAGGATCAGGACCAAGAAGAAAACACAGAAGACATTGAATTAGCATGACTCTAAGGTGCATATCTTGGAACATTAATGGGATGAATAATGGGGCTAAACGAAAAAGAACCTTCCTTAATCTGAAAAAAAAGAACGCTAATATAATAGCGATTCAGGAAACACATGTAAAAAAAACAGACACACATTATTTGAAAAAGGAAAATCTAGGAGTAGAGTTTATAGCGTCAGCTAAAGTAAAAAAAAGAGGAGTGGTACTCTATATAGACCCATTGTTGAACCCCAAATTATGTTTCGAGGATGTAGAAGGTAGATATGTAGGCGTTATTATTGAAAAAGATCAAAAAAAGATTTTAGTTTGTAACTTGTATGCGCCTAATAATGCTAAGGCAATCTTTTTTAAGGAAATTGACAAAAGATTAGGTAATGTAGAATTTGACAGCTGTATATTGTTAGGCGACTTTAACGGAGTCATTGACACTAAGTTGGATAAAAAACTGAGTAGAACTAACAAAAATATTAAGAATAGCCAAAATTGTAAATTGCCAATAAGTTTTTTTGAATTAATGGAAAAGCAAAATTTGACTGATGCATGGAGAGTATTAAACCGAAAAGAAAGAGATTACACATTTTATTCTGGACGGCACCAATCCTGGTCACGTATTGATTATATAATGGTGTCCAAGGACTTAACTATACAAATTAAGAAAGCAAAAATATTACCAAGACTCTTCTCGGATCATAGCCAAATAGAACTAGAACTATACCAGGGAAAAAGAGAATTTAACTGGAAGTTCCCAAGCTATATGCTAAAAGATAAGAAAATTTTGGAAGAAAGTAAAAAATACTTGAAAGAATTTTTCGAAATAAACTGTCAAAATAACGAGAAATATAATATCATATGGGACACGAGTAAAGCCTTTATGAGAGGTTACTTCCTCAAACAACAATCCATTAAAAAGAAAATGTCTCTAACAAGAAATAGAGAACTATATGAGAAGATAGAAAAGGTGGAAAAATCATTAAAGACAGAACCTAATAATAAAAAATGGAAGAACGAGCTAAATATATATAATAAACAGCTAGAGATAAATGAGATGGAAAAAATAGAAAGAAATATAAAATATATGAAACAGAAATATTTTGAATCTGCTAATAAAACTGGAAAACTACTAGCTTGGCAGTTGAAGGAAAAAAGGAAAAAAAGTATGATTACAAGAATAAAAATAGGAGAAAATAACTATACTAAGGAAGAAGAAATAAAGAAGGTATTTGAGAGGTTCTTCACAGATATTTATAAAAATGACAATATAAATGTAAGAGAGGTGGAAGAATATATTGGAAATAAGAAATTGGGGAAAATCTCAGATAGAGATAGAGAAGACCTAAACAAAACTATAAGTAAAGAAGAAATTATGAAAGTAATAAAGAAAGCGAAAGGAGGGAAAGCACCTGGCCCAGATGGATACTCTGCGGAGTATTACAAACATTATCAAGAAGAGATATTGGATATTCTCCATAAATTATTTAATGATATATTAGATAAAGCAATTATACCAGCCTCTTGGAAAGACTCCAATATCATTCTAATAGAGAAACCAGGGAAGGACCCCCTTGATCCAGCTAGCTATAGACCGATATCATTGCTAAATATTGATTATAAAATATTTGCATCAATTATGTCTGAAAGGTTAAAACCCTTCCTAAATAGATGGATCAAGGGGGACCAGAATGGTTTCCTTCCAGGCCGACATATGAATACTAATGTCAGGATTCTACTCGATTCAATCGAATACTATGATAAACATATAAATAAAAAAGTAGCGTTAATCTTTGTCGACGCCGAAAAGGCGTTCGACAAGGTTAACTGGAACTTTCTACATATGCTGGTAAATGAGATAGATATGGGTCATCAATTTAAAAACATCATTAAGGCAATATATGCAGAACAATCTGCAAAAATTATAGTTAACTATAAAAAAACAGAGAAAATCCAAATACAGAAAGGTGTCAGACAAGGCTGCCCACTATCGCCTTTACTTTTTATTTTTATATTGGAGTTATTATTGGAAGAAATTAGAATGGATAACGGGATAAGGGGGTTACAAATCAAAAAAGATAAGTTTAAAATACAGGCATTCGCAGACGATTTAATTCAAATAATGGAAGAACCAAGGAGTTCAATAGAACAATGGCTGAAAGTAGTGGAACAATTTGGTAAATGCTCGGGGTTTAAGATTAATAAAGAAAAAACACAAATCATAACTAAAAATATGAATGAAAATGAAAAATTAGAACTCCAGAGAATAACAGGGATAAAAATTACCAGTAAGGTAAAATATTTGGGAATCCAAATAACCCAAAAAAATTCGCAATTTTATAAAAATAACTACGAGGCAAAGTGGGCAGAAATAAATAAAATTTTGGAAGGATGGAAAAAAATAAATCTATCCTTTTTAGGCAGAATATCGGCAATAAAGATGACCATCCTTCCAAAAATAAATTTTCTCTTCAACATGATACCAATTATCAAAAAAGAAAATCAGCTAGATATCTGGAACAGAACAATATCCAAATTTATCTGGGCAGGGAAAAAACCCAGAGTCAGGTTAAAATTAATTAAAGAACCCAAGGAAAAAGGCGGCCTTGGAGTGCCTAACTTAAGGCTATATTACGATGCCAATTGTTTAGACTGGATAAGGGAGTGGTGCGGTCTGGAAAATAATAAATTGTTAAATCTCGAAGGTTTTAATTTAAAATTCGGACTCCATGCATATTTATGTTACGATAAAATAAAAAGTGATTCCAACTTTAAAGACCACTATATAAGAAGCTCTTTAATTAAAGTCTGGGAAAAATACTATAAAAAACTCTACAGGAAGATCCCTCTATGGCTATCGCCCATGGAAGCGATGCGCATAAGACAACTGGACGACTCCCAATGGATAACATATAGAGACCTCCTATACTGGGATGGACGAAATTTTAATATGAAATTGAGAGAACAATTACTGGGGAAAAATATAAAAATAGAATGGTTCCCATATCTTCAAATGGCGAATATATTTAAGATAGACCAAAAAAAAGGGTTTGAAAATCATTTAAATGAGTTAGATGAGATCTTAATAAATACAAAACAAAAACGGATAGGGAAAATATACAAAGTCCTCCAAAGCGGGGAAAAAGGGAAAGATCTACTCAAAGACCATATGAAAAAATGGTCCAGGAATCTAGGATTTAACATCAGCCCAGAAACCTGGAGAACTATTTGGAAGAACAATGTAAACATTTCACTCAGCCAAAATTACAGAGAGAGCTGGATAAAAATAATTTATAGGTGGCATTTAGCCCCAGCAAAGATCGCAAAAATGTTCCCTAATGCAAATCCCCGATGCTGGAATTGTCAAGGGAAAAATGGGACATACTTTCATTTATGGTGGCTCTGTGAGAAAGCCAGAAAGTATTGGACCATGATCCATAAGGAGATCCAAAAAATCTTAGGAAAAGAGATTGAAAAGAAGCCTGAAATGTTTTTGTTAGGAATATTGGACAATAAATGGGATAAAGAAGAAAAAAATATTTTTATTTTGGTGACAACAGCAGCAAAATTAGTTTATGCAAAATACTGGAAATCAGATATAAAACCCAGCAGGGAAGAATGGTCTCTAAAAATTATAGATACAATACAAATGGAGAGACTTACCGATAGATTGAAGGAAAATAAACATACAAGGGACTATGGGCGAGTAATAAGATATTATAGAAAGGAATATAATACTGAGATAGATTTAAGGGACTAAAGAAGTAGAGATAGTCACAAACTCTTTATCAGAGGAAATCTATATATATATAATTATAGAAATACATAGCTTGGCAAAAAGAACAGCATCTAAGACACTCTCTACTCTCTCCTACCACAGGAATACAGGAGCTCCTCAAGGAAGATCTAAGAACTGATGGAAAAAAATTAATAATTTTGATAAATTTGTTGTAGCCTAAACTTATGTTTCTTTTTAACACTTTCACCCTTCACCCCCCCCCCTTTCTAATACCAACCTTCCCCTTCCCCTTTCTGTTCTTTTCTATTGCTTCATATGTTTCACTTACTACAGTGAAATACTAGTGTTTGAATGGTAGGTAGCCCCTTTGACTACCATCCTGTGTAATTGTGTACTTGTTAATTTTATCTGCATATGGAAACTAATAAAGAAATATTTTTTTAAAAAAGAAAATATATCACACAGTCCTAAACGCTTGGGAAGTGTTCGACTTGTGATTTTGTGATACGAAATCGAGCATATAGATCTCGTTTGCTGTGACATACTGTGATTTTGTGTCTGTAAAATAATAATAATAATAGTAATAAAGGTGACAAAATATGAATATTTAAAGATAGCACTGCAAAGACTCTGGCACAAGCCAGTATGGTGGTCCCAGTGGTGATTGGGTGCAGTGCCTAAAGACTTCGGCTTGCACTTAAAAACAATCGGTGCTGACAAAATTACCATCTGTCAGCTGCAAAAGGCTACCCTACTCGGATCTGCATGCATTATACATCTCACAGTCCTAGACACTCGGGAAATGTCTGACATGTGTTCAAATACAAAAGCCAGCATAGTGATCTTGTTTGCCATGTAAAAGCCAGCATAGTGATCTTGTTTGCTATGGGCAAACAAATTGAAACTTAATCCAGACAAGACAGAGATACTCCTTGTCAGTCGCAAGGCCGAACAGGGCATAGAGTTACAGCCTGTGCTTGACGGGGTTACACTCCCCCTGAAGGTGCAGGTTCGCAGTTTGGGAGTGATCCTGGATTCATCACTGAGCCTGGAACCACAGATCTCGGCGGTGGCCGGAAGAGCTTTTGCACAGTTAAAGCTTGTGTGCCAGCTGCGCCTGTACCTTGGGAAGTCTGACTTGGCCACGGTAGTCCATGCTCTGGTTATATCTCGAATAGTCTACTGCAACACTCTCTACGTGGGGTTGCCTCTGAAGACTGCTCGGAAACAGCAATTAGTCCAACACTCGGCAGCCAGGTTACTAACAGGAGCAGGGTGCAGGGAGCATACAACTCCCTTGTTGCACCAGCTCCACTGGCTGCCAATTAGTTTCCGAGCACAATTCAAAGCGCTGGTTTTAACCTACAAAACCCTATATAGTTCCGGCCCAGCTTACTTGTCCGAATGGATTCTCCCCTATGAACCATCAAGGACATTAAGATCCTCTGGAGAGGCCCTGCTCTCGATCCCGCCATCTTCGCAAGCGCGTCTGGTGGGGACAAGAGACAGGGCCTTCTCTGTTGTGACCCCTCGGCTGTGGAACTCCCTCCCAAGCGATGTTAGATCTGCCCCCTCCCTGTTGTCCTTCAGGAGGCGGGTGAAGACTTGGATGTGGAACGAGGCCTTCCCAGAATAAGCTGAGATTGATTTCAATCTGAAATGGGTGACCACTTTTATAGACCGAGCTGAATGTGGTTTTAATGGCAGTGTGGTTTTTATGTATCTCTGTTTTTATGTATTTTAATATGCTGTTTTAAGATGTTTTCAATTTGTATGGCGTTGAATTTTGCTGTAAGTCAGTCTGAGTCCCTCCTTGGAGGTGAGAAGGTCGGGGTACAAAATTTGTAAATAAATAATAAATAATAAATGTACTAACCTTGTTGTGTATCAAATAACAATATTATTAATAATAATAGTCTAGACTTTAAGGGTTTCATTTTAACTATGTTTTCTTATGTGATTTATTGATGTATTTCATTATGTTGTGCACAGCCTTGAGCCAAAAGGAGAGGTGGGTAATAAATACTAAAAATTAATAATAATAATAATACATGTAATTGAAATTTAATCCAGACAAGACAGAGGTACTCCTTGTCAGTCGCAAGGCCGAACAGGGCATAGGGTTACAGCCTGTGCTGGACAAGGTTACATTCCCCCTGAAGGCGCAGGTTCGCAACTTGGGTGTGATCCTAGACTCATCGCTGAGTCTGGAACCCCAGGTCTCAGCGGTGACTGGGAGAGCATTTGCACAATTAAAACTTGTGCGCCAATTGCGCCCGTACCTTGGGAAGTCTGACTTGGCCACAGTAGTCCACGCTCTGGTTACATCCCATATAGACTACTGCAACGCTCTCTACGTGGGGTTGCCTTTGGAGACTGTTCAGAAGCTCCAAATGGTACAATGGGCGGCAGCCAGGTTGCTAACAGGAGTGGCGCTCAGGGAGCATACAACTCCTCTGTTGCATCAGCTCCACTGGCTGCCAGTCTGCTACCGAGCACAATTCAAAGTACTGGCTTTAGCCTATAAAGTCCTGAATGGTTATGGCCCTACCTATCTGTCCGAACTTATCTCTCCTTAAGAACCATCTAGAAATGTAAGATCTTCAGGGGAGGCACTGCTCTCCTGCCATTCTCACAGATGCGGCTGGCGGGGACGAGAGACAGGGCCTTCTCGGTGGTGGCCCTTCGGCTGTGGAATGCCCTCCCCAGGGATATTAGATTGGCCCCCACCCTCTTAACATTTCGTAAAAAAAGTTAAGACCTGGTGTAGCTGATAACTCTGATCTTGGAATGGCTGGACAACGCGACTGGACAATGATTTGGTAATGAATTGCAGAGGATTTATGGTTTTATTATGTTTTATATGTAATAGTAATTTTTAACTATGTTTAATTGTTTTATCTGTTTTTATATTGTTGGCACCGAATTGTGCTGCTTTGTAAATCGCCATGAGTCGCCCTAGGTCTGAGAATGGCGGTATAGAAATGTAGTAAATAAATAAATAAATAAATAATGTATGTTTCAATATGGGCCTTCATAGCTGCTTTTTAACTGTGATTTAATTTTATAGACCTCTCCATTGTCGCCCCCTTGTTGTGGGGAAGAGGCTTGCGTACCCTAATGAAGTTGTGAGCTATGCTGGCAGTGGCATAATAGCCACCGGTAGGGCCTCCCATGCCAGACAGGTCACAACCGAAGGGTCTGACAAAGAGCGTCAAAGGGCAGGATGGGCTCTGATTTCAAACCTAGGCAGATGGTGCTCGTCTAACCCTGTAAGGTCAACCATCTAAGAGAAGTAAACTCAAATCAAACCTACGACCTGAGGACCTCGCTGCCACCGTCCAAGTTTGCTAGGCCCTGGCAGATGAACCTTTGGTTTAAAGGGTGAGGCCAGTTCTGTGCACGCTGCGCTCCACCAGAAAAATCCATTGCACAGGCTCGAAGGACACATCCAACTAATACGCTTGTAAAAAGTGTGGGATGAGTCCTTTCTAAGAATCTTCGTTCGTGAAGTAATGCCAGAGAATTTTATAGATGTATTTCACTATATAATAAATAAATACATAAATAAATATTACTAATAATGTTAATATCATCCTCATCTGTCTGGGTAGGCCAGCATATTCTCCTTAATCCCACTGAGAAGCAAAGCTACCCTTCTAGCCATCCATTTCGCGGACAAAGTCGCTCTGATCCACTCCGAATTTGACACCACGTTAATGGCAGTCTCTGACAATGCAACATGAGCACCTGTCTGTCTGGTTTTAATGGATTCATTTCATTTGCTTCAGCCTGAGGATGTGGACAGGATCCTTGGAGAGGCAAGACCTACCACATGCATCCTAGACCCCTGCCCATCCTGGCTGATAAAGGAAGCCAGAGGGGGTTTGGCAGGGTGGGTGAAGGTGGTGGTTAATGCCTCCTTACAGGAGGGCAAGATTCCAGCCAGCTTAAAGCAAGCTGTTATAAAACCGCTGTTGAAAAAACCATCACTGGACCCCACTCAATTAGTGAACTATCGACCAGTGTCCAATCTCCCCTATTTGGGCAAAGTCATGGAATGTGTGGTGGCCTCGCAACTCCACGGGTTTCTGGTAGACACTGATTATCTTGATTCGGCTCAGTCTGGCTTTAGGCCGAGACATGGAATTGAGACAACCTTGGTCACCTTGGTAGATGATCTACGCCGGGAACTCGACAGGGAGAGTGTGTCTCTGTTGGTTCTGCTGGACCTCTCAGTGGCTTTCGATACTGTTGACCACGGTATCCTTCTGAGACGCCTTGCAGATATGGGGCTTGGAGGTACTGTTCTGCAGTGGCTCCAGTCCTTTCTCAAGGGATGGTCTCAGAAGGTGTTGTTGGGTGACACCTGTTTGACTCCACAACCGTTGTCTTGTGGAGTCCCACAGGGCTCAATATTGTCCCTGATGTTGTTTAACATCTCCATGAAGCCGCTGGGGGAGATCATCCGGAGTTTCAGAATGCGATGTCATCTTTATGCAGATGATGTCCAAATCTGTCACTTCTTCCCACCTGTCACTAAAGAGCTGTCCAGACCTTGAACTGGTGCTTGGCTGCTGTGCCGGACTGGATGAGGGCTAGCAAATTGAAATTGAATCCAGACAAGACAGAGGTCCTCCTTGTCAGTCGAAAGGCAGAACGAGGCATAGGATTACAGCCTGTGTTGGATGGAGTCACACTCCCCCTGAAGACGCAGGTTCACAGTCTGGGAGTGATCCTGGATTCATCACTGAGCCTGGAACCCCAGGTCTCAGCGGTGGCCGGGAGAGCTTTTGTGCAGTTAAAACTTGTGCGCCAGCTGCGCCCGTACCTTGGGAAGTCTGATCTGGCCACGGTGGTCCATGCTCTTGTTACATCCCAAATAGATTACTGCAACACACTACTTGGGGCTGGCTTTGAAGACTGTTTGGAAACTTCAACTAGTCCAGCGGTCGGCAGCCAGGTTACTAACTGGAGCGACATACAGGGAACACATCACTCCCTTGTTGTGTCAGCTCCACTGGCTGCCTATCCAATTCCGAGCACAATTCAAAGTGCTGGTTTTGACCTTTAAAGCCCTATATGGTTCTGGCCCATCTTACTTGTCCGAACGTATCTCCCCTTATGTCCCACCTCGAAATTTACGATCTTCCAGGGAGGCCCTGCTCTTGATCCCACCTTCATCGCAAATACGTTTGGTGGGGACGAGGGACAGGGCCTTCTCGGTTGTGGCCCCTCGCCTGTGGAACTCACTCCCCAGCAAAATTAGATCAACTTCTTCCCTCCTTTCCTTTAGGAAAAATTTAAAGACGTGGCTTTGGGACTAGTCATTTGGTTAGATACTGGGCAGCAGGCAGACAATAAAATATGACAAAGGTTATGGAAACGGACTGCAGATTGGCTTGGACAACTTATAAATATGGAACTAGGATTATGTGATTTAATTATGGATATTTAATTGGTTTTAATTGGTTTTAAATGTATTTATGATGTATTGTTGGTTTTTATGGACTGTTTTTGTGGCATCGAATTGTGCCCTTTGTTAGCTGCCCTGAGTCCCCTTTCGGGGGTAGAGAAGGGCAGGATATAAATAATTGAATTAATAAAAATAAATAAATAAAATTTCTATTATGGAGGATGAGGTGCTTGCGCATCAGAACACATTGGTAGCACAGAATATGGGAGGGAGAGAAGCAGATGAAAGCCTTTCCAAAGGGATGTGGTGCACAACGCAGTGCACTGAATATCCCCTCCATCCGTTTCCTGGACCGGATGATGATGCTGATGATGCTGATGCCGGTGGCGCACTGAGAGCATCTCTCCTCTGCAAACTGCTCCATTGCATCTCTCTGGCATCTTTTTCTCTCCCTCCTTCTTTTCCAGGCGCCTCCCTTTTTTCCTTTCCCTCGGAGCACAAAAGGAGTGCAATTAAGTGCATTTGAGACGCCGGACGGAGACGGATATTTTCCCCCTTTTAAGACAAGGTGTGCCGCTGTGTCCAAATGGAGGCCAGCTTGCGTGAAGCATCAAACTGGCAGAGCCCGGCTTTGACGGATTAAGAATCTGGGATGGAAATGCCATTGGAATTTAGCTGGGACTTGCAGGCGGGGTGAGTCATGAGGCATTGACAGCCAAAACAGCATAATGGTGGTAACATATTTCGTATTTTGGACACACTGCTATTGCGGGAGGGGAGAATCTCTAGGCAAATGAGATGCAGAGATGAGAGAGCATTTATTTTCCAACCGAATGATGCTTTGGTACCCATCACTCCCAATTTGCTACCCATCCGTTATCAATTAAATCTGCTTCCGTGCTCTGCTTTGCGGAGGCATAGTGGAGAACGAGAGCAAGGCCTGGTTTGTCCAACAACACCAACATGGTAGCATGCAGTGCCACCCATTCGAGCACCATTGAGTCAGGCCTCTCGGTTCAGCATTGCCTAAGAAGTGCCGGATCTGAGCACCAGACCTCATCTCCAGATTGCATGGAGAAGGAAGGTGAGGGTGTAGGGGTATCCAACTGCAGCTAGAAAAGTAATTGCTTGCAACCGTTTGATTTATTGTGTTGTCCAACGCTTTCTGGCGAGAATCACTAGGATGCCGTGAGTTTTTCAGGCCATAGGTCCATGTTCCAGTAGCATTCTCTGCTAACCTTTATCCTGCATCTGTGGCTAATGGCACAGGCCTCTATCTATTTGCTCTCCTTTGCTGGAGAGTCTCTGCAGGTTGCAGCAACCAATAAATCAAATTGGGTTGCTGTGTGTTTTTTGGGCTGTATTCTCTAGCAGCATTCTCTCCTGATGTTTTGCCAGCATCTATAGAAAGCATCCTCAGAGAATATGTTGTTACTGAAGCATCTCCCTCCCTCCCTCCCTCTCTCTCTCTCTCTCTCTCTGTGGAATAACATCAGGGTGGGAGAAAGGACCCTTGTCTGTTTAAAGCAAGTGTGAATGTTGCAATGAGCCAGCTTGGATAGCATTGAGCAGTCATGAAGCTCCAAAGTCAATCAGTGAGGGTCTCTGCATAGTGGTAGTGAAGCAAGTGGAGTGTATATGTTTACCATAGAATAATATCCAGGGTGGGAGAAAGAACCCGTGTCTGTTTGAAGCAAGTGTGGAGGTTGCAATTAGCAAGCTTGGATAGCATTGAGTAGCCACAAAGCTGCAAAGTCAATCAGTGAGATCTCTGCCTGCCTTCTGTTGCCTGGGGGCACCCTCTGTTTGGGAGGTGTTTGCTGCCTGGAGTTTCCCTATTTCTGAGTGGTGTTTCTTATTTACTGTCTTGATTCTGGTGTTTTCTTAATCCTGGTAATCTCAGAAACAGGAGAACTCCAGACAACAAGCAATCAAGGGTCGGTTAATACCCCTCAAACAGTGGGTTCCTCCAGGCAATAGAGGCCAGACTACCTCTATGGAGATACTCTCACTAATTGACTGCACCTTGAAATTGTTCACGTGCTTGTGGATTTTAATGGCATCTCTGTGTAGTCTGACACGATGACAACAACAGCCAGGCTACCTCTATACAGATGCCCTAACTGATTGACTTTGCAATTTCATGGCTACTCAGTGCTATTTAAATTTGCTTACTGCAACATTCACACTTGCTTTACGAAGACAAGTGTTCTTTCTCCCACCCTGGACATTATTCAACAGGGATATATACACTCCACTTTCTTCACTACCTCTATGCAGAGACCCTCACTGATTGACTGTGCAAACTTCATGGCTATTCAATGCTATTCAAGCTTGATCATTGCAGCATTCACACTTACTTTAACAGACAAGGATTCTTTCTTCCTCCCTGGACATAATTCCACAGGGAGATAGATAGATAGATAGATAGATAGATAGATAGATAGATAGATAGATAGATAGACAGACAGACACACATACATATACACACACACACCACTTGACTCACTACCTCTATGCAGATGCCCTAACTCAGTGTTTCCCAACCAGTGTGCCGGGGCACACTAGTGTGCCGTGAGCGATCATCAGGTGTGCCGTGGGAAATTGGAACCTCCAGGAAGGGGGGTGGGAGAGAGTCTAGTGTGTTGAAGTATAAAAACCCTAAGAAACTTACCTCGATAAACACCCCCCCTCCCCACCCATTGTCTAGTTTGTCTCTCCCCCTCCATGCATTGGGAAGGCCCGCCTCCCTTTCCCCAAGTAGAGACCTCATCTTGCCTCCTGGGGGTTCTGTGTGGGAAGTTTGGCCCAGTTCTATTGGTGGGGTTCAGAATGCTCTTTGATTGTAGGGGAACTATAAATCCCAGCAACTACAACTCCCAAATGTCAAGGTCTATTTCCCCTGAACTCCATCTGTGTTCATATTTGGGCATATTGAGTATTCATGCCAAGTTTGGTCCTGATCCAACATTGAGTCCACAGTGCTCTCTCGATATAGGTGAACTACAACTCCAAAACTCAAGGTCAATGCCCACCAAACTCTTATAGCATTTTCTCTTGGTTATGGGAGTTCTGTGTGGGAAGTTTGTGTCTTTCTGCCATTCCTGCCAGGATATCTATGTTGAGTTCATCGAAACAGGTCCAGGTTTCACACTGAGTGTATAAATACATTTTAAAGACATATTAACTATATGTATTACTGTGTTAGAGTGTCATTTTGGTTGGTGGTGTGCCCCAGGATTTTGCAAATGTAAAAAGTGTGCTACGGCTCAAAAAAGGTTGGGAAACACTGCCCTAACTGATTGACTTGCAGTTTCATGGCTACTCAGTGCTATTCAAATTTGCTTACTACAACATTCACACTTGCTTTACGCAGACAAGTGTTCTTTTTCCCACCCTGGACGTTATTCAACAGGGATATATACACTCCACTTGCTTCACTACCTCTATGCAGAGACCCTTACTTATTGACTTTGCAGCTTCATGGCTACTCAATGCTAATCAAGCTTGCTAAATGGGACATTAACACTTTCTTCAAATAGGCAAGGGTTCTGTATTCTCAAATAATATTCAGTGTCCAGATTGGTTCTTCAAGTTCTGACTTCTCCAGTTAAATTAGTCTGCAGTGCCTTTTATATTCTGCTTAAACTGATATTGTAGGCCAGGGCTGTCCAACTGGCGGCCCGGGGGCCGTACACGCCCCCCCAGCCTGTTGGACACGGCCCCCGCTATGCCCCCGGCCGCCATTTAAATTTTTTTAAAAAAAATCTAACTTTTTTTAAAAAAAATGGCGGCCGGGGGAGGGGGAGGGGGGCAGGGAGGAGGAAGAGAGCTAGCTCCTCCTCCCTGCACCGCCCCCTCCATCCCTCTCTCCGCGCCAAAAAGGAGCAGTAGGCGGTGCTAAGGGCAGCGCGTCACGCCAGGCCTCTGACGCGCTGCCCTTGGCGCTGCCTTCTGCTCCTTTTCGCCGGCTCCCCCTCCCTAGGAAGGGCGGGGGAGATGGCGAAAAAGAAAGTAGGCGGCGCCAAGGGCAACGCGTCACGCCAGGCCTCTGACGCGCTGCCCTTGGCACCGCCTTCTACTCCTTTCGCCGGCTCCCCCTCCCTAGGACGGGCGGGGAGACGGCGAAAGGAGCAGTAGGCGGCGCCAAGGGCAGCGCGTCACGGCAGGCCTCTGACGCGCTGCCTTTGGTGCCGCCTTCTGCTCACTTTTCCGGCTCCCCTCCCTAGGAAGGGCGAGGAGCCGGCAAAAGGAGCAGTAGGCGGCGCCAAGGGCAGCGCGTCAGAGGCCTGGCATGACGCGCTGCCCTTGGCGCCGCCCCGCCCGCCCCCACGCGTGGCCCGCCCCCTGCTCACTGATCACCTACGGCCCCGAGGTGATCAGTGACACTTCTTCCGGCCCTTGGGTCGGAAGAAGTTAGACAGCACTGTTGTAGGCCTTCTTGAGAAGGATATAAATCCAAATAATAGGAATGGATGATAACGCAGAGATCTTGTCTCCTCAGGTGGAAGGAGCTCAACTGAGGTGCTTCTGGACCGAGCCAATCCGTTCCCGACGCGATGGGGACCACTGAAGCCACACTGCGGATGGAGAACGTGGACGTGAAGGAAGAGTGGCAGGACGAAGACTTCCCAAGGTTGGTTTTGCAGTCAAACAGGGGTAAAATGACCCAGATCTGTTTCCCATCTGCCGGATAGCTGTAATGATCTTTAGACAATCGTTTTTATATATTTAAATGGTTTTGTATGGATTTTATAATGTTGTTTTATTGTTTTTAATTGTATACTGTTATGGCATCAAGCTGCTGCCGATTTGTAAGCCGCCTTGAGTCGCCTATCGCAAATAAATAAATAAATAGTATCCAAGTCCCAAAACAGTCACTAGAGACAGGAGATCTCTGTTTAGTGAGTTTATTTGGTCAGATAAACACGCTGTGAGATTTACAAACAAAGGAAACGCCACACCTACTCCTTGGTCCTTACTTTACTTACTTAGGCAATCCCTCATTATCCAAGTATGATGGCCTTCCAAGTGCAGTGTCTTGGCAGTGGGTACGTAGGTGACTGTGGAGCCCTATACTTGATCCCCCTGTTCTTCCGCAGTGAGGACATCAGTTTCCAGGTGGAAGGTGGTCCCACTCAGGGTTGGCTTGACGCACCTTCTTCCTCTTGGCATGTTTGTTCCTTTCGCCCTCCATTTGAGCCTCTTCAAATTCCACAGTAATGCTGGTCACAGCTGACCTCCAGCTATAGAGCACTTAAGAGCCAGGGCTTCCCAGTTATCAGTGTCTATACCACTGCTTTATGCTCATCTTTCAATCTCTTTTCCTACCCACCAACATTCTGTTTTCCATGCTTGAGTTGGTAGTAGAGAAAATATTTTGGGAGATGGTAATCTTTGGGCATTCAGACAACGTGGCCTTCAGTCCAGTGGAGTTGATCGCGTAGGAGCATCGCTTCATTGCTCGTGGTCTTTGCTTCTCCCAGCACGCTGACATTTGTCCACCTGTCTTTCCAAGAGATTTGCAAGATTTTTCGGAGGCAATGCCGATGGAATTGTTCCAAGGAGTTGAGTGTGACATCTGTAGACAGTCCATGTTTCGCAGCTGTATAGCAGGGTTGGGAGGGCAATAGCTTTATAAACAAGCACTGTGGTATTCCTATGAATGTCTCGATCCTCAAATGCTCACTGCTTCATTCGGAAAAATGCGGCACTCACAGAGATCAGGCAATGTTGTATTTCAGTGTCAATGTTGACTTTTGTGGAGGTGGCTGCCAAGAGAGTGGAAATGGTCAACATTTTCTAATGTTACACCATTAAGCTGTATTTCTGGCATTGCAGAGGGATTGACTGGTGACTGCTGGAAGATCACTTTGGGTTTTTTGATGTTTAATGAGAGGCCAAGCTTCTCGTATCCTTCTGCAAAGGCATTTACAATGGCTTGTAAGTCTTCTTCTGAATGTGCACAGACTATGTTATCATCAGTATACAGATGATTGTTGTGACCTTGGCTTTGGCTTTCTTTCAGTCTGCTGAGGTTAAATAGCTTGCCATCTGACCAATATTTTATTTCCACTCCAATGGGAAGCTTCCCATCAACAAGATGAAGTATAATATGATTTCATAGTATTATTTATACTTTCGTTTCTGGAGAAAACTTTTCCCTTTCTGTGAGCATGTGCCATAAGACCATAATATCATCTTTATAAAATCATCTTTATTGCTGCATGTGCATGCATGTTGAAACCCATTATGTCAGTGCTATCTAATTAGCCTCCTCGTTTATTCCCATGGCATACGAGAAGATTTATGGCCTTGATTTCACTCCCAAACTACCTCACCCTGTGCTGATCTTTGAAGTCTTTAGCAAAACAATTCTTCTGAAGCTCTATGCTGAGTCAAGCTGACCCTTCTTGGAGGCTGTAACATCTAACTAAAACTAACTTTTCAGTGAGGTGCAGAGGCAACAAGAATCTTCCCGTACATTTGAGATGTCAGAAACCGAACTCGGGTCAAAAACCAGAGTCAAAAACTGCTTTATTGGGTCCCTTGGCTGCAGATGTGGTTTTGATAGACACGCTGATCCAGTGGAGAGGAAGAAGGGAGATGACCCATCTGCTCCAGTCCCTTTTGCTCTGGCAGCTGGACCAAGACAGAGCACCCATTGTCCTTGGAACACAAGGGCTCTGTCGTTCTCTGGAGCATGGACTCCGAGGGCCGAGGAGCGAGTCTCTCATGGCACTCTGCAAGCAGATCACTTCTCTTAGTTTTCAATGGTCCCGTACAACAAATTTTGCAATTTTCAAATTTAAAAAAAGGAAAAACATAACACAGCCGCCGCCAGCTACATAAGAAGGGAAATGAATATGAGTATTGTGTTGTCAAAGGCTTTCATGGCACAAATGACTGGGTTGCTGTGAGTTTTTCAGGCTGTATGGCGATGTTCTAGCAACATAATCTCCTGACATTTCACCTGCATCTGTGGCACACGACATCTTCAGAGGTTATGTTGGCAGTGAGGCAAGTGGAGTGTGTGTGTATCTCCCTGTAGAATGATGTCCAGTGTGGGAGAAAAAACCCTTGTCTGTTTGAAGCAAGTCTGAATGTTGCAATGAGCAAGCTTGAATAGCAGTGAGTAGCCATGAAACTGCAAAGTCAATTAGTGAGGGCATCTGCATGGGGGTTGTGAGGCAAGTGGAATGTATATATCCCTGTAGAATGATGTCCAGTGTGGGAGAAAGAACAATGAGCAAGCTTGAATAGCATTGCGTAGCCATGAAGCTGCAAAGTCAATTAGTAATGATCTCTGCATAGAGGTAGTCTGTCCTCTGTTGCCTGGAGGCACCCTCTGTTTGGGAGGTGTTCATACAAGCCATATACATTTCTGGTTTGAAAATATATTTACCTTTAGTTTGAATTTGTTTTGAAGTGTCACAATTGGGAGGATTAGATTAGGAGAAACAACCTAGTTGGAAGTCATCATCATCATCATCATCATGATCACCATCGTAATAACAATAATAACATACATCCTTAAGTAACTGATTCAAGACTAAGAATGGTGATGACGATGATAGAAATAGGTTGCAAATTCTGTTTTGGTGCCAAGCCATGTACATTTCCGGTACGTGTATTTGTGTGAAGAAAAGCTCCCATTTGTACCCATTGCCCCCCAATGAATACGAAAAGAGCGAGGTGGCCAATTTCCACGCTGCTGAGGCCTAACCGTGGATCCCTTCTGAGTCAATAAAGTGTGATTAAATTGGCAAGCTGCCCCTGGGGAGGCAGGATTATGTAATCAGGGAAAGAGAAGGTTTTTCTCTTGTTCTTTTTCGGAAGCGGAAAATAGAGACAGTTGTGCGTTCCCATCATCATTCTTTCCGCCCCGGGTTTATCCCAGCAACTGTTTGGGATGAACGAGTCAGGATGCTCTAGCTCTATCTCTCGGTCCAAAGGGAGTGATGCTTGGAGGCCGGGATGCAGGGAGCATGCTCAGAAAGAGACGGCCGGAAAGCTGTCAGGGGATCTGTCTGCCACGTCCAAAATGGTGCCAAATTGATGTCGTTAAGAAGAGGGAGAGAAAGAAGCAGGGAAGGGGAGCTTTGTAACACACACACACAGACAAAACCTTTGAAAAACTTATTTAAAAAGAAAAAGGTGGAAGATTTTTGAATAAGCCATATCTGAAGACCAGGAATTGCGGTAAGGAGGAAACGTCTTTGGATTTGTTTACTTCATACACACACACACACACACACACATATCGTATATACACACGCACACCTATATACACACATAAATATATATATACACACAAACACTTCATATATATATCTTGTTGTATTAGTGTTTTATATTGTGTATTGTTGTCAGCAGCTAATTGTGCCTTGTAAGCTGCCCTGAGTGCCCCCCCCCCCCCCGCCGGGGGGTTGAGAAGGGCGGGTTAGAAATACAGTAAATAATATATATATATATATATATATATATATATATATACATACATACACATACACCCACACACTTTGTGTGTATAATATATGTGCGCGCACACACACTTCATGTATATATATACACCCACATATATATATACAAACACTTGATATATATACACACATATATACACACATGCATATATACACACACTTCATATATACATACATTCTGTACATATAGACACATTTCATAAATACACATGCATATACACGCACACTCATATTTACACACACTTCATATATATATATACACACACATGCGCACACACACATATACACATACATATATACACATACTTATATATACACACAGATACATATATATACACACACAAACACTTAACATATATAACATATATATATATGTTAAGTGTTTGTGTGTGTGTGTGTGTGTATATATATATATATATGCCTCTGTGTGTGTGTACATATAGAGAGAGGGGGGCTTTGCCAGCTATAATCGCATTTTGCCGAGTGAAGGGAACAACGAGCCAAGAGCGTCATTGCTCTAGCCTGGGCTTTGGTCATATATCTGAATTTTAACTTCCAAGATGTGTAAATGTGAAAATGAAGCATCAATCAAGCAGCCTCTTCCTCATTAAATACCTGTAAAGGGGAGAGAACTGAAACTGTTTTTCTGTATTATTTGCACTTCCCTTCCTGGAGCTGCCTCTGAGCTGAGCGAGTGTATTTCATAACACACAAGCTGATTGGCCGTTGAGAATCTAGGGGGATTATCTGGTAATCTGAGTAATTTATGCAGTATTATAAAATAAAAAGGATATATATACACATATGTGGGATACACTCACATCTTCTAATATTTGATGTTTTACTTGCGAGGAATCGTGTTTTAGCTATCTGTTTCTCTTCCATTTCAAATCTGCAGGCCGCTCCCTGAAGAGGCAGGAATGGACTCCTTAGGCGGCCCAAATGAGACACTCTGTGAGTAACAGTATTAGAAAATGTATATTTCTGCCAGTAATGTCTTGTTGTTATCTTTTCCAATGAGTCTGAGCTTCTTGTGATATGTCCAAACTACCAGTCAAAAGAGAAAACTATGTTCTGCCATGTTCTGCCAAATGATCGTTCTAATACCAATTTGTTACAGTAGAACCTTGACTTAACAGCAAGTGCATTGAGTTAAGAGCTGTCACTCAGCTTTTTGTTTGACATAAGAGCAAAGTTTTGCGGTAAGAGTGAGCTCCAGAATCCAGGGCTTCAGGCCTCGTGCTCTTGTCCACTTTGGAAGATCACTGTCCATTGTGCTGGTTTGGTCTGGGTCCATCATCAGTGGAGGTCACAGTTTCCCTGGTTGTGGATGAAATACAACTCCCAGAAAGGAAGATCAATTCCCCCAAACCCCTCCAGTAATCATATTTCGGCATTTCAGGTCTGTGTGCCAAGTTTGGTCCAGATCCATCAGTGTTTGGGTTCACAGCACTCTCTGGATATAGGTGAATTACAACTCCCCCAAATCAAGGTGAATTTTCCCCAAATACCTCCAGTATTTTTTGCTGGTCATGGGAGCTTTGTGTGCCAAATTTGGTCCAATCCCATCTTTGGTGGAGTTCAGAGTGCTCATTGATTGCAGGTGAACTATACATCCCAGTACCTACAAGTCCAAAATGTCCATGCCAATTCCCCTCCAAACCCACCAGTATTTGGGCAAACGTGGGCATACCGGGTATGCATGCCAAGTTTGGTCCAGATCCATCATTGTTTGAATTCATAGTGCGCTCTGGATGTAGGTGAACTACAATTCCTATAAATCCCTCCAAAGACTCCAGTATGTTTTGTTGGTCATGGGGGTTCTGTGTGCCAAGTTATTTCCAGGTCCGTCCTTGGTGGAGTTCAGAGTGCAGTTATTAGATTGCAGGTGAACTATATATCCCAGTGCCTACGACTCCTAGAAATCATGGTGAATTCTCCCACAATGGACATTTCACACCAATGGAGAGAGAAAGAAACACTAGGATGTTTATGGTGGAGGAAATATATAATCTAAAAAATGGGGGGGCGGGGGCTGGATCAGATTCAAAACATTTCAATGCAAAGATTTGCTTTGAGATTAGAGCATTTTGAGTCAAGAGCTTGGTCACACTTAAGTCAAGGTATCACTGTATATAGTTTCTTGGTGTGATCTAAATTATTCTGTTCTTTGTGATGCCTCCCATTTTTTCCCGTTGCTCTTCTGCTCCATCATAAGCCAAACAAATTTTCTACACAGCCATCTGGTACTAGTACGGGCCAGGCTTTAGCACAGCAGGTTAACTACCAGCTGCAGTAAGTCTTGGTAATCGGAAGGTTGGCAGTTGAGCTCCTGCCAACCTATCAGAGCAAAAACAGCAATTGTGAGTTAATAGATACCGCTTTAAAAGCAGAGAAGTATTTAGACACCCATAAAGAAATTCCAGAAAAATGCTAGCGATTCAATCAAGGAGGAAAAATTATGCACTAAAGCTCTTCAGCAGGGAAAGATAGAGCGACCGCCCCGCCACCTCCGCCACAGCAAGAACCGAGCACAGCCTCCAAGATACAAAAGCCTATGTATACCTCTATCTATGTACAATTGTCTGTCTTGTCATTGTGTAACAGCATTGAATGTTTGCTGTATATGTGTTCTGTGATCGCTCTGGGTCCCCTTTGGGGTGAGACAGATGGAATATATATACTGCAAATAAATTAAATAAAATGCTGGATCTGGAGTAAGATATTCCCAGAAGGAAATGCTCATTGAAGAAACATAGCTTTTCCCCATACAATGCTTATCTGTTTCCCATTCCCTCCTTTTTTTCCTCCACACACAGCTCCTCCAAACACATTAAATTTTAGTAACGGGGCGCATCATAAACGGAAGACACTGGTGGCCCCCGAAATCAACATATCATTGGATCAGAGCGAAGGCTCCCTCCTCTCCGATGATTTCCTTGATACTCCCGATGACCTGGACATCAATGTCGATGATATCGAGACCCCCGATGAGACTGATTCTCTCGAGTTCCTTGGGAATGGGAACGAATTGGAATGGGAGGGTAAGCAAAAGGGTCAAAGAACCGTCTGGGTACATACGTCCCATATGGAGAAGCCCTCAAAACTCCTCTGTGTTACCATGATTGGACTGTGAATGTCCTAATGTCTGCCTATAGCAGGGGTCCCCAAACTAAGGCCTGGGGGCAGATACGGCCCTCCAGTGTCATTTACCTGGCCCTCACTCAGGATCAACCAAAGTCTGAAACAACTTGAAAGCACACCACAACAACAACAACAACAACAACAGCAGCAGCAATCCTATCTCATCAGCCAAAAGCAGGCCCAAACTTCCCATTGAAATACTAATAAGTTTATATTTGTTAAAATTGTTCTTCATTTTAATTATTGTATTGTTTTTAAGTGTTTTCTGCACTACAAATGAAATATGTGCAATGTGTATAGGAATTCATTCATGCTTTTTTCAAATTATAATCCGGCCCTCCAACAATTTGAGGGACTGTGACCTGCCCTTTGTTTAAAAAGTTTGAGGACCTCTGTTTTATAGCCTGTACATATGGAATAGGCCGAAAATAAAAGACTTCAAGTATTTGAATGAGGTGGTAATTTGGGAGTTATAAATGACAGGCTTACCTGGTGGGGTTGTTGCAGTAGCCAATGTAGCCCACCCATGCTGGCAATCCTTTGTTTTTCAGATGATACTCCTGTGGCCACCGCCAAAAACATGCCCGGCGACAGCGCAGACTTATTTGGGGATGGGGCTGCGGAGGATGGCAGCACCAGCAATGGCCGCTTGTGGAGGACGGTCATCATCGGTGAGCAGGAACACCGCATTGACCTGCAGATGATCAAGCCGTATATGAAAGTGGTGACCCATGGAGGTGAGGAAAGGGAGCCATGGACGTGGATCAAGAATGGTCGGGGGGAGGGGGGGGTCACACAACTACAAATGCAGAATTTTCTGTGCAAATTAGAACACAGGATACAATGTGCAGAAAAACATATTTTATGCAGAATTAACATGTTGGGCATTCTTGCCACTCTGGGGTTCTTCTCATCAAGGTTCCTCAATACTCAAGCAATATGCTTTTTGATCTTTTCTCAAATATTTGTAAATATTCTCCCCATCTCACACAATTGTTTGCCTCTTTTCTGCCAGGTTATTATGGCGAAGGCCTCAATGCCATCATTGTCTTTGCCGCCTGCTACCTGCCTGACAGCGGCCTACCCGACTACCATTACATCATGGAGAACCTCTTCCTGTGAGTAAAATTTTCCCCTTGTCTTCCAACAAGGAGGAGAAAACATTGCATTGTGCACTCCACTTGCATGGCTTTCCTCTCACCCTCTTTCCTCCTTCCGCCTTCCTCCCAAAAGCTACGTAATCAGTAGCCTTGAACTGCTGGTAGCAGAAGACTACATGATCGTCTACCTGAATGGGGCCACCCCACGCCGGAGGATGCCAGGCATTGGCTGGCTGAAAAAATGCTACCAGATGATTGACAGGAGGTGAGAAATGGTTCTATCTCATAACTTGATTTTGAGCATCCACCATAATCTTGAAAGGCATGGGGTCAGATTCCCCACTCAGTTCTTAAATCCAATGGCAGCAAAATAGCAAGCTCTTCTTTTTCTGAAGAACATTCATGGCAACGCTCATGTCCCTTGGGTTGAGAGCTTTGGGGAAAAAGCAGGACACACAAATGCAATATATTTTACAAAATGTTCATTCTGTTCCTCATCTTGCCGTTGGATATATTTGTACTTCCCAACTTTGTGTCCTTGTGTTTGTATAAAGCTTCCATTCCTTTTCCTCTCCTTTCTTTCACTTGCTAAATGAGATATGGACCCTTTTTCAAACATTAGCAGCTTGAGTTGTAGCTTTGCAGTTATAAATCCAGGAGATTGTAGGTTCGGAGGTATAAATCCTGGGGAATGAGTACTCTAAAAGTAAAGAAGCAGATAAATGGTTACAGTTCTACCAAGCTGGTATTTGATGAATCCGAGCCTGTTTCTGATCAGTTTTGAGAGCCATCTTGTGTCCTGGAGTAGAAAAAAGGTGGAAGGTGATCAATGGATGGATGGATAGATGAATGGACGGATGGATGTATAGATGAATGAATGGATTGATAGATGAATGGGTGGATGGATAGATGAATGGACGGATGGATGGATAGATGAATGAATGGATTGATAGATGAATGGGTGGATGGATGGATAGATGAATGGACGGATGGATAGATGAATGAATGGATTGATAGATGAATGGGTGGATGGATAGATGAATGGATGGATGGATGGATAAATGAATGGACAGTTGGATGGATGGATGGATGAACAAATGGATAGATGGATAGATGAATGGACGGATATTCAGACAGACAGATAGAAAGATATGTAGACATATGCTGATTTGTCACAAACTATCCTCTTGGTCCCATTTTGGCCTCTCTGTTTTTGACAGATTACGGAAAAACCTGAAGGCATTGATCATCGTCCATCCCTCCTGGTTCATCCGGACAGTCCTGGCCATCTCGCGACCATTCATCAGGTGAGCAACGATAGAAAGAGAAGGTCTTTACCTGTGTCTGGCTTGTGCATCTCCATATTGAAAATGCAAAACCTGTGATAAATAATATACATCTCTTTTTGAGGAAAAGATCTATATTATGGCAGGAGGTGGTGCAGTCTTGAGCTCAAATGAAGTTTGGAAAAACTACTCTTTTGGACCAAGAAAAAGGGGAAAGATGTTGAGCTGATTTTGAGTACTGTTTAATCCATATTAGGACTAAATAATCATTGCAGCATTTTAGAAAAGTCTCCAAGGTTTTCAGAGATGTATGTTTGTATCTCCCCAGTGTGAAATTCATCAATAAAATCCAATATGTCCACACCTTGGAAGAGCTAGCCCATAACATCCCTATGGAGCACGTCCAGATCCCAGACTGCATCCTACAGTGAGTGTCAACTTCTGGATTTTGTCATGGTCTTCACCGCTATAGTTTTCTTCTTCTCCAAAGCATTATTATTAATACCATTATTATTCAATGTCTTTCTTTCCCATTAATAAACAGGTTCGAAGAGGAGCGAAACAGAGCCAGAAAAGAAAGGTAAGATTAAAGGACTTTGCAAGACTCGGCCAGAAGCCTTGTTGCACACACTGCAAATTATTTTGTCGTTTTGAATTCTGGTTAAAGAAAGTAAGATGAGAAAAAGGGGAGAAAATGGGATGGCAGATAATTAATATTTCAAATATGGACCGCCAGAGTCCATGCTGCTTCCAGGACAGAATATTTTAGCAAGCCGTTTATTTGTTCTTACAGGGCAGAAGAGAAGCAGGAGGTGGCGGAGAGAGAGAGGTAAGCCCTTTCCCCTTTTCTGTTCTGTTTTGGGGTTACAAATTGCCTGGCTGTCAAAAGCAAACAACAACCCTTTAGCTGTTTCCCTTTATTTGTGTCCTCTTCCCATCCAGGCCTGCGCTGCCGGCAGAGGAGCATGAAACAAGGTTGGGTCCCTTTTTTTCATGTAACAAAATTAAAGCAAATCTCATTTAAAATTATTAGATTATATAAGTAGAGTATGAGTAGAGTATGACATTAAACATCTCATTACAGAAAAAAGGGGAAAAAATAAAAATTGTATATTTACTCATACTCATACCATTCTGGTCTGACGTGTATTCTTAGTAGGGTTGTGTAAAACTTCATTTGAAGTTCGTTTATCATATCTAATTCATTAGGTTTGTATGTACAAACAGATATTAATAAACCGGGGGGGGGGGACACCACGCTAAACTTTTATTTATCTAATAGTTGTTGATTATGATTATTTATTTATTTATTATATTTGTATACCGCCTTTCTCAGCCCACGGGCGACTCAAGGCAATTTACAGAGGCAAGATTCAATGCCCAAAAACATAAAACATTTGAAAAACATTTAAAACATTAACATATAATATATAATCATAATGAGGTCAATAAAACATAAATCATTTAATTCCTCTTTCCATACCTGGATTAGGATATATTTCAAATTATATTGTTTTTATACTATATTCATAATAAAAATGAAAATGTGTGTGTGTCTGGGGTGTCCACTTACAAAGACAAGCTTCTGCCTCCACAAACAGCTATAATTCCTGCCACTCAGGAGACACCAAAGGCCAACCCTCCAATGACATTGCAGTGAGCGTCATGAACGTGTACAAGAGCCCTGCCAATGTCCTCCACGAACTCAATCCTGCCCACCACCCAAGTGAAGGCTTCCATGAGGGGACAATTTCATCCTAGATTTTCTGTGTTTCCTCCACCACAGACATCCCAATGTTTCTTACTATCTCCATTGAGGTGGAATTTGCATGACCCCACCCACTGCATCTCCCTTAACCCTTTCCCATTGTTTTCTATGGCACACAGCAAACAGAGGAATTGATCAGCAACTGAACATACTCGATAGGTTTGGGGAGAATTCACCATGATTTCTAGGAGTTGTAGGCCCTGGGATGCATAGTTCACCTGCAATCTAAGAGCTGCATTCTGAACTCCACCAACAATGGACCTGGAACTAACTTGGCACACAGAACCCCCATGACCAACAAAACATGCTGGAGGTCTTTGGAGGGATTTATAAGAATTGTAATTTGCACTATGAACCCAAACAATGATGGATCTGGACCAAACTTGGCATGCATACTCACATTTGCCCACATACTGGTGGGTTTGGAGGGGAATTGGCTTGGACTTGTAGGTACGGGGATTTATAGTTCACCTGCAATCAAAGAGCACTCTGAACTCTACTAAGGAGGGAATTGGACCAAACCTCATGACCAGCAAAAAAAACAAAACCCTTGGAGGTCTTTGGGAGAAATTCACCTTGATTTGGGGGAGTTATAATTCACCTATATCCAAGTTAGAGTGTGTATGTATCCCACAGTACCCTTTCTCCTTCTCTATTTTAAAATCTGATTGAGATCTGCTTCTTGGCTTTCCTTCCTCTTCCGTTCTGTGATCCTCTGTGTCATTCCATGCCATAATAATAAGCAGTGGCAAATCCTGTGATGGGGATTGATCTTGGAGAGGACCCAAACTCAGGATCGAAAGCCAAAGGGGATAGATTTGTATCCATCCAAGATAATACATACTTTATGAAATGTGCAACCTGTCTTTTAAGGTTATTAACGATTCCCTGTTGTTCCCTCCTCTTTCAGGATGTCATGAAGAGAGATTGGCAGATGGAGAGACAGTCGCCGTGCATCCTGACCACTTGTAAATACCCTTTCTGGTGTGCGGAAGACCTCCTGTGACCATCTCATCCTCACAAAGTCAACCCAGGCGTCCCGGAAAACTGACAGGCATTTTTAGAAGCTTTAACGTCTCGGCTCTCTATACAGACAGTCCCAACGTTGAGATCTAGGGGCTTTGTTTTTACGTCGCAGCGCGCACTCTTCATGGCGATACAGGATGGTGAAAGACATCTCCATTCTTCAACAGAGATGGCACGTTTGCCCATCTTTTGCCCCTTTGCTCATTCTATCATGAGGGTCCTACCCAAGGGCAAGGGGGCAGCAGATAGGAAATATTTTGCCTTTCTAAGGATGGCGCCTCTCTCCAAAACTCTGCCTAAGTTTCTGGAGGATCCTAACAAATTCCCTTTCTCAATTATCAATGAATAGAAATACAAATATCTTTGGGGAGGAAGCCATGGCGATGCTTCAAGACCCTGGACAATCATTTCCTGGATTTATACCTCCAAGGCTACAACTCAAGCTTCTAACACTTGAAAAACAACATCCATATCTCTTTTAGCAAGCGCAAGAAAGGAAAGGAGAAGGAATGGAAGATTTATACGAATGCAAGAACACGACGTTGGGAAGTATAAATATATCCAATGGCAAGATGAGGAATAGAATGCACATTTTGAAAAATATATCACATGTGTGTGCCCTGCTCTTTTCCCAAAGCGCTCAGCCCAAGAGACGTTAAACCATTTGGTTTAGGAACATGGGATGCAACGACCGAGCATGGAATCGGACCCCACGCCGTTCACAATTACAACAGGCGCTCAAAATCTTTTTCTGAAGTGGGATTTGGATATCGAAGTTGACTTCAAGCCTTCCTTCAGAGTAACCGGATCGAACGGATGCAGACAACCCTGCAAGAGGGCAGAAGAGCCCAAATTACAAGAGCAGATAGGATTTCCTTGTGTCTGTTTTGGCCAGGGTGGATGATTAGGAGAACCACATGTGACAGTTAGCTTGCTCATTCCACTCCTTGGAAACATTACACCACTCTACAGAGAAGTCGGTGAAAGTGTGAGCAAAATGAGCTTGAATTGTCTCGGGGTGGAGGCTTAAGGACCCCAAGGCACTCAATCCCGTCTGATTTTGGAAGTCAAGAGGGTTAAGTTAAAACTTGAATAGAAAACCACTGATGTTGGGACCTTGGGCAGGTCATATTCTCTCAGATATCAGCATGGGTGAACCTCTTTGGAATAATAATTCCGGCCAAGAAAATACAAGGCAGAGAGGGTCCGCATGAAGTCAGAGCACAGAATAACAATTTACGAAGCAACAACGTTACCCTTCATGGATTAAAATGACTTTGGGGAACCTTCTCCCATCCATGACCCAAATTTTCGTGCCTCCCCGGTGGACCTTTCAAATCTGTTAGCGGAAGGAGAAGTGATATCCCACAAGACGGGAGAAGACAGGACTTTTGGATGACTTGTTTTGCAATGACATGGAACTCCTCCACTTCAAAAGACAGTGGATATAAGATGACAGGAAATGGCATTCTGAGGACACTCTTCTTACTCAGGACTTCCATTGCAGAACACGAAACTCTTACCTTGTTTCCCACACTGCTTTCTTGTATGCTTGAGTGAAATGACAAAAATCCACTCTGTATTCATTTTGAATTTTGGGTTCCCCCTCCCTGTTCTGTTTCCGATAAGATTCTTCCAGAAACGGAAACAGAACTTTGGATCCCAAATGACAAATCCAAATGACCCCCTCCTAATCTCCTGGAATCTTCCCAAAAACGGAATGGGGAGAGGAAACCCAAAATTCAAAACCAAAACAGATTTATGCCATTTTGCACACCCGTACTTGCTTAGCTTCACCCTCCCAAATTAAGGGGAACTAAAGACTTGTGTTGATCCACAAATCATCACCCCAAGTTCAACCAGCGGATCCTGTGATAGCAAGATCACCGCAGGGCATTCGGATATCATCACCAAATGTCTTGAAAATGTAGATCTCGCCACTGAATGTTCATCTTCTCCCTATTATTCCCTACTCTTTCAGGCATGGAATATATCAAAACAGCAAGGGGTTTGCTGGATGTTTTGGGAAGCAGACTCCACCTGTGCTATTGATCCTGGACTAAAGACTGGTAAATCATGTAAACTGTCCCACATGAGGGGAGAAAGGATTGGAAATGACCCAATGACGAGGGCCCTTTCACTCTGCACAATTATAGCATTCTCATCCCAGGGCTATTGCAATTTTTTCATTAGTCATCGTAAGTTGGATCAAATTTGTTAAATCTGTACTTACGGCATGATATCCAAAATGTGTGCTGAAAACTTAAGAATTGAAACTCGACCAATCCTTTTGCATTTTGTAAACCTTGGAAGCCTCCCAAAGTCAGTTTCATTTTCAGTGAAAGGAAGCAAAGAAAAGCCAAAAAGGCTGCTTTTCCTTTTTAAAGGAACGGCCTCTCGCCATGAGGAGAGGGAAGCAACAGGGAAGGACATGCTGAGTGAACTGGGAAAGAGACGGAGAAACCGCAGGATTATGGGAAATGTAGTTTGGAGCCCCAGGTGTCACAGTGGGTTAAACCATTGAGCTGCTGAACTTGCTTACCGAAAGATCGCAGTTTCAAACCTAGGGAGTGGCGTGAGCTCCCGCTATTGGCCCCAGCTTCTGTCAACCTAGCAGTTCAAAAACATGCAAATGTGAGTAGATTAATAGGTACCGCTTCTGTGGGAAGGTAACGGCACTCTATGCAGTCATGCCGCCCACATGACTTTGGGGGTGTCTACAGACAACGCCGGCTCTTTGGCTTAGGAATGGAGATGAGCACCAACCCCCAGAGTTGGACACGTCTAGACTTAATGTCAGGGGAAAATCTTAGTTTGGGAAGCCAGAGAATTCAAAAGGCCCTACCCTAAACTACATTTCCCAGAATTCCGCTCAGTATCAGGAAGCCCCAGTCAGGAGAGGGGAGAAATATGTCCCTCAGTAGCAGCAGCCAACCAGAGTTCCAATGAATGGCTGAATCTGCAAAAAGGAGGACTGACTAGTAAGTCAATCTCTGTGCTGGGCTGGGAAGAAATCCCTAAATGGAAATTTTATTGGTTAATATGAGATAGCTGTTGTGGCTTTAATTTTTTTTTAAAAAAAAAACTCCCTAAAATCAGTAGATGTATGAATATTGCTGAAAGTTGGGGAAAATTATCCCCTGTTATCTGGTGTCATTGTGTATAAAATTCAAGGAGATAGCTCTTGTAGTTCCTTTTTCAAAAAATATTTTTTTATAAAAACCTTGAAAATTCCCCAAAACTCCATAGATGAAACGTTCTGAAACTTGGTGGGCTAACAGTGGCAAATGTGTTCTATAATTGTAGCACGTTTCATGCTGGTAGCTGTAAAACTGAGGGAGGAAGGAGTTTCCCCACATGCGCAATCACGAAAAACGAAAGTCACAAAATTTTCACTCACAACACTTTAGAAACAATTTAGAAATGAAATGCCAGTGCCCCCTAATTTTGTCATGAGTTCTGATTTTTTTATTGATTGCACACACACACACACTCACACATATATTTTTTTAAAATATATTATTTTTTACAGTACATATTTCATATTTCCACTCTTCTCACTCCAAAGGGGACTCAGGGCGGATCACAGAACACATATAGAGCAAACATTCAATGCTGATTATACAATGACAAGACAGCAGATAGAAGTATATTTAGGCTTTTTTCTCATCATTCGGCATCTTTTGGAGGCTGTGCTCGGTTCCAGCCACAGGGGGTGCTGTCATCCCATCTCCTTGTTAAAGAACTTTTTTTGCTCATAAACATTCCTCTGACATGCCCTGCCCAAAATACGTCCCCACTTAATGCAGTTCCTATTGATCTGCTAGGTGGGTGGGAGAGCTGGGCTGAAGGGCAGGAGCTCACCCTGACCCGGCTTCAAACTCTCAACCTTCTGGTTAACAAGATTTACTGCAGATGCATCTGGTGATTAACCTGCTGTGCTAAAGCCAGCACAGCTGGGGATTCTGTTATATATTACAGAATCCAGGGATTTGAAGTATAGGGAGAATTATCGTGCCCAAACTACAAAGTCCAGGATTTCGTACGATGGATAAACCTGCCTATGAAATGTTGACCGTTGTCATATTGTAACAACTTTGGTCGCAATGGTCACTCTCTTATCAAAACGAAGAATTCCATATCCATGTAACGCCGATCGTACAATTCCACTAGCTACTTCCTCTCAAAGAGACTTTTACTTCTGGATGTAGTATGTTATGTCAGAGAAGGGGTGTTTCCCTTGAACCGATCATGTACATACGTGTGCTTCTTTTGTATATTCCTCTTTGTCAACAGTATAGCATGCCGCTCTCTCTCCGAAAGTGAATTTCCTTATCGCTGAAGGAAGGCACCAAATCTGCATTTTCCCCGGTGTTTAAACTCCTGACCGAACCGTACATTGTAGAGCTGTGGGGAAATGTACTTCTTCTTGTGTTTGTATTCTAGATGGTTTAACTCTAGGAAGATGCCATTAACTCTATATGATGATTGTCATTCTTTTTCTTCTTCTTGCGAGAACGTCTGTGGGTATTATTTACATTAAAAAATACTCAACATCTTCGATGTGTATGTTCTTTTTAGGGTTGTAAACACGTAGCTTCCTTAGGGGGTGGGGAAAGCGTTTTACTCTGGAACAAATGCGAACATGGTGTTTTGTTAGTATTTTAGCCATCAAATTGTTCAATGTAAGACACAGTCTACGAAAGGGAAAATTATTGCTGACAATGAGATGGATACCAGAAATGAGACACAATAAAGGGGAAGAAAAAAATCCCATTTGTGTTTGGATTCATATCACAATGAAGCTGAATCCAAAATGCCCTATCTATATCTATCTATAGCCATATGTGTGTATGTGGCAGCTTTCTGACTGGCTCCCACTTCCACAGGCCACTACGACCCCCACAAATGACGGAACTGGACCAAACTTGGCACACATAACCCCCTGACCCACCTCACTGTGATGTATAATTTACCTGCAATCTAAGAATTGCACTCTGAACTCCAACAATAATGGATCTGGAACTAACTTGGTACACAGAACCCCCAACAAAACATACTGAAGATCTTTGGAGGGATTTATAGGAATTGTAGTTCACCTACATCCAACGTGCACTATGAACCCAATCAATGATGGATCTGGATCAAACTTGGCATGCATACCCAATATGCCAAAATTGGTGAGTTTTGAAGGGAATTGGCCTAGAAATTTTGGAGTTGTATGTAATGGAATTTATAGTTCACCTGCAATCAAAGGGCACGTTGAACTCCACCAAAGATAGAATTAGACTTGGCACACAGAGCTCCCATGACCAGCAAAAAATACTGGAGGTCTGGGGAAAATTCACCTTGATTCGGGGGAGTTGTAGTTCACCTACATCCAGAGCACACTGTGAATTCAAACACTGATGGATCTGGACCAAACTAGGCACGCATACCTGAGATGCCAAAATTTGATTACTGGAGGAGTTTGGGGGCAACTGACCTTCCTTTCTGAGAATTGTAGTTCACCCACAACCAGAGAAACAGTGATACCACCTATGATGGACCTGGACCAACTTGGCACACAGAACCCACATTACTAACTCAACCTACTGGAGGGGTTTGATGTGATTGACTCATCATAGTGGGATTTATAGTTTATTCTGCAGCCAGAGAGCACACTGAACCCTACCGAGGATGCATGTAGAGCAAACTTGCCCAACATGAAAAACTTTAACCACTGATGGAGTTTCAAGGAGTTAACCTGGCATGTGGGTTCTAGTTCACCCACAACCTTATGCCTTTTGTACAATTAAAATTTTGACTTTTTCAAATAACCTGGGCAACGCCAGGCACCCAAATCAGAAACATGACATTCTGGATTTTGGTGTGTTTATTTTGATGGACTCAAATCCAGGACTAAGTCATGGTTTGTTTGAAATGTTAATAATTCCCGAAATATATTATTATTATTATTTACATGTCGCTTTTTCTCTCTCAAAAAAAGAGACTCAGAACAGCTTCCAGAAGAAAAAAACCGATACAATGCAATTTAAACCTCCAAAACAGGCAGATATTCAAATAGAATTAAATACTAATGGTATCAAATAGTTAAAACTGATTAAAAAGTGACATATAGAAGTGACATGCGATACCGTACACTCTCATAGGATGAATCGTGGATGAACATTCCCCCTCTACTGAAACTCTATGAAAGTCTGTTGCCTTTGCAAAATCAAATTGCTTTGAACAAGAACTGGCTTTGACAATTCAGGCGAGCGTTGAAATCCCGTTTCCTATATTTAAGAGGGGGAAACGTCACTGATCTTATGGCTCTTGACTGTGAGGAACGTGACCTGTGATGCATCCCGAGTTATAAGTATGACCTGCACCAAGCAAAAGGGAACAAATGGAAGGATTAAGTGCTGCTTCAGAGGAATGCAAAACGTGCGTCCAAGAAGCGGCCAGCGGGAATTTCCCATTGGGAATCCTGTGTTTTTCCACATGGCGTGCACTGTTAGTCACTGTGGTTGGATTGAAATCCTAGTAAAGCAGCGTGCAAATGGGTAGAGCATTCAGCTCAACAATTGTGAGCCCGATCCAATAAGGTTATTGTATATAACAGTAGTAGTAATAATAATAATAATTAAAAATTATTTATTACATGCCTCTCATAACTTGAGGCGAGGTACAACAGAGTACATTATTATGATTATTATGGTTATTATGATTATATACCGCTCTTGGTCTACACTGCGGTTTAGATACCCAAATCCATGAATGCTCAAGTCTCATTATATACAATTATTTTTATATATATTCTATTATTCTATACTAACAATAAAATAATTATTATATATTATATTATATTATGTTATATATTAGATCATTATTATTCTAGAATAATAGAATGTATAGAATTATTATATTATAACCATATATATATATATATAATTATTGAATAATAGAATATATATCATAATTATATTATATATTTTATTATAATAGAATACTAGTATATATACTGTAATTATCATATATTTTATATTTATTACTTATTGAAAAATAGAATATATACAATTGTGATCATATATTATAATAATTATACCTTATAATAATTCTATTTTAATGCTGAATGTTTAATGTTTGTGGTTTTATATTGTATTTATATTGTGTATTGGCATCAAATTGTTGCCGTTTTGTCAGGCTGCTCTGAGTCCCCCCTCGGGGGTTGAGAAGAGCGGGGTAGAAATGATGTAAATAAATAAATAATAAATAAATATTATATATATATTAAAAAAATATGGGACTTTGAGCATCTATGGATTTGGGCATCTAAACCGCAGCAGAGACCAACAGCGGGATATAATTATAAGAGTAATAATAATAAATAGTAATAATAATAATTTTTTAAACCGCAGTGTAGACCAAGAGCGGGATATAAAAATAGTAATAGTACCGCAGCGGAGACCAAGAGTGGGATATAACAACAAAAACAATAATAATAATTAGTAGTAATAATAATAATAAATAAACTGCAGTGGAGACTAAGAGCAGGATATAATAATAATAATAATAATAAAGACCAAGAAAATAATAGATGTTCTGCTTTTCTCCTCCAGGAAACAAGAGAAGGAAGCTGTGAGCCTGATGAAAGGAAAAAGCAAAGGGTGGGTGACATGTCCACATTTCCCCCCATGACTAATTTAGGCAAAGGGAAGCCAGCCAAAGGCGGTTATTTATAACTGGGGAAGGGCTGTGCGCACAGGGTCCTTTGGACAGGTGGCCCTTGCTCTTGGTGCTCTGGGGAGATCTAGTGCTTTTCCACCCGGCTCTTTGGGGCGGGGAGAAAGGGGCCCTGGGCTGCATAAAAGGCAAGCCAGGCTGCCTTTTTCCTGAATGAAAGACTAGCAGAGCCAAAGCAGCAGGCCGCCTGCACTCTTGGGCCACATTTCCCATTGACAGCCTTTCCTTTTGCATTCCAGCTTTAGACCAAAGCAAGATGAAGTTCATCATTGGAATTGGAGGGTGAGTACATTATTCTCCATGCTTTGATAGAACTCTTTCATAGAATTGGCTTTGACTGATTGCGGGATTCGATGCTATGTTTTTAACAGTTATTTAATGGTATTAATATGCTATATTTTTCTGATTTTCATGTTTAATGTGTTGTGTCTTTGTATGCTTCTATGTAGCAATGTGGCATTGAATGATTGCCAAGCAGGAAGCTGCTCATGCTGGAGATAGAGAGGGGTAAAACATGTAGTAAATACATAAGTAAATTAATGCCATTTATTTATTTACTTTTATTTTATTACAAAATGATTGCAATAACTTTTATTGCAAAATTACAAAATGTAAAAAAATATAAAAAATAGTATATAAAAATAAATGTTATCTATTTATTTACTATCATTTTATTGCAGACGTATGGCAACAAAGTTTATTGCAAAATGACCAAATATAAAAAAAAATAAAAAAATTTAAAAGGTAGTAAATAAATCAATGAATACATATTATTTACTTATTTATTTACTATTATTTTATTGCAAAATTATGAGATATAACCATGTAAAAATCAAATAGAAATGTAGTAAAAATAAATAAATGCTATGTATTTAGTTATTTTATTGCAAAATGATGTTAAGAAATGTTATTGCAAAATTACCAAATATAAAAAATGTACAAATTAAATTGAATAAAAATGTAAATAAATTAAAAAATAAATATTATTTATTTATTTAATATTATTTTATTGTAAAATTAACAAACGAGCAACGAAGCAACTCAATGAACAGTGGATACCAGCCATTGCATAACATATTATATTATTATAATTATAATATTGAAGTACAGTGGTATAGCACAATGTAGTAATCTAGAATACTAATATTGTGCTATGCTAATCATATAATATATTGTATATACATATAATATTGATAACGAGCCCCCAGTGGCACAATGGGTTAAACCCTTGTGCTGGCAGGACTGAAGACCGACAGGACAGAGGTTCAAATGTGGGGAGAGCGTAGATGAGCTCCCTCTGTCAGCTCCAGCTCCCCATGCGGGAACATGAGAGAAGCCTCCAGCAAGGATGGTAAAACATCAAAAAACATCCAGGTGTCTCCTGGGTACTGTCCTTTTAGACGGCCAATTCTTTCATACCAGAAGCGACTTGCAGTTTCTCAAGTTGCTCCTGACACGAGAAAAAAATATTGACAAGGTTATAATGAAATACGATATAATATCATAATAATATTGTAATATAGTAATACTAATATATTAAATATAATGATTACTGAGAATATATAATGATATACTGTTTTATTATTGCATATTTTAAGTTGTCATGTTTTGTATTGTGAGCCACTTGGAGTCTCTGTATGGGGAGAGAGAAAGCAGGATATCCATCAGTCAATACAGGACAGTATCATTTTGGTTCCTGGGTGATCAATGTCGTTTCCTAATTGGTTTCCATCCTTTAAAAAACTTGGATAAAGTTTATGAAACTGACAAAACTCTGTTTTATTTTGTATTCTTTTCCCGCTCTATTTACCTCCTCGCCAAGCGCGCGCGCGCCAATACACGTCACCCCGCCGTTCAGCCAATCACACCCGCGTCCGCCTGGCGGGCGATTTAAAAATATCCCCCGGTCTTTTCCCCCTTTTTTTTAAAGCTTTCTTTATATGGGAAGCCTGCTCGGTGAATGTCTCCCCCCCCCCCACGCGCTAGCCAATCAGAGACCAACTCATTTGGTTATGCCACGCCCCTGCTCAAACAACTATATGGCAAGTCCAGCAGAGAGGAAAACTAGCAAGCATTTATTATCCCTTCCTTTGTATTTATTATCATTTACTTTGCTTTTGTTATCCTTTTTTGCATGTATTATATTTTGCCTTGTACTTGGCCTCTTTTGACTTTATTATCCTTTGTTTTTATTATATTTCTTTGCATTTTTTGTATTTATTATAATTATTTTTGTATTATTTCTCTTTCTGCATATATTATCGTTTACTGTGTACTGATTGTCCCTTTTTCGCATTTGTTATGCTTTATTTTGTATTTATTATCTTGGAATTATTTCTATGAGTTATAAACACCTCCCCATTATATTTAATATATTTATTTATATTATTATCTATTTATTATTTATATTATTTTATTTATTTATTTATACCTTACTTTATCTCTTCCGAAGGAGACTCAAAGTGGCTATGTATTTATTATTATATACATTATTTATTTATTGATAGTATTTATATTCCGCCCTTCTCACCCCGGAGGGGACTCAGGGTGGATCACAGAAGACAAATACGGCAAACATTCAGTGCCGTTATACACTGACAAGACAAACAACTGTACATAGATAGAGGTATATATAGGCTTTCCCATCTTGGAAGCTGTGCTCTGTTCCGGACACAGAGAGGGGTGGGGGTTGCTGTCGCTCCATCTTCCATACTGAAGAGCTTTGTAAAGCTCCCCACTGTAAAGTGGTCCATATTTATCTACTCACATTTTGCTTTCAAACTGCTAGGTAGGCAGAAGCTGGGCTAAAGGTCAGGAGCTCACCCTGGCCTGGGCTTTGAACTGTTAACCTGATGTGCAAAAGCCTGGCCCTTATATTTCTTTTTATTATATTAAATATGTATTTATACCCTGAAATGGCTGTGTATCTATTATTAGAACCTATTGTTATATTTATAGTTATATACCTGTATTAGCTCTCCTGCAGGAGACTCAAAGTGGCTATGTATCTATTATATTTATTTATATCGCACTTTGTTTCTCCCAAAGGGGACTCAAAGTGGCTGTGCATCCATTATTGGTATTACAGTGTGTGTAATAAAATAACACACACACACACACACATATATGTTATATTTATACCCCGATTTATCTCTCCTCAAAGCAACTTAACATATAAAGCATCAACATACCATTTTAAACATACCAATATGCAAACATCTAAACAGGATTAAACGTAAACAGGATTTTAAAAAATCCCAGTGAAAAACCATTAAAACAGATTCCAAATTGAAAACCATTGGAATATTTTCATCCATCTATTGGTGATGGGAGCCCAGCCTAGACCTTGGGTAGATCAGTTTCTAAGCCATAGTTTTAGTCATTTTGAATAAAGTTTGTATCCGGAAGGTGCCACTCTCTCAGCCACCCGTACCTTTTTAACCATTTGCTTTCCCTTTTCAATTATTATTTAGGGTGACCAATGGGGGCAAAACCACTTTGACCAATAGGCTGATTAAAGCCCTTCCAAACTGTTGCGTCATCCACCAGGACGACTTCTTCAAGGTACGTTTCTTTGTTCTCTTTTATTGAATGCAAAAAGCATCTGTATATCAATTATTAGATATATAGATGCAATATATGCATATTAATTATTATATATATTATTTTATTATATATGCATATAAATGCCTTTCTTAGGAAAGTTTTATTGGTTGTTTGATGCTGGGTTTTTATTTTGTCTTGCTAAGAGAAAAAATAATGACACAATGAATAAAATAGGATGTAATAAATACATACATTTATTTCTCCAATTTATCTCCTGCTTCTCATTGTATTTATCTAGTTTATGTATCCTGCATTTTGTTTTATTTAGCCATTTATACTCTACCCTTTCTCCTGGGGTAAGACCTATTATTATTACTATTATTACTATTATTATTATACCCTGCCTTTCTCCTCGGGTGGGACCTATTATTTTTATTATTATAGGTATATTATTATATTATGATTTTATACCCTGCCTTTCTCCTGGGGTGGGACCTATATATTGCTTATTGTTGTTGTTGTATCCTGCCTTTCTCCTGGGGTGAAACTGATTATTATTAGATATATTATTATTTTATTATATATGCATATATTATTATTAGTAGTAGTAGTATTTTCAAGCTGTGTTTCCCACATCACGATAAACCACAGTTTGTTTCAATTGTGGTTTGTAGCTTAAGCCACCATTGGCCTTTTCTATTGGTTTCCGTCCTTACTATCAATTGTAAAATCCCTGTTTTCAATGGAAAATGGCATTGAATGCAGCCCTTGGGGGGGGTCTTCTTTATAAGAGCCCCCCCAAATTAATACTCTGACTAGAGGTAGCATTAGATTATTTCAATGCTGGTGTTTTATTCATCCATTGAAGTGGAGACTTGTTTAAACATTCCAAGTCAGGAAATTGTGGGTTGATGATGTTAACTCGTTGCTTCCATACTTGCCATATGAGAATGGGCATTCTTTAGATGCACACAATTTGATAAAAGCCTCAGTTGTGTGTGTGTATGTGAGTTGTGATGGCGGAAAAATATCGTAGGCAAATTGCTTCCCCCTCTGCGCTTGCAGCAATGTTTTATTGATCACTATATTTCAGCCACAAGATCAAATACAAGTCGGGGAAGACGGCTTTAAGCAATGGGATGGTAAGAGCGGTGTTCGCTGTAGGATGCAGTAATGTATATTTTCCTAAGTATTCCTTTTCATTTTAATTTATTAGCACTCTTGTTTTTTTCTTTATTATATAATTACGTTAACATTTCTGTTAATTCCATAAAACACACTTTTTAATCATTTAATACAACTTCACATCTGATTTGTTTTTCACATATATATCTATATATTTCTCTCGGCTGACTTTTTTCTTGTATGTATGTATATATAATTCCCTTCTCTTTCCCCTCACTAGTGCTGGATTCCTTGGATATGGAGGCAATGGTAAGCACCGTGCGAGCCTGGGCCGAGAACCCAGTGAAATTCGCACGGTCGCACGGGGTGAGTGTGTCGCACAGCTCCCAGCCACTCTGCTCTGAGGATGACATCCACATCCTGGTGGTCGAGGGATTTCTGCTTTACAACTTCAGGTAGATACACCTTATTATTATTTTGGTTTGCTGAACTAATTATTGTCCGACAACTACAGAATACTCCACAAGATGCTTTGCCTTACAGCAGAGATAGATGATGGGCAAATCATCCTTTTTTATTTACTAGCAAATATGTACATATATCTCACCAGCCTATTTTCTCCCTTCCCCTTTCTGAGAAGGATCTGAGCAAACCTGTTTTCTCCATTCTCCTTGTTTGAGAAGGCTTACTTTCGCTCTTCTCCAGCTCTGAAAAGGCTTACTTTCTCCCTTCAGCTCAGAAGAAGGCCTTTCTCTGGCTCTGAGCAAGACCTACTTTCTCTTTTCTCCATGTCTGAGAAGTAGGCCTACTTTCTCCCTCCTCTAGCTATTAGAAGGTCTTCTTGCTCCAGCTCTGAGCAGGCCTACTTTCTCCCTTCTCTGTGTCTGAGAAGGTCTTCTTGCTCCAGCTCTGAGCAGACCTACTTTCTCCCTTCTCCATGTTTGAGAAGAAGGCCTGCTTTCGTCCTTCCCTAGCTCTGAAAAGAAGGTCTTCTTTCTCCAGATCTGAGCAGGCCTACTTTCTCCTTTCTCCAGCTCTGAGAAGAAGGTCTACTTTCTCCAGATCTGAGCAAACCTGTTTTCTCCCTTATCCAGCTCTGAGAAAAAGGCGACTTTCTCCATTCTCCAGCTCTGAGAGGGTCTACCTTACCATGTCTCTATGGCAACACGGCTCTCTTTGTGGTTCTTCCCTCCCTTCCCGCATGCACATGTCACCTTCTTTCCCAGTGATGTCACTGAGGGCCACTTCACCCAACAATAGCCTTTTTGTTACATCCATACTTTGAATTTTATATACAAGCCATATCTAGAAGATGTCCTTTTTCTCACCTCTAACCTTGCCTTTCCTTTCCTCCAGGCCGCTGGTGGAATTGTTCAACAAGCGCTACTACATCGCCGTCCCTTATGACGAATGCAGACGGAGGCGGAGGTAAGCATTGGACGATTCTCAGTGCAACCTCATCCCATTCGATAGTGCTGATTGAGACACGAGTGTGCCGTATATCAATATGCAGCATTGCGCAATTGCATTATTGCGAATAATAGTGATTTACGCAGCACATCTTATGGGGGGAAGGAGTAAACCACACACAACACATCTGCTAGGTAGGCACGTGAATTCTTCCAGCTGTGCAATGGGATAGACTGTCTCAAAGGCAAGAAGTTAGTTCCAATCCCCAAAACAGTGCAGAGTCTTGGTCACAGTTTAGCAGAGAGTTTATAGCATAGCCTCTAACCTTGAATAGTAGCTCATCAGCTTGAATAATCACACTTGAGCTCTGGCTTTCATCCAAATTCCTTTGAAGGTTTATTCTTCAGCCGTTGCTACATACAACTATTTACAGGTCTGCTATCAGTATACAAAGATACTCACAGGCATAGTGAGACACACAGGAGGAGGATGGATTACAGATGCAGAGAGATCATGGCAAGCTATCTAAGATGACAGAGCCCATGGCAAAGAGGAAATTATTATTATTATATTTCTTACCCACCTCTCCTCACAGCTCGAGGCGGGTTACAACATTGTTAAAACACAATCAAAACACATATGTAAAATACACATGTTAAAACATATTTACATACAATACATATTAAAATACACAAAACTGCACATACAAGCCACTCCCATTCGCTATTTTTCTTCACTCTTGCAGTGAACTCTGCTGTGAACATATGTGCATGAGAACTGTATTTTTCCACACAAGGGAGGTCCATGTAATGCATTCCGATCTAATATTTATTTATTTATTTACTGTATTTGTATTCTGCCTTTCTCAGCCTGCAGGTGACTCAAGGCAGTTTACAGGCAACAATTCGATGCACACAATATCATAAATACAATTAAAATCATTAATATATAATATAATACCAAACAAAAAACATTAGCGTCTCCTTGTTAAAACATTGTTAGGTTCTATCATCTAGTTGTTCCATTTTCCTATGTCCGTTACTCTGCATTTGCAAATGCTTGCTCAAAAAGTGGGTCTTGACTTTTTTCCAAAATGTTGAAAGGGAAGGGGCCAATCTGATACGAGGGAGGGCGTTCTATATCTGAGGGGCCACCACTGAGAAGGCCCTGTCTTGTGACGAAGGCGGGATTGAGAGCAGGGCCTCCCCAGACAATCTTAAGGTCCTAGATGGTTCATAAGGGGAGATGCGTTCTGACAGGTAAGTTGGGCCAGAACCGTTTAGGGGTTTATAGGCTAAAGCCAGCACTTTGAATTGTGCTTGGTAGTGGACTGGCAGCCAGTGGAGTTGTATGTTCCCTGAGCGCCGCTCCTGTTAGCAATCTGGCTGCCATCCGTTGGACCATTTGAAGCTTCCGGACAGTCTTCAAAGGCAACCCCACATAGAGCGCGTTGCAGTAGTAATACACAATTTTTTATCTGACAGGTGTTTTCACCTACCTAAGAGAACAGCAACTTTAAAAGAAGCTAGTGACAAATAATCAGGGGTAGAAGTGTGGCTTACCACTCCAAAGACATTGCAAAGTCTTTGGACAGAAGTGATTCATTCTCTTATCTTAGTATCCCTTCCCTTCTTTTTCCTCCAGTACGCGCAAATATATGGTCCCGGACCCTCCAGGCCTCTTTGACGGCCATGTTTGGCCTATGTATCTTAAACACAGGAAGGAGATGGAGGCCAGCGAGGTTGACGTTGGTAAGGATCAACTGGATTCGCAAAGGAATGACACCATTCTAGAGGGGTAGTGGAAATGGGTTGGGTATCAATATTGGTTCTTGTGGGCCACTTTCCGAGGCTGAGGCTTTGTCAGTTATAGTTATAACTTTAATTGCTTTTTGTTCTTTGTTTCAGTGTATCTGGATGGCTTGAAGTCCCGAGATGACCTCTATAAGCAAGTCTTCGAAGAGATCCAGAACACTCTCTTAAATCCTTTATAGGTGAATACAGACGTAAAAAATAAGCAGGGTTTATTATTTCCACTATACACACACACACACACACACACACAATCTTGGGTACTCAGCGTTGCCCTAGTTATTTGAAAAAGTCATTTTTAATTGCACAACATGCATAAGGTTGTGGGTGAATAGAACTCACATCATGTCAGGTTAACCCTGAAAAACTCCATCAGTACTTAAAGTTTGTTATGATGGGCAAGTTTGCTCTAGATGCATTATTGCTGGGGTTCTCTGGCTGCAGGGTAAGCTACAACTCCCACTATGGAGAGTCAGTCGCCTCAAACCCCTCCAGTAGGTTGGGGGGGGGGGCTTCTGTGTGCCGTGTGGTCCAGGACCACCATCGGTGGAGGTCACAGTTTCTCTGGTTGTGAGTGAACTACAACACCCAGAAAGGAAGATCAGTGCCCCCCCAACCTCTCCAGTAATCAAATTTGGGCAAATTCGGTATGTGTGCCAAGTGTGGGCCAGATCCATCAGTGTTGGGGCTCGTAGTGCTCTCTAAATGTAGATGAACTACAACTCCCCGAAATCAAGGTGAATTTTCCCCAAAGACCTCCAGTATGTTTTGTTGGTTGTGAGGTTTCTGTCTGCCAAGTTTGGTCCAGGTCTATCTTTGGTGGAGTTCAGAGTGCAGGTGAGCTATACATCCCAGTCCCTACAACTATAAATCATGGTGAATTCTCCCCAAACCTCTCTTGTATGTTCAGTTGCTGATCAATTGCTTTGTTTGCTGTGTGCCATAGAAAATAATAGGAAAGGGTTAAGGCAGAGGCAGTGGGTGTGGTCATGCAAATTCCACACCAATGGACAGTGTCAGAAACACTGAGATGTCTGTGGTGGAGGGAACATCAAATCTAAGATGGAATTGTCCCCAAATGAAAGCCTTCTCTTGGGTGGTGGGCAGTATAGTGTTTATGGAGGACATTGGCAGGGCTCTTGGACATGTTCATGGTGCTCACTATAAGCTGCAATGTCATTGGAGGGAGGGCCACTGGTGTCTCCTGAGTAGCAAGGGCCAGAGCTGTTCATGGAGACAGGAGCTTGTCCATGTAACTGGACAACCCAGCCACTTACACACATACATAATTTCACTTATGTGTATAGATTTAGTGAATATTAATTGCTTCCTTTTTCTTTTTCAGGACCGATGGAAAGCTCTGCGTACTAACCTTGATGTAAATATTACTTTGAACACCACAGGGTTTTGAATATTCACGACGTCTGTGTGTCCCTGTCCTTTGGAAAAATGCCTCTTTTTTTTGGTTTTGTTTTGTATATAACTGAATGTTCAGCTAATTTATTTGCAATCCCAAGGGCAGTTTTTTAAAAAATCTTTTATATTTTGGTGGTTTCAATGCAGCCTTTTTGTAAGGCGAGTCTGTAAAATAGCTCTTTCTTTCTCTCTGTGCCTTTTGTTTGCTTCTATCCTATGCCCAGTAAAAACAGTAATAATTCAATATAGTTCGTTTGCATTTCCAAACAAAGTAAAGGAGCAGCAGCTTTGTTCAAGTAGGGAAGTCTTTGGTTTTGAAAGGCTTCAGTATCAAATAGAGCAGTGTTTCTCAGCCTGGGGGTCGGGATCCCTGGGGGGGTTGTAAGGGGGGTTTCAGAGAGGTTGCCAAAGACCATCAGAAAATTGATATTTCTGGTGGTCTTAGGAATTCCTTTGGCAGAGAAGGCTGAAGATGTCCTTATCTTCCTTTTTGGAAATGGATGGCAAATCCTCTCAGTCAAGGGGAGGGCTGTTTCTGAAAGTCCAAGCGAGGAGGGGAGAGCAGGCGTGCTCTCCCCTAAATAATTGTCAATTTCTCCCAAATCCCCCCAGTATTTTCTGTTGGTGATGGAGTTTCTGTGTGGGAAGTTTGGTCCAATTCTATTAGTGGGGTTCAAGGGGCTATTTGACTGTAGGTGAACTTTAAATCCCAGCAACTACAACTCCCAAATGTCAAGATCTATTTTTCCCAAACTGCACCAGCGTTCACATTGGGGCATATTGAGTATCCGTGCCAAGTTTGGACCAGATCCATCATTGTTTGAGTCCACAGTGCTCTCTGGATGTAGGTGAACTACAACTCCAAAACTCAGAGTCAATGCCCACCAAACCCTTCCAGTATTCTCTGTTGGTCATGGGAGTTTGGTGCCAAGTTTGGTTCAGTTCCATCACTGGTGGAGTTTAGAATGCTCTCTGATTGTAGGTGAACTATAAATCCCAGCAACTACAACTCCCAAATGACAAAATCAACCCCCCAACCCCACCAGTATTCAAATTTGGACGTATCGGGTATTTGTGCCAAACTTGGTCCAGTGAATTAAAATACATCCTGCATATCGGATATTTACATTACGATTCACAACAGTAGCAAAATTACTGGAATGGAGTAGCAACGAAAATAATTGTATGGTTGAGGGTCACCACAACATAAGGAACTGTATTAAAGAGTTGCGGCATTAGGAAGGTTGAGAACCACTGAAATAGAGGAACGTGCAGACTGAGAGAAGTGCCTTCTCTGTTCTTGGCGTTCCCCCGCTGAGTGTTTTCTCTTCCGAAAATGAGCAATGGAGTGGAAGAAACCCACTTGGCCCCCTCTGAGCTTGGGATGCCTGACATTCTCAGCGTTGTGGCTGGTGAGCAATCCCCTTGCTGCCTGTCATGCACCTTCCTCGAGGGTCACGTCAGATGAAGCACCAGCCTCGTTCTTTTTTTATAACCCGTAGGAATGTGCCACGGAGGCCTCCCTCTCACTGCCAGGGAATCTGAAGCAAGGAGGATTAAAGCCACTGGCTGGAATGGAGGAAGACCCTCTGGGCTCACGTGCAGATGGAGGCAGATCAGATAGAATAGGATGAATTAGATAGATAGGACAGAAAGACAGACAGGGGAATAGATCAGACAGTTCCTCATGTTGTGGTAACCCCCAACCATAACATTATTTTCTTTACTACTTCATAACTAATTTTCCTACTGTTATCAACTGTAATGTAAATATCTGATATGCAGGATGGATTTTCATTGTTACTTCTCTTTCTTCCTGGGATTTAGCCATGGAGGGGCCACTCCACCCCTCTCAAAGCTCTGCCCTCCCTCCCCCCCAGACCCCCCTCCCTAGGCACCACCTCCCTCCAGAGACCTTTGGGAAGTGAAGGGGTGGGAAAAAGTTAGCGGTGGCTTGGTTCCTAAGACCATCAGAAATATGTGTTTTCCGATGGTCTTAGGTGACCCAAGTGAAAAGGTCATTTGACCCTCAAAGGGGTCGTGACCCACAGGTTGAGAACCGCTGTTGTAGAGTGTGATCAATATGGGGAAAAGATAATTGATGGACACATAGAGATAGATGGAAGAGTAGAGTGGTAGATGTATAAATTAGATAGACAGATGGGATCAAAAGCCGCTGAGGCCTAGAAACACCAACAGGTGACCATTGCAGTCTCGACTCCATATCCTGTTCTGAAACCGGTTTAGAATGGGTCAAGGAAGTGTGTGTCACCCAAAACTGCCTGGAGTTGGAGGGAGGCGAGGGCTGAAGGTGGCTAAAATTAACCTGGAATGAAACTAAATCCAGCCTTGTACAACTTGTACAAGTCGACCAACACTGAGAATATCTCAGCAGCAATAGTGGCTTGGATTCCATCAATTGAGCTTTTAATTCTTTAATACATTTTGGAAAATGTGGTTTACTATGGGAACAAGGATTGGTGATAAAGCTTCAGTGGAGACACCTTTTCCCATGATAATAACTTCTAGGAATTAATTTCCTTTCCAAGCGGTAGGTTTCTCTCACTTCCCATTGTCTCAGCCCCGTTCTTAACTAGAAGTCAGATGTAAGTTGGATGTTTGTAACTTGGGGGACTGTGTACTCCAAAATCTGAAACAAGAGTCGCCCCTTTGCTTTCAAGGGGCACATATTTCACACGCACAATTACAACAAAAGCATATAAAAGAAATTTCATCAGGCATTGTCTATGGAACATCAATGGATTTCGTGCTTCTGCTTGGCTCCCATTCTCTATGATCTTTTAAGATGGAAATGGAAATATTCCAAAATCTGGGGATGGAGGGAATAAAAAAACACACTTTTGGTCTCATATTTTGAATAAGGAATACCCTAGCTGTATCAATGAATAATAATAGTAATAACAATAAAGAAGATAAAGGCAGGTAGGTTGGGATGGATGGATGGTTTGACAGATATCTGGATGGACAGAAATATCTGGATCGGTGGATAGAGAGATAATGATGGATGGATAGATATTTGGATGGGTGAGTGGGTGGATAGATCGATATCTCGATGGGTGGACAGGTGGATATCTGGGTGGGTGGGTAGGTGGATGGATAGATATCCCGATGGGTGGAAAGAAAGATGGATAGCTATCTAGATGGATAGTTGGATAGATATCTGGATGGGTAGATAGGAAGGAAGAGGAAAAAGGAACACACAGGTCTGGGCAGCAAAATACGATGTTTATTTCCTGCTTCTCCCTATGCCTCAAGGTAGGATACAATATGGTTAAGTTGGACCAATATAATGCTGTTAAAATGCATCTATCCAAATATAAGGCCTTGTTCTATGAAGATAAACCACGAAAGCCATGGGTCAGTTTGAAATATATACATGGGGATGGGGCTAACAAAATATATAACTGCCAAAGAAGAGGAGCTTTGATGTTCAAAACAGATTTGCCAGACTCCGCATTCTCCTCTCCCTCCAGACATGGGGTTCAAAGGATGGCGAAATCCAAGCTCTATTAATGGCTGGAAGCCGACTTATCTCTCAGGCTTCTTCCCAAGTTTGGACAAAAGCTGGCAAGGGGTCAAAAGATTTCTGGTTTGGGCCGGAGTAAGTGGAGGCTGCATCTGTGACTGGAAAGCATTCAGGGCCCTTCTACACTGACATATCGCCCAAAATATCAAGGCAGAAAATCCCACAATATCCAGTTTGGGGATATCTGAGCCCACATTGCCATACATTCCAGTTCAGAGCAGAAAATGGTATTTTATTCAGCTGTGTGGAAGGGGCCTCAGACTCGGGTGACCTCAAATGACCCAGATTCATCAGCCATGGAGTGCATTCCAATGTGTTTCCTAGTGGAAATGCTTGCCCGGCACGGGCCCCTCCTTAACCATGGTCCTCATCCAAATCCGATATCAACAGCTGAGCAGGGGTTCAAGCCCTGGCCTCAAACACCTAGATTTATTGATGGATTAGCCGTTGCCCTTTTCTCTGAGGCCGAGAGAGTGACTCAAGCAGAGATGCAGATTTTGTTCTTCATCCAACGCTGTAAATCAGGGGTGGGCAATTACCGGCCCTCCAGGTGTTTTGGACTTCAACTCCCAGAAATCCTAACAGCTGGTAAACTGGCTAGAATTTCTGGGAGTTGAAGTTCAAAACACCTGGAGGGCCAGTAATTGCCCACCCCTCGCCAGGTGAGGAAGCTGGCCCCCTATCTGTCCTGCGGCGACCTGGCCACAGTGATCCAAGCTACGGTCATCTCCAGACTGGACTACTGTAACGCTCTGTACATTGGCCTTCCTTTGTCGGTGGTCCGGAAACTCAAGCTGGTGCAGAACGCTGCAGCCCGTCTCCTTACGGAGAGTGCGTGGAGCGCTCACATCACGTCTATCCTGCGCGAACTGCACTGGCTGAGTAGAATGCCGGATCACCTTCAAAGTGTTAGTTCTAACTTTTAAGGCCTTGTATGGTCTGGGGCCAGTGTACCTGAGGGACCGCCTCATCCCGTATTATCCCACCAGATTGCTGCGCTCCGAGGAGCAGAACCTCTTGGTTATTCCTTCGCCTAAAATGTACTGCCTGACGGCAACTCGCCAACGGGCCCTTTCCATAATAGCTCCAACACTCTGGAACCGACGTATGTGCCATGTGGAACGTCCTCTCCTTCCGGAAGGCGGTGAAGACTCTGCTTTTCCGGCAAGCGTTTGGAGTAGGATGAACTACAGGCACTATTATATGTCGCCTCAGCTGTGTCTCCACCTTGTTCAGCTTATGGCTTTGTGTTTTATTTTTATCCTATTTTTAGATATGTTTAAGATGTGTTTAAGCCTGTTTTTAATCATTGCTTTCTATTTGACTGTCTATATATGCTGTGAGCCGCCCCGAGCCTTTCGAGAGGGGCGGCCAATCAAGTACGAATAAAAAAATAAAAATAAATAAATGCAAAGCCACATTGGGGCGTTGTTCCTGGTACTATCAATCTACTTTCTGGCAAACTGTGTGTGTGTTTGTGTGTGTGTACACATATATACATATACATACATACATACATACATATATATGGGTTAAGAGGGCCTTAACTTACTTGAAGTCCCGGGTATGAAGTCCTGCAGGCTCTCTACCACACGGCAGAGAGCGTTTTCAGTGGCGGCGTCAGTTCTATGGAACTCGCTGCCGCTGGAGACATGAGCCTTGCAGGACCTGATGGCGTTCTGCAGGTCCTGCAAGACCTGGCTGTTTAGACAGGCATTCGATGTCTGACAGCGCCTAATTAACGCTTGCCATCCTGCCATACCATTACCATTCTCCATGTACCAGCTATGTCTGGCTATGATTTTATGTGACTGTTTTAAGATGTAATTTTATGTGTTTTTAACCATGTGTTTTATATGCTGTTTTTATATGTTGTAAACCACCCTGAGCCTTGGGAAGGGCGGTTTATCAAATCGAAATTAATAATAATAATATACACACACAAGCTTTGATACCTGGGTTAGGTATTTGGTAAGGATAAACATTAGAAAAAGTCATTGCTTTTTAAATGTTGTGAATGGTTCCATTCAAAAATACATAAGGATGTGGGTAAACTACAATTCCCATTGTCCTCAGTCATTTTCCCCAGACTGCAGCAGCAGTTACAAGTTGGTCATAAGAATAAAAATAATTGTATTTCTTATAATGAGTCTGTGTGCCAATTTTGGTCCTGACCCGTTGTCGGTTGCATCCGCAGCACTCTCTGGATGCAGGTGCATTACAACTCCCATTATCCTCTGCCATTGTCTGGTCATGATATCGCTGTGTGCTGGGTTTGGTCCTCCTCTGTCGTTGGTTGCATCTGCAGCACTCTCTGGAAGTCCTGATCCATCGAGGGAGGAAGTGTCACAGTTCTCTCTTGGAAAATACATTGAAGGGTACAAACTTATTTTAGCTTTTCAATAGATATAGATATCATTTTGGGAAGCAACTCCCATAGCCCTAGCAGGTGTCCTTTCGCCGTCTTTCGTCACGGATCGAAAAGGAATTCCTGCACCGCAGGGCCACTTCCCTTAAGAAGACTTTCCGTGGCATTTCTCGCCTGGGTTCCAAATGCCAAAGACAGGAAAGGTCAACCTATTTTGCACCCAAGGCATATTTTGAACCCATGTGGCCCCCGTCGGAGTCTATTAGTAACCAGGTTTCCTCGATAAAGCAATACATTGATGAATTTAGTGACACCCCTGCTGGGTAGGAACCTTCAGGCAGCCAGATTATATTTTAAGAAACGATGGCCTTTGAGTCCCCGTCCCCCCCTAAGCAAAAGGCCTAGCAGGTGCTTTTCTTAGCTCCGAAAGGTGATTATTTTAATTTGGGGAATGCCACAAAAAGAGCCAGAAAAGGCTCTCGTCTGATGCAAAGGATGCCATGAAACCTCGATTGAGGTAGAAACAGCCATCCGGTCAACAAGGTAGAAATGTCTGCTTTGTGTGGAGAAGCGGAAACGGTGGGGTTTTCATGCCAGACGGGTGGGCGGAGGAATTTGCCGGCATCCAAAATATTGGCAAAATAGGCCAATGTTTAATGGGGCTAATCTTTCCAAATACAGACGTCCCTAAAGCCGATATCCCAACACTTCTGGTCCCAAGCGTTTCAGATCATATAATGTAAGGCTACAGAAAAATTATAGGTACTCCTAAACCCAATATTCCAAAGGTAATGAACATCAAAAACAAAGGTGCCTCAGTATTGGAGTATTTGGGGTAAAGGCTGCTTTATTTAGTCCAGATAGCTGCTGCTGCTGCTGCTCTTCTTCTTCTGGTGGGGGAAAGGCATTGATGTTATAGGGACTATTATACATGTTATATTATAATATATAATATAATATGTATTATACTATAGTGATGATAAATATATATATATATATATATATATATATATATATATATATATATATATACACACACACACACACACACAAAGTGAAAATAAGTATGTATGTGTTTGTGGCTGGGTTGTCCACTTACACAGACAAGCTCCTGCCTCCACAAACAGCTGTAGCTCCCACAACTCAGGAAGCACCAAAGGCCCTCCCTCTAATGACATTGCAGGTTATAGTGAGCACCATGAACATGTGGCCCAAGTCCTGCCAACATCCTCTACAAAACAACATATTGCCTACCACCCAAGTGAAGATTTTCATATGGGGGACATTTCATCCTAGATTTCACGTGTTTCCTCCACCAGTCATCCCAGTGTTTCTGACTCTCTCCATTGGTGTGGCATTTACATTATCCCGCCCAACGCCTCTCCCTTAACCCTTTCCTACTCTTTTCTATGGTGCACAGCAAACAAAGCAGAATTGATCAGCAACTGAACATACTGGAAAGGTTTGGGGGACTGACTCAACATGATGGAAGTTGTAGTTCACCCTGCATCAAGACAGAGCACTGTAACCCCCACCAGCGATGCACCTGGACCACATTTGGCACACAGAACCCCATGAATAATGAGAAAAACAAACTGACCTTGATTTTTAGGAGTTGTACTTGACATCCAGAGAGCACTGTGAACCCAAAGAACAATGGATCTGGACCAAACTTGGCACATATACCCAATATGCCCTAATTTGAAAACTGGTGGGTTTGAGGGGAATTGACCTTGACATCTGGGAGTTGTAGGTATTGGGCTTTAAAGTTCTCCTGCAATCAAAGAGCTCTCTGAACCCCACCAAAGATGGACCTGGACCTAACTTGGCACAAACAAAAAATATTGGAGAGCTTTGGAGGAATTCACCTTGATTTGGGGGAGGTGTAGTTCACCTGCATCCAGAGAGCACAGTGAACTCAAACGATGATGTACACATGCCTGAGATGCCCAATCTGAATACTGGAGGGGTTTGGGAGGGATAGGCCTTGATTTCTGGGAGTTGTAGTTCACCTACAACCAGAAAAATTGTGAACCCCACCAACGATGAACCTGGATCAAACTTGGCACACAGCACCACCATGACCAACTGAATATACTGGAGGGGTTTGAGGAAAACTGACTTTCCTTTCTAGGAGTTGTAGTTCACTGACATCCAGAGACACTGTGACCCCCTCTGATGATGGACCTTAACCAAACTTGGCACACAGTACCCTTATGGCCAACTGAACCTACTGGAGGGAATTGAGGGGACCCCGCCAATGACACATCTAGAGCAAACTTGCCCATCATGACAAACTTTAAGTACTGATGGAGTTTCTGGGGGTTACCTTGGCATGATGTGAGTTGTAGTTCACCCACAACCTTATGCATTTTGTACAATTAAAAAATGACTTCATCAAATAACCTGGGTAACTCTGGGTACCCAAGCTAGGAAATAAATATATATTATAGGGATGATAAAGATGAGCTTCCAAGCTGGCTCTTGGTTTCTTCCAGCCAAAAAAATTCCATATTTTTATTTTTAAAAAGTAACGGGTCCCTCCCTGTGTCACCAAATATTGGCACAGCAAATGGCACATTCCAGACTGTGGCTGATGCCAAATATTGACCTTTATTTTTAGCCATCCCAATGCAAGCAGGCAAATATTGTCCTAGCTGGGCGAGAAAAGGCCAAGTGCAAGGAAGGAAATTTACCAGGAGAGAACCCAGCATCACGACAGCCCTGCAAGGTTATTTTTTGGGCAATGAGATGGGATGGAGGGGAGGGGGGAAATATGATGGATAGGCAGACAGGTGGAGAGGAGAAGCAGGAGATAGAATCTGGAGGGGCACCCAGAGGGCAGCTAGACCGAACTGCTTCCGTCAGGTAGGAAGACACAAATTAAAGCTCTCCTGAAAGAGGCCCATCTAATTTCTGGTTAAAGATCTCTGAAGAAGGAGGTGACAGGAGGAAATTAATAAAAGCAAAGACAAATGCATACATGGATGGATGGATGGATAGATGCATAGATAGATGAATAGATGGATGGATGGATAGATGATAGATCAATAGATAGATCAATGATAGATATATTGATGGATTGATAATAGATAGATGGAGTAGATAGATAGATATTAGGTGAGTAGATAGATAGATAGATATTATTATGTTTATTTATGCTTTTTCTCCTTATACGCAGACTCAAAGTGGCTCACAACTAAAAGCATTTAAATACAACTTATTATACAAGTATACACATATTAAAATAGTATTAAACAACATAAATATTAAAACAATCCAGGTTAAAACCATAAAAGGATATAAAATCACATCACAGCAGCCCTTGATGGTCTTAAACATCTAGATAGATAGATAGATAGATAGATAGATGGCTAGACAGAAAGACAGATTAATAGATAGATTGGAAGGAGGGAGGGAGAGTGATAAGCAGGATATAGATTGTTTGGCAAATAGATGGAGTGCAAACAGGGGGGAGAGAGAGAGAGAGAGAGAGATGGGTGAATGAATGAATGAATGAATGAATGGATAGAGAGAAGTAGGATATCGACAGAAAGATAGATATCCAAAGGAAAAGAAAGAAAGGTCTTGATGAAGGGATGTTGGAGGAAAGGAGGGAGTGAGGAGGAGGGGCAAATCAAGTCAGGTGCCCTCTATGAGAGGGAAGTGATGGGTTGGTCCTCAATCTCCTCCTCCTCTTCTTCATGCTGTCCTTTCTCACACTCTCTCCATCCTCTCTCTGGGACAGCCATGGGGCTACCAGGATGCCTGTGGCTGGTCCTGATGCTGACGGTGGAGAGTACCAAGGGGGTGCAGGAGATCCGCTGGGCCAGTGGGGGGCGCCTACATCGGCTCCTCAACACAGCTGGGCCCTTCCAAGGGGCCCCCGGATTGGTCCAAAGGCTCTTCCTCCGCATGGGCCCCAACAGGCCTGGGAACAGGCCACAAATGGCCCTCAGGTCCATTGAGGACCAAGCCTCAGGAGAGGGGAATTCGGAGTCCCTTGTCCCCACAGCAGGGGCCAACCCGACCCCATTTGGGGTGATAAATGAAATAGATGGCTCCCCAGTCCCCGTTCAGAGGGGACCTCAAACTCCCGGGGGTCCTTCAAGCAGGGGTCCAGCCAGAGGGGAGCCCCAAGATCCCCGCAACAGTGTCTTCTACGATGCGTACCCCACTTTACAGCTACGATCCCAATCCCGGCCTGGATATGGGACCCATTACTTCCATCACGGTGAGTAAGGGGATCCCCAAAGAGTCTGGGGGGGGGGGGGTCGTAGGAAAGCTATTAATAATAATAATAATTCATTTATTCACACATATAGGTTTCCTGAAATGCGACATCTCAAACTCACCAGATTTGGGATGCTCAGCCCATATTGGTTAGGGGATTATGGGTTATGGAGTCATTCCTGCTCAAGTCTTAGACTTGGGACCAATCTCTGCGGTATTTTTTATATTTACCTCTGACATTCCAAACTCTTTAAGTTTGGGGTGCTCAACCTGTATTGATCAGAAGGCAATAGGTTATGGAGTCCTTCCTTCTCCAGTTTCTCCCTCTCTTAGACTCGGGTCCCATCTCCGAGATATCCCATGACGGATGTTTAGACCAAGGCAAGTATTCTGAAATCTGAAGAGTTTGGGATGGTCTTAGACTTGGGACATTTATTTATATGTAAAGGTTTTCTTACCTCTAACATACCAAACTCTTCAAGTTTTGGATGATCAACCTGTATTGAGCAGGGGACAATGGGTTATGGAGTCCTTCCTGCTTTGCTTTCACCTATCTCTAAGACATCTGATTTAATTATATGTGTTTCAATGGTCTTGTGTATTTTGACTACGCTGTGCCCTGCCTCGAGTTTGGACAGGACGCAAGTAAGAAATATTTTTATTACTTTATTGATATTATTATTTTCTTATTTTTCCAGGCCTTCCAGATTTAATCCCAGATCCATATTTCATCCAAGCGTCTACCTACGTCCAGCGGGTCCAGCTTTATGCTTTGGAGTGCGCCGCTGAGGAAAACTGCCTTGCGAGGTAGGCATGGAAAAAGCCTTAAGTCCATAAAAGAAAGTGAACTTTGTCCCTACTTTATATGCATTGTTATTATTATTATTATTATTATTTTAAGAATGCATCAGAGCTGGAGGTTGGCATATCCGTTCCAGGTTTTAGTCCGAGCCTTAAAGGAGAAGCAATGAATATTATTATTAATTATTGTTATTATTATTAATATTGTTATATATTATATTATAATAATTTAAAATTTGTACTAAAACCCAAAGCGAGGATTTATTATTATTATTATTATTATTATTATTATTATTTTAGCATGAGGGGGAGTAACGTCCCGCCTTCATCCATCCTTCCTCAAAAAAATTAATTAATATTATTTTTGTTGGTTGACATTGGCCAAATCCAATGGGACTGGCAAAAAGAATTTCCTATTTTCCCTGTATATACCTGAAACAAAGCCGGCTTCACAAAAACTAAAGTTCACATCCTTTGCTTGTTTGCTTGTTCCATGAATGGACGTTTGAAAAGGAAACAACAACAAAAAAGTTTCCATCCAGACTTTCTCCTTACTTTTCCTTTGGAGAACTACAAAGTTCAGAACCCCCCTTATCAGTCATGCCAAGCTTGTAAACGTTGGCTTTTCCATCATTGCCTTTCACAAAGGGAATATGGATTTCAGAGACTGTCCACTACAATCTCTACAATCTGGAAATGTGACTTTTTTGGACTACAATGCACATTATCCACCACTTCCAATGGAAACATGACTTTTCAACTCAAAAGTTAGGTTCAGATTTGCCTTCCTTTGAGGCTGAGAGAGTGTGATTTGAACTCAAAGTCCTTTTGCAGCCATGGAAGTCGGCTGAGTACAAAGGGGGAAAGTGGGAAGAAACCGGGACAATTTAAAAGCATAAAAAGTGGGAAGGCGGAGAAGTCCACAATAGCAATACATTTCTAACCTTTCTTTCTCTTTCTCTTGCTTTCTCCCTTTTTCTTTCTTTCATTCTTTCTTTTTCTATTTAATTTCTCCTTTCACTCTCTTTCTCTCTCTCTCTTGTTATTTTTCCCTTTTTTTCTTTCATTCTTCCTTTATCTTGTCTGTTTTGTACTTTCTTTCTCTCTCCCTTTCATTCTTTCTTCAGATCGGCCTACAGTCCTGGGGTGAGCCCACTCAGCTACCGGGTCCTTCTCCGCTTCCCGCAACGGGTCAAGAACCAAGGAACAGCTGACTTCCTCCCAGTCAAGCCGCACCAGGCCTGGGAGTGGCACGCCTGCCACCAGTGAGCCAGCAAACGGCCCGCAGGCCATGGGTTTACATGCAGACATATCTTTTGCTGGGCCACCTTTGGAGATAGAGAGAGAGAGAGAGATGAGAAAGAAAGGAGATAGAAAGAGATGACTGAAAAAGAGATGATAGGTAGAGAGAGAGAGATGAGTTAGATAGATGAGAGATCAGTAAATAATATAAAGACAGATAGATGAGCGATAGATGATAGATATAGAACAGAAATAGATAGAAATAGATGAGATTGAGAGATGAGAGAGATAAATAGATAAACATATAGATAAGAGATAGATGAACTGGTCAGATAAATGAGTAATAGATAGATAGATGACTTTTGAAATATCTTCTGCTGTGTTTTTCAGTGTTTTTATGAGTGATGGTCACTTGTTGGACTGATAGGTGTATTGTGTCCAAATTTGGTGTCAATTGTTGTCATGAACAAACATTACACTTTTATTTATTTACTAGCTGAGGACCCGGCGGTGCCCGGGTTATTTGAGGAAGGCATTGTGTGCCAAGGTTGGTTCCTATTAGATGTTGATGTGGCTTGCAGTAGTCTCAGGAACTTAGTGAAGGTACTGCGAGTCCCATTGGCCGTGGTCCATCCATCTCCAAACAGCACCAGGATGTAGAGTGGGTCATGGGGGCTGTGTGTGTCACATTTGGTCTTGATCATTCTCTGGATGAGGGTTGCAGTGGTCTCTGGAAGTGAGGGAAGGTACTGGAAGTCCCATCATCCATGGTCCCCCATTCTCCAAACTGCACCAGGATGTAGAGTGGGTCATGGGGGCTCTGTGTGCCAAGTGTGGTCTAGATCAGTCATTGGATGAGGGTGGCAGTGGTCTCAGAAGGTGAGTGAAGGTACTTCAACTCCCATCATCCGTGGTCCTTCCCACTCAAAACTGCACCAGGATGTAGAGTGGGTCATGTGTATTCTGTGTGCCAAGTTTGGGCCTGGTCTCTGATTTGTAGTGTTCTGTGGGAAATGAATTGGGTGAAGGTACTGCAAATCCCATCATTTCTGAACCATCCTGCCATAAACCGCAGCAGGTTTGTAAAGTGGGCCATTGGGCCTCTGTGTGCCAAGTTTGGTCCTGATTCGTCATTGGTGTGGGCCACAGTGCTCTAAGGAAGTGAATTAAAGTACTGCAAGTCCCATCATCCATGGTCCATCCTCCCTCAAACTGCCCCAGGATGTAGGGTGCATCTTGGGGGGTCTGTGTGCCAAGTTTGGTCATGTTCTGTCATTGTTGGGGGCCTAGTCAGGAAAATCAAGTTGAGGAAGCCTAACAATATCCCATGAGCTGAGGCCTAGTCAGGAAAATCAAGTTAAGGAAGCCTTGCTGTCAATTTTGGGCCTGTTCTGTGATTTATAGGGGCTACAGTGTTGTTTGGGAAGTGAATGATGTGAAGGTACTGCAAATCCCATCATTCGTGGCCCATCCTGCCCTAAACCACACCAGGTTGTGAAGTGGGCCATTGGTCCCTTGTTTGCCAAGTGTGTTCCTGATCCGTCATTGCTGTGGGCGCAGTGGCTGACTGCCTGAGGTCTTTTCTTTTCCCTCTGAGTCACCTTAGAACAGGGCTGTCCAACAGGCGGCCCACGGGCTGTACACGGCCCCCCAGCCTGTTGGACACGGCCCCCGCTACCCTCCTGAAAGAATTTATTTTAAAAAATATTTATTTTTTAAAAATGGCGGCCGGGGGGAGGGGAGAAAGAGGCGGGGCAGGGAGGAGGAAGGGAGCCAGCTCCTCCTCCCTGCACCGCCCCCTCCGTCCCTCTCTCCGTGCCGCCGCTGCAATCCAGTTCACAGTGGCGGGGGGAGGGAGGGGAGAAGGAGGAATCCTCCCTTCCTCCTCCTCCTCCTTCCCCGGCGCCACGGCGATCGGGACACCAGCTGCGCCGGGAAGGGCGGGAGCGAGGGGCGGGCCTCTTCCTCCTTCCTGGCGCTGCTGGTGTCCCGATCGCCGCGGCGCCGGGGGAAGGAGGAGGAATCCTCCCTTCCTCCTTCTCCTTCCCCCGGCCCGGGGGCGATCGGGACACCGGCTGCGCCAGGAAGGGGGGGGGGAGGGAGCGAGAGGGCGGGCCTCCTCCTCCTTCCCCCCGGCGCCGCGGCGATCAGGAACCTGGCTGCGCCGGGAAGGGCGGGAGGGAACGAGCCTCCTCCTTCTCCTCCTTCCTGGCGCCGCTGGTGTCCCGATCGCCGCAGTGGGGGGGAAGGAGGAGGAGGAATCTTTAGCAGGAAGGGCGAAGCCATGGAGGGCTCCCCTTGGCTTCGCCCTTCCTGCTAAAGTGTCAAGCCAGCCTCAGAAACGGGCGAAATCTGCCCGCTTCTGCCGCCCGGCATGACACTTTAGGAGGAGGGGGGTGGGGCCGGGGCCGTGGGCGGGGCAGCCCCCCAGGTCATCAGTGACCTGAATTCCGGCCCTTGGCCGGTTAGAAGTTGGACAGCCCTGCCTTGTTGGAATGTGGTTGGCTAATCGGAGTCCTTTATGCAAATTCCATTTCAGTGGCAACCAATCCCCTCTGTCTGGGGCCATAGAATGTTGGAGTTCTGAGGCTGGCCAATCAGAGCCCTTTATGTAAATAATCCCACAGTGGCGGCCAATGGAAACGCTGGCACATATTCCTCCCGTCGCTCAGCCGCACCACCGCCCGCAAACACTGACTTTTATTATATACATAGATTTATTGTTCATTGTTCATTTTTATATACCGCTCCTTCCAGCAGGCGATACAAGACCATACAAAGGCATACAGATAGATTGATAGATGTCCCTTATGTCTGCATATATACATGTGTGTGCATTTATATTTATGTATATGTGTGTATGTACATGTGTGTATGGTGTGTGTATGTGTGTACATTTATATACTGTACTTTGTGTATGTGTATTGTATTATTTTTAGTTGTAACTACTCCAACTGTGTTTTAATGATGTTTTATTGTGTAGTTTTATTCTGTATTTTACATTGCATTTTAAACTGTATTTGTTTATTGTATGTTGTTCTGCTTTCTGGCTGTAAGCCGCCCCGAGCCTACTTGGGAGTGGCGGCATAAAAGCCGAGTAAATACATAAAATAATATATATATATATATATATATATATATATAGAGAGAGAGAGAGAGAGAGAGAGAGAGAGAGAGCCCTTGCTTTGTTTCATAAAGATACGGAGGAGTCCCATTTTGTTTCATAATCCGAATTGCCTAAAGTTTTGTGATTGTTTCATTAAGAGAGAGTATTGTTAGCCAAATTGAGTCTCTTTTAAGATAGAAAAGGGGATATACATAAATGTGTGTGTGTGTCTATATGTTTGTGTGTGTGTGTGTGTTACATAGAGTAGCTAGAGATCTTGCATCTTTTGGTGGCCATCTTTTGGAATGCATTGCTGATCTCCATGGGTGTCTCTTTGGGTAGGCACTTTCACAGCATGGAGGCCTTCAGCCATTACGACCTGTTGGACGCTTCCTCTGGGAAGAAGGTGGCCCAGGGGCACAAGGCCAGCTTTTGCTTGGAGGACACCACCTGTGATCCTGGGGTCCGCCGGCGCTACGCCTGTACCGCACACACTCAGGTGAGCCTTTCCTTTGGGGTTTGCCAAGTCTCAGGATGGCTGAGGCTCCTGTGCATTCTACGGCTGGGTAGGAAAGCCATGCCATTGGGGCCTGCGGTTCCAAGAGCTCACAAAGCAAAGTCTACAGTGCAACATATAAAGGTGGAGGAGCCTTCTATCCTACTTTAGTTGACAACCATACCTACCCCTTTTGCTCTCATCATATGGCCTCTTTGTTAGAAAAGAACATGCAATTTGGGCTAAGGACTGCTTCTGATGCCAGTATCTCACATCTAAGTATGCTGTGCAACAGATAAAGGCAGAGGAGATAGATAAATGAGAGATAGATGGATGAGATAGACAGATGAGAGATATAGAGATCGATAGATAGATGATAGGTAGATCGATAGATAGATGATTGATAGATTGCAAAATATGCTGTGCAATTGATAAAGGCATAGGAGCCTTCTATTTTGTTTTAGTTGGCAAGCATACCTACTCCTTTCCCATTGAGCTAAGGATTGCTCACGATGCCAAGAGCTCACAAGCAAAGTATGCTATTGAATTGATAAAGGCAGAGGAGACTTCTGTTTTGTTTTAGTTGGCAACCATACCCACCCTTTTCACATTTGGGCTAAGGGTCATTTGAGATGCCCAAAGATCGCAAGCAAAGTGTACTGTTTAACAGATAGAGGTGGAGGAGCCTTCTATTTCACTTTAGTTGGCAACCATACTGAATCTCTTTACTCTCCCCGAAGGGTTTCTTTGGTAGCAAAGACATGCCATTTGTGCTAAGGATGGCTTCCAATGCGAAAAGCTCACACCTAAGTATACTTTGCAATGGATAAAGGCAGAGGAACCTTCTGTTTTATTTCAGTTGGCAACTATACATAACACTTTTCTCTTTCCCCATAGGGCCTGGGCCCTGGATGCTATGACACCTACCACGCCAATATCGACTGCCAATGGATCGACATCACTGATGTGCCCCCGGGAAACTACACCCTCAAGGTAAAAACTTTTGGGGCAGGACTACACACCAATCATACCAAGAGGAGGAGGAATGAGCAACAGTTTCTTTCCTCCAAAGGTGACGGTCAACCCGGATTTCCTGGTGGACGAGTCAGACTTCACCAACAACATTGTGCGCTGCGATGTCACCTACGCGGGGACCTACGCCGACACATGGGGCTGCCGGATCTCAAGGTAGATTGTGTGGACGAAGGTGGCGGGAGTGGGGAGCGTCGAGCCAACAGTGCTGGGCTCTGGGAAAGAGCAATGAGCAGACAGTCATGCTGATCCGGTCCGGGTTTTCCAAGTTGCTGAAGCCCATTCATTCCTCGTGAGATCTAGCAGTTTGGGCAAAACCTGGAATTCTGCTTCTCCAATGGAAGGGGAATATAATATAGTAATAATATCATCAAGGGAAGGGAGAGAATTCAGAACCAATAATAATAATAATAATAATAGATTGAGGGAAGGTAGAGAATTTAGAACCAATAATTAATTAATTTATAGTATTTATATTCTACCCTTCTCATCCCAAAGGGGACTCAGGGCGGATCACAGAACACATATATGACAAACATTCAATGCTGATTATACAATGAGAAAACAGACAACAGATAGAAGTATATATATATATATATATATATATATATAGAGAGAGAGAGAGAGAGAGAGAGAGAGAGAGAGAGAGGCTTTTTCTCATCATCCAGCATCTTTTGGAGGCTGTGCTGGGTTCCGGCCACAGGGGGGTGTTGTTGCTCCATCTCCTTGCCAAAGAGCTTTCTTTGTTTGTGAACTTTCCTCCTAAACATCATGCCGAAAATATCTCCCTGCTTAATACAGTTCTTATTCATCTACACACACTGCTGTTTTCCATCCGCTAGGTGGATAGAGAGCTGGGCTGAGGGTCAGGAGCTCATCCTAACCCAACTTTGAACGGTCAACCTTCTGGTTGGCAAGATTTACTGCAGCTGGAGCTGGTGATTAACCTGGTGGCCTAAAGGTGGCCCAAAATAACAATAATATTGATAATAATGATAATAATATAATTGAGGGAAAGGAGATAATTCAGGACCTATTATTATTAATGATCGAGGGAAAGGACAGACTCTTCAGAACCCATAATAATAATAATGGGAGGGAGAGAGATAATTTGGAGCCATAATAATAATAATAATAATAGCATTTTCTCTCTTTCTTCCTCCCTGAAAAGCTTCTAAGGAGAACCTGCGGATCCATAGGGGTGACATCCAAAAAGAAAAACCCAAATTGCTTTTCTCAGCAATTATGTCACAGGCCACGGTTTTCAGATTTGGACCACATTCCTAAATATCCTTTGCATTCCTAGTCGACTTTGGTGTGACCACATAAGACGACCTGTTTCCAATCCTATTAAAAACACTCTTTTCCAATGGTCTGGTCCGGCTTGGTTTGTTTCTTCTGACTGCAGGAATACCAATTGATTAGCAATTATAATCCCACTGTTGTTTTTTTAATATACTTTTTCCCCAGAAACTTTAAGCCACTTTGAAAACATGAAGAATTGATATAGAAAGTATGAAAGAAACATAGATAGATAGATAAATAGATAGATAGGTTATCTAGAAAGTAAGGGTACAAAATTATTTTTTTTAAAAATACAAATAATGAATATCTATATGTCTATATCTTACCTATACATACACATTACACATACTGTATACTGTAATAAATAGAAATGTTAAAAATATGTATGTGTGTGTAAAAAGACAGCATCCACAAACAGGCTATTGTTCCAAGTGCGGAGAAGCCTCCAAATGCACTCTCTCCACTGCCATTGCAGGTTACAGTGAGCACCATGAACAGATGTCCTCCCCAAACACTACGGCCCACCACACAAGGAGTGCTTTCATTTGAGGACAATTTCATCCTAGATTTGACCTGTTTCCTCCACCACAGGCAGGCATCCCAAGGTTCCTTGTGTGGAATTTGCATGATCCTCCCCACTGCCTATCTTTAACCCTCTCTTAACCTTGCCTATGGTGCACAGCAAACACAGAGGGATTGATCAGCAACTGAACAGACTGGAGGAGTTTGGGGGAGTAACTCAACAGGATGGAAGTTGTAGTTCACCCTGCATCAAGGCAGAGCACTGTGACCCCCTTCGATAATGGACCTGGACCACATTTGGCACACACAATTGACCTTGATTTATAGGAGTTGTAGTTCATCTACATCCAGAGAAAAATGTGAACCCAACCAACGATGGATCGGAACCAAACTTGACACAGATGATTGGACTTGTAGTACCTTCACTCACTTCCAGTGATCACTACGACCCCTGACCCCCACCAATGATGGATCAGGACCGAACTTGGCACACAGAGCCCCCATGACCCACTCTATATCCTGGTGGAGGATGGGCCATAGATGATGGAATTTGCAGTACCTTCACTCACTTCCAGCGACCACTGCAACCCTTGACCCCCACCAATGACGATCAGGATCAAACTTGACACACAGAGCCACCATGACCTGGTGTGGTTTGGTGGAAAATGGACCATGGATAATGGGATTTGCAGTATCTTCACTCACTTCCTGAGACCACTGCCACCCCCACCAATGATGGATTAGGACAAAATTTTGCACATATAGCCTCCATGGACCACTTTTTGTCCTGGTGCAATTTGGAGGAGGAAGGACCATGGATGATGGGACTTGTAGTACCTTCCTGAGACCACTGCCACCCACACGCATGATGGATCAAGACCACACTTGGCATACAGAGCCTCCATGACTCACTTTACATCCTGATGCGGTTTGGGGGAGGACGGACCATGAATAATAGCACTCGCACTACATTCACTCACTTTCAGAGACCACTGCGATCCCCATGAATGACAAGGACTCCACAGCCACCTTCACTCCACAGAGGACAGGGCAGCCATGATCTCTGTCGTTTTATCCTCCCACAAGGACTCACAGCCATCCTCACTTGGAGAGACAGAGGAGGGCGGTCTTCTTCTGCTCCTCCTTGCACAGGGCCGGCACGTCACTCTGGCCTTCTGCTCATTGCCTCGTACTGCTGCTCCTGCAAAACTGTAAGAAGGTTAGCTTTAGTTATGACTCAAGTGGCTGCATTCATATAATTCCTTCTGCCTTGATTTCGCACTGCCTTCCAATCATTCATTCCAAGAAAATACATGAGTGAGGGAAGGTCCAGGAAGGTCCAGGCATCCTCCTCCAGTCTCCGATGCACCATATGTATCTTCCTTGCTCGGACCTTGTTAGTATTGAAGCAGAATTGAGGAGTTATGGAACTCCAAGTACCAATCAAATCTTACCAAGCTGCTTGTACGCGCGGGCTCTAGGATGAGGGAGAACACACGACAACTGTGAAATAGGTGAAAATCAAAAAGAATTTATTCCTGGCACCAGCTGGTGGGCTTTGCCAGCAGAACACAGCTGCAGATAGGGGCAAAAGACCCCGTCACATCTCATACAAAGACATTTATACCCGTAATGGAGTCATTTCAGTCAAGCCCACCCCTTCTTCATGGATAAAACAAGCATAATTGGCTGGTGATTACTGTTGTTACATGACATTTCATTAATCCAATAAACACTGCATAAATTATTAGCATCATCTCTCTGTCATACCTAAGATTGAGAACAATAGCCATCTATTAGTTATTCCTTTCTCACAGTGCAAGCTATCAAAGCTGAGTCTCTCTGTTCTTTGACTTGAAACATTAGTTCCGGGCTCCCTGCCAGCAGCGGAGAAGGTCAGACTCTTTGCCATGCGCAGTGGTATTTCCATTCACATTAAGATTTCCATTAACTTTCATAGCTCAAGCTGCACTGTTTCCACCCATCTAGCCTACAGTATCTCAAATTGGGCACAGGGTGTATTAAAATGCATTTAATCATGGTGTTAGTCTTTAATTGCAAGTGCCTGTCTGATTTCTGGCACCAAAACCCTCTTTTTCAGAGTTGACACGCAAGTAGCATCACTCTCTGACTGTACTTTTTATGCTCGGAAAAGTACCAAACCTGCTTCAGTATGGTGGGTGGGCGGCCCCCATGGCATGGGACAAGATCCAGCAGGCGGCACCGGGTGATGGTGGTGTGGTGAATAGGCTGGCAGCTGCCGCGAGGAGCACTCAATTAGCCGGGAGCTCACCTGGCAGTAATTGCTCCCTGGAGCCGCATATTGCAGCCCTGGCGTGAGCAGGCCATGGAAGGGTGGTGAGAGGCAGGAAGGAGGCGGAGGCAGAGCCGTCGGGGGCAGAGGGCACTCCCAGTCAACACTGATAGGGCTTCGTCCAGCACTTCATGCGAAAGGAGAAATGGAAACACAACAGAGCCAAACAGAAGATGTAAAACCAAAGTTTAGAATATATATCTTTCTGGTTCTGTACTCGGGTTCTTCCGGACCTGAAGCAAGCTTTTCATTGGCGGACTTTTGCAGAAGAATATGGAACAATTGTGTACAAACAAATCTATCAACCCTTGTGCTTTCATGGCCAAATAAAATGTTCTGTTTATTCCCCATCTGTGTAAGTCACTGGACTGCAGGCAAAGGCTGGGCCCACAATTCGACCTCTTGGAAGGACTCACTGCTGCCATTTTGCTTCATTCCTGCCATTTTGCCTCCTGAAGGGACTATCCGGTTGCCATTTTGCCTCCTGAGGAGAACTCCCACCCACCACTTTGCCTCCTTCCTGCCATTTTGCCTCCTGAAGAGTCCATCCAGCTGCCATTTTCCTTCCTGAGGAGAACTGCCAATTGCTATTTTGCCTCCTGAGGATTCCACCCCACCCACCCTTCTAGAGGATTCCACCCGGCCGCCATTTTGCCTTGTGCTTTCATTCCCACCATTTCGCCTCCTGAGGAGAACCCACAGCCGCCATCCTGCCTCCTGAGAACAGTTGGACACAATTTTGCTTTATGCTTGTGCTTTCCTTCCCACTCTTGATTTAGGGGAGTTATAGTTCGCCTACATCCAGAGACCATGGAGAACCCAAACGATGACAGATCTGGACCAAACTTGGCACGCACACCCAATATGCGGGGTTTGAGGGTGATTGCACATGGCATTTGGGAGTTGTAGTTGCTGGGATTTAAAATTCACCTACAATCAAAGAGCACTGTTTACCCCACCAATGATGGACCTGGATAAAAATTTGCAGGCAGAACTCTTGTGATCAGCAGAACACACTCAATGGGTTGGGGGGGGGGTGTGGCAGGCTTTACTGATTTTGAGTTCAGGGAGTTGTAGTTCACCCTGCATCCAGGGGCCACTGTGAACTTAAACAATGATGGATCTGGACCAAACTTGCCCAACGTTTGGGAGTTGTAAATGCTGGGATTTATAGTTCACCTACAATCATTCTGTACCCCACCAATGAGGGACCTGGACCAAACTTGGCACAGAGAACCCCCATGACCAACTGAACATAGTAGAAGGACTTGGGGGGAGAACTGATCTTGCCTTTCAGGAGTTGTAGTTCCCCCTGTATCCAGAGAGTACTCTGAAGCCCACTGACAACGGATTTGGACCAAACTTGGCACACAGACCCAACATGGCCAACTGTGAATACTGATGGAGTTTTGGGGGAATTGTAGGGGCAAAACCCCCAAAATATCTCCCAAAAAGCATGAACCCCCTTTCCAATGGGGAGGGCAAGGAAGGACACCACAAAAGTTGAATCTTTTAAACTGCAAAAAAACCATTTATTGCGTGGCCATAGCAATAACGACAAACAAGCATACAGGAATGCAATCAAAGGGTTTGTCGCAACCCCCAGTGGGGCTGCAGGGTTTTTATCACTTTGGTAGTAAATGGAATATACATTTTCATTGGTTCCCAAAGACAAATCATTTCATTGGTCTAAGCTAGCTATACAGTTGTTCATTTGTTGTTTTTGATTTTGATTGACATTATAGCACACGTGGGATCCTAACAATGGCACAACTATAACACAATTATAGTCTATTGTTCTCGGACCATGACTCCCTTAATGAATCAATGTTATCTGTTAGTCTGTTGCAAACATGACTTCAGAGCGACTGGGAAACTTGGGGAGTATTGACTAGCTATCAGCTAGCTGGTTTTGTCCGGATGGACTGTTATCCTTGAATAGTAACTTCTATGGAGAACTGATTTCTCAAGCAATCAGCATTTTCTGTAAACATAGGCCTATTGCAGAAACAGATCAATATGGCAGTAAATCATGACATATAGGCATTGGGAATATCTCTGAAACTTCTCTTTTTAAAACCACATTTCCTCTAGAATTCCCTTGTGAATACCAGCAGGGTTTGAGGGTGATTGACCATGGCATCTGGGAGTTATAGTTCACCTGTATTCAGAGAACACTGAACACAGTAGGTGACGGATCTGGACCAAAAGGGCACAGAGAACCCCCATAACCAACTGAACATACTGGGCAGGGTGTCTGGAGAAGAATTGATTTTGCCTTCTGGAAGTTTTAGTTCACCCTGCATCCCCAGAGCACTCTGAAGCCCACCAACAACTGAGCTGGACCAAACTTGGCACACAGACCCAACATGGTCAACTGAATATGGATGGGATTTTGGGGAAATTACCCTTGCCTTCTAGGAGCTGTAGTTCACCTGCATCCAGAGAGCTCTATGAACCCAGCGAGGACAGATCAGGACCAAACTTGGCACACAGACCCAACGTGGCCAGCGCTGGGGAGGACTGACCCACAATTTTGGGAGTTCTAGTTCACCCACACCCATGCATTGTCTAACGGGAGCGTTAGTTAAAAAGAAAAAACTGATTTCATCTAATAAGTACAAATTATATAACCAGGGCATTGCCAGGCATCTAAGCTAGTCAATAATAAAAGTCAGTGTTTGTTTGTACTTCGGCATACTGAACCTGCATGGCCAATAGAAAATAGGAGAGTTGTAGTTTACCTACATCCACAGAGCACTGAGAACCTGAATGGCGATGGATCTGGACAAAACTTTGCATGCAAACAATAGATGATGATGATTCTTATTAAACCAGATAGGACTGCAATGTTCCTTTTTGGCCACACGAAGGTAGCAAAGACCCTTGATTCGAATGGAAGATTCCGTTTGGAGATACTGAATGGTATCATTCCTCAATGTGTCCACAAGAAGGTGACAAGGACCAGCCATTAGAGCCCACCTTGCTTTAATGGGGGCAGAATATATGATGCAATGTTCAATGTGGCCATAAGATGACAGCAAATGGCAACTGGCCAATTGCTCTTTCTAATAATATTAACAATAATAATATCAATATTGGCTCACTGGTATTTCTAGTAATAATCTCCTGCAGGAGAGATAAAGCAGAGTATAAATATAATAATATCAACCTTGACACATTGACCATAATAATAATAATAATCTTACAATAACAATAGCAAATAACATTTTTTAAAAATCTATTTATTTTGGTTATTAATGTTTCACCAATGGATGGAGATATATACACACACACACACACACACACACACACACACACACACCGGAAATTACATTATCTCCCTCACCCTACCCCCTCCAGTCTTTTTTTTAATGCACTATGGACATTAAAATACGCTTTACAATTATGAATACCATTCATATTATATACCCTGCACAAGTTTATAGTCCTCACCAATTCTTTTGTTGTTGTTGTTCTGTGAGCATGAAGAGAGGAGGCGAGATGTTTGCTTCACTGAGTTAAGATAGATCTTTAAATCACTAGGCTCTGATTTTCCTATATAGAGTAATGCAGTTCGTTTGAATAAAATCTTTTTGCAATTGCGGCAAGAGCATTCCTATCTGGGTTGCTGAGCAATGTGTGCCCAATCTGTTCCAGTAGCATTGTCTCTTGACGTTTGGTCTGCATCTGTGTCTAATGCCATCTTTATAGGATCTGATGCAAGTCAAGCGAGTCGAATGTGTGTGTGTGTGTGTGTGTGTGTGTGTGTGTGTATACTGTATATATATATCCATCCCTGTGGAATAATGTCCAGGGTGGGAGAAAGGACCCTTGTATGTTGGAGTTAGCAAGCTTGAATAGCACTGAGTAGTCTTGCAGTTGAAAGTCAATCACTGAGGGTATTTGCATCCATTACCGGTGATTAAAAAGAAAGAATATATTTATTATTTTATGTAATTTTATTTATTTCTATCCCGTCATTCACCTCAAGGGGATAGACCCATGAACCATGGCGCCGTGACGGAGGCACCCCCCTCCACACACAATAATGTTGGAATTCAACTTCACAATGCTCAAATCTGTAGTCCTCAGTGAGGAAGCCGATTGACAGAATCAAGTTAGGCTGAGAGAATCCCTTATTTCTCTCTCATTCCTCATTCTCATCCTGGGAAATACATGTTTTTCTCCTTTCTCCTCTTGTCTTAACACTGATGACAAGAATGGACTTATTATAATGTGCCAACATTATTATCATTATCATTATTATATTCAAAGGGCCAACATCAATATTATTATATTTATTATTATTATTGTTATTATTATTATATACAGGCAAGGAGGCCCTATGGGGAGGTGGACCGTTGGTGTCAAGGGGTGTACATAGGCACATTGGCCATAATAATAATAATATTTACCTATAGTTAAAATTGCCTCAGGAAGCTATCATTTGGTGTCTACGGCAGGCAACCTTTACACCTGTGGTAGCGGAGACATTGGCCAACTAGGCTGAGTACACAGAGTTTTCACCATCAGAGGGGGAAGAAGAGGACTGAAGCTGCTGTTGCTCCCACAAACCGTCTCCATCAAGCAGAGAGGCTGTAAAACCAAGGGGCACATTCAGGACGTATTCTGTGGGTCCACTCTTGCCATCACTCAAGAGGGGCATGTTATTGAGTTTGGCCTCTCCAATTACTATCAGCTGAGATTCTGACAGCATTCAAGAACTCCAGCAGATCTTGGGTCAAGTTCTAATCTGGTCAATTATTTATTTATTTACTGTATTTCTAACCCGCCCTTTCCAGCCCACTGGGAAGGGGGGACGGGACGACTCAGGGCGGCTTACAAGGCACAATTAGATGCCAGCAACAATACATAAACACCAATACAACAAGATTAAAACTTCAACATTAAAACATCAGCTACATTACATTGTGTGCATGGACTCAGAAGGATCCATGTATAGTCTGGGCAAAGCAGACTATGGTTTGCAGAGTGGGTGATTCAGAAAAAAATCACCTCCATGGCCATTCCTGGGATACCCAAATCCTCTTCAGTTGCTAATTATATGCTAATGCTTTTATGTCAAGCTGCTTTGAGTCTTGTTTGGGAGAGATAGGGTATAAATATAGTAATAATACTAATAACAACATTGGTGATAATGATAATATTATAATAGTAATAATACTGATATGAACATTGATACATTGACCATAATAATAAAGGTGGTCCCAGTGGTGATCAGCACACTGGGTGCAGTGCCTAAAGACCTTGGCCTGCACTTAAAAACAATTGGCACTGACAAAATTACCATCTGTCAGTTGCAAAAGGCTACCCTACTTTGATCTGCATGTATTATTTACCGATACATTACACAGTTTTAAGACACTTGGGAAGTGCCTGACACATGATCAAATACAAAAGTCAGCAGGGTGATCTTGTTTGCTGTGTACTAATCTTGCTGTGTATCAAATAATAATAATATCAACATTAGCCATAATAATATTATCAAAGTTGGCCCATTGGCCATAATAATAATAATATCAACAATGATACAATGGGCACAATAATAATAAAATCAACATTGGCCATAACAATATTAATATCAACATTGGCCCATTGGTCATAATAAGAATAATATTAATAATATCAATGTTGGTACACTGGAAACAATAATATCAACATGGGCCATGATAATATTAATATAAAGGTTGGCCTATGGGCCATAATAATATCAACATATTGGCAACAATAATATCAACATTGACCATAATAATATTAATATCAACGTTGGCCATAATAGTAACTTCAATGTTGGCACACTGACCATCCTAATAATAATAGAGATTTTGCCTGCCTTGATTGGGTTTGATGGAGAAGCAAGTATCATAATGTTCTAATGTGGCCACAAGGCAATAGTATGAAGGGGTGCCATTTCCCAATGCGTCCACAGGATGCTGATAAGGAGCAGCCATGGGCCAACTTCGGCCCTCCAGGTGTTTTAAGTCAATCAAGGGATCATCTGCATACCCACATTGTGGGAGCTGGAGTCCAAAACACCTCGAGGGAGTGCTAAAGTTGACCGGTGCCTGCATCAGAACAACTGGAGGCCTAGCGGAGTCCGCATTCCCCTTCTCCTCCTCCTCCTCCGCCACCTCCTCCTTGCGCCTTCTCAGCCTCGAGGGAACGCACCAGCTCCTCCACAAAGCGCACTTCAGAGGCCACCTGCTTGGCCAGGGCCTCGTAGCGGTTCTCCAGCTTGCGGTAGCGTCGCTTGAGGCCGTTGGCAGCCAAGGTAGCCCCACGGGCCTCCTCCTGGGCCTGACGCTTGAGGGCCTCAGCCTTTTGGGCCTCCTGGCGGATCTGCCGCAGGTGGCGCCCCACAGCCGCGCTCTCCTCCGTGTACCAGAGCTCCTTGTCCTCATAGATGGCGCGCAGTGCCTCCAGGTCCTCCCGGAAGCCACGCCGGCTGCGCTGCAAGGCCCGCAGGCCCTCCTCGGCCGCTGCCACCTCCTCCAGCACCTTGGAGAAGCGCTCAAAGTTGACGTAGCTGTTGTTGGGTGGCATGCTGGAGTGTGACTTCAGGGTGTACTCCTTCAGCCGGGTTGTCTTCAGCCGCCGCCGCTGCTGCTCTGGACGCCGGCCGTTGGGCTCCTCGTTGCGCACGTTGCGACGCTTGATCGCCTGCAAGGAAAAGACGGAGCTTCAGCAAAGTCTTCAGAATGACTCAGGCAACAATCAGATAAGATTTGCATTAAGAATTCTTGATTTATGGATAATTCTATTATTAATATGTTTACTTGTGTCATGGCTTATCTTGTTGGATATGTTATTGTTTATTTTATTTTTATGTATTGTATTTATTTTTATGTATTTTGTTGTATTTATTCATGTTGTGAGCTGCCCCATGTCCCTTGGGGAGATAAGGCAGGGTATAAACAAAGATGATGATTATGATTATTATATCTAACCTTGCCCCTCCCTTCAGGTGTTTTGGTCATCAACTCCCACAATTCCTAACAGCCAGTAATAATAATATAATGTATTAATATAATAAAAATAATATAATAACATAATCATAATATAAAACAATAATAAAAGATACTAACATTAAGAATAATAGAATATAACATAAAATACAACAACAACAACAACAACAACAACCATATACTGCCTGTTATGAATTGTGGACATATCTAACTTCGGCCCTCCAGGTGTTTGGGACTTTACTCCCACAATCATATGATACTAAAAATATAATAATAATATAACATAATTAATATAATAAAAGTATTTTAAAATAATATAAAATATAATAGTATAAAACATTAATAAAATATAACAATAAAATATTAAAAATAATATATAATTATAGAAATAATATACTAACAAAATATAATGCAATAATATAAAACAATAATAAAATGGTATTATTATGATTACTATCATTACTATTATTGTGAGGTCTGCAAGCTTTTACCTTGATCCAAGGGTGCTCCAAGCTTTGCTCAATTGTCATTCGTTTCCTGAAAAGGATACAAAAGATAATTTCTTGATTCTGTTTCTACCTTTCCCATCTCCCAGAACAGCTGCCAAGTCAGAAAGGAATCCCATAAGCACACACACACACACACCCCTGCCCCGCCCAAAACCCAAGTCTCTTTTGCGGGGAGAAAAAGCAGAGTATAAATCAACATAATCATCACATAATAATAATAATCTAATAATAATCGAGTCCCTTTGTGAAGGCCTAACAGCATACTTTGGGTCCTTGACCAGCAGGCGTCGGATGAAGTCCTTGGCCAGTTCGCTGGTGGAGCTGAAATATTCCTCGTCAAAGTCATAGTTCACGGCCGAGATGTTGGTCAGCGTCTCCTGCTTTGTTTCGCCCAGGAAAGGAGACGCGCCACTGAGGCTGCGGGAGGAATATACCCAGGCGTCAGGAATATACCCAGGCGTCAGAATTTCACTCAACACAAGCAACCTGGGCCCTCCAGGCCTGTGGTAGAAGCCCCCTCCCCAAGAAAGGATCCCCCAAATGCCCTGAAATACTCACAGGATGTAAGTGATAACGCCAATGCTCCTGTATAAGGAAAAAGGGAGAGTGTCAAGGCCCAAAGGCACCAGATTGAAATAGATGCTACAATCATATCTGTGGTTAACAACCTCGACTCTTTCCTTTATTTGTATCTCTCTCTCTCTCTCTCTCTCTCTCTCTCTCTCTCTCTCTCTCTCTTGAATCTAATGTATATATCTATCCATGCAACCGATCCATATCTTCCAATAAGTCTCTTCCCACAGTGGAAGCCTGCTGAGCCCATAACCCTGGTTGGAAATATTGAGATAAGAGGATCATAAAGCCATAAATCAGTTTTTTCGTGCTCCTCTCCTTATCTCCCTCTCCACAAGGATTCAAATAACTTGCTCCACTGCCTCTTTCTTCAGTTCCACACAGAGGTGGTCTTTTCTACTTTATTTACATTTTGTACAGTCCAAAACTGACAAACAACTCTCCTAGCAGTGGACACAAATCATGGTGACTGACTCAAAGACAGGTCTTTTAATATGTTGTAAGCTGTTTTGGGTCCCATGAGGGATAAAAGCAGGATATAAAGTATTATTATTAACTAGTATTTTATTATTAACTACTCTATTATATATATTACATTATTATTATTCCTTATTATTATATAATCACCTTGTTATAGTTGGTTATGAAACACCTTTTCTTAGTTGAGGAAGTTAAATCTCATACTGAAGGATACGTTAATCTTATATTGTAACTCGATGTGTAATTAAGTATGAGAAGTTACTGCTGGGTTGATTTGCTGGGTAGTTGTTTTTTATAAGTGAGTTCTGTTTCAGATGGTGCTTTCAGTGCATAGAATCTGTATTCTTTTATACTTTGCTTCTATACTTTACTTATCATTATACTTGACTGTTAGAAAGCCCCCCAACAGATCCCTGAAGGTTGTTAGACTCACCACATGTCAGCTTCTAGGCCCAAAGGTTCATAGTTGACTATTTCTGGAGCTTTGGAGAAAGAGGGAGAGTAGATCTTTCAGCCCAATAAGGTCATGAAGAGCCACATACTGCAAAGCCATGCAGCACTTACATTCCCTCATTTCCCATTCTCCGTTCGACACCTATTTGGCTTGATTCTTCCCTCCTGCCATGGAAAATACCCAATATCTTAGTGGCGTTTCCCCACCATAGCCATACCTACAAACTCCGGGGTCCCAAATATGTTCTTGAACTCAGTCCCGGCCTCAATTTTGTGCGCAATACCAAAATCGATCAGCTTGATGCGAGGGCTGGGCACGTTCTTGTCTAGCAGCATGATGTTCTCCGGCTTCAAAGAAGGAAAAATACATTCTTATATAATATAATCATATAATATAATCATATATTATGTTACATTTTATAATGATATAATATAATATATTATAATAAATTATTATGTCATGTTATATTATATAATAACATATTGTGTCATGTTATATTATTATCTATATAAATAAAAATGTAATGTTTGTTTGTGGAATTAACATAACTCAAAAACCACTGGATGAATTGACACAAAATTTGGACACTACACCCCCAACAGACCAATGAGTGACCATAACTCGTAAACCCCTCCCAAAAAACAGCACAAAGGACTTAACCCCCCCCCCCCCAAAAAGCTAAATGACAATACAGTGCGGAAATGAAAGCTCCCAGCATCCCCTAGACAGGGCCCTTTAGGGGAGGAGGAGGCTCCAAATACACTGCTTCCAAGCTGCAAGCTTGCTTCTCCTTAGATTTCATTGATAGCAACCCAATCTGTATATATTTCCTATTTCCGAACTACAACTCCCAGGAATCCTCCAGGTATATAAGATATATAGATTAGATAGAGATAGATAGTAGGTAGATAGATCAATCAAGAGGACTGCTGGGAGTTACAGTCCAAGAATAGGTAGAGAAGGAAGAAATGAGAGAAAGAAAAAGGGAGGGGAAGGAAGGAAAGAGGTAGAGAAGGAAGGAAGGAGATCAGGAAAGAAGAAGGTTGGCCACAGCAACGCGTAACGGGTACAGCTAGTCTATCTATCTGTCTATCTATCTATCTATAAAAATGCTCTGTTCATTTTGAGTGACATCATAACTCAAAATCCGCTGGATGAATTTGCTGCCAAATTTGGCCACAAGACACCTAGTAACCCAAGAAGTGATCATCACTTAAAATTGATTTTGTCATTTGGGAGTTGTACTTGCTGGGATTTAAGGTTAACCTACAATCAAAAAGCATTCTGAACTCCACCAGCGATGGAACTGAACCAAACTTGGCACACACGACTTCCATGTCCAACAGAAAACAATAGAAGGGTTTGGTGGGCATTGACCTTGAGTTTTGGAGTTGTAGTTCACCTACATCCAGAGAGCACTGTGGACTCAAACAATGAAGGATCTAGACCAGGGCTGTCCAACTTCTACTGGACCTGTGGCCGGAATTCCGGTTACTGATGACCTGGGGGGCCGAAGGGTCTGCCTCCGCCCCCGGCTCCGCCCCCTCCCCGGCTCCACCCCCTCCCCGCCTTGGAGGTGTCTGTGGACGACACCGGGGCTTTGACTTGGAGATAGAGATTAACACCAAAATCCCAGTCTCAAGTCCCAGTCCCTGCTTTGAACTGGATTATATTGCAGTGTGGACTCAGGGCCCTTCACACAGCCATATAACCCAGAATATCCAGGCAGGAAACCCCACAAAACCTGCTTTGAACTGGATTATATTGCAGTGTGGACTCAGGGCCCTTCCACACAGCCATATAACCCAGAATACCTGCTTTGAACTGGATTATCGGAGTCCACACTCATATAATCTGGTTTAAAGCAAATAACATGGGATTTTATTCAGATGTGTGGAAAGGAAGTCAAATAAGAAGCCAGGCCTATAACCCTGAATGATAATGCATAATATTCATTCTGCCTCTGCTAATAATATTAATAATAATAACAACAACAACAGGTTCCTGGAGTAGGAGACCTTCAAGGGCCATCTAGTCCAATCTCCTTCTGCCATAAGGGGAAAATACAATCAAAGCATTCCTCACAGATGACCATTCAGCCTCTGATGATGATGATGATGATAATAATAATAATAATTACAATGGGTTCCTAGAATAGGAGACCTCCAAGGGCCATCCAGTCCAATCTCCTTCTGCTATAAGGAAAAAACACAATCAAAGCATTCCTCACAGATGGCCATTCAGCCTCTGATGATGATGATGATGATGATAATAATAATAATAATTACAATGGGTTCCTAGGAGACCTCCAAGGGCCATCCAGTCCTACCTCCTTCTGCTATAAGGGGAAAACACAATCAAAGCCTTCCTCAGCCATGTTGAATCAAACTTGGCAGACTAAACTCTCATGAGAGCAACAGAAAGTACTGAACCTTGAGTTTGGGAGTTGTAGTTCTCCTCCATCCAGAGAGCACTGTGGACTCAAATAATGATGGATCAGGACCAAACTTGGCACGAATCCTCAGAAGAGGAGGAAGCCGGAAAGGGAATGGATGAGCACCCCCCCCCGCTCGGTGCACTCTCTCTCTCCTTCCCTCTTTCGTTCAGGTGGTGGAAGGGGGAAGGAATGAAAGGGGGAAAGAGAGAGAGAGGGAGGGAGGGAGAGAGAGGGGGGGAGGGAGGGAAGTAGGAGGAGGAGGAAGGGAGCCTGCTCCTCCTCCCTGCCCCACCCCTCACCCCCCCTGCCACGAAAATAAATAAAAAAATAATTCGAAAAAATAATCAAAAAATATTCAAAAAAATAATATTTTTTTAATCTTAAAAAGCAGGTATCTTGCAGGAGGGTAGGGGGCCGTGGGGAAGGGGCTGGGGGCCATATATGGCCCGCGGGCCGCCAGTGGGACAGCCCTGATCTAGACCAAACTTGGCATGAATAATCCATACGCCCAAATATGAACACAGATGGAGTTGGGGGGAAATAGACCTTGACATTTGAGAGTTGTAGTTACTGGAATTGATAGTTCACCTACAATCAAAGAGCATTCTGAACCCCACCAACGATAGAATTGGGCCAATCTTCCCACACAGAACCTCCATGATCAACATAAAATACTGTGTTTTCTGGCGGTCTTTGTCGACCCTTCTAACACCCCCTCGTGACCCCCTAGGGGTCCCAACCCCCAGGTTGAGAAATGCTGCCTCAAGGTCATCCAGTCCAACTCCCTTCACCAGGGCAATAAAACACAATCAAAGCCCTCCTGACAAAGAACCACCCATCCATAGATATAGATATATATGATTCACACACACACACACAAATGTATATGACAGATATAGTATCATAGATTTGAAAGGGACTCATAAAGAAGGACAATTATATGTTGCATGTTCCAGAGCAGGCAAACCAGACAATCCCTACATCAACCCTGACAAAGAAACAACAAGAAGTACTGTTTACCCACAATCATAAAGAAATTACATATATTAGAAACCAACACTTTCTCATTACTTTATTTTTCACATCACCAGACTGGGCCACAGCAACGCGTGGCAGGGGGTTAGGTAGTATAATATATAATATATGATGTTACCCTACATTATTCTATAATAATATTCTATAATAATATATTAATATTTTATATTATTATATACTTATATATTATGTTATATTATATAATATAACATATATAATATATTATTATGCTATATTATTATAATTATAATTATTCCAATATAATATATAATAATATACACTTTAAAAATAAAAACAAAAGAGTACTGTGTGGATATAAGGTAATAAAAATTAAACATAAAAATACAACTAAAATTACATTTAAAACAAAGGTTGGTGAGGAGTATAATATTATTATTATAATAATATAATAAAAATAATAACAGCATAAAATAATATATAATAATGTGTTTTTATATGGTTTTATGGATTTAATTTGAATTATTTTTAATACTAATGATGTTTAATACTGTTTTAATATTTATAGATTTGTAGACTTTAAATTGGATTGCAATGCTTTTAATGTTCGCCGCTTTGAGTCTCCTAATGGAGAGAAAAAGAGGGATATATATAAACATAACAACAACATTGCAGGCCTCCAACTCCCAGTAGTCTCTACTTCCAGATTCTCTAATGGTAAGGAATCCTAGAAGTGGAAGTTCAAAATGACATAGGTTTGAGGTCTTAGCAGAGGGAATCCCAAAAAAACGAAAAAGAAAATAATATAAAAGAATATATTACAATAATAGCAATAGCAATAATAAATAATATAAAATAATATATAATAGCAATAACAAAATAATTTAAAAGAATATAAATATTAGTAATAGTAATAGCAATAATACCAATAATATTATAAAATAAGAATAAGAAATAATATACTGTATAATAATTAGCAATAATAGTAGTAATAGCAATAATAATAGCAGTAGTTATATAATAATAATAATTATTATACAGGCATTCCACTTCCAGCATCCTCGTTCCCACAGCCCTGCTTTCCCACCTTGAGGTCAAAGTGGGCGATCCGCTTGGAGTGGAGGTAGCAGACGCCGTCCAGGATCTGCTTGAGAAACTGAGTGGCCTCCTCCTCGCTGAGGGACTCCTTCTCGGCCAGGAAGTCGAAGAGCTCCCCACCAGAGACCAGCTCCAGGATCAGGACCACGTCGGTCTTGTCCTCGAAGACATCGTGGAGGGTGATGATGTTGGAGTGTTGGATCTCCCGCAAGATGTCCACCTCCCGCTCAATCTCCTCGCGGCTCACCCCCCGCCGGCTGGAGGATAGGCGCCGCTTCTTGATGAACTTGGCTGCGTACTCCCGGCCTGTGGCCTTCTCCCGGCACTTTCGCACGATCGCAAACTGGCCACTGGGAGGAAGAAGCATAGGAAGGAGTGAGTCTCAGGTCTGTTTAACCATATCTTGCCACACAATAGTAAAAAAAATAATTAAATAATGAAAATTGCGACTATTACGCCAGGCTGTTCCTTCCTTTCTTCTTTGAAGACCTTAAAGCAGTTTAAGAACTATAAAATGGAGGGCTTTGGAGCTGCACTCTTCTCTCCTCCCTCCAAGGCCTTGGCAGTTTACCACACCCAGAATGGATCTTTTTGGAGGAAAGAAGGAAGATATGAGTTCCAGAGATTTCCATTTCAGGTTTTGTAAACTGCCTTCAGGTCTCAGAGGAAGGAGGAAGGAGAGAAGAGCGGAGCTTCAGAGATCTCAATGTTATAGTACTTAAACTGCCTTAAGAACTTCAAACATGGATGAACATACAGAAAGAAGGAAACTAGAGTCATTTGGAGCAGACTTTCCCTTCCTTCTTTCTCTGAAAGCTTTAACGCAGATTAAAAAGTACTAAATGAAAGCCTTTGGTGCTCCACTGTTCTCTCCTCCTCCCTCCCTCCAGGCTTTAAGACAGTTTACAAAACCTGGAATAGAGTTTTTTGGAAGAAGGAGAAGACCTCTATTTCAGTTTTATATTACCTTGCCTTTAGAGAATGAAGAAAGGGGGGAATCAGCCCGAAATGGCCCTGCGACTATTATGCGAGGAACACAAAAACACCCATGTTGCCACCGAAAGGTCAAATGCAGTCCATGAAACCAGACTTTTGATCAAGTCTTGTGAAAGGCATGCCTTGATTCGGGAACAAGTTCATCCTAGAAACCCTAGTGTTTCTGGTGTGGAATTTGCATGATCCTGCCCACTGTCTCTCCCTTAACCATTTCCTATTCTTTTCACCTCTGTCTGCACAATTAACAGAGCAGAACTAATCAGCAACTAAACATACTGGAGGAGTTTGGGGGATTGACTCCACATGATACACTTTGCATCAAGTCAGAGCACTGTGACCCTCACTGACAATGGACCTGGATCACAATGGCAAACAGAACACCCATGACCAACGCAAAATACTGGAGAGGTTTGGGGAGGAATTCACCTTAATTTATAGGAGTTGTAGGTACTGGGATGTGATGTACACCTGCACTCAAAGAGCACTCTGGACCCCACCAATGATGGCTCACCTTGATTTGGGGGAGTTGTAGTTCACCTACATCCAGAGAGCACTGTGAACTCAAACACAGATGGATTCGGACCAAACTGGGCACGCATATCTGATATGTCAAAATTGGATTACTGGAGAAGTTTGCGGGCAACTGACCTTTCTTTCTCAGAGTTGTAGTTCACCCACAACCAGAGAAACAGTGATATTCACCAATGATGGACACAAACGGCTCTAGACCAAACTTGGCACACATACCTGATATGCCGAAATTTGATTACTGGAGGAATTTGGCGGGGGGGATGGGGACGGGGGACGGGACGACTGACCTTCCTTTCTTGTTATAGTTCACCACAATCTGGGAAACTGTGAACTCAACTGATGATGGACCTGGACCAAAATTTTATTACTAGAGGGATTTTGGGGGAACTGACTTTCCTTTCTGGGAGTTATAGTTCACCCACCACCAGAGATACTGACTTTCACCGATGGACCTGGACCAAACGTGGCACACAGAACCCCCATGACTAACTCAACCTACTGGAGGGGTTTGAGGGGACTGATTCACCATAGTGGGATTCGTAGTTTACCCTGCAGCCAGAGAGCACACTGAACCTCATAGATGATGTATCCCAACCTTTTTTTGACCAGGGCCCACTCTTCAACATTAGTACCAAAATGGCTGGGGCTGGTAAGCTCTGCGGAACGGAGCGGAAATAAAAAAATAAATAAAGAGAAAGGAGGTTCTCAGGTTTTAATGTATTGCGTTGGTTTTATGGCGAAGCCACTTAGAGAAAAGAAAGTGGAGTATACATTTTTAAAGGTTTTCAAACAGAGGCTGAATTGCCATCTGTGAAGGGTGCTTTGGTTGTGCTTTTCCTGTATGGCAGTGGGTTGGACTGGATGACCTTAGAGGTCTTTTCCAGTTCTATGTCTAAGATGATGATGATGATGATGATGATGATGATAATAATAATTCATTTCCTGGCCTTTGTAGCAATGAAAACACAGGGTTTCCCATAGAGAGAAGAAACCATCCAAAGTTTGCACACAGATTCCAGAAATGACAAGAGTTCTTCCAACGAAAGGAGTAGGAATAACATCGTTATTTTGCAAGGACTGGCTGTTTACATTTTTCCAAAGTGACATCACATTGATGTTGCCATTGGCTTCCCATATAAGGCTATGAAGAAAGGGAAGCCTCCGGAGCAGAAGGAAAGCAGAGGAACAGGTTTCCATTCTGCAGGTCATAAGAAAAACCTATTTCATAGAAATAGGTTATAATAGATGTATTCTACATCATGTTTTATCACAATGTGCTTTTAACTGTATTGTGCCCTGCCTCAAAGAGAGGTGGGTAAGAAAGAAAAGCCGTATTCTTCCAGGGAAAATATTATTTCCCTAAAATATTATTATTATTCCTTAAAATGCTAGCTATATGATTATATATTACTCTAAATACTAATAATATAACAATAATAATATATTTCCCTAAAATATTCTTATATTTAAAAAACAATATTTTACTACACTAATTAAAATTATTTCCCTAAAATAATATTTTCCCTAAAATATTATTTCTCTCTAACAATAATAACACTATTATATTTCCCTAAAATAATAATATTTATTTCCCTAACATTATATTTCTCTAAATAATATTTCCTTAAAATAATAACTGTATTATATTATTATATCACATTATTATATTATATATTATAATTTAAAATATGTTCTTATTATTATATTTCCCTAAATAATATTTCCCTAAAAATCCGCTTATATCCCCATACCAAAAAAGGGAAATGCTAAAGAATGTGCAAAGTTTCGTACTTATTTTTCATGCCAGTAAGGTAATGCTCAAGATCCTGCAAAGTAGACTCCAGCAATACATGGAGCGAGAGACCAAATTGCCAATTTCCGCTGGATAATGGAGGAAGGCTGGGAGTTTCAGAAAAACATCTATTTCTGTTCTATTGACTAAAAAAAACGACTATTCTAAAGCCTTTGACTGTGTGGATCATAATAAATTGTGGCACCCTCTTGGTGGTATGGGATACCAAGTCACCTTGTCTGTCTCCTGAGGAATCTGTATAACAACCAAGTAGCAACAATATGAACAGACCACGAAACAACAGGCTGGTTCAAGATTAGGAAAGGAGTATGGCAGGGCCGTCTACTCTCACCCTCCCTATTCAACTTGTATGCAGAACACATCATGCGACGTGTAGGGTTTGATGAATCCAAGGTTAACATTAACATCCTTAGATATGCAGATGACACCACTTTGATGGCTGAAAGCAAGGAGGAACTGAGGAGCCTGATAAGCAAGGTGAAAGAAGAAAGTGCAAAAGTTGGGTTGCAGCTATACATTAAAAAAAATCCCAAGATTATGGCAATCAGACAGATTGATAACTGGCAAATAGAGGGAGAAAACATGAAGACAGTGACAGACAGATGACTGCAAACACAGACTGGAGCCAGGAAATCAGAAGACAACAATGACCAATCTCGATAAAATAGTGAAGAGATGAGGCATCATACTGGCAATGAAGGTCTGCATAGTAACAACCTATGGAAGCGAGAGCTGGGCCTTAGGGAAGCCTGAGCGAAGGAAGATAAGATACTTTTGAACTGTGGTGTTGGAGGAAAATCCTGAGCGTACCTTGGACCACGAGAAGAACAAATCAGTCCATACTTCAGGAAATAATGCCTGACTGCTCACTGGAGGGGAGGATATTAGAGGCAAAGATGAAGTAATTTGGCCACATAATGAGGAGACAGGAAAGCTGGGAGAAGAGAATGATGTTGGGGGGAATGGAAGGAAAAAGGAAGAGGGGCCGACCAAGGGCAAGATGGATAGATGATATCCTTAAAGTGAGTGGCTTGATGTCAAAGGAGCTGGGGGAGGAGGGACATGGCTGACAGGGAGCTCTGGCCCGGGCTGGTCCATGAGGTCATGAAGAGTCGAAAGGCAGATAACAAATTATAATCTAGCTTGCAGCTCATTTTCATCTCTGAAAATTGAAGGTGGAAGCCAAACCTTTTTTTGACCTTGATGTTTCCGAGTTCTGTTTGTTAATCACTCCAATATATTTGATGTTTGAAGTACTGCCAGAAGAGACATAGAATTTCATCTCTGCTGAGAACCATGTCATCACCGCTCAAGCAGGGAGCTTTGAAATGGTTGAACAGAAGCTCTCCAAAGCTTTAGCTGCTCTTACTGCCATTTACAGAGAAAACCAGTTATTCCTAATCCATCTAAAAAGCAGAAATGTGATTTTAAGAACAGACAAGCATCTCGAGCTCTTGAGGATTACTTGGGAAGGAATACCTACCATTGGAGCATTGCAGCACACCAAAATACCTGGACCGTGCTCTGGCTTACAGGAATCACTGCTTGACTATCAAGCAAAAAGTGGGTACTAGAAATAATATCATACGAAAGCTGACTGACACAACCTAGGGATCACAACCAGACACAGTGAAGACATCTGCCCTTGCGCTTTGCTACTCTGCTGCCAAGTACACATACCCAGTATGCAATACATCTCACATTAAAACAGTGGATGTGGCTCTTAATGAGACATGCTGCATTATTACAGGATGTCTACGTCCCACACCACTGGAGAAATTGCACCACTTGACATCCGCTGGGAAGTAGCAGCCAATAATGAAAGGACCATGGCATGGACATCTCCGACCCATCCTCTATTCGGATATCAGCCGGCACGCCAATGCCTTAAATCAAGAAATAGTTTTCTAAGATCAACAGAGATACTCGCAGAAACACCTCAGCAAGCGAGATTCGAAAAGTTTCAAGCAAAACCTGGAACCTCAATCAGTGGCTGAAACCAGATAAGAGACTCCTCCCCCCCCCCCGCACACAGAAGACTGGGTGACCTGGAAGGCACTGAACAGATTGAGCTCTGGCACCACAAGATGCAGAGTCAACCTTAAGAAATGGGGTCTCAAAGTACAGTCCACAACATGTGAGTGATGAGAAGAGCAAACCACAAGCCACCTATTAAAATGAAACCTGAGCCCCAACACATGCACAGTGGAGGACCTTCTCACAGCGACACCAGAAGCACTTCAAGTGGCCAGCTTCTAGTCAAAGAACATTTAGTGTAATGCCAAGTTCTTAACTTTATTTTGTGGTTTTACACATTATAACTGTATTTTCAATTGCTTCTGACATGATAAATAAATAAATAAATTTGGTGTTTGGTCCATATGCCCAGAGGGAGGACTTGCAAACATTTCACTGATGGACTCAGATGACCCAAGACAGGAAATACTAAGAAATTGTGACATTTTTCTGGGGAAATGCCCCATGAATCACCAGGCTCTCTTGTAAAATGGGAAGGTGACGCCTTGCAAGAACTGCAACTCTCATCATCCCAGTTAAGAGTGAAGGAACATGTCCATAACAGATATGTGCTTGCTTGCTTGCTCTCTCTCTCTCCCCTCCCTCCCTCTCTCTCATTGAAGCCTGAAGAGCACTGCATTCCCCCAACCAAAATTAATTCCTACACACACACACACTTACTTCTCTAGATATTTTGAAAGAAAAGTGTGGAAAGGTCATTTAAAATTTAAAATACAATTAAAAAATTTAAAAAACAGAATCCCCAACATCTCATTTACAGCATTCCTAGAAGACAAATAGATGATAGATGAGAGAGAGGAAATGGATAGACAGACAGACAGACAGACAGACAGAGAGAGAGAGAGAGAGAGAGATGACAGAGACAGAGAGCAGATTAAATAGATAGATCGATGAGACAGGAAATGCTGAAAGATGGTGATAGATGAGTTATGAGATGAGAGAGAAAGATTGACTGATTGGAGAAATGAGATAGATAGATGAATAATAAAGATAAAATAGACAATAAAGAGAAATGAAAGAGAAATGAGATAGATGGATGGATGATAGATAATAGATAGGTAGATAAGATAGAGAGATGAAATAGATGAGAGAGATAGGAGGGATGAGATGAAATAAATTTATTAGAAAGAAAAAAGATGGGAAAGAGATGAGAGATCGATGAGATAGAAAGATAGATAAATAGGAGAGGGAGAGGTAGGAGTGAGAGCTAGAAAGAAGGAGAGATGAGATAGAAAGATAGATAGGAGAGGGAGAGGTATGAGAAAGAGATAAGAGATGAGATCAGAGATGGATAATATACATAGATAGGAGAGATGTGATAGATGATAGAGAGTAGATAGATAGGAGAGAGATGTGACATGAGATGGATGAGAGATGGATAAGATAGAGATAGGAGACAGACAGACAGATAGAAGAGATGAGATAGATGATAGAGAGAGGTGAGATAGATAAGATGGGAGAGGGAGAGATAGGAGACAGACAGGAGATATGAGCAACAATTTGATGCCAATACACAATATAAATACAATATAAAACCATAAACATTAAACATTCAGCATTAAAATACAGTTAACATTAACACATAATATACATTCACTTAAGTTAAAACCAGTGTTCCGTCCACAACATGAGCATTGAGCCATATCCATCAACTTGCCATTACAAATCCAGTCCAAAGTGCTGCATTGTGCTAATGTGCAAAAGCCTGGTCCCATAGCCAAGATTTCACTTTTTTCCAGAATGCCAGGAGGGATGGGGTTGATCGTATGTCGCTTGGAAGCACATTCCACAGACGGGGAGCCACCACCGAGAAGGCACTATCTCTCATCCCCACCAGCCGCGTTTGAGAAGTTGGCGGGAGCGAGAGCAGGGCCTCCCTGGATGATCTTAAATTACAAGGTGGGACGTAGCGGTAGATGCGTTCGGACAAGTAAACTGGGCCAGAAACGTATAGAGCTTTAAAGGTCAAAACCAGCACTTTGAATAGAGCTCGGAAGTGGACAGGCAGCCAGTGGAGCTGACACAACAGGGGGGTGGTATGCTCCCTGTACGTAGCTCTAGTTAGTAATCTGGCTGCCGCCCGTTGGACTAGTTGCAATTTCTGAACTGTCTTCAAAGGCAGCCCCACATAGAGTGCGTTGCAGTAATCTATTTGGGATGTGACCGGAGCATGGACGACCGTAGCTAGATCAGACTTACCAAGGTACGGGCGCAGCAGGCGCATGAGTCTTAACTGTGCAAAAGCTCCCCCGGCCACCGCTGAGACCAGGGCTCCAGGCTCAGCGATGAATCCAGGATCACTCCCAAGCTGCGAACCTGCGCCTTCAGGGGGAGTGTAACCCCATCCAACACAGGCTGTAACCCTATGCCCTGTTCGGCCTTACAACTGACCAGGAAGACCTCTGTCTTATCTGGATTAAGTTTCAATTTGCTAGCCCTCATCCAGTCCGACACAGCAGCCAAGCACCGGTTCAAGGTCTGGACAGCCTCCTTGGTGACAGGTGGGAAGGAGTGACAGATCTGGATGTCATCTGCGTACAGATAACACCTTACTCCGAATGATCTCTCCCAGCAGTTTCATGTAGATGGTAAATAACATCGGGGGGTACTGAACCCTGAGGGACTCCACAAGACAATGGTTGCAGAGCCGAACAGGTGTCACCCAATGACACCTTCTGGGAACGACCCTCCAGGAAGGATTGGAGCCACTGCAAAGCAGTACCCCCAAGCCCCATTTCTGCAAGGCAACCCAGAAGGATACCGTGTCAATGGCATCGAAAGCCGCCGAGAGGTCCAGCAGAACCAATAGGGACACACTCCCCCTGTCGGGCTCCTGGTGTAGATCATCTACCAAGGTGACCAAGGCTGTTTCAGTACCATGTCCCGGCCTAAAGCCAGACTGTGATAAATGATAGAGATGATATAAGATAGATGAGAGAGATGGATAATAACGTTAGATTGAGGGAGACACAAGGGCCGAGCATACCTTCCAAGCTCCTCTTCCATGTCGTAATGCACTTCCACATTCTCCTGCCGGAAGGTAGCCATAGCTTTCCCGTCCCCACAAGCAAAGGGCTCTGGCCTCCTCTGCAGGGGACCCAGTGGCTGCAAGGAAAGGCAGGAAAAAGGGGTTCATAATCATAACACTTTTATTTATACCCCGCTGCATATCCCAAAAAGGGACTTTTTGGAACAAATCATAATTCAGCGTGGACCGGAAGGACCGCCTGACCAGCAAACCATCCCTGGATTGTGTTGTCGAAGGCTTTCTTGGCCAGAATCACTGGGTTGCTGTGAGTTGTCCGGGCTGTCTGACCATGCTCCAGAAGCATTCTCTCCTAACATTTCACCCACATCTATGGCAAACATCCTCAGAAGTTGTGAGGTTTGTTGGAGTTTATATATCTGTGGAATGATGTCCAGGGTGGGAGAGAGAACCCTTGCCTGTTGGAGGCAAGGGTGAATGCTGCAATTGGCCACCTTGGTTAGCACTGAGTAGCCATGAAGCTGCAAAGTCACTCAGCAAGGGTCTCTGCATACCGGCTGTTAGGACTGGTAGGAGTTGTCCTGGAAGAAAGGCCCAAATTGGCCCATGCCTGGCCCAAACTGAAGGCCTATCCGCGAGGCCTCAAAGGCAGGGCTCCGTCCTCCCCCAAGCCCCCTGCCCATTGAAAGGCCGCCCCTTCCTTCCTTTCTTTCTTTCCCCCTTTTAAGGCCTTGCCCCTTTCCTCCCTGCCTTCTCAAACGCGACAGAATATTCACCTGAGGTGCCTCTGGACCGCCCTTCTTACTCCGCCGGCTTCCCGAAATGGAATAAAGATGCGCATGCGCGCTCCCCGCATTCCGGCACAGTCGCCGCTGCCCCGCTTCCCATTGGCTGAAGCGCGGTGACGTTGAACGTTCCAGCCACTCCCATTCGACAGCGTATGATGTCAACGCTTTCCAGCCGGAATTAGGAGTTCCCTTTCGACAGCCAAGCCACCTGGGACTTCAACTCCCAGAAGCCTTTGCTGACTTGGGCCCCTGGCAGGAATTCCGGGAAAAGGAATCCAATAGGTCCTAAAGCCCTCAGGGTGGGGACGAGGCGAAGCTTGGGGCCGGGCATGCTCTCAGCCGCAGAGGAAGGTCATGGCATCATCAGAGTTCTCTCTCTCTCTCCTGATCTATAAAGAATAGGCCTAGGCCCTTGGACCTCCGGTGCCTGTGTGCTGTGTGGTTGTGTACATGGAAATGATGATCATCTCCCTCCTTTGAAGGCACGCTCCCTCCCTCAGGTGGCCTCCCAATGAGGAATCCAAGGACTCCATGCATTTTGTTTTGGGGTTTGTTGAGACTTGCCCCCCCCCCTCTCTGAAATCGAAGGTATTTGCACGCATTTCCACAGGTTTAATTCTTTTTGCATTTGAAAATAGTACAACGAAAACAAAAGACCCTGGCCCCAAACATGGGAAGGAAGGAAGGAAGGAGGAAGGAAGGAAGGAAGGAAGAGAAAAGGAAGAGGGAGAAAGGGAATAGATACAGAAAAGAGAACTATGGGAGGAAAGAAAGAAAAGGAAGGAGGAAGAGAGGGAAGAGAGAAAAGGGAAAAAAGATACAAAACAGACAAGGCGGAGAGAAAGAAAGGGATGAAGACGAGGTGAGAGGGAGGAAGAAAGGAAGGAAAGGAGGAAGGAAAAGAGAGGGAAGGGAGAAAAGAAAAAATATATACAAATAGAGGAGAGAAAAGGGAAGGAAGACAGATAGAAAAGGTGAATAAAGAAAAAATATTTTCTCTGTCACACAGCACTAGGACTAGGGGGCACTCCCTAAAGCTCCAAGGCAGGAAAGTTAGGACTAATAAAGGGAAATATTTCTTCACCCAGAGGGTCATTGGGTTATGGAACTCACTTCCAGAGGAGGTTGTGACAGCGGTCAGCCTGGACAGCTTCAAGGCAGGATTAGACAGATTCATGGATACCAAGTGTATCGGTAGCTACTGAAATGGACATCCAAGGGCCACCTCTGTGTTGATGGAGGCAGGCAGGATTTCCCCGGGTACTGGTTGTGGGGGGTCGGGAGCAGGTGAGGGTTCTGCCCTCCTTTCTGCTAGAGATCCCCATGTACAACTGGTGGGCCACTGTGTGACACAGAATGCTGGACTAGATGGGCTGAGGCCCGATTCAGCATGGCTCTTCTTATGTTCTTATGTTCCAAGACAAGGGCGGGAAGGAGAAAAAGAAGGAAGTAAGGAAAGGAGGGAGGGAAATGAGAGAAGTAAGGAGAAAGAAAAAGAATACGAAGAAGAGAAGGCAGGGAGAAAATAAAGGAAAGAAGACAAAAATGGAGGGAGAAAAGGAAGGAAAGGGAGGGAGGGAGGAAAAAGTGAAGAGAGAAATGATACAAAAAGAGGAGGAAAGAGAAAAGGAAGGAGAAAGACAAGGCGGGATATAAAAAAGGGAGAAAAGGATAGGAAAAAATAAAATATAGAGGAAGACAAGAGAGGGAGAGTGGAAGACTGAAAGGAGGTAGAAAAGAGAGGGAAGATGAAGACAGGGAGAAAAGGAGAAAGAAACAAATGAAAAAAGGGGATGGGGGGAAGGAAGGGCAGAAGAAAGGGAAGACATGGTGGGAATCCCAAACGATGGACCTGGACCAAAGTTGGCACCCATACCATAAATGCCCAAATATGAATACTAGTGGGTTTTGGGGGTTAATTGGCCTGGACATTTGGATGTTGTAGTTACTGGGATTTAAAGTTCACTCTGCTATCAAAGAGCACTTTGAATCCCACTAATGATGGCCCTGGACCTAACTTGGCCCTCGAACCCCCATGACCAACAAAAAAATAATTGAGGGCTTTGAGGGGAATTCACCTTGATTTGGAGTTGTTCACCTATATCTAGAAGACTGTGAACCCAAAGGACGATGCACACATGGCTGATACACCCGAATTTGAATACTGGGGGGATTTGGGAGGGACTGAACTTTATTTTTGGAGTTCTAGTTCACCTACAACCAGAGAAACTGTGAACCCCACCGACAATGGATCTGAATCAAACTTGGCACACAGAATCACCATGACCAACAGAACATACAAGACGGGGTTTCGGGGAACTGGCATCCCAGTGTTTCTTACTCTCTCCATTGGTGTGGAATTTGCATGACCCCATCTACTACATCTCCCTTAACCTTTTATTTTCTATGGCACACAGCAGAATTAATCAGCAACTGAACATACTAGAGGTTTTGGGAGAATTTATTATGATTTATAGGTGTAGGTATAGTTCACCTGCAATCTAAGAACTGCATTCTGAACTCCACCGATGGACCCGAAACTAACTTGGCACATAGAACCCCCATGACCCCCAAAAAACCATACTGGAGATTTTTGAAGGGATTTATAGGAGTTGTAGTTCACCTACATCCATAGAGAACTGTGAATCCAAACACAGATTGATCTGGATATACCAGATATTCCAAAATTTTATTACTGGAGGGATTTGGGGGGAACTGACTTTCCCTTCTGGGAGTTATAGTTCACCCACCACCAGAGAAACTGACTTCCGATGGGCCTGGACCAAACTTGGCACACAGAACCATTACTAACTCAACCTACTGGAGGGGTTTGAGGGGACTGACTCACCATGGTGTGTGTTGTAGTTTACCCTACAGCCAAGGAGCCTCCCCTCCCCGGTGGTCGAGAAGGGCGGGGTACAAATGTTTGAAATAATAAAGAGAGCAAACTGGCCCAACATGACAAACTTTAATTACCGATGGGAATTTCAGGGAGTTAACATGGCATGTTGCGAGTTGCAGTTCACCCAACCTTATGCATTTTATAGTGTAGTCAGGGACCCAAGCTATAATTATACATTTGTGTTTTTATTTACCCAATTTAGCAATTTATTGTATTTTTATGTTCATTTGTTTTAAATGTGTTGTACCCCCGCGTTGAGTCAGCAGGAGAGGCAAATAGTAAATGAAATGTATTGATGTGCTGACAAAGGCTTTCATAACCGGAATCACTGGGTTGCTGTGGGTTTTCCAGGCTGTATGGCCATGTTCCAGAAGTATTCCGACGTTTCGCCCACATCTATGACAGGCATCCTCAGAAGTTCTGAGGTTTGTAGGAAATTAGGCAAGTGGGGTTTATATACCTGTGGAATAATGTCCGGGGGGGGGGGGGGGGGGAGAGAAAGAACTGATGTGAATGTAGCAAATGGCCACCTTAATTAGCATTGAATGGCCTTGCAGCTTCAAAGCCTGGCTGCTTCCTGCCTGGAATTCACCTATTTTCTGAGTGTTATTTACTTACTGTCTTGTTTTTTAAAAAAAAATACTGGGTGCCTTTCATGTTCCTTGATTTGTGTCTGGGCAATGCTGTGGCATTTGGTGGTTCCTGTGTACTTGGGACAACATCTAGCTATTAGTTTTCTTTCTCCCATCCTGGACATCATTCCACAAAAATATATATAACTCTCCACATGCTTCACTTCCAACAAACCTCACAACCTCCGAGGATGCCTGCCATAGATGTAGGTGAAACATCAGGAGAAAATGCTTCTAGAACGGCCAGACAGCCCAGAAAACTCACAGCAACCCAAGTGTATTATTATTAAACACAAAGCTGATATAGAACTTATGAGAAGAGGAGATCTGATTTGGAAGTGGAACTCCAGAGAACTTTAGGGTTCGGCCAAAATGATAGGAAAAGACCGCCAGACCCAACAAAGGCATGGGAATAGAAACAGCTCGATCACTCTTCTCACTGCATTTATTGTGATGAATTATTATTTTTCCAGTGGTGTCAAGCAATACAATGATTTCCCCAACTCTCCTCCCAACTCTCCGCAAACTTGTCCCTTTCAGGCTTTAAAGCAAAACGAAACCCCTTTTGTGCCCAAGAAACTGGGCGGCTCATCGACGGCAAAGGCGACCGATCGAATGGTATGAAATGAAAAGCGGACTTGGAAAGGAAGAAGAGACAATCCCACTGGAAAGAGAGAGAGCCTTTCCAGTCTGCGGCCGGCTTAGAAATACATGTTTCAGGATGCAAACCCCCCGCGCAAAGGCAATGTGAAGTCCCACAAATGAATTGTTTCTTTTCCAAATTTATTTCAATTTTTCCACCAAGACCTTTGTGTTGATAAAGATGATGACAATGAGGATTCTTCTTCTGTCATGGTGCGGGTTCTCCCATGTCGCCTACAGCTTGTCCAGGAAGTTGTCCAAGGCAGGGATGCCCTCTTTGAGGCCCTTGCGCTTGCGGGTCTCGGCCACCACCTGGCAGGGGCGGGTGGTGGTATCATAAGGGTCACCAGGCAGAATCTGCCAGTGGTCGAAGACGCACTGCGGGAAGGCTTGCCCGCCCGTGTTGGAGCGCAGGTCAGCCGTGAAGCCTGCCAGGGAGGGAAGGAATGAGTTAGGAAACACTTTATTAGTAATGATAACCAGCAAGCTTGTTTCAGCAAAGGCAAATGCAAAACATCACAAGTGTTGAACCTGACTCAGCACATAGAAGATGGCTTTGAAATGCAGATTACAGGAGCTGTCTTCAAAGACCTGTCAAGCAGCTTATGATACTGTAAATCATCACCTCCTCCTGAGAAAAATGTATAATATCACAAAGGACTGCCATATCACTCGCTTCATAGGAAATCTGCAACAAAAAGGAGCTTTTTGTTGAGTTCCAGGGCCACAAACAGATGACGAAAACAGAAAAACGGCCTGCCTCAGGGGAAATGATCGAACACAAGCTCTCCAAAAGCTTTAGGTGCTCTTATTGCCTATTACAGGGAAAACCAGCTGATTCCTAATCCATCTAAAACGCAAAAGTATGCTTTCCAATCTCAAAAATAGACAAACTCTGAGGATTACCTGGGAAGGAATCCCACTGGAGCACACCAAAATACTTGGGAGTTACTCTGGACTGTGCTCCGACTTACAAGGACTATCAAGCAAAAACTGGGTGCCAGAAATGGCATCATACAAAAGCTGACTGGCACAACCTCAACCTGGGGATCACAAACAGGCATGGTGAAGACATCTGTCCCTGAGCTTTGCTAATCCACTGCTGAAAATGCATGCCCAGTGTGGTATACGTCTCACCATGTTAAAACAGTGGATGTGGCTCTTAATGAGACAAGCTGCATTATCACAGGATGTCTATGCCCCACACTACTGGAGAAATGATATTGTTTAGCCGGTTACACAACCTGACATACGTCGGGAAGTAGCAGCCTGTAATGAAAGGACCAAGGCATTGACATTTCCGGCCCATCCTCTTTTCAGTTATCAGCCAGCATGCCAACGCCTTAAAGCAAGAAATAGCTTCCTAAAATCTACAGAGATGCTCCCAGGAACACCTCAGCAAGTGAGAGCCCAAAAGTGGCAGGCTAAAACCCGGAACCTCAATCCACGGCTGAGACCGGATGAGAGACTCCCTCCTGGGCACACAGAAGACTGGGCGCTGAACAGGCTGCGCTCTGGCACCATGAGATAAAGAACCAACCTTAAGAAATGAGGCCACAAAGTGAAGCCTGCGACATGGGAGCATGGAGAGGAGCAAACCAGACCCCTTTCTACAAAGACCTGCCACGTGAACAATGGAGGACCTTCTCACAGCTACACCAGAAGTACTCCCATGTGGTCAAAAGAAATGTAGTATAATGCCAAGTTCTTAATTGTGCTTATGGTTTTTCTATACATTATAACTGTATTCACAACTCGCTTCTAACACGATAAATAAATAAGCATGGGATTGTGGAACCATATTCCAATGGTTGGCTTTTTCTGGGCTTGAGCCCTGTTCAACCTCTCAAGTGCAAAAATATATAGACGGCTATTTTTTCCTACTTGCCACCTTGCAAAAAGACACCTGCTCAATTTCAAATAGACACGCTCTTACCAAAAGACTCATTGACCGGGAGGTAGGCCTTGACCACGAACATGGGGGTGCCGGCCACCTGGGACTCCTCAAAGACGTGGCCTCGCTTCCGGTTCAACACACCGTAGATGCCACCCACCACTTGTTCAGGGCACTGAAAGAGAGAGCAGAGGAAGGCAAGGAGTTACACGGGGCAGAAACTAGGGAAGAAGGATGGAGGGGGCTCAGGGACTGTCCACTTACCTGGATCTCCACCAGGTAGATGGGCTCCATGAGGCGGGGCTGGGCAGTCAGCATGCAGGCATAGAGGCAGCGGCGGGCTGTGGGAATGATCTGGCCACCGCCCCGGTGGATGGCGTCGGCATGGAGGGTCACATCATGGACGTCAAAGCGCACGCCGCGCAGGTTCTCCTCGCACAGGGCACCCTGCAGGGGGAGGGAGCCCAAAGGAAGTGAGTTAAACAAAATCACAAGCTCCATTGCGCTGAAGAATCAAACTCAAGATTCGAAAGTAGCCCTTCGTGACATAGGATCATAGTTGAAAGAGACAACAGAGGCCATCCAGTTCACCCCGCCATGATTATAATACAATAGTTTTGTGTGTGTGTATACGCGTGTGTGTATACGCGCGCGCGTGTGTGTGTATATATATATAACTACTATAATTCTATTTATTACGATAAGATTGTAATATATGCAAATATAATTACTTTATTTGTGCTGCAGAAACCTTGTTCTTGTAAACAGTGCAACCATATTATTTTCCTACAAAGAAAACCCTCCTCTGGAAAAGATAACATTAGTGCACAACCCTGTGACATTTCCTTTGCTGTCTGTGCAAAGGAGTCAATTTCCCTCCCTTCTGAGGGGCAGATTTCTCTCCTAAGTAAGAGTTGCTTGCAAGTTGGGAACCACCTGTCTATGTGTATGTAGACCTGTCTCTCTCTCTCAAGGCGGCTGTTGCTGCGAATGCCTACCTCCTTGGTGGCCCACTGGAAGCCAGCCACCACGCTGTCCTTGATCTCATTGAGGTACTGGACACCCTTGGTGATGTCAGTGAGGATGTTGGGGCCAGTGCCGTCGGGGCCGAAGCACCAGATCTTGCGGGCCTCAGCTACGTCCCACTCGTACTTCTCCGCCAGGTAGCGGGCTCGCTGTTTCAGCTCTTGCCGGGCCGCCACGTCCCCCTTGTCGATGTCCTCAGCCAGCCCATCCGGGAAGGGCCGGGCCTTCATGTACAGCCGGTTGTGCTTGTTGGGCGACTTGGAGAGGCACAGAACGCCGGACTCTTCGCTCACAGTCTCCCGGTAGGACACCACTGGGTCCGATTTCTGGAAAAGACAAATAAGAACATGCAAGGCCGCTAAGGGATTGCCTTTTGGGGCAATTTGTAGCTGAGGTCCAGCTGACTGCCTGATTCCAAGTGCTGCTTACTGCTGGAATGCAACCATGTAGAATGGAGTAACTTGATTTACCCCAATAGTCTCTGCGAAATCGCACAAATGGCATCAACTACAATATGTGTGAATTTCACAGATGACCACTCGAAGGAACATGGTTACAGGTAAGCAACCATCATTTGCCATTTTAAATCATACAATGATACATTGACTTAATAGTAATAATAAACAAATATGGATCATTGATGATGCAATCTGAGGCGACAGCAGTATTGACGAGAAGCAACTGGAAACGCTTACGCGATATGAGGATTTAGATTCAACTGCAAAGACTTTGGCACAAGCCAGTCAAGGGGGTCCCAGTGGTGATCAGCACACTGGGTGCATTGCCTAAAGACTTTGGCCTGTACTTAAAAACAATTGGCGCTGACAAAATCACCACCTGTCAGCTGCAAAAGGCCACCCTACTGGGATCTGTATGCATTATTCGCCAATACATCACAGTCCTAGACACATGAGAAGTATCTGATGTATGATTAAATACAAAAGTCAGCATAGTGATCTTGTTTGCTGTGTACTAATCTTGTTGTGTATAAAATAGTAGTAGTAATACTAATAATAATTTTATATCTTATCCGCCTCTCTTCATGACTCAAGGCAGGTTACAAAACTATTAAAATATATAAGCATAGCAAAAACACTACAAATACACACACTAAAACGTTATCATTGTAGTTATTAAAGGTGGGTAGTAAAAATATTATCATTATCATCACCATCAGGGTGCTGTGCGGCTAATGTATTATCGCAGTGTTTTCCTCCTGACATTCCACTGAATCTGTGGCTGGCATCTTCAGAGAATTTTTTGCCAGCCACAGATTCAGGCAAAATGTCAGGAGAAAATGCTGCTAGAACACACTGGACATAAAGCCCAAAAACCACACAACCTCCAATGACTCTGACCTTGAAAGCTTTTGACAATACATTAATTGTCATGATGATTCGTATCCCTACCTTGATGGGAATGCAGGCATGGTCCTCCTCAAGGTCCTTCAGGCAGATCTCCAGGTGCAGCTCCCCAGCGCCAGCAATGATGTGCTCCCCAGACTCCTCAATGATGCACTGAAAGGGAAGAAGAGTGGGTGGGTCAGGACAAGGCTGCAGCGCCAGCACAAAGCCTTCTTTCCGAGGGTCACGGGCCCAGCACCAGCCCCACTTCGTGTGTGATGGCTAAATACAACATATAATATTTAGGAGCATGATTGGGGCCTAATTGGACTGAAGACACAATTCTAAACTATTGAGGCCAGGAAAACAATTACACTCTGGAACTGTAATTAAAAGTTGCTGATGAGAACGTGGACAATGATTATCTGGAAATAACGTGTTTACGTAGAGATATGGACTCTTTAAGGAAATGTTTACAAGGTTCCTTATGTTTAGGAAGCAAACAAGGCTCCTTGAGAAGGAAAACCAATTCTCAGTTAAGAAAAGAAAACATCTGTTGGGAACTGTGAGAATCAGCAAGTTTCAGGCTGGAAAACAGAGTTTCATCTATGCCGACAACTGAGCCATCACCACCCAAGCAGGGCGCTTTGAAATGGTTGAACAGAAGGTTTAGGAAGCTTTATGTGCTCTTACTGCCTATTAGAGGGAAAACCAGCTGATTCCTAATCCATCTAAAATAGAGACATGTGCTTTTCACCATAAGAAAAGACAACCATCGCAAGTTCTGAGGATGATCTTCGAAGGAACCCCACTGGAGCGTAGCAGCACACCAAAATACCTGGGAGTCACTCTGGACCGTGCTCTGACTTACAGGAAACACTGCTTGACTATCATACAAAAAGTGGGTGCTATAAATAACATCATACGAAAGCTGACTGGCACAACCTGGGGATCACAATCAGACACAGTGAAGACATCTGCCCTTGTGCTTTGCTACTCTGCTGCTGAATATGCATGCCTAGTATGGAACACATCGCACTACAATAGAACAGTGGATGTGGCTCTTAATGAGACAAGCCACTATAGCTGCAATTTGTTTGTGTTTCCAATAGAGTTGTATAGTCTGTTGTTCTAATGTTGTTCTTTGTGCGAAAGTGTAAACATTGTTCTGATCTACCCCCTTCACCCTGAAATGGCAATAGAAAGACCCTTTGTTTACAAATTCTCACCTGCACCATGGGGTCCGACTTGGCCAGGCGCTTGAGACCTTCCACCAGCTTGGGCAGGTCGGCCGGGTTCTTGGCCTCCACGGCCACCCGCACTACGGGGCTGACACTGAACTTCATCACACGCATGTTGTGGGCGTGCTCAAAGGTGGTGATTGTGCCAGTCTTGACCAGGAACTGGTCCACGCCCACCAGGCCGACAATGTTGCCACACGGCACATCCTCAATGGGCTCTACGTAGCGACCCATCATCAGGATGGTCCTGCGGAAGAGACATCGGTATCAGGAGAATTAACAACCGCATTGGATTTCTCTCTTTTTGCTTTAACATGAGAGGAAATCCTGATTTAGGACTCCACTTATACAAGCTTTCACCACTCAGGAGACACCAAAGGCCCTCCCCTCCAATGACATTGCAGGTTAGTGAGAACCACGAACATGTACAAGAGCACTGCCAATGTCCTCCATAAAAACCACACTGCCCACCACCAAAGTGAAGGTTTTCATATGGAGACAATTTCATCATAGATTTTATGTGTTTCCTCCACCACAGATATCCCAGTGTTTCTTTCTCTCTCCACTGGTGAGGAATTTGCATGACCCCGCCCACTGCCTCTCCCTTAACCCTTTTCTATTATTTTCTATGGCACACAGTCAACAGAAGAATTGATCAGCAACTGGACATACTAGAGGGAGGTTTGGGGAGAATTCACCATGATTTAAAAGAGTTGTAGGTCCAGGATTGTATAGTTCAACTGCAATCTAAGGACACTCTGAACTCCACCAATCATGGACCTGGAATTAACATGGCACACAGAAAACCCATGACCAAGAAAACTTACTAGAGATCTTTGGATCTCCAGAGCGCATTATGAACCCAAACAATGATGAATCTGGACTAAACTTGGCATGCATACTCAATACGCCAAAATATGAATACTGGTGTGTTTTGATGGGAATTGCCCTGACCATTTTGGAGTTGTAGGTACTGGGATGTATAGTTCAGCTGCAATCAAGGAGCATTCTGAACTCCACCAGAGCTGGAATTGGACCAAACATAGCACACAGAACCCCTATGACCAGCAAAAAATAGAGGTCTTTGAGGAAAATTCACCTTGATTTGGGGGAGTTGGAGTTAACCTACTTCCAGATAGCACTGTGATCCCAAACACAGATGAATCTGGATCAAACTTGGCACACATAACCCCATGACTAACTCAACCTACTGAAGAGGCTGACTCGCCATAGTGGGAGTTGTAGTTTTTCGGGGCTAACCTGGTATGATGTGAGTTGTAGTTCACCCACAACATTATGCATTTTGAACAATTTTTAAATGATTTTTTTTCAAATAATCCCGGCAACGCTGAGCACTCAAGCTAGTTTTTTTTTTAAAAGAAGGAAAGACGCACCTCTGAATGGGCTTGAGGTAGAGGTCTTCCTTCTTGCCTGGTGTGTAGTTTGGTCCCATGATCCTGCACTTGAGGCCAGTGGAGACCACGCCGGAGAAGACGCGCCCAAAGGCGTAGAAGCGCCCTTTGTCGGTGGTTGGCACCATCTTGGAGATGTACATCATCAGGGGGCCCTTGGGGTCGCAGTTCTTGATGCCTGAGCAGGCCAAGGAGGGTTGAGGAAGAGAAAAGAGATTCTTACTGAAGGAGGCAGCCAGGAAGAAAGGAGACAACCTGTCCCATAGTACAAACTTCTCTCTCTGAAGTATTTATAAGGAAAAAAGAGGGGTTAGATGGAACTGTAGTCCAAATAACTGCAAGGAGAGATTAGGAAGGAGGAGAGGGCAGCCAGGTGTCAGTTGAAGATTCAGTCACACACATCCTGAAACCTCGCCGCTTATTTTGTTGGGGGGAAAGCATTGAAAAATGGTAAAACTGAACGGAAGGAGGGAAGTCACACTATTTTAAAATTGTTTTTATTTTTGGATGTCTGGGTTTTTAAAAATTATTTCTCTCTCTCTTTTTTTGACTTATAACTTTCCTTATTTTTCTATCCACTTGTATTGTTCCCCCCTTTAAATGTAGTATATTTTTTCCTTTTTTTGAAAGTAATAAAAATCTATTTTTAAAAAAATGGTAAAGCTGCAGCAATAGTTCAGCAGCTCTGAATCTTCCTGAGGACAGCATTAGAGTAAACGAGCTTTGGCAACTAGTGGAGCAGTTGCAAAACAGTTACAAAATACTTCAAGAACTACATTCCAATAGAGAAGAGTTAAAGCCTAGGTTCTTTATTATTATTATATTTATTTACACCCCAGGTTTCTCACCATGGGTTCTTTGTTGTTATTTTTATTATTAGAATTATTATTAATAACATATCAAATTTACCCCAGGTTTCTTTCCATGGGGACTCAAGCTGGCTAACAATCCACAATAGACAAGTTTAAAAAGCAATATGAAAATTAAAAAAACAATTAACAATGATCTCTCTGGAGACATCTTGCCTCACTCCATGCTCACAGGAAAAGAAAAATGGAAGACTCCAGGGCTTGAATAGAAAGAGGCATATCCCCGAGTAACATCAATCCTACAAATAGGAGAAATTAGAGAGCAACAGGCAGGGAGGCCAATGGAGAAAGGACTTTTCCTGCCAACTAACTTGTCTGCCTATCGATGTTCTCAATGAGGACTAGAAACGTGCAGAATGGGGTTGCACTCCGACAGATTTCCCACCCTAGTACAAATGTCGGGGTCCTACCCATGGCAGCCTCATCGTCAGGGGGTCCCTCGTAGAGCAGCTCGCAACGGTACTTCTGAGCAGTGACGGGGGAAGGCAGGTGGATGGTTATCATCTGGAGGAGTGCTTCCCCAGCTGGGAGCCAGCGTCGCATCACAGCCTGCAGCCAGGGAAAGAGACCGGAAAGCAAGTGAGCCTTTGCAGGACAGTAAATGATACTCCATGCAGTCACGCTGGACACATGACCTAGGAGGCGCCTATGTACCCAAGAGACCTATTTACGTGAATCTAATTTTCACCTTTTGCGGCCTTCTCCTGAGAAAATTATATAATATAACGAAGAATTACCACCTCACCCCCCTTCATAGGAAATCTGCTACAAAAGAGTTCCAGGGTCAGAGAAGCAGATGGCGAAATCAGAATGGCCTGACCTCAGGGGAGTGTGCTTGCTCCATCCATGTTTAACATTTACACCCCTCAAGCAAGGAGCTTTGAAATGGTCGAACAGAAGTTCTCTAAAGTTTTAGGTGCTCTTATTGCCTATTACAGGGAAAACCAGCTGATTCCTAACAGCCAGCATTGCCAACGCCTTAAATCAATAAATAGCTTCCTAAAATCTACAGAGATGCTCCCGGGAACACCTCAGCAAGTGAGAGCCTAAAAGTGGCAGGCTAAAACCCGGAACCTCAATCCACAAGCTGAGACTGGATGAGAGACTCCCTCCTGGGCACACAGAAGACTGGGCAACTTGGAAGGCGCTGAACAGGCTGCGCTCTGACAAAATGAGATAAAGAACCAACCTTAAGATATGAGGTCACGAAGTGGAGTCTGTTACATGTGAGTGTGGAGAAGAGCAAACCACAGACCACTTACTACAATGTGGTCTGAGCCCGGTCACATGCAAAATAGAAGGCCTTCTCACAGCAACACCAGACACACTCCAAGTGACCAGCTTCTGATCAAAGGACATTTAGTACAATGGCAAGTTTTTAACTTTGTGTTTTTAAATACATTCTAACTGTACCCTCAATTCACTTGACACGATAAATAAAAACCTTTTGGGGCTTATTAACATTAAGATTCGTGTCATACGACCATCTTAGTGCTCTCCAGGAGCTCCTCTTGGAAAGACCTCATCTCTAATTCAATGGCCAGGGCTCAATGCTATGCGATACTGGGATTTGTAGTTTGGGGAGGCATCTACCTTCTTGGGCAGAAGAAACTCAAGGCCTTGTGCAACTGCAACTTCCACAATTCCACAGCACTGAACCAAGGCAGTTTGTTTATTTCCTGCATTTGTAGCCCGCCCTTCTCGCCCCCGAGGGCGGACTCACGGCGGCTTCACAGCAAGCACCATTCGATGCTGTCACAATTATAAAAATCCAACAAGTGCATTAAAAGAATTAAACAATTATTAAAAGTTAATTAAAAGCAATTAAAAACAATAAACAATGGATTAAAATACACCAATTAAAATCAAAATTGAATTGAATTGACAGGTCCAGGTCAATTCATTATCGTGAGTTGCTTAATCTTCTTCCCATATTGCTACTATTCAATGGTCGAACGCTTGGTCCTATAGCCAAGTCTTGAGATTCCTTCTAAAAGACAGGAGAGTGGTGGCCAGTCTGATGTCCCTGGAGAGGGAATTCCACAGACGGGGGGCCACTGCTGACAAGGCCTTGTCCCCATCAATCGCGTTTGCGATAGTGGTGGGATCGAGAGCAGGGCCTCTGCAGATGATCTTAGACTTCATGATGGTTCCCAACAGGAGATACGTTCAGATTGTGGATTCATTCTGCCATTCATTTCTTTTCCATTGCTGTCAACTTTAGTGAGCAAACACTTGTTTGTGATGTAAGAATACTAAGGAGGCAACAACTGTAGTGGCCAAATGAGAAAGTGTGTATCTTTTCACTGCTGCAATTGCATTCGGCAGTAAATACAATTTCGTTTCAGGATTTTGAAAAGGGAGGTGCATGAAATTCAGGGGCGCATTAGACTCTAGTCAACACAGTAAAATTCTTATAAGGCCTCCCCAAAACGCTGGGGAGCTTTGCGCTTCCTGCCCCTCCTTACCTTCAGCAAAGGCTTCCCTTCCTTGTCCTTGTCCTCCGTGTCCAGCTTGATGTCCAGCTTCTCAATCAGTCTGGCTGTTTCCTCCTTCCGGAAGTTCATGATGGCATCAAACACCTTTCAGGAAAGCATGCATGTTGGGTCAGGCCCCACAAATAGCCATTGCATGCCCAATCCCACCCTCCAAAAGTGGGGACATGAAGCCAAATCTTGTGGATTACAGTTCCGCTTATCAATCCCCAGATCAAAGATGCTAAGCCTGTGGCCCTGCAGGTGTTTTTGGGTTTGGGCTCCAAGCATTCCTAGGAAACAGGGGCTTCTGGGAGTTAGATGGCCACATGTCTGATACCTCTGGTAATTCGCATCCATGAACAAAAAAAAATTGCAAATCCTCCCTTTCTAAGAAGTACACAGAGGGATAGGATATCTCTGTCTATGGGATTAATGTGTACTTTGTAGAAATACTTTCATATGTATCTTTTATGGAACTGCATTTTAAAATGAGTGTTTGTAGAATTTTTATAGTATTTATGTGTTTTTGATTGTACTGTGACCCGCCTTGAGCCATGCAGAGAGGCAGGTAAGGAATAGTTTACTAATAGTTTACTATAGGCTTTTCCTAAGGAATAACAAGAGTCAGAACAGTTTACTGTTGGGTTTCAACTCCACACTGCCCAAGTATCAAGTCCTCAATGAGGAACAGTTTAATTAGCTTAGTATAGACTTCCCCCATGTCTCCTGAAAGACAGTTAAGAATTTATTTTTTGCTTCTGTCCTCTCCATTTCTGTTCTCTGATTCTTGAAATTGTTGTTTGCAAATTGAATACTTTTTCTTACACTTTAATATGCAAAGTATTTTGGAATCTGACTTCTGCCTTCTTACATGTAGTTTAATATGGAAGAGTGTGCTCAGAACCAGTTCTTTACCATGAAGAAATGTAGTTCTTTATTACTGTAAATAAACTTTTTATAATTTTTTAAGATTAGACCCTGCATCTGAATTCTTTACAGCCACATCACATGGCACCTCATCACACTCTTCTTGCTAATGATCTGATACTCAACTTTTCTATCCTGTTTGTTTTTGGATGCTCTTTCTTATGCTAGAGTATTTTCCCTAAAAGTTACTGCAGTAGAGCAGCTGTTATGGGTTAGATGGGCGCGTTATCAGAATACTATATAAAACAGTATACTGAACCTAACTTGGAACACATACCTGATATGCTCAAATTTGATTACTGGAGGAGTTTGGGGGGAACTGACCTTCCTTTCTGGGTTGTAGTTCACCCACAATCAGAAAAACTGTGACCTCCATGGATGATGAACCTGGACCAAACTTAGTACACAGAACCCCCATGACTAACTCAACCTATTGGATGGGTTTGAGGGGACTGACTCACCATAGTGGGAGTTGTAGTTTACCCTGTAGCCAGAGAGCGCAATGAAACCCCACCAATGATGCATCCAGAGCAAACTTGCCCAACATCATAAACTTCCAAGTACTGAAGGAGTTTTTCGGGTTAACCTGGCATGATGCGAGTTGCAGTGCACCCACAACCATGTGCCTTTTGTACAATTAAAAAACTGACTTTTTCAAACAACCCAGGCAACCCAGGGTACCCAAGCTAGTGTGTGTGTGTATATATAATTGCTACTACTACTACTACTATAATATCCTGTCTTTTAAAATATATTTTTATACTGATTTCTAATCTAATTTTAAATAACTGCTTACTGGGGAGTTGTCCTTCCCCTCTCAGGGCACTTGTGCCCGCTTTGTGCTGGTCAGTGACTGTAATAAAGTTTTGTTGTTGTTACTACTATAATAACACTATGTAACATGATTTTCATTCCTGGGTTATAAATGTCATTTTGTAAAAGACTACCATATAAAATGGGAAAACTTTATTAAACTGCAAAAAATGTTTTTGCAGGACATCCTGCAAATTAATGTCAAATGTTTTTGCAGGACATCCTTTCAAATTAATGTCTCCTAGAGTCTCAACTGATTCAATCTACTTTGTGGCAGCTACAAAAACAAAGTGACCGGAGTAGAACTTTCAAAGCAAGGACCACATAATTAAACAGGAAGTAACACTTTCAAATCAGGAACAGAAGATTTTTCAATTTTTGTTACATGCCGTTATTAAAAACATGCCAGCAATCCATCACAGCTTTTCCAAGTAAACAGTTCTCTGATACTCAATTTTACCTGAGGGACTGATTGCAGACTGGCTCCCAAGCTGAGTGATGCTATACGATACTATAGTATCAGAGTATAGTATGATGCCATAGATTGTATCATGTCGAATGATACAGCTACCAAACTCTCTGCATCAGATCTTTTGAAAAAATTTCTTCAGGCACCGAGGCATTCAGGTCAAAGTGAAGAAATATTTTCCATCATCATACGCAGAAAACCACCCAAAGATCTTTAAGGAAAAAATGCCAGATGGATACAGGCGCTTTACCTTGAAGATGGGATCCAGGATGAGCTGGCAGAATGTCCTGGGCAACTTCTTTCCATCTGGGCTATTGGAGGACTTGCTGAACTTGCCAGTGGCAGGGTCAAAATATCTGGAAGAGGAGAGAAGCATGGGGTTTTCAGAGAGTTGGGTGAGACCCCAAAGGCCATCTGGTCCAATCTGCCATGTTGAATAAACACAATCAAAATCCCCCTCCCCAACAGATGGCCATCCAGCCTGTTTCAAAGCCTCCACCAGACTCCAAGGCAGAGAACTCCACTGCTGAACAATCAGGAAGTTCTTCCTTGTGTTCAGTATATACGTGTGTGTGTGTAAATTGCATGGAAAGCAACTCTTGTTTCACAAGTCGTTAAGTACCGAACTGTGAAGACTCATCTGATTGGGGTTCCTTGACCCTTGGGACCATAGAATTTCTTATAGGAGGGACACAATCCAATCCCTCCCAACAGATGCCATCCAACTGTCATCAGATCCTAATCTTGAGTTGGAAGGGACCCAAGAGGCTATCCAGTGCAGCCCTATTCTTGTCAGACAGGAAAAGCACAATCAAGGCCTTCCCGACAGGTGGCCATACATCCTCAGCTCAGTACAATAGAGTATTGCTTATCCAACCTTCACTCATCCAGCATTCTGTACTATCCAACACATTCTGCCTCCCGCCCGGATCCACAGCTGTTTCAATACATTGCAATGTTTTAGTACTACATTCATAAATACAGTAATTACTACATAACGTTACTGTGTATTGAACTGCTTTTTCTGTCAACTTGTAAAACATGTTTTGGTGCTTAATTTGTAAATCATAACATAATTTGACAGTTAATAGGCTTTTCCTTAATTCCTCCTTATTATCCAACATTTTCGCTTTGATTCTGCCGGCCCATATATGTTGGATAAGCAAGACTTTACTGTAATAAGAATGAGAATAATAGAGTTGGAAGGGACCCCAAAGGGCCATACAGTCCAGCCCCTTTCTGCTAGGAAGCACACAAACCGATCCCTCCCAGCAGATGGCCACCCAGCCTCTGCTTTATAATAATAGAATCCTAGAGTTGGAAGGGAGCCTTAAAGGCCACCCAGTCCAATCCCCTTCTGTCAGGCAGAAAGACACAATCCAATCCCCTTCTGTCAGGCAGAAAGGCACAACAAATGGCCAAAAGCCTCCAGAGAAGAAAGGAGAGACCGCACCATGCTCCCAAGTATAGTTGCATGTTCCACTACAGTCAGAGCCATCTAGTTCAACATCATTCTGCAGAAAAAGCACAATCAAAGCCCTCCAGAAAGATAACTACTCAGCCTGTTTCAAAGCCTCCAAGGAAGGAGCTTGCAACACATTCCGAAGCAGAGTTCCACTGCTGAACAGTAATTCTCACCGTCAGGAAGTGCTTCCTAATGTTCAGGTGGAATCTCCCTGCCTGCCATTTGAGCCCATGGCTCCTGGAATTCTAGTCTAGTCTCCATTTGAGCCCATGGAGGGCTGCAGAAAGAAAGCCTGCTCCCTCTTCCCGAGTACATTATTTCACTCATTGAAACAGGTGACCAAAAGCCAGACCCACCTGTCCCCCCACAGCTTCTTCATCATGTCCTCCACTTTCTTGGCCCGGTCAGCCGTGTTCAGCTGCCCCTCGCCTTTGGCCGCGAACTTGGCCACGTACATCTCGGCAAACTGCTTTAGGGTGAAGGCCCAGCCATGGAGGCCGGAGCCAAATCCCACTGTCCCCAGGACCGGGTCAATCTGGAGAGAAGAAAGGGGCAGCATAACGTTGGAGCTTTGGGTCATCCTGTGCTCTTGAGGTTTTAGTCCATGCAAAAGGATAACATTCATACCCCCAAGATTCCCCTTAACACAGGGCCATCATACGCATTTCCATCAAGGGCCACGTCCACTTTCGGACTGCCTTCTAAGTGTAATTGATTCCATGGACATAAAACCCACAGCCTGAGGTCAACTATATGTTTTAAGTTGTTTAGCTTTTATCCAATTTGGGTCCCAAAATGGGACTGAATAACAACTCCCGTCACTTTTTATTATTATCCAGCATGCACAATGGAGATAATGGGGATTGCAATCCAGCTGGCCTCAACAGAATAATAAACTTTATACCCCACCTGATCTCTCCAACGAGGACTCGGGGCAGCTTACATGAGGCCAGGCCCAACAACACAGCAATACAGGCAATCAAAAAACTGTGTTTGTTGCTTATTGTAAGTTATGATTGTATTGTTTTATTTGCTGTTGTTATTTTACTAGGTGTTGCTGGCCTTGGCCTCATGTAAGCTGCCCAGAGTCCCTTCTGCGAGATGGGGTAGGGTGTAAATAAAGTTTAATAATAAAAACACAACCAATTACTTAAGACATCAACTACAAAATAGTACAACCAATATCAAATTACAATAAAATAAACCATTTATGACACAGGACACTGAGCGGGCCGCATGTACACGTTAAAATAGGATAAAAACAGGGGGGTGAGAAAGCAGTAGGGCACATTGTGAGGGAGAGAACTCTTTCAAAAGGAGGTCAAGAAAGGACATTCATAAAAGGGAGAGAGGGTGTACACTCAAAGCATATATTGAGGGTGAATGATGGCAGGAGACTATATAATTAATCTCCGAAGGCACAGCAGAAAAGCCAGGTCTTAAGATTCTTCTTGAAACTCTCCAGAGTAGGAGCTAAAGAAACGGGAGCTATCTAGATGGGACTGTACACCGACTCCCATCAGGGCCAGTCATGGAGACGACCAGGGTTGAGTTTATTTTATTTATTTACAGTATTTATATTCTGCCCGTCTCACCTCAAAGGAGACTCGGAGCGGATGGCAGAACACATATACAGCGAACGTTCAATGCTGTTATACACTGACAAGACAGACAACTGTGCAGTGTTCCATCGCTACTTTGTGATTTGCTTATTACAGACTCACTGTTTTGCGGATTTCAAAAAATATTTAAAAATATATATCATGGTATTTTTGCTGTTTTGTGGGGTGGTTTTGCTGCTGCCGCTCTCCAAGGCACTTTCCCTCCTCTGTCCTCCCTCCAGCCTTGAAGGGCCTTTCCTTCACTTTTAAGTTTATAAAGATTGCAGTTTTTCACTTATTCATGGAACCTAACCCCAGCAATAAGTGAGGGAACACTGTACATAGAGGTGTATATATACCCCCCCCCCCCCAAAAAATCGTCGGCATCTTGGAGAGTGTGCTCAGTTCCGGTCATGGGGGCTGGGAGTGCTGTCGCTCCATCTTCCCTGCCAAAGAGCTTTTGTTCATAAGGTTCAACTTTTTCAATCGAATTGCCGGATTTTTCTTTATGGGTGCCTAAATATATCCCTACATTTTTTAAGGCAGTACTTATTTATCTACTCACAGTTGCTGTTTTCAATCTCCTAGGTTGGCAGGAGCTGGGCCGAAGGCCAGTATCTCACTCTGACCTGGCTTTTGAACTGCCAACCTTGCAGTTGGCAGTTAACCTGCTGTGCTAAAGCCCGGCCCTTGTAATCCATCATCTGGAGGAGGGTCGCATAAAATAACACGAAACCTTATGTTTGACCCATGTGCCTTAAAAACATCCCTGGGCAAAATAAGTTAGCCACTTAGCACAGTGGGTTAAACCACCAGCTACAGAAACTTTTGCCGACTGCAAGGTTGGCAGTTCAAGCCACTGGTGAGGTGATCTCCTGCTGTCAGTCCCAGCTTCTGCTCAGCTAGCAGTTCAAAAAGAAGCAATGTGAGGAGATAAATCGGTACCTCTGTGGCAGGGTGGTAAAAGGCACCCCTGAAGATATGCCAGCAATTCAAACAGGAAGGTGTCCATGGACAACAAGCTCCTTGGCGTGGAAAAATGGAACAACAGCACCACCCTGTGGCAGAGTAGAGCACAGCCTCCAGATGCCAGATATTTTTCTAAGGGGCCACACGAGAGCCAAAAAAATATTATGGAGGGCCGCACCTAAAGGCTGAACTACATTCTAATCTACATTACTTATTTACTATATTTATATGCTGCCCTTCTCAACCCCGAAGGGGACTCAGAGAGGCTAACAGCAAACAACAATACTGCCAGAGTGGCTTACAGCAAACTGAAAAACAACAAATAACATTACTGTCATAGCACAACATCAGCACTACACATCATATCACGCTACAACATATCACAATATTGCATGTAATATGAATATACAAATTATAATATCACGATATAATTATATCACATTATCATTGGCAGTATTATACTGTTACATTACAACACCACCAATACCAAATGCATATACAACACATACCGTAATCATACTATTATCATTATAAAATATTAATATATTAACACATAATTAATATTAACATATTAATATATCAAGAAATATTCATATGCTAGTATTAATATCATAATTATTATAGTATATATAGAGACATAATATATTGAAATTATAATATAACATATTATTGATTATGTTATTTTTAAATTATAATTATAAAATAATAAAACCCACTAAAATAAAATGAAATTAAAGAAGACAAGGTGCCCCAGAGGATGAGCAGAGCAGCAGACGATTGGATGCTGCAGGCCTCCGCCCGCTCCCGCCCCCAGCCGTTCCATCAGGGCATTCCCTCAATTGTCCTCCGGAGTGGTGGGCTGTCTGCCGACGCAGGCCCCACTCCTGTGAAATGACGGCGGTGCTCTGCCCTTCCTCTTGTAGAAATGCCCCCACGCCCCGACGCCCTTCTCCCCGGGTGCCGAAAGATCCGCTGGCTTGTTAGAACTGGCCGGCAGGCCACATGTGGCCCGCAAGATGCCACGGTCTGGTCTATATATTGTCTTAGTTAATGGTATAACAGCATTGAATGTTCGCCATATATGTATTGTGTAATCCACTCAAAGCCCCCTCGGGGAAATAGACCAAAATATAAATAAAGTATATTACAATCATTTCTGGGTGGCGGAGCTCACAGGAGACATCTAATCCAGAAAAAAATATTAAATTACTATTTCTGCTCAAGGGAATATTTCCAGATTTTTGTGGCCTCATAAATGAAAGCACTTGATAGAGAGGCACATACAAATGTATGGGAGCCCTTTCAAACTTCTTGGGGTCCCTGTTGGGCCCTGGCCTTACCATGATGTTGCCCATGGGCCCCGTCTCGCCCTCGCCATAAGTGGAGATGATGACGTTGACATTCTCCACAATGCGCTGGAAGGTCTGGTAGAGCTCCTCGCACTTCAGCTGCAGCTCAAGCAAGGCCCGGTCCATCTTGTTCATCATCAGGACAGGCTTGATGCGCTCGGCAATGGCCTGGCGCAGGACCGTCTCTGTCTGGACACAGACGCCTGAGAGGTAGGAAAAGGAGGAAGAGGGAGGGTTATTGTTATTACTGTATTTACTCCAATCTAATGCTCACTTTTTTTGCTTCCAGTAATGAAAAAGAAAACCATGGGGTGCATCTATGCTGTGGTGTTGAATGAATCTACTTTTAACTGCCTTGGTTCAATGCTATGGAATCATGAGGGTTGTACTGTCACAAGGTCTTGAGCCTTCTCTGCCAGAGTGCAGAGACATCATTCAACTACAAATCCCAGGATTGCATAGTATTCCTGAAGCAGCTTCCCCCTTTGGCTTTGGCTCACCACTGATTGCCATATTATGCGAATCGAATGTGCACGGTAAGTTAGACTCAAGTAAATAACATATTATTCTGACCTAGTCCTAATTGCGGTCATCTCTCACCCATGAATATAGTGGCTAGGGGTGATGGGAGCTGTACTCCAGTAACAGCAATCAGAATGACAATGGCCTCTTTGCACGTATCTTCACTGTCCCTTCTGGCCTCCTTACAATGTGGGATGATGGTCACATGTCTAAGACTCACCTGACCAATTTTTGTATTCAGCTGACACCCAACCTTTGTGTCAACAAAGCAGCTTTAGCACCTGATGTCATGGAAAAGTTAAGAAAATAAAGCAAGGAAGAGAAGTACTGCAGCAAAGTAGAGGTCAAAAGTGACAAAGAGGTCATAAAAAGATGATTCAGATTGGAAATATTGCTGTGGGTGAGGTGCTTGAATGAGGCCCTGCAAATGAACCCTACCAGCTCTCTCTCTCTCTCTCTCGCTCACACACAGCTCCAAAATAAAGCAAACATCTCACCTGAAACGCAGTCTACAACCACCAAGGCACCATCGGTGACGCGCAGGGCGGCCGTGACCTCCGAGGAGAAGTCCACGTGGCCCGGGGAGTCAATGAGGTTAATGAGGAAGCCAGTGCCATCTTTGCTTTGCTTGATGAAGGCCAAGTCGTTCTCAGAAAGCTCATAAAAGAGGGAGATTGCCCTGGAGGAGGAGGAGGAAGAATCAAAGGGCAGGCCCTAAACTGCTCACCTGTGCCTACTTTTAAGCAGAAAGATCCTTTCTTACCCCAATCTTGGGGCAGCCTATGGGTTCTAAAACTATGACTGATTGAGGGTTAACCTCAAGGTTAACTTGACATGATGTGAGTTGTAGTTCACCCACAACCTTTTGCATTTTGTACAATTAAAAATAGGCTTTTTCAAATAACCCAGTATAATAGCATGTGAATACCATCCCTCAATTTAAGGGATTCTGCCCATCTTCTGGGCTTGGGAAGAGAAACGGAGCTATCTTGAGGCCTGGGGAGGACTTACGTGGACTTGATGGTAATGCAGCGCTCCTGCTCATCTTTCCGGGTGTCGGTGAAGCGGGTTTCACCTGCCCGGGCCGAGGCAATGATGCCGGCCTTGCAAACCAGCGAGTCCGTCAGCGTGGACTTCCCGTGGTCTACATGGGCGATGACAGACATGTTCCGGATGTTGGCCTTCTTGTCCATGATGGCCCGGATCTGATCAACTGTGAAGTTCACCTGCAAAACAAGGCACACAAGACAGAGATAAAAGGTTAATCAATAAAAGCAACAAAGCCATCAATCCCAGCACTTCCTTCACCAATGGGATGTAGTGCTTCAGGCACTGGATTATGACTCTGGAGAGGATTCGCATTCGACCCAGGCTTTAGAGGAAGTCAAGATCAAGCTACTTCTGGGTGGCTTCTAATACAAACCGCTTTGACCCTAAAGAGGGAAAAAGCAAGATACCCAGCCGGTCTTCAAGCATGAATTTTGCATGTATGTCCTTTATTTTTTTTTGGTGTATTTTAACATGTATTTTATAAGAAATACATTTTAATATGTAGCTTTTATAGATATACATTTTAATACGCATATTGTAGTATTTTTATTATTATAAATTATATAAACTAACATACATATTTTAAATAAGAATGAAAAATTATTAGTAGTAGTCTTAATTATTATTTGTGTTAAACTTATATCCTGCTTTTCTCTCCACAAAGAAGACTCAAAGTTGCTTATATTAAAACATTTCAATAATCTGGCCTCTTCAGTTCTTTGGGATTTCAACTCCCAGAATGCATGGCTGTTGGAAATGCTAAGAATTCTGGGAACTGGAGTCACAAACACCTGGAGGGCTTGAAAGTCTCTCTTCTCTTCAAAGAATGGAGAAGTAATTGAGAGCAAACAATGATGAGGGCAAGCAGTCCAAGATATACTTTCCACCTCATTAGAGGGTCTGTACCCACTTTCAATCCTGGGGCTTCCTTCTACAGAATGATGGTGTTTGTAGTTGAACAAGGGGCCTTTAAATCACCTGGCCTTGTGAAAACTACAAACCCCAGCATTCTGCAAGGAAGATGCAGCCATAAGATTGAAAGGGAATGCACACTCCAGTGCGCTGAGGTTATGAAAGCCTCACAAAATAATAATCTATATACATAACAAAAGTGAAAATATGAATGTGCATGGTTAGGGTGCCCATTTCACAAACAGCTATGATCCCCACCTATGAGGACCAACCACAGGCCTTCCCTCTAATGACACTGCAGGTTATAGCGAGCACCGTGAACCTGCACAACACCTGCCAATGTCCTCCACAAACTAAGGACTGCCCACCACCCAAGTGAAGGCTTCTGTACACGGGCAGTATCATCCTTGATTTTATGTGTTTCATCCACCACATATCCCAGTGTTTCTGACTCTCTCCATTGGTGTGGAATTTGCATGATGCCACCCACTGCCTCTTCCATAACCATTTTCTATGATGCACAGCAAACAGAGGAATTGATCAGCAATTGAACATGCTGGAGCGGGTCGGAGGACTGATGAAAGTTGTAGTTCACCCTGCACCAAGACAAAGCACTGTGACCCCCACCAACAATGGATCTGGTCCACATTTGGCACACAGAACCCCCATGACCAACAAAAAATATTGGATGGCTTTTGGGGGGGGGGATTCACCTTGATTTATAGCCGTTGCAGTCCACCCACATCCAGAGAGCACTATGACCCTGAACAATGATGGATCTGGAATAAATTTAGCACTCATACCCAATATGCCCAAATTTGACTACTGGTAGGGTTTGGGGGGAATTGGCATGGACATTTGGGAGTACTGGGATTTATAGTTCACCTGCAATCAATGAGCCCTCTGAAGTCCACCAAAGATGGAATTGGACCAAACTCACAGAGCCCCCATGACCAGCTAAAAATACTGGAGGTCTTTGGGGAAAATTCACCTTGATTTGGGGGAGCTGTAGTTCACCTACATTTAGAGAGCACTGCGAACCCCAATACGGATGGATCTGGCTCACACTTGGCACACATAATTTGCCCAAATTTCATTACTAGAGAGGTTGGGGGGCATGGGGGGGGCACTGATCTTCCTTTCTGGGAGTTGTAGTTCACCTACAACCAGAGAAACAGTGACCTCCACCGGATGATGGTCCTGGACCAAACTTGGCACACAGAACCCCCATGACTAACTCAACCTATTGGAGGGGTTTGAGGAAACTGACTCACCACAGTTGGAGTTGCAGTTTACCCTACAGCCAGAGAACACACTGAACCTAGCCGATGATGCATTAGAGCAAACTTGCCCAACATTACAAACTTTAAGTACTGATGGAGTTTTTCGGGGTTAACCTGGCATAATCCACAACCTTATGCATTTTGTACAAATAAAGATTTTGTTTTTTCAATTAACCCAGGCAACGCCAGCACCCAAGCTAATAAAAATTAAATTAATTCTTTTAAACCAAATACTACCCTCGGAGAAAATAATATGTATAAAGTCATATGTAGGATTATAATTTTTGGTCTCAGAAAACACAAAATGCCACAACTCAGATACTAATAACAATACTCTCCTCTTTCACCTCCAAATGGAAGTCTAAACCTGTTTCTTTTATGGATACAGAGTTGTTTTTAAGCCATCAGGTTGGCAACCCCCCCCATTTTCAGGTATAAAAAGGGTTGACCACCAGAGCGAAGGTCACACCAAGCTGCGTTGCGGCAAGACTGCAGGGTTACATAAGGCACCTCTCGGAAGGCACAGCTCCCTTTGGACAAGAGAAAACTGGCCCAGCTCCCCTCCCTCTTTGCCACGTCATTTCCATATTATCACTGATACATAACCTCCCCCCCTCCCCAAGTCTCTAAAACATAGAGGTTTGTCTCAAACTCAACATGAGCAGAACTCGAACCCAAGACCTGCGTCATGGCTGTCCCTTTCCTCCATTACAATTGCCCAAGTTCACTTAGAAAAACAAGGAAATGAAGACTATGGTTTAAAGACCAGTTAACACCCTGCAATATATATATATCAAGAGAAAGAATCTCCTTGCTCTCCCTCGGTAACACCCTGCAATAATTCAGTTCTACACACACACACACATATATATATACACACAAATATATATTAAAATGGAATCCCATTGCTCCTCCAGCTAACACCCTACAATAATTCAGTTTTATGTATTTCTCTATATATCCATATACACACAAACATACATACACACACTATTTGTATTTTATTGTATTACAATATGATTATCAGCATTTATATACAACAAATATTATTAGCAGAGCACATTAGTATTACATGTTACCATATTGTACTACACCACTATACTGAAATATTATTAGTAATATTACATGTAATATATAGTATTATTATATTATACTCTATCATACCACAATATATAATACACTACCAGTTTATTATACTATTAGTATTATATACTATATTGCACTATATAAGCTGTAGTATACATATTATATCACAACATTAATATTATATATAATATATTAGTATTGCTATATCACAGTACTATTATATATATTACATTCTATTATTACAATATTATATGTATATACAATATATTATATTGTTAGCCCTGCACAATATTAGTATATTTTACTATATTGTACTATACAGTATGAGTAATATTACATGTAATATATAACATACAATTATATTATATAGTACCATATTCTACCACTACCACTATAATACACTACCAATCTATTATTCTATCAGTAGCATATAATATATTGCACTAGATCATAAGTCGTGTATCTATTCTATTCCAACATGACATGATATATAGGACTAGATGCAATGTTCTAGTCCTGGAGGAACAGGCTTCCAAGCAGGCTCTTGGGAGGAACCCCGTTCTACCTTTCCTCCCTCCTTGGCAAGCAACGGGCTCTTCCATCCACCAACCGCCCCTCCCTGGCCTTCTGAAGGGCCTTCCAGACTTGAGCGTCCCCGGGCTCGCTTGGCCTTCGGGCCGGACCGGGCCCATACCCGACCCACGAGAGAAGCCCGCCTTGCCAGCTCCCCTTCCAGCCCCGTGAAGCCCCGGATGGCTCACCATGGTAGCGGATGGCGGCGGATTCTCCGCGGGGAGAGGAAAGGGAGGGAGAGAAAAGAAAGGCCGGCAACAATGGCGTAGTCGGCAGCTCCAGAGGCGCTGTCTTGCTGGCAGGCGCCGAGTGGGCGGAAGAGGGCGCTGACGTCAACTATGGGCCTTTATATACACATGCGCCGGCGAGGGGCAGGGCCACGACGGTGGGCGCCAGACCGCATGCGCGCCTCCTCTCCCGGCTCAACTTCCTCTTCTCACCGAGAGAAGGCAACTCGAGAGTCTGCTTGCGCACGCGCACTATGGCTTGCCCGAACCCGGAAGCCGAGCAGAGCACTACACGTGACATGCTTTTGGCGCAGATGGGGTCTAGATTGGAAGTCATGGGGAAAATAGTGACCCTTGATCGTCGAATAAGAATTAAATGAAGTATCCCTGATGGTTTGCATCCTTTTTGGTTGGAAAACAAAGGCATCGCATGATTATAAAGTAGCTGGGGATAAATTATTGTTATTATATTATTACTTCATTATTATATTATTAGTAGTAAATTATTACATTAAATATTAAATTATTATTACATATTATTATTACATAATATTAATAAATTATTAGTATTATATTTATATCCCACCTTTCTCGCCATTATTATTATTTCAATTATTTCTCTCCCACCTAACAGTACCATTTTAATATTATTATTATTAAATTGTTATTATCATGAAGGCCGCTAACTATTATTATTTCTACACCACTTTTCTTCCCATAGGGACTCAAGATAACAATAACCTTATCATCATTATTACAAAATTATTAAGTTATTAAATTATATTCATCATAAAGGCAGCTGACAATAACTATTATTATTTCTATCACACCTTTCTCTCCATAGGGACTCAAGGCTGCTAAGAATAGCAATAGCATCATTATTATTTCTACCCCACCTTTGTCTCCATAGAGAATTAAGGTAGCTCACAAGAAAATAATAATTAAATAAGAAGAGTAATAAATAATATATATACACACATAATAAAAGTGAAACTATGTGTGTGTGTCTGGGGTGTCCATTTACATAGACAGCCTCTTGCCTCCACAAACAGCTCTAGCTCCCAGTGCTCAGGAGACACCAAAGGCCCTCCCTCCAATGACATTGCAGGTTATAGTGAACACCATGAACATGTCCAAGAGCCCTGCCAATGTCCTCCACAAACACCATACTACCCACCACCCAAGTGAAGGCTTTCATACCAGGACAATTTCATAATAGATGTGTTTCCTTCCACCAGACATCCCAGTGTTTATTTCTCTCTCCATTGGTGTGGAATTTGCATGACCCCGCCCAATGCCCCTCCCTTAACCCATTCCTACTCATTTCTATGGCGCACAGCAAACAGAGGAATTGATCAGCAACTGAACATACTAGAGAGGTTTGGGGAGAATTCACCATGATTTATACGAGTTGTTGTTGGGGTTCGGAGTGCTCTTTGATTGTGGGGGACTTATTAATCCCAGCAACTACAACATGAAGCCCCAAGTGGTGCATGGGTTAAACCCTTGTGACAGCATGACTGAAGACCGACAGGTTTGAATCTAGGGCGAACACGGATGAGCTCCCTCTGTCAGCTCCGGCTCCCTATGCTGGGACGTAAGAGAAGCCTCCCACAAGGATGGTGAAACATCAAAACATCTGGGCGTCCCCTGGGCAATGTCCTTGCAGATGGCCAATTCTCTCACACCAGAAGCGACTTGCAGTTTCTCAAGTCGCACCTGACACACAAAAAAGGAGTTGTAGTTTCTAGGATGTATAGTTCCCCTGCTATCTAAGAGCACTCTGAACTCCACCAACGATGGACCTGATACTAACTTGGCACACATAACCCTCCCAACCAACAAAAAATACTATTAGTTTTTGGAGGGATTTAGAGTTGTTGTAGTTCAGACATCCAGGGCGAACTATCAACCCAAACAATGATGGATCTGGACCAAACTTGGCACGCATACCTGATATGCCCACATTTAAATATTGGTGGGTTTTGAGGGCAATTGGCCTGGAAATTTTGGAGTTGCAGGTACTGGGATGAATAGTTCACCTGCAATCAATGAGCACTCTGAAGTTCACCACAGATGGAATTGGACCAAACTTGGCACACAGAGCCCCCATGATCAGCAGAAAAACCTGGAGGTATTGGGGAAGATTCACCTTGATTTGGGGGAGTTGTAGTTTACTTACATCCAGAGAGCACTGTAAATCCAAACACCAATGGATCTGGACCAAACTTGGCATTTACTGGAGGGGTTTGAGGGGACTGACTCACCATAGTGGGAGTTGTAGTTTATCCCACAGCCAGAGAGCACACTGAACCCCACCGATGATGCAGCTAGAGCAAACTTGCCCAACAAACATAAGTACTGATGGAGTTTCAGGGAGTTAACCTGTTTTGATGTATGCATTTTGGACAATTAAAAATTGACTTTTTCAAATAACCCAGGCAACGCTGGGTATCCAAGCTAGTATAATAATTATAATAATAATAATAATAATAATAAATTTGTACAGAGGAGTAGGTGTTATAACAAGGATTTAATCACGACAATGTGATTTGTATGTCAAGTACAAGGAGAAAAGGAAGGTCTTAAAGTTGAAATATGTCCTTTTTATTTCATTTAACAAACACTATAATTCTTGAATTTCCGAAGAATGTGTATCGAATGAAAGAAAAATAATTTCTTTTCTTTACAAAAAAAGGAGAGGAAGGAAGGAAAGGAAAGAAAGGAAGGAACGAAGGAAGGAGGGGAATGCAAGGAAAGCATTATGTACAGAATGGGAAACTGATGCAAGAAACACACAATTAAATAAGGATACAGACATTAAAAGGAATATAGGAAGTGGGACCCAAAAGAAAGAAAAAACAGCTCTAAAACGCTTCCGAAGTGTGCAGATTGTGGTTTTGTTTTATCTTAAATTGAAAATGTATTGCTTAATATATATTTGAAATGTTTGATAGGTGGAGAAAAGTTAAGCTAATGGGATGCAATTGGGAGAAAGATTCAAGGGGCGTTTTGGGAGGAGAAATTGGGCATTTTGGACAATACAATCCTCCTGAAATGGGCTTTTTTAGTTTGAAATCCATGATTGTTTTAATTTTGATCACTGATACTTTAAAATTCATCGCAACGTTAACGTTGATAACCAATAAGCCGTTTTAGATTCATTGCTGTGTTAATTTTAACTTGGCCGTAGCCTCGCTGGCAGGGGAAAAGGGCAGGAAGGGAAAGAACGACAAACACAAGAAAGAAATAGATGGGACAATGGGTTTTAAATTAAAGATCGGCAAGGAAGGGGGGAAAAAGAATGTGTGCAGACTGCTTTCAGCCTCAAGGGGGAACAACGCAAAGCCTCAAGGGACGACACCACCACCTTTCGGGAGGTAAAGTCCAAAAGAAAGAAAGAAGGAGATAACAGACAAGGAAAAGAGATTTTAGAAGAAAAGGGGTCGTATTTTACAAGGATCCACAGAAACATACACGGATATGGAGACACCGAAGCAGTTTGAAGGCCCAAAGTGGGGGGAAAAGACAGCCATTTGCATGCTGCCTCCGCGCTGCTCTCGTTGACGGACCTGAATTCTTATATATTCGTTCCTTTGAAACCGAGGTAGTTGGCTAGAAACCGAAAAGGGAAAATGACACAAAGAGTTCCTCCATTTCTTGCTCCGGAAGGCCCATTGTCCCCCGAAAGAAGCCCCAACCCCAAAGAAGAACACACACACTCCTGTTCCCGTCTTCCCCAAAACACACAACAAAGTTATTGCACTTCAAAGGAAAGAAAAGGAAAAAAATGGTAAGTGACAGATTGATGGTTAGAGCCCTTCCCCTTTTCCTGACATGATAATAATAAATCTCCCACCCTTCGCCCCGCAATGGCTTCTGTTCAACTTCCGATAAAGATCGTGAAATGGGGAGTCACGAGACTATTGTCTACATTATCTTCGAGAAGAGGCAACAAAAAAAGAAGAGAGAGTTTCAACCTTTGCTTCTTCTCTTGTGTGTGTTTTCCTTGTCCTTTTTTCACATGATGTTGGAGGCTGTAAAGGGCCGCCTTGAAAAACGAGCGAGGCTGGCTTCGTTCCTGCCTCCATCCTCAAAGCGACCACAAAAAGAGCAACAGTTCTTCAGCAAGTAATAAGGGATGGGAAGAAAGGAGGAAGAGTCAAGGAATGGTTGCTGAACGAGGTAAATGTTCTCCTCAAAAAAATTATAACAACGCACAGGACCGTTGGAAAGTTTGCAGGGTTTGGCTGAGCTCTGACCAGCCGGCGTCAAGTTGTTTCCCCCACTCTTTCACTCCACACCCCAAAATATAAGCAAGTTGGGGTCAAGACAAGCAAGAAAATGGGGTGGAGAAGGGAAACGACCCCTGCAACTGTTTCGGAGCACAGTTCCAAAGGCAACGGAGCTGAGCGGGAAATGACGAGATCCGACTCCCGTCCTCTCCTGAGCAGGATGTTCCAGACATGCAGCAGCTTCCTTACAGTCTTGGCTTTGAACCAGAGAGGAATCGGGATCAGATAGAAGAGCGACAAAAGGCGAAGGGGAAGCGAGGAGTGGGAAGACCCCTCTTCCAGTATCGGAGTTAAGCACCAAGGTATTCAAGCTTGTTTTTTTCCCATGCGGATGTTTCCAGAAGGGTCTTTCCCCCTCCGGTCAGCAGGCGGAGGCCAGGCCATTCTTGTAGGCTCGCCGCACCTTCTGTTTAGGCTCCCCGTCTTCATCCTCCTCCTCGTCTTCCTCCTCCTCGCCCTCCGATGATGAGCTGTCCAGCGTCAAGTCCACCACATCGGCCGGAGCCTTGCCGTTCTCTACGCTGGGGGCCCGGGGAGGCCCCCCGTTGACATCCGAAATGGCCTCTGGAAATGCCAGGAGGAAGAAGAAAGGAGGGGATGAGGGAAGGCAAAGGCAACAGAGAGGCTTTAAGGGCAAGCTTACAACTACTATATTTCTTCACATAACAGTCGCCTCTGCATAAAAGTTGCACCCCCTTTTTGGGTGCCAAAAATGCTATATTTGCTTTCTTTGCATAATCATCACATCCCCATTTGAAGCTGATTATGCCTTCCTTCCTGCTTCAAGGGCCTTAAGGCTGTTTAAAAACAAAAACAAATTGAGATCTCTGGACTAGACCCGAGTTCCAAAGGCTTAGACTTGAGTACCAAACACCTAGAAACGTGTCCCAAATGCTTGGACCCATTTCCCCAAGGCTGAGACTTGAGTTCCCAAGGCTTTGATGAGTCCCAAGTGCCTAAACTTGAGACCCAAGGGCCTACTCTCAAGTCCCAAAAGCTTAGATCCAAGTCCCAAAGGCTCAGACTTTAGTGCCAAGGGCCTGGAGCCAAGTTCCAAAAACTCAGACCTGAGTTCCAAAGGCTTAGATTTCAGTACCAAATGCCTGGACCCATGTCCCAAAGGCTGAAACCGGAGTACCAAATGTCTGCACCCATGTCCCAAAGTCTGAAACCCGAGTTCCCAAGACATTGGAGAGTCCCAAGTGCTTAGACTTGACTCCCCAAGACTCAGACTTGATTCCCAAGGGCCTAGACCTGAGTCCCAAAAACTTAGGACCGAGTTACAAAGGCTTAGACTTGAGTACCAAATGCCTGGACCTGTGTCCCAAGGGCTTAAACATGAGTTCCCAAGACTTTGACAAGTCCCAAGTGCTTAGATTTGAGTCCCAAGGGCCTTGCTCCAAGTCCCAAAGGATTAGACTTGAGGCCGAAGGACCTGGACCTGACCCCAAGGCCTAAATCTTAGTCCCAAAAGCTTACACCTGAGACCCAAAAACTTAAAATTGAGTCCAAAAGGTCTAGACCCAGGTCCCAAGGGCATGGACCCACCTGCCGAACTACCCACGACCAGGATGGGGCACTGCGGGCTGTAGCTCCTTTCCTTCTCGGCTTTGATGGGGCACCAGGAGCCATCCACTAAGTACTCGATCTCGTCGGCATCCTCACACTCCGTCAGGATTTTTGACAGGAGCCTAAATGCAAAGGGACAAGAAGAAAACATGGGTGTCCATTCAAGCTAAAGAACCAAGGCAATATCCTGACTTCATATGGGGGATGATGAGCGCTAGAAGCCGTTTGAATGCTGGATTACGAATCAGGGAGACCAGGGTTTGAATCTCTGCTCCAAATGAGTCAGGCATTCTCAGCCTCAGAGGGAGGCAAACCATCTGTGAATAAATCCTGCCCACGACAGATTTCTCCCGGGTTGAAAATCGCTTGAAGACATGCAGCAAGTAAAATCAGACTATGGGCAACCTGAAGCAGCCCACAGTCCAATTTCGCACCCTTGAAACAGGATGCATCAGGCTCGGAAAAGTCCACTTACAACCTTTTTTAAATAATAGCCTTTTGAGTGGTGGGTTCTGAGAGTAGGGATATGGATATCTGCCTTCAAATTGCCTGCCAACTTTATGGTGACCCCATGAATTTCAGAGAGTTTTCTTAGGCACTCAGAGGTCACCACCGCATAATTGTTGCACTCCTCTTTTTGCATGCCAAAAATTGTATTTTTGTTTTCCTCGCATAATAGTCACCCCCCAATTTGAGGCCATTTCCCCCTTCCTGCTTCAAATGCCTTAAGGCTGTTTGAAAACTAAAAAATAGAGGTCTCCAGCACTCCACTCATCTCCTTCCTCTCAAATATTGCTGAAAGTTCCTAGGATTCCAGGCTTTGCATTCCCACCACCTCGGAAGCAAGCGGAATAACAGAGGCCGCTTTCTTGCTTACCCATCGATCATGAGCTGATCATACGTGGCTGGCTTGTCGCAGACAGGGCACATCCACGTGGGCTTCTTCTCATTCATCTGCAGGTAGAACACGGCATCGAAGCACTGGAGGTGGGCGCAGGTTTCAGCCCGGCATGGGACAGACAAGCGCATCTTCACCAGCTTTTCAGGGGGGAAATGTAAAACAACGGACAAAGAAATCCATGGTTAAGGCGCCTGATGACACATAAAAGGATTGTTTTCTGCACAGGCTTCTTTATACATGTTCTGTGCAGAACACATGCTGGAACTCACACCACATCCTGCACAAGCTTGTAGTCCTCATCAAGGAGTTAGATGGGCAAAGAAAAGCCCTTCCCCAATTGCCCTCTAGGTCTGCCTTTCAATCTATTATCTCCTCTCTTGGTTTGCTAGACATACTTCTCAGGGACACGCCTCTTTTTCTGAGCACAAGGCAAGCCTGAGTCCTCCTTTGTTTTCCTGTGAGAATGGAGAGCGACAAGATGTCTGCTGTGGGTTCGTTGGATAAGTTAGATGTATGATTCCACATCAAGCTGGTTTTGGGAAAGGTAAAAGTTGCACATCACAAGTGCTGAAGAAGTACAAAGATAAATTATATATGAAAACACCAATGTGGTTGTCTCCGTTGGAAGCGGGACAAAGAAGATTACTCGGATGGTCTTCTTGGCCAACATACAAGGAATTATTATGAAAATAAAAAGAGGGATTCTGCCTTAAGACAAAGGAGGAAATAAATATTCAATTAAATCATTCTCCTGGTTTCAACATATACAAATAAAAGAATATTGGAATAAAGACAAAATAAGAGATTTTGCTGAAAAGGACGAATTTTATGAAAAAATTATAAAAAAGGAAAGGAAAAATATAACAAATATATATAATAGAATACTGGAATGGGCAACAGAAAAGGAGACAGTAAAAGAATGGGAACAAATATGGCAGAGAAAAATGAAATATACATATGCTACTGACATTAAAGAAAATTGGTACAAAATGTTCTACAGATGGTACATAACACCATGTAAGTTGGGACTAATGTATAAAACAGCAAGTAACAAATGCTGGAAATGTGAAAAAGAAGTGGGAACATTCTACTACACATGGTGGTCTTGCACAAGAACAAATCTCTATTGGAGAAAAATACAAGAAATAAGTGAAAAAATATTAAAAAAATAAAAATCATTATGAAACCAGAATATTTCTTATTGGGGATAATAAATAAGGAAATGAAATTAGATCAAAACCAAGATATCTTATTCACATATTTAACTACAGCGGCAAAGATGGTCTACGCGAAAAAATGGAAATTAAAAGAAATGGCAACAGAAGAATGGCTGAATAAAGTAGATGAAATAAAAGAAATGGACCAATTAACTTTTGCCTTAAAGGTATCTTATGGAAGACCCATGAAAAATACGGACTGGAAGTTATATGAAGAATTCAGGGAAACTTATAAGGAACAATGAAATCGATCCAAGATAAGAGCTACATTAAACTATAAACCAAAAGTATTCAATAAAGAGGACTGACATAGAAAAAAAAATAAAAGGAGAGAGAAGCCGATATGGAGAGAATTAAGAAGAAAGAAGAATAGACTATAAACGCAGAAAGATGATTTGGAAGTCATAGATCCCTATCCCTGCCAAACTTTCCTCAATTATCCAACCAATTCCAACCACCCTTTCCTTTTCCCCAGCTATCCTTAAACTTTCCCTTCCTAATATCTTAGTTTTTAATGTATGTATATATGAAAATTTATGCAATAAAAATCATTATTAAAAAAAACAAGTGCTGAACCTGACTCAGCACATAGAAGATGGTTTTGAAAGGCAGCAGATTACAGGAACTCTCTTCATAGACCTGTCAACAGCTTATGATACTGTAAATGTATAATATCACAAAGGACTACCACCCCACATGCTTCATAGGATATCTGCTACAAAACAGGAGCTTTTTTTGTTGAGTTCCAGGGTCAGAGAAGCAGGTGGCGAAAACAGAAGAATGGCCTGCCTCAGGGGAGTGTGCTCCCAGGAATACCTCAACAAGTAAGAGCCCAAAAGTGGAAGGCGAAAACCCAGAACCTGAGTCAGTGGCTGAAACCGGATAAGCAACTCTCTCCAGGGCACACAGAAGACTGGGCAACTTGAAAGGCACTGAACAGGCTGTGCTCTGGCACCACAAGATGTAGAGCCAACTTAAGAAAAAGGGCCACAAAGTGGAATTTGCAACATGCGAATGTGGAGGAGAGAAAACCACAGGCCACTGACTACAATGCGGTCTGAGCCCTGCTCACAGCGACACTAGAGACACTCTAAGTAGCCAGCTTCTGGTCAAAGGACATTTAGTATAATGGCACATTTTTAAACTTTGCATTTTTAAATACATTACAACTGTACCCTCAATTTGCTTCTGCCGTGATAAATAGCCAGCAGCCCACCTCATGCAAAATATGGAAAACTTACCGGACATATTAAAGAGACCCGGACCCCAGTGGTGGCAATTTCGCTTTCTGGATCCAGGCGCAGCTTCTCTTTCACTGTGATTTCAAGAAGGACAAAGAAAGAAAAGATGGACAAATGTCGATAAGGAGCTTCGTGCCATCTAAACCAAAACATGGCAGCAAAAGAGAAATATGGGGCTCACCAAGTGCCTTGCATAGCTCTGGGTGTTTGATCCCGATGCTTTTCAACCTCTGCAGCAATTCTGCTGACGTCATTTGCCGCACGAGGAAGAGGCCTACAGAATAACTCTGATGTTGGGATGCAAGGAGAGGGAGAAAACAAGAGGTTGATCATGGCAATGATGGGGAGACCACATCTACACAGCCATATGATCCCATCGTCCCCTCTACCTATACAACCAGGCTTCCAGAGGATTGTTTCTTGTTGTTATTATTATTATTTCAGGCAGAAACCCCCCAAATGACAACTACTCCAATGCAGCCACCCTGACAAATGTAAGGAATGAACAGGAAAGACTGGCCCCATTTGAACGTGACTTGCTCTTGACTTCCGCCAGAGCAGGAAGGAGGTTGGGGCGCAAGGAAGGAAAGAGTGCGGGTCTGCTCCCATTTAAGTGCATAGCAAGTATGGTCAAGGGGGGGGGTTATTTAGAGCATGGGAAGGGACCACTCGGCGTGCACCGCATTCACTCTGCACCTTTCCATAGTTGCCCCAAATGACTGTGATGCGATTGGTTGCAGAAGTCATGAACATCAGGTGCGTGAGGTTGATGGGGCGGCACGGCCTCTTGGGCTCCACCCCGGGTTTGTTGGAAGGGTAATAGCCCTAGGAAAAGAGAGAGAGACAAAGGAATACAGAAAGAGGAGAGATGAAGAGAGAATGAGGTAGAGGCAGAAAGAGAGAGAGGGAAGGAGAAGGAAAGGGAAAGCAAGAGAGAAAGAAAAGGAGAGGAAGAAAGGAGGGAGAAAGGGGGGAGGGAGAAAGAAAGGAGAGAGAGTGAGAGGGAAAGAGGAAGAAATAGAGAGGGAGAAAGAGAGGGAGAGAAAGAAAAGGAGAGAAAGAGTGGGAGAGAGAGTATGAGAAAGAAGAAAGTGTGGAGGAAGCAAGAAAAATGAGAGGGAAAAAGAAAGGAAAAGCAAAAGAGAGAAAGAAAAGGAGAGAAACAGTAGGAGACATAGAATGAGAGAGGAAGAAAGGGGAGGGAGAAAGAAGAGAGAGGGAGGGAGAATGGGAGAATGGGAGAGATGATGAAAGAGGGAGAATGTGAGAGGGTGGGAGAAAGAGAAAGAAAAGGGGACAGAGAAAAAAGGAGAGAATGAGAGAGGGGGAGAAAGAGGAATAGAAAAGAAAATAAAGTGGTAAAGAGAAAGAGAAAGAAAGAACAAGAGAGAGAACAAGAGAGTGAGAGAAAGAAGAAGGTGAGTAAGAAAGGGAAAGAGAGAAGAAAGAAAGAGCAAAAGAGAATGAGAGAAAGAGAAAAAAGAGAGGGGGAAGAAAGAGAGAAAGAGAAGAAAATGTTAATTCTGATTAGAAGACAACGCTCCAAGACTCAGAGAGCTGTTTTTGGCTCTACTAGCCAGCAAAAATCCCCCTCTGCCAGTGGGTTTAGCTCAAAAATGGATGCCAGCATCAACTTACAGGGACAGAACAGTAGTTGTGGTTGACTTTGACAGCGATGTGGGGGGGATACTGGTCTTCCTGAGGGCAACTGGTATCGGTATAGCAGATTCTGGAAACCAAGGCAGGGTCTGGAGTCAGCCAAACTCGCTTGAGAGCCTGCGCCCGAGCCCGCCCTTGCCAGCAAACCATCTATCGAGAAGGAGGCCTACCTGAGGACGACCTGCACCGATCGCACACCTGGCTGCAATTCCCTGCCAAATGGAAGGAGAAAAGAAAGACCAAAGCGCAGGATTAAGCATCCACTTTAAACAGAGGACAAGAAAACACTCATTGAAATATATGAGAGATTATTTGATTTGTAGTAAAAGTAGCAATATTAATAATATTATTATTATTATATTATAAACAACTAACTCTTTAGGAAAGGAATTATTGTTTCCCTTTCTTTAAGAGTTTCTAAAAGAAACTGACTAGCCCTGCAAGGTCGGCCCACTAATATCATTTTGGCTGCAAATGAAATGGCGGTTTGTTTGACTTCAGAACTAGTGCAACAAACCGTGGCTTATTGCAGAAAGTGGGCTCACACAGAGCTTCTTAGGCAGCAACTCCCTGAAGCTCCCAGATGGCATAATAAGAAGTGCTGGGAGCTACGGTCAAAAAGTGGTTTGGGAGGCACACAAGCGTGACATGATAATAAGGCCGCTGCTGTACAAATCTGTGCAAATCTGAGATGACACAACGTGGGCGGATACCTCGAACTCCGGATCAGGTCCACTTGCCGCGGTGTCAGGGCAAAGACGCAAGGGCTCTCCTGCAGCTTCTCACTGTTCTGTGGGACTGGGTAGAGAGGTGCAAAAAAAGGAGAGAAGGCATTTCAAAAACAGGTTGCCAAATAGGAAAAATTCCCCCACTTCTTTCTCCAGCTGAGACAATTGTTCACACTATGGGGCATTTGGAGCAAACACATCTCCCAATCGCATAGCTGTGCATGAGGCATTGCCAGTGCAATTCTATCAGGGGTTATGGGCTCAAGCTTAAGCATCCCAGTCTTGTTTCTATTCATGCCAAGGAATGCAAACTGGGCTGGGAGATCCAAAGAAGACATTGTAAAGGGGGAGAGAAAAATAACACCTCCTTCCTCCAAAGAAAGATTGCATGGACACCACAAACACTATGTTCTCCTTATGCTTTTCCAGCTCTTGTCTATATTTAATGACATTAATTATGGGGCGCCAATGCACTCAGAGGTTGTGAAGAGCATGCAGCAGCCTTCCTAGGAGCCTTCGAAGTCCCATATATTGTTTTCAAGCCCAAGGACAAACATGTTATCTCATGTATTATCTTCTAACTCTTCTCTCTGGCAGGTTCTTTATTTATTTATTTACGATATTTCTATCCAGCCTTTCTTGAACCCGAAGGTAACTCAATGCATTACAACTAAGCAGCAATTTGAAGCCTAACAATATACAATTAACAGAATTAAAAATTCATTTAATAAAACATATAAAACCAATGCCGTCATCGTTAGTCTTATTGTCCACAAATAGTCATCTGAGCCGTTCCAATGTTCACTTTCATCTAGTACTGTGTTTGACTGTTGCATTAGATTCCGAAGGCTTGTTCAAATAGCCATGTTTTCACTTTTTTCCCCTGAAAGTCGAGAGGGAGGGGGCTGATCTAATATCCCTGGGGAGGGTTTTCCACAACCAAGAGGCCTCCACTGAGAAGGCCCTGTCTCTCGTCTCCACCAGTTGCACCTGCAAAGAAGGCGGAACTGAGAGCAGGACCTTCCCAGGCGATCTTAAACTCTTAGATGGTTCATACGGAGAGATACGTTCGGACAGGTAAGCTGGGCCAGAACTGTTTAAGAGCAGTGGTTCCCAAACTTTTTTGGCCTACCACCCCCTTTCCAGAAACAAATGTACTCACCGCCCCCCTAGAATTTTTTTTAATGTAATAGCAATTAAACAGAAAGATATATGTATTAATGCAGTGGTTCTCAACCTTTCTAATGTCATGACCCCTAAATAAGGTTCCTCATGTTGTGGTGACCCCATCCATATTTTCGTTGCTACTTCATAATTTTGCTACTCTTATAAATTCTAATGCAAATATCTAATATGCAGGATGTATTTTCATTGTTTCAAATTGAACATAATTAAAGCATAGTGATTAATCACAAAAACAATATGTTTGGGTGAGTATGGACAATGGATGATGGGCTTGGCAATACCTTTGACCAATTCAGCTCTGACTTCCACAGCCGAGACCCCATGAATGACCCCCTGGACAAAATTTGGCACATAGAACCCCCATGACCAACCTATTTCTATTACTTTTAGTTGGATACTGGTGGAGTTGTGGGGGATTGATTTTATCATTTGGGAGTTGTAGCTGCTGGGATTTGTAGTTCATCTATAATCAAAGAGCATTTTGAACTCTCAACAGCAATGGAATTGAACTAAACTTGAGCAATGGAAAATACTGGACCTTGGAAATTGGGAGCTGCTTGCATTTTTCTTCCTGCCATGGCCATCTCCCAGGAGGCACCTGCAAATGCCGCAGCAACTCAGGGGACGTTTGCAGACGCAGAGGCACGCGACTGTCTCAGCCTGCCAGTTGGAATCCCTGGGCAGGCGTTGCCTGGAAACTGCAGCGCGCGCCGCTTTCCTCTCCTTAACTCTGCCCACGGTGCAGTCCTGTATTGCCCCTTTCTTCCAAGGGACCCGTTGGATTGCAAGGGGCGATACAGGACTGCGCCGTGGGCGGAGTTGAGGAGAGGAAGGGGGCACGTGCTGCGGTTTCCAGGCAGCACCTGACAGGGTTTCCAACTGGCAAGCGGACACTCGCACACTTGCGAGTTGGAATCCCGCCACCGCCCCCTTACAGGGCTTCAGTGCCCCCCAAATTCTCCTGAGCCTCCCACCGCCCCCTTGGATTGCCTCACCGCCCACTAGGGGCTGGTACCGCCCACTTTGGGAACCACGGGTTTCGAGCTTTATAGGCTAAAGCCAGCACTTTTACTATTGTTATTATTTTATTTATTTCTATCCCTCCACAGGAATGTATGGCAGCTTATAATACATAGTTACATCATCATCAGTATCATCATCTTTATTTCTATTCCACCATTCTCCCCATTGGGACTCAGGGCAGCTTACAATAACATCATTGTTGTTGTTATTATTATTATTATTATTATTTCTGTCCACCTTTGTCCCCATAGGGACTTAAGGCAGCTTACAATATTATTACTATTATTATTACCATTATAAGGTAAAGGTTTCCCCTGACATTAAGTCTAGTTGTGTCCAACTCTGGAGGGTAGTGCTCATCTCCATATCTAAGCCGAAGAGCCAGCGTAGTCCATAGATGCCTCCAAGGTCATGTGGCCAGCATGACTGCATGTGTGCCATTTCTTTCCGCAAAAGCGGTACCTATTGATCTATTCACATTTGCAAGTTTTCAAACTGCTAGGTTGGCAGAAGCTGAGCCTAACCCCGAATTCAAACCGTCAACCTTTTGTTCAGCAAGTTCAGCAGCTCAGCGGTTTAACCCACTGCACTACCAGGGGGCCATATATATTTGAAGATAAGTGGAGTTTTTCAGTCCTTTTTTGGGCTGAAAAAGCCTTTCTTGGCTTATAATGGGGTCAAGCCGGCAAAGCCTGGAAGCCATTGCTTGCAATGTATGATATATTTCTCTCTCCTCCCTTAACAATATGTTTTCTTTTCCAAATCCTCCCTCAGTCGCTCAAGGAGAGAAGCCCTTGCAAATCAGGAATATCCATTAATCTCATAAAAGCATTTCCCCCTGAAATATTTGTTAATCTCTGCTACAGATATATAGGCATGTCTCCCTGTAAGATTTTGCAATCCCTATGTACCTGTATCTCTCTCTCTCTATATATATATATATACACACACACAAATTGATTGTTCCCCTCATATGTTTGCAGGTCATTTCAAATCCTATATACATACAGATACCTAGAGGTTTCCATGTACAGTGTTCCCTCGCTACTTCACGGTTCGCTTATTGCGGACTTGCTGTTGCACAGGTTCTTCCACGCCCCTGAGCCGCATATTGTTTTTTTACCCTATTTTTCCACTTAAAAACTGTAAATATTCAAAAACATTTAACCTACTGATGCCTCAATTAATGTAATTTTATTGGTATCTATTTTTACTTTGAAATTTACCAGTAGTTGCTGCGTTTCCCACCCTCAGCTTATACTCAAGGCAATATGTTTTCCCAGAGATTTTTTTTTTTAGGTAAAATTAGGTGCCTCAGCTCATATTTGGATCAGCTTATACTAGAGTATATATGGGTATTATATTTATTTTTATTCTACCTTTCCCACCAAATAAACTCAATACAGCTTACAATAATGTAACTATTAATAAATAATAACATCTTTATTTCTATCCCACTTTTATTATTTATTTATTTATTATTCGGGTTTCTATGCCGCCGACTCCCTGAGGCTCGCGGCGGCTCACAGGAACCGAAGGTACAACTACACACAAGCAATGCGATAAAACATCTAAGACAATTAAACAGTTAAAACAGCAAAATACAAAACCCCCAGGTACAGTTCAGAAATTAGATAGCGTGACACCCCAGGACAGCGGCTAAAGCGGAACATGGGCAGGACCTACTCACCGAAGGCCTGCTTAAACAAATAAGTTTTGCAGGCGCGTCTAAACGGGAGCAGGTCCTTTATAGCCCGCGTTCCAGCCGGGAGGGCGTTCCACAGCGTAGGAGCTATAACGGAGAACGCCCTCCGGCGAGTAGATGTCAGTTTAGCCGATTTCGCCGAGGGTATCTCTAACAAATTAGCATCCTCGGAGCGTAGTGATCTCGGGGGACAGTGTGGGGTGAGTCGGTCCCTCAAGTACGCTGGCCCCAGGCCATGCAAGGCCTTAAAGGTAAGAACCAACACCTTGAAGGAGATCCGGTGCTCGATTGGGAGCCAGTGCAGATCCTGCAAAACAGGTGTGATGTGGCGGCCTGCTGGGGTTCCAGACAGGAGCCGGGCGGCAGTGTTCTGCACCAACTTGAGCTTCCGGGTCGCCGACAAAGGAAGGCCAACGTAAAGCGCGTTACAGTAATCCAGCCTTGAGATGACCGTAGCTTGGATCACCGTGGCCAGGTCATTCCGGGAGATATAGGGGCCAGCCTCCGAGCCTGTCGCAGATGAAAAAAGCAACCTTGCTGACCGCGGAGACCTGGGCCTCCATGGTCAGCTGGGAGTCCAGATGGACCCCAGGCTCTTAACGGAAGGCGATAGGCATAGCGCCACACCGTCCAGGGTCGGAAGCTGGACATCTACACCACCCGAGCGGCCCGACCACAAGATCTCCGTCTTCGCGGATTCACCCTCAACCTACTGGCACGCAGCCATCCAGTAATGGCCTCGAGGCAGTGTTGGAAATTATCGGGGATGGATCCCGGCCTGTCCTCCATCCTCAGAATGAGCTGGGTGTCGTCAGCGTACTGGTGGCACTCCAGCCCATAACTCCGCACCAGCTGTGCAAGCGGCTGCATGTAGATGTTGAATAACAGAGGGGAGAGAATGGCCCCTTGCGGAACTCCACAAACTAATGAGGAGCCCTCGGAGACCACCTCGCCCCTCCTCACACGCTGAGACCGCTGGTGGAGGAAGGAGGTCAGCCATTTAAGGACTGTCCCCCTCACTCCAGCCATGGCCAGGCGGTGGATCAGTAGATTGTGGTCGACCGTGTCAAACGCTGCCGTGAGGTCCAATAACACGAGCAGCGCAGACCCGCCTTCGTCGAGCTGGCAGCGGAGTTGATCTGTGATGGAGACCAGGACCGTCTCCGTCCCGTGCCCCGAACGGAAGCCGGACTGGAAGGGGTCTAGCCATGTTGCATCATCTAAGAAGGACTGCAACTGCTCCATTACTGCCCTCTCAACTACCTTGCCCAGGTACGAGAGGTTCGACACTGGTCGGTAGTTGGAGGGAACCGCAGGATCTAGTGACGGTTTCTTCAGTAATGGAGCTACCACCGCCTCTTTAAAGCACTCTGGGAAGACTCCTTGCTCAAGGGAGCTATTTACGATGTTCAACAGAGGCCCGTAACCCCTCAGGCAGGATCTAACAAGCCAGGAGGGGCACGGGTCAAGGGAGCAGGTGGTAGGCCTGGTTGCAGCCACAATCTTATCAACAGCATCTGCGTCCAGTGGCGAAACCGGTCGAGGGTGGGCCGGCGGAGGGCCACGGGGTCTCAAGTTCTCTTACTGTATCAATTGTGGCAGGAAGGTCCGGCGGAGATTCAGAATCTTGTCTGTGAAATAGCTCTGGAAAGCACCGGCGGTAGGGGTCTGATCGCTGCTTTTGGGACAGTAGGGACCGTCGTCAAAGACCGAATTACCTTAAACAATTGAGCCGGGCGTGAGCTAGCAGACGCTATCAAGGCAGAAAAGTACACATTTTTGGCTGCCTTGACAGCACGCTCATAAGTATCTTTAAATAGCTTATAAGCTGATACTGAGGCTCCGTCACGGAGGTTCCTCCCACACGCGCTCTAGCCGTCTCCCCTCCTGCTTCATCGACCTGAGGTCCTCTGTATACCAGGGGGATCGATGTTTGCGGGGTCGGAGAGGGCGCCTAGGGGCAATCTCGTCGAGAGCTCTGGCTAACGAGGTGTTCCAGGCTTGAACCTGCTCGTCGACAGAGACGCTGATAGACTCCAGGTCCCTCAGAGCATTCAGGAACCTTTCGGGTTCCATAAGTCTCTTCGGGCGAACCAAAATCTGTTCGGCGCCCTTGCATGGAGGGGCGGTTGCTCAGCCCGGATCCTTAGGGCACAGTGGTCCGACCATGGAACCTCTATTACGGAGGCTAGGTCCACTTGGATTCCCACGCTAAATACCAGGTCGAGGTGTGCCCTGCTGAGTGTGTGGGCCCCGAGTTACAGAGGGAGAGCCTAATGTCGCCATGGTCGAAATTAGGTCCGCGGCTGCAGATGGAACGGAGGCTGCGTCGGCGTGGACATTGAAGTCCCCAGAACAATAAGTCTAGGAAACCTCAATGCCCACTCCGACACAGCCTCCAGTAGCCGCGCCAGGCTCTCTGCCGGTGCGCTAGGCGCACGGTACACCAGCAAGATCGCCAGGCTCTCCTGAGACTCCCACACCAGGCCGGCACTTTCAAGCCCGAGGTGGTGGCGCAGGGATCGCCCTAAGGTGCAATCCATCACGGGAGAGTATTGCCACCCCACCCCCCGTCCCCCGTTCCTGTTCTGGTGCGTGGCAACGTAGTCAGGGGGAACCACTTCCTGGAGACAGGTGGTATCGCTCTCCTGGAGCCAGGTCTCCGTTATACAGAAAAGGTCCGCTTTGAGGTCTTCACAAAACTCTCTGATAGTGGCGGTCTTGTTCCGAATGGATTGGGCGTTAACCAGCACCAGAGTGGAAGGGGGATAGCTGGATGTCTATCAACAGCGTGCTTAGGGATAGGACGCCGGTCAGAGCCGGGCCGAGTCCTTCTATGACTCAGTCCGGATCGCGCAGTTAATCTCGCATTTGGCCTGCGCCTCCCGAACACCCCCTTCCCGAGATCACTGAAATACCTAGCGAACTTGGGTGGTAAAGGTCGGCAGGGGTTTAACTTCCGGCACACCCCATGAAAGGGAAGCCAGTAAGGGACCCTGGCCATTCTTCACCGGTTCAGCTGGCAGTCCAATAGTCCCAGTCCTCCCCGACATTTGAGGACCAGAGTGGCGGGTGACGGGGTTTGGTCGCCACCAGGTAGTTCCTTCCCTCGGTTAGTCCTTGAGGGCGGCCTGTCCAGCTGTCTATTCTCCCCATAGGGATTCAAGGAAGCTTACAATAACCTTATTATCATTATAATTTACTTTATTTCTATCCACCTTTCTCCCCATAGGGACTTAAGGAGGCTTACAATATTGTTGTTGTTGTTTTCACCCAAAGAAACTCAAGACAGCTTACAATAATATTATTATTAATTAATAATTATTATAATATTTATTTCTATTCAGCTTTCTCCCCATAGGGACTTAAGGAGGTTTACAATATTATTGTTGTTGTTATTATTCTGTCTTTTCCCACAAAGAAACTCAAGACATCTTACAATAACATTATTATTAATTATTATTATAATATTTTATTTCTATTCAGCTTTTTCCCCATAGGGACTTAAGGAGGTTTACAATATTATTGCTGTTATTATTCTGTCTTTACCACCAAAGAAACTCAAGACAGCTTACAATAACATTATTATTATTACTATTATTATTAATGATAATATCTTTATTTCTATCCTATCTTTCTCCTCATCGGGATTCAATGAAACATACAATAACCTTATCATCAATATAATTTACTTTATTTCTATTCACCCTTCTCCCCATAGGGACTTAAAGAGGCTTACAATATTGTTGTTGTGGTTATTATTCTGCCTTTCCCCCCAAAGAAACGCAAGACAGCTTATTATTATATTACTACTACTACTACTACTACTATCATCTTTATTTTTATTCTGCCTTTTCACCATACAAACTCAAGACAGTTTACATTATTATTATTACTATTATCTTTATCTTTACTTTTATCCCATCTTTCTCCCCACAGGGATTCAAGGAAGCTTACATTATCATTTGTATAATTTAGTTTATTTTTTTCCCGCATTTCTCCCCATAGGGATTCAAGGCGACTAATGATAACAGTACACAACCCAATAGAATTTTAAAAAATACAAAAATTAAAATGGGGAGCCATGGTCCTTGAGACAGTCTGGATCTCAGCACCACTCTGTGTGTATATGTGTGTCAGAGAACGGCACTGTACTTCTATCTTATGCACTATGCTTAAAATATGCTACAAATAATATCATACGAAAGCTGACTGGCATAACCTGGGGATCAAAACCAGATACAGTGAAGACATTTACCCTTGTGTTTTGCTATTCTGCTGCTGAATTTGCATGCCCAGTGTAGAATACGTGGGCCTCTGTTACGTGGGCCTCTGTTGAATGTCATAAACAGCTCCCTTGAGCAAGGAGTCTTTCCAGAGTGCTTAAAAGAGGCGGTGGTGGCTCCATTACTGAAGAAACCATCATTGGACCCTGCGGTTCCCTCCAACTACCGCCCAGTGTCGAATCTTCCATACCTGGGCAAGGTAGTTGAGAGGGCAGTAATGGAGCAGCTGCAGTCCTTCTTAGATGATGCAACATGGCTTGACCCCTTCCAGTCCGGCTTCCGTTCGGGGCATGGGACGGAGACGGTCCTGGTCTCCATCACAGACCAACTCCGCTGCCAGCTCGACCAAGGCGGGTCTGCGCTGCTCGTGTTATTGGACCTCACGGCAGCGTTTGACACGGTCGACCACAATCTTTTGATCCACCGCCTGGCCATGGCCGGAGTGAGGACTGTCCTTAAATGGCTGTCCTCCTTCCTCCGCCAGCGGTCTCAGCGTGTGAGGAGGGGTGGGGAGGTCTCGAGGGCTCCCCATTAGTGTGTGGAGTCCCTCAGGGGCCATTCTCTCCCCTCTATTATTTAACATCTACATGCAGCCGCTTGCACAGCTGGTGCGGAGTTATGGGCTGGTCTGCCATCAGTACGCCGATGACACCCAGCTCATTCTGAGGATGGAGGGCAGGCCGGAATCCGTACCCGATAATTTCCAACATTGCCTCGAAGCCGTTACTGGATGGCTGCGAGCCAGTAGGTTGATGGTGAATCCGGCGAAGACGGAGATCTTGTGGCTGGGCGGCCCGGCGGGGGGGGTGCCCGGCTGCCGCCCCTGGACGGTGCGGGGCTGCTTCCTGCGGCGTCAGTGATGAGGGTGGGCGTCCATGTGGACTCCCAGCTGACCATGGAGGCCCAGGTCTCCATGGCCAGCAAGGCTGCTTTTTCCACCTCCGCCAGGCAAGGAGGCTGGCCCCCTACCTCTCCCCCGGAGCGACCTAGCCACGGTGATCCAAACCACGGTCATCTCAAGGCTAGACTACTGTAACGCGCTTTACGTTGGCCTGCCTATGTCGTCGATCCGGAAGCTCAAGCTGGTGCAGAACACTGCCGCCCGGCTCCTGTCTGGGGCACCAGCAGGATGCCGTATAACACCAATTTTGCAGGATCTGCACTGGCTGCCTATTGAGCACCGGGTCGCCTTCAAAGTGCTGGTTCTTACCTTCAAGGCCATACACGGCCTGGGGCCAGCGTATCTGAGGGACCGTCTCACCCCATATTGCCCAGCGAGATCACTTCGGTCCGAAGAGGCCAACCTGTTGGTAGTACCATCTGTAAAGTCGGCACATCTAACATCGACCCGCCGGACGGCGTTCTCTATTATAGCTCCCACACTATGGAACGCCCTCCCGGCCGAAGCCAGAGCCCTGAGAGATCTGCTGCCATTTAGACGGGCCTGCAAAACTCATTTGTTTAGGCAGGCCTTCGGCGAGTAGGCCTCGTCTATACTCTCTGGGCTGTGATATCTCCTGCTGCTCAATTGTTATATTGCATTTTGCTGTTTAATTGTTTTAACTGTTTTTAACTGTTTTTATGTTTTAACCTGTGGCGTTGTGCCACTGGCTCTGTGAGCCGCCGCGAGCCCCCGGGAGTCGGCGGCGAAGAAGCCCCAATAAATAAATAAATAAATAAATAAATACATCTCACCATGTTAAAACAGTGGATGTGGCTCTTCATGAGACATGCCGCATTATCACTGAATGTCTACAACCTACACCGCTGAAGAAATTACACTGTTTAGCCAGTATAGCACGACCTGACACCCACAGGGAAGAAGCATCCAGTAAAGAAAAGACCAAGGCAGTGACATCTCCGGCCCATCCCGTTTGGATATTAGCCTCCATACCATCGCCATAAATCAACAAACAGCTTCCTAAGATCTACAGACATACTTACAGGAACACCTCTGCAAGCGAGAGTCCAAAAGTGGCAAGCTAAAACCCGGAACCTCAATCAGCGGCTGATACTAGATGAGAGACTCCCTCCTGGGTACAGAAGACTGGGAGACTTGGAAGGCGCTAACAGACTGCGCTCTGTCACCATGAGATGCACAGCCAACCTTAAGAAATGGGGCCTCAAAGTGGAGTCCACGACATGCGAGTGTGAAGAAAAGCAAAGCACAGACCACTTACTACAATGCAACCTGAGCCCTGCCACATGCACAATGGAGGGCCTTCGCACAGAAACACCAGAGGCACTCTAAGTGGCCAGCTTCTGATCAAAGGAAATTTAGTATAATGCCAAGTTTTTAACTTTGCTTGTGGTTTTTTATACATTATAACTGTATTCTCAATTTGCTTCTGACATGATAAATAAAATACTATGCTTAAACCTGCAGCCTGCCAGCTGTTTGAGCCTCCAATTCCCAGAGGCCCTAATTGCTAGCTTGTTCAATGGTCAGGATTCTTGGGAGATGGATGCCCTAACAGCGGGTTTGAGGAGGCTTGGTGTAAAGGGAGTTTTAAGCGGATGGCTTATTTTGTGGAGCCCTGTGAATCAGCATCAAGTTGCAAAGGAATCTAGAAGTAGCCCCTTTGGGAGGAACGGAAAGGTGAACTCACCAAGTTCAGTGGGCTTCAGCAGCTCATCCAAGACGGTGTAGAAAGGCAGCTTCACCAGCCGCACCTCCGGCTTGACCGGCTTCACAGGCAAGCGCCCCAGTCCGTTGAGGTACTTCCCATAGAGGGAGGGATAGTCAATGTTGGAGGACGAGAGGGCAGTCCGGGGTACGGCGTTGTTGTTTCCGCTGCGGTCAAAGGAGGCGTGGAGGGGCAGACCGTCTGAGGCCACTGGGGGCTGCGGGGGGGCTGTCGGGGAGACTTGTGGCTTGGGGCCCCCCGGGGGCTCCGAAAGCTTAGCATAGCGTGTCTCGTAGATCTCCTTGATCTTCTTGAAGAGTTCTGGGCTGCAGTCAAACTGGACCAGCTGCAAGGCCCGCGTGACCAGCTCATGCTTCAGGCCGCTCTTGCTCCTCCCCACAAAGCCCAGCAACATCTGCAGGTCCGAGACCCGGAAGCTCATCACCATGTTCTGAAGGAAGAGGAATGACAGGGCATCAATACACATACTACTACTACCAATAATAATAATACTAAAGAAGAAGACCATGTAGTGTATGATTATGAGTGTTAGCCGCTTTGGGTTTCCTTTGGGAGAGAAAAAGCAGGAGATAAATACACATAACATGAATACTAATAACAACAAGAAGACCATGGTATTGTATGATTATGAGTGTTAGCCGCTTTGAGTTTCCTTTGCGAGAGAAAAGGCAGGATATAAATACACATAATAATAATAAGAATGAGGAGGAGGAGGAGGAACATGCATTGTATGATTTTGAGTGTTAGCCACTTTGAATTTCCTTTGGGAGAGAAAAAGCAGGATATAAATACACATAATAACAATAAGAATGAGGAGGAGGAGGAGGAACATGCATTGTATGATTTTGAGTGTTAGCCACTTTGAATTTCCTTTGGGAGAGAAAAAGCAGGATATAAATACACATAATAACAATAAGGATATGATGTATATATTATCCTCTGGAAAAGAAAAAATGGATATACTACTACTGACAACAACAACAACAACATGTATTGTATGATTCTGAGTGTTCACTGCTTTGAGTCTCCTTTAGGAGAGCAGGATATATACACGCATATATACTTGAGTATAAGCCGACCGAAATAGAAGCTGAGGCACCTAATTTTACCACAAAAAACTGGGAAAACTTATTGACTCGAGTATAAGCCAAGGGTGGGAAATGCAGCAGCTACTGGTAAATTTCAAAAGAAAAATAGATACCAATAAAATTACATTAATTGAGGCATCAGTAGATTAAATTTTTTGGAATATTTACATAAAACTTTAAGATAAGACTTTCCAACTGTGATTAAATCATTAGTCTAAGCTGGGATATAAATACACACAACAACAGCAACAATAATAATACATGTTGTATTATATTTAGAATAAGCCGCTTTGAGTCTCTTTTGAGAAAAAACAGAATATAAATACACATAATCAATAATAATACATATTGTATTATATAATATGTCTATAAATTGTAAGTAATTATGTTTATTGGATTTTATTTTTATTCATCGTGATTTGCCTTTGATCTGTTTGGTGTAATTTTCTGAATGTAAGTGTGATTTATATCATATATATTGTTTTTTCATGTTGCAAGCCACCCCAAGTCCCTTTGGGGGCAGAGGGCAGGATATAAACAAAGCTTTGTTATTATTACTATTACTAGTATTATATTTAGAGTTAGCAGCTTGGAGTCTGTTTTGAGAGAGAAAAAGCAGGATATAAATACAAATAAGTAATAATAATTATACATATTGTATTGTATTATATTGTAATATATTATATATTACATTATTTTAATGTTAGCTACTTGGAGTCCCTTTTGAGAGAGAAAAAGGAGGATATACAGTAAATACACACAATAATAACAATAATAATAATACATATTGTTTTGCTATCAGGGCTATTGACAATCCCCCCTGGTGAGCAACCTGACTGCTGCCCATTGGACCAATTGCCACTTCCAAACAGAATTCAAAGGCAACCCCACGAAGAGTGCATTGCAGTAGTCTATACGGGATCTAATAAGAACATGGACCACCATGGCCAAATCTGGTTTCCCAACTGACGCACAAGTTTTAATTTTGCAAAAGCTTCCCGGCTACCGCCAAGACCTGGAGTTCCAGGCTCAGCGATGAATCCAGGAGACTCCCAAGCTACTGAGAGTGTAACCCTGTCCAATGCTGGCTGTAACCCTATGCACTGTTCGGCATAATAATATTTGCATTATTTGTAAAGGTAAAGGTTTCCCTTGACAGTATTCAAATTTGGGCATATCAGGTATGCATGCCAAGTTCGGTCCAGATCCATCGGTCTTTGGGTTCAGAGTGCTCTCTGGATATAGGTGTACTACAACTACTATAAATCCCTCCAAAAACTTCCAGTATTTTTCGTTGGTCATAGGGGTTCTGTGTGCCAAATTAGTTCCAGGTGCATTATTGGTGGAATTCAGAGTGCTCTTAGATTATAGATGAACTATACATCCCAGTACCTTAAAGGTAAAGGTTTCCACTGACATTAAATCTAGTCATGTCCAACTCTGGGGGGTGCTGCTCACCTCCATTCCTGAGCCAAAGAGTCAGCATGACTGCATGGAGCACTATTACCTCCCCACAGAAGCGGTACCTATTGATCTACTCATACTTGCATGTTTTTGAACTGCTAGTTGGCAGAAGCTGAGCCTAACAGCGGGAGCTCACCCCGCTCCCCGGATTCAAACCACCGACCTTTTGGTCAGCAAGTTCAGCAGCTCAGTGCTTTAATGATAATAAAAAATATTATTATATATAATAAAATACTAATAATAATTGTATTATTACATTATAATATTATTATCAATATTATATGTATATACAATATATTATATTATTGGCAGAGCAATACTTCTGAGATCCACATATGTGGGGCTGATCCAGGTAAATTGTAGGGGGAACAGGGAAATAGGATGTTTATTAATTTATATTATTTTCATAGCACAATGTTAGCATTATATGTACTATATTGTCCTAGGCCACTATTATTTATTTCCAATATTTCTATCCCGCCCTTTTCAACCCCCCCGGGGGCGGGGGGGACAGGACTGAGGGCAGCTTACCAAATGGCCACAATTCGAAGCCTCAATATAATACAAATATAAACACAAATAGCAACAGTTTAAAACAGTAAATAAAACATTAAGTTAAAAACATGTTAAAAACATTGTCATCAACCATATAGCCAATTTCAGTCCGGTTCAACATCTGTCATGCTTGCTGTCCAAAGGCCTGGTCCCAGAGCCATGATTTAACCTTCTTCCTAAAAGAAAGGAGGGAAGAAGCCGACCTGATATCGCCGGGGAGCGAGTTGCACAGGCGTCGTCCCCACCAAGTGCACTTGCAAGGCTGGCGGGACCGAGAGCAGGGCCTCCCCGGATAATCTTAAGCTACAAGGTAGGACACAGAGGGAAATACTGCAATAATATACTGCAATATTATTATTTTATTTATTTATTGTTCACTTTTATATACTGCTCCTCCCTGCAGGTTCGGAGCGGTTTACATAAAACAACAGTATACAACAAGATAAAATACAGATAAAACAATTTGTTATATAAAAACGCAGGGCAAAACAGACTTGTCAGGAGGCATTTAAATTAAAGGCCTGCTTAAAGAGGGTCGTCTTGCAGGCCCTCTAGAAGGGGGCTAACTCCGTGATAGCGCGAACTCCGTCTGATAACGCGTTCCATAAAGTCGGCGCGACCACAGAGAAGGCTCTTTGTCTTGTTACTGAGAGGTGGCAGGAACGAATTGATGGAATCACCAGAAGATTTTGTTCTTCTGATCGCAGTGATCTCGGGGGAACATATGGGGTGAGGCGGTCCCTCAGGTACACTGGCCCTAGACCATACAAGGCCTTAAAGGTCAAAACCAGCACCTTGAAAACAATCCAGTACTCTATTGGCAGCCAGTGCAATTGCTGTAAGATTGGTGTGATGTGCTCTCTTGCAGGTGCTCCCACCAGCAATCGGGCAGCAGCATTTTGCACCAGCTTGAGTTTCCGGATTGTCGACAAGAGAAGGCCAATTTAGAGGGCGCTACAGTAGTCTAGCCTCGAGATGACCGTTGCCTAGATTACCATGGCTAGGTCATTCCTGAATAAGTAAGGAGCCAGTTGCCTAGACTGTCGGAGATGGAGATGGAAGAATGCAGACCTGCTAACCGTAGAAACATAAGTCTCCATCGATAACAGTGGATCTAGTTGGACCCCCAGGCTTTTTACCAAAGACGACGGGATTAACTGCTTGCCGTCCAGTGTAGGCAACCAGCACTCACCAACACCAGGATGACCCAGCCATAGGATCTCCATCTTCGATGGATTCACCTTCAGCCGGCTGGTACGCAGCCATCCAGTCACAGCTTCAAGGCAATGATGGAAACAATCGGGTACCGTGTCCGGCCTGCCATCCATTCTCAGCACCAACTGGGTGTCATCAGCGTACTGATGACACTCCAGGCCAAAATCACGAACCAGTCGGGCGAGTGGACGCATATAGATATTAAACAATAGAGGGGAGAGGATAGCTCCCTGGGGGACCCCACAACTTAATGGGAGTCTCCAAGAAGCCATCCCTCCCTTCTCCACACATTGTCCCCCGTCTTGAAGAAAGGAGGCCACCCATTTAAGGGCAGTCCCCCTAACGCCCGTCATAGCTAAACAGTGGGTCAGTAATGCGTGATCTACCATGTCAAAGGCTGCCGTGAGATCTAACAACATGTAATATATAATATACAATTATTACATGATATAGTATTATATTATCAGTATTATATTGTGCTACATAATTATTATCAATATATGTACATACAATGTTAGTATGATATATTATTATATTGTAAACCCGTATGTTCCACCTTCACCTGTCTGTAACAGCTTGTTTGGCCTGATGACATGGACAAGATTCTTGGAGTGGTGAGAGCGACCATCTGTGTTTTAGATCCTTGCCCTTTCTGGCTTGCTGGTGAGGGATTGGCTCTTGAGGATCATCAATGTCTTGTTGGAGCAGTGAAAATACCATCTAGCAATTGTAAAACCAATTCTAAAAAGTTGTTCCTGGACTCCATTATACTAAATATCTACCGGCCTATTTCTAATCTCCCTTTTTTGGGCAAGGTTCTAGAGCAGGTGGTGGCATCTCAACTCCAAGGATTCTTGGATGAAGCTGATTATCTTGATCCATTGCAGTTTGGATTTAGGCCTGGTCAAGGAACTGAAACAGGTTTGGTCACCATAGTGGATGACCTCTGCAGAGAGCTTCTAGGGGGAGTGTGCCCCTGCTGGTTCTCCTGGTCATCTCATCAGCTTTCGATACCATTGACCATGGTATCTTTCTTGGTTAGTTCTCCGGAATTGGTCTTGGGGCACTGCTTTGCAGTCGCTCCACTCCTTCCTGGGGAATCGTTCCCACATGGTGTTGCTGGGGAACACCTGCTCGGACCCCTGGCCATTGATCTGTGGGGTCCTGCAAGGTTCCATTCTCTCCCCATGCTTTTCAATATCTACATGTAACCGCTGGGTGAGGTCATCCGGAGTGTTGGAGTGCCATTTCTACGCAGATGACACACAACTCTATTACTCCTTTCCACTGAATTCCAATGAAGCTCCATGGATCCTTGACCAGTGACTGGCAGATGTGATGGACTGGATGAGGGCTAACAAGCTGAAGCTTAATCCAGATAAGACAGAGGTCCTCCTGGTCAGTCTCAAGGCTGATTGGGCTATAGGGTGGCAGCCAGTGCTTGACGGGGTTACAATCCCATTGAGGACACAGATTTGCAGTCTGGGGGTCCTCCTGGACTCAGCACTGACACTTGATGTTGAGGTGTCATCAGTGGCTGGGAGGGTCTTTGCAGTTAAAAATTGTGCACCAGCTACGACCGTACCTCAAGAAGCCTGACTTGGCCATGGTGGTCCATGCCTTAGTTACATCTAGAATGGACTATTGCAATGCACTCTATGTGAGGCTGCCTTTGAAGACAGTTTGGAAACTGCAGTTAGTGCAAAGGTCGACTGCCCAATTACTAACTGGGGCTAGCTATAGGGAACATACCATGCCCCTACTAAGAAAGGCTCCACTGGCTTCGGACAACTTTCCAGTCTCAATTCAAGATCCAGGTTATTACCTACAAAGCACTATATGCTTCGATCCAACCTATCTTCGAGACTGCATTTCTTTCTATGAACAGGTACAGGCTTTGAGATTGGCAGGGGAGGCCCTTCTCTTGGTCCCACCACCAGCTGAAGTGCGGTTGGTGGGGTCGAGAGAGAGGGCCTTCCCTTTGGTGGCTCCCTGGTACTGGAATACCCTCCCAAGAGATTAGGTTAGCCCCCACCCTTGAATCCTTTCGATCCAGCCTATAAACATGGATTTTTAAGCAGGCCTTTGGCCTCGAGTTGGCTGAAATGGGCCCACATGAGGTTGACACTGTGGCACTTTACCTGTGAATTGAGGACAGCTAGTTTTAACTAAAGATGGTCTGCATTTTAAAAACGGTGTTATCTTATTTTTATGTGTTGATAATAGTTGTTTTTACAATTTTTATGTGATATTGTTTTATACTCATGTACCATTTATGTGATGCTGCACGTTGGAGTGCCCTGTAAGCCGCCATGAGTCCCTTTTGGGAGATGGTGGTGGGATATAAAGTTTATTATTATTATTACTATGTCAATATACTACATTATTAGTAATATTGCAGTATATTACTAATAATACAATGTTTATTATTAGTAATAATACTAATAGTAATTCTTAGTAGTATTAGTATTGGTTCTGAGGATGTAACACGGTCTATATAATTCCTTTGTAATGCTTACATGTCTTCTAATCTCAATGAGAGGCGCATTGGAGGAGCCCCTGCCTTTGGAGCAGTGGGCGGGGCCTGTGGCTGCAGGAGGCCACGCCCTCCCCACGCCACGCCCCTTTCCCCTCAGACACGAACTCCCCCCCACAGAAATATACTCATGTCTAAGATCTATACCTATATCTATATTTATAGGTGTGTGAAAGGACTTCTTCACGGAAGCCGGGCAAAAAGTCCTCCCCCTTCCCCCCTTCCTCCTCCTCCTCCTCCGCCGCCGCCTCTTTCACTCACTCACTTTCGCCTCCACCAGCTCCGCCGCCATCTTTGCTTCCAGCATCCAACGCGCCAGGGATAATTGGGAGGACCAAAGCCGGCGCCAGCAAATCGCCGCCGCCACGTGACGGGGAAGGCAGACCAATCTGGAGCGAGCTCTCGTTAGGTTTTTTCCCCTCGCCTCTTCTCTGTCCCTCAGCTCCCGTGTCTCGACGGCGCATGCGCGGCCCCGGCAAGTGCTTCTTAACCCATCCCCCTCGCCCTGAGGGTTAGAACGCATGCGCAAAGAAGCGCGAAGCTCAACGCGCAGGCGCGATAAAAGCAACGAGGGACTGCTTTTGCCTTTGGCTGTGGCCACGCCCATCTCCTCTTGCCTTCCCTCCCCCCTCTCGACGCTTAAAGGGACAGCAACCTTCGGTTCGTAGGAAGCAGGGGTTTGGGGGAAATCTCATCAAATAACATTATCATTGGAGAGACAGATAATACATAAATAACCTATTATTATTATTCGAGACCAGAGTCCTTATTTATTTATTTATTTAGTTCACATATTTGCATCCCGCCCTTCTCCCCCTGGTGGGGGACTCAGGGCGGCTGCACAACAGGCCTCCATTCAATGCCAACAACAGGAATAAATGATCAAAAGCCATTAAGACATAGTTGAAATCACGCAAATTGGGTCTCATTCTAAATCGCTGCCTCTGCGGCTCAAACACTTGGTCCCATAGCCAGGTTTTGAGTTTCATTCTGAAGGACAAAAGGAAGGGGGGCAATCTAATGTCACCGGGCAGAGAGCTCCACAGGCGAGGGGCCACCACTGAGAAGGCCCTGTCTCTTGTCTCCACCAGTCGCGCTTGCAAAGATGGGGGGACCGAGAGCAGGGCCTCTCCCTGTCCATTGTAGGCTTTGCGATGGTTCATAGCAGGAAATATGTTTAGACAGGTAGGGGCTGCCGCATGAATAAGGGACAGGTACCTAAAAATAGGGAAATTTTCACAAAAATAAGGAACACTTCATAAAAGCTTGAAAAATCAATGGATGATAATTTCCCTATTTTTAGGTACCTGTCCCTTATTCTGATATCAAAAGGTGGCAACCCTACAGACAGGTAAGCTAGGCCAGAACCGTCCAGGGCTTCATAGGCTAAAGCCAGCACTTTAAGTTGAGTTCGGTAGCAGATTGGCAACCCGTGGGGCTGGCGTAGCAGAGGGGCTGCATGCTATCTGTATGCCACTCCAGGGAGCAACCTGGCTGCCATCCGTTGGACTAGTTGGAGCTTCCGAACAGTTTTGAAAGGCAACCCCACATAGAGTGCGTTGCAGTAATCTATTCGGGGTGTAAGGAGAGCTGGGCTGGCCAATGAGGACTTCCCAAAGTACGGGCGCAACTGGCGCACAAGTTTTAATTGTGCAAAAGCTCCCCTGGCCACTTCCCACACCTGGTTCCAGGCTCAGCGGGGACTCTAGGGCAGCGGTGGGCAACCTACAGCCCGGCCGAAGGGCCCCGGCAGGCAGGCAGGCAGAGCGGCCAACCGAGGGGGGAGAAGAGGAGGAGGGGCCAGGAGCAAGCGCCTCCGCCTCCTCCCTTCTCTTCAGGCCTCGCCCCCCAACTTGCCTCGCGTCTCCTTCCTTGCTTCCTTCTTTCCCTCCCTCTCTTTCCTTGCTTCCCCCTTCCCCTGTTTCCTTCCTTCCTTCCCCCTGCCACCACATCCCCCTCCCTTGCCAAAGGGAAAGGAGGAAGGCATGAACGCGAGAGGGAAGGAGGAGTGCTGCGAGGGAGAGGGGGCGGGGCCAGCGCGGGGACGAGGCTGGAGGAGGGAGGGGGGCTGGAGCGCGCGCGCGCGCAGGGGGCGCTTTCATGCCTTAGTTTACTTCGCCCTCCTCGTCTTCCTCCTTCTTGGCTTCTAAGCCTCGCTCCCCCCCCCCCCTCCCTTCTGCTTCTGGGCATATTGAGGATTCGTGCCAAGTTTGGTCCTTGATCCAAACGTGCCAAGTTTGAGTCCACAGTGCTCTCTGGATGTAGTAGGTGAACTACAACTTCCAAACTCAAGGTAAATGCCCAGCAAACCCTTTCAGTACTTGAGAGTTCAGTGTGCCAAGTTTGGTTCAATTCCATTGTTGCTGGATTTCAGGATGATCTTTGATCGTGAGTTAACTATAAATTCCAGCAACTACAATTCCCAATTGTCGAGCTCTATTTTTCCCCAAACTCCACCAGTGTTCTCATTTGGGCATATTCAGTATTTGTGCCAAGTTTGGTCCTGATCCAACATTGTTTCAGTCCACAGTGCTCTCTTGATGTTGGTGAACTAGAACTCGCAAACTCAAGGGCAATGCCCACCAAACCCTTCTAGTGTTTTCTATTGGTCATGGAGTCCTGTGTGCCACGTTTAGTTCCATCACTGGTGGAATTCAGAATGCTCTTTGATTGCAGGAGAACTATAACTCCAGGCAACTACATCTCCCAAATGACAAAATCATTTTTTTGAGTGATGGTCACTCCTTGGGTGTTAGTGGGTGTCTTGTGGCAGCAATTTGTCCAGTGGTTTTTGAGTTATGTTAATCTCACAAATGAACATTACATTTATATAATGTTTAAATTGTTCTCAAGAGTCTGGAGAACAAGCCCTATGGGGAGCGGCTTCAAGAGCTGGGCATGAAGAAGAGAAGGCTGAGAGGAGACATGATGAGGAACATGGATAAATATGTGAGGGGAAGTCATGGGGAGGAGGGAGCAGGCTTGTTTTCTGCTGCCCTGGAAACTAGGACGCAGAACAATGGCTTCAAACTACAAGAAAGGAGATTCCATCTGAACATTAGGAAGAACTTCCTGACTGTGAGAGCCGTTCAGCAGTGGAACTCTCTGCCCCGGAGTGTGGTGGAGGTTCCTTCTTTGGGGGCTTTTAAACAGAGGCTGGATGGCCATCTGTCGGGGGTGCTTCGCATTTCCACCTCTGACATCCAACCTGACTTTGATGCACTCGTTAAAGACCAACAGAGACTTCATTTCTCTCACTGAATAAGAAAAAACAACAACTGAATAATAGCACCAAATGAGGGGATTAAGCCAAACATGTAGGCAATGTTTTTTATTCAATTTCAATTTGTTTGCCCTCATCCAGACCGTCACAGCTGCCAGGCACCGGTTCAGGACCTGAACAGCCTTCTTCATAACAGGTGGGAAGGAGCGATAGAGATGAACATCATCTGTGTACAAATGACATCTCACTCCAAAACTCCGGATAATCTCTCCCAGCAGCTTCATGTAAATGTTAAACAACACACCTTTACCTTTTGTCTCAGGAACATTGCTAGTTTTTGGATTGTCAGAATGGATATGTTTGGAAATGCATAGGGATGTCAGTGAACTACAACTTCCATCATTGCCTCTTTTTCGTAAGAAAGTCAAGACTTGGCTGTTCGAGCAAGCATTTGCAGACGAACTTTAATTAATCGAGATCAAAGGATTAGTATGACGACGAAACGGAAACCGATTTTAAGATTGTGGAACTGAGATTTGTATTTTGTAGTTTTAATTGTTAATTTAGATGGTTTTATATGATTGTTTTTATCTTATTATGATGTGTTGTATGTGGGCACTTGCTGCCGCTTGTTCACCGCCTCGAGTCACCTTCGGGCTGAGAGAGGCGGTATAGAAGCATAGCAAATAAATAAATAAATTTTTGTTTCCAAACCCAAACAGTATTCAAAACTGGGCATATTGGGTCTGTGTGCCAAGGTTAGGCCAGATCCATTGTCATTTGGGTTTGCAGTGTTATTTGGTGTCTGGTGAACTACAACTCCCAAAACACAAGGTCAATTCCTTCCAAACTCCATCAATATTCAAAGATGGCCTTTTTGGGTCTGTGTGCCAAGTTTAGTTCAGATCCATCATCATTTGGGTTCACAGTGCTCTCTGGATGCAAGTCAACTACAACTCCCAGAATCCAAGGTCAATTCAGATATAGTATCATAGCATTGGAAGGGTCCCCAAAGGCCATCTAGTCCAGTCCTGTTCTTAACTGTGAGTCGATTGTAAGTTGAATGTCTGTAACTCAGGGACAGCTTGTGTATTTGTATATGTATATATATATGAGAGATAGATATAGTATCCTAGGTTAATTTTGTTTATTTACTTATTTATTTACCCTATGTATACCCCTCCTTTCTCTACCCCGAAGGGGACTCAAGGCAACTTACATATATGTAATTATGCAATGCCTTAAAACATATAAATCCAGTAACAGTGAAATTAATACATATTAAGACTTTAAAATGTTCCTAAACATTACATTCAATATAAATTAGACCATCCATAATCATAATCCAAAGACGTTTCACAGTCATTGCACATATTCCAAATCTGTTATTGCACTGCACTATTCTCCAAAGGCCTGTTCCCAAAGCCAAATCTTCACGTTCCTTCTGAAGGCTAGGATCTGATGTTGCTGGGGAGGGAGTTCCATAGCCAGGGGGGCCACCATTGAGAAGGCCCTGTCTCTCATCCCCACCAATCACGCTTGTGTGGATTGGAAGGGGCACCCAAAGGCCATCCAGTCCAGCCCTGTGCTTAATTGTGAGTCATTTGCAGTTCGGATGTCTGTAATTCAGGAACAGTTTGTCTATGTATGGGTGTGTGTTTGTGTATGAGAGATATAGTATCATAGATTTGGAAGAGACCCTCAAAGGCCATCCAGTCCAGCCCTGTTCTTAACTGTGAGTCATTTGAAAGTTGGATGTCTGTAATTCAGGAAAAGTTTGTGTATGTATTGGTGTGTGAGAGAGAGAGAGGGGGAGAGAGGGGGAGAGAGGGGGGGAGAGTATTGTAGATTTGGAAGGGACCCCCAAAGGCCATCCAGTCCAGCCCTGTTCTTAACTAAGAGTCATTTGTATATCAGTAACTCAAGGACAGCCTGTGTATATATGTTGAGTGTGTGCATGTATATGTGTGTATCAGATAGATATAGTAGGTTTGTTGTAAATCAGGTGTCTATAACTCAGGAGATAGATAGATATGATAAATATATTATCATAGATTTGGAAGGGGTCTCCAGAGGCCATCCAGTCCAGTCCCTTTCTTAACTAGAAGTTACTTGCAAGTCAGATGTTTGCAAGCTGGACACAGTGTGTGTGTGTGTGTGTGTATGAGAGAGATATCATATTGTAGGTTTGGAAGAGATCCCCAAAGGCCTTCCAGTCCAGCCCTGTTAAGAACAGGAACACTGGAAGGCCTTTGGTGAGTCAGATGTCTGTAACGCAGGAACACCTTTATATATATACAGTGTTCCCTCACTTATCACTGATGTTACGTTCCAGGACCAAAAGTGAAAATCCGCGAAGTAGGGACGCTATATTTATTTTAATATTTATACATTATTTTATAGTTATACACTATTTTAAGTCTTTATAAACCCTCCCCACACACTTATACAATACATAACCGTCCTTGAACATGTTGTTCATGTAATCGTTGGCTCTGGCTTTATCCGCAGAGGCAGCCTCTCCATACAGACAAATGCTCTTAAGTCCATATTGAAAAACCGCAAAACAGCGGGTCCGCGAAAAGCGAACCGTGAAGTAGCAGGGGACCACTGTACTAGCTTGGAGACCCAGCGGTGCCCAGGTTATTAGAAAAAGGCATTGGATTTTTGGGGATGTTAAGTAAGATCAGTTAAGTTTGGTTTAGATCTATCATTGGCTGGGTTCAGTGCTCTCTGGATAAGGGTGAACTACAATTCCCGTATGTCAAGGACAATCACCCCCAAACCCTGCCTGTATGATCGGTTGGCCATGTTGGGTCTGTGTGCCAAGTTTGGTCCAGATCTGACATCGGCTGGATTCAGTGCTTTCTGGATGCAGATGAATTACAACTCCCAAAACCAAGGTCAATTTCCAGAAACCCCTCCAGTATGTTCAATTGGTCATGGGGCTGCTCTGTACCTGGCCCATTGTGAGTGTGGGTCACTGTTTCTCTGGATGCAGGTGAACTCCTGTAAAGCAAGGTAAAATGTCCCCCAAACCTCTCCACTGTGTTCTGTTGGCTATGAGGAGTCTGTGTGCCAAGTTTGCTGCAGGTCTGTCATGAATAGGGGAAGTTAGAGTGGAATCAAGTGAAAGTACTGCCAATCCCATCATCCATGGTCAGTCCTCCCCTAAACTGCACCAGGGCATAAAGTGGGTCACGGGGGGGTCTGTGTGCTAAATTTGATACAAATCCATTGGTGTTTGGGTTCACAGTGCTCTCTAGATGTAGGTGAAATGCAACTCTCCCAAATCAAGGTGATTTCCCCCCAAAGACCACCAGTATTTTTTGCTGGTCATGAGATCTCTGTGTGCCAAATTTGGTCCAATTCCATCTTTGGTGGAGTTCAGAATGCAGTTCTTAGATTGCAGGTGAACTATATATCCCAGGACCTACAATCATGGTAAATTCTCCCCAAACCTCTCTAGTATGTTCAGTGGCTAATCAATTCTGCTCTGTTTGCTGTGTGCCATAGAAAAGGAAAGGAAAGGGTTAAGGGAGAGGCAGTGGGTGGGGCCATGCAAATTCCACACCAGTGGAGAGAGTAAGAAACACTGGGATGCCTGTGGTGGAGGAAACACATGAAATCTAGGGTGAAATGGTCCCTGAATGAAGGCCTTCGCTTGGGTGGTGGGCAGTATGGTGTTTGTGGAGGACATTGGCAGGGCCCTTGGACATGTTCATGGTGCTCACTATCACCTGCAATGTCATTGAAGGAAGGGCCATTGGTGTCTTCTGAGTGGTGGAAGTTATAATTGTTTTTTGGTCAACTTTAGATTCAGTTTGGTTATTTGGGGTGTTGATTCAGAAAATTGCATTGGGTAGACCACACCAGCTCTATTTCTGATCCAGAACATTTCTGATCCAGTAGTCCCTATCTGCTCACCCGCCGCAGAAAACCAAATTTAATAAGCCTTAGCACTATAAGAGGGTTTCATGAGACCAGACACTCTTGTTGCAACAATGTAGTAACAGTGAGGCCACAAACCATATTTTAGTTCTTTTTGCGGCCCACTGGTGGTCTACAGACCACGGGTTGGAAACCACTGTTGTATATAGATCAGGCGTGGGCCAATCGGCTGTTAGGAATTGTGGGAGTTGGAGTCCAAAACACCTGGAGGGTCGAAGTTGGCCCACACCTGCGATAGATAGATAGATAGATAATCATAGGTTTGGAAGTGGTGCCCAAAGGCCATCCAGGCTAACTCAGTCCCTAACTGTGAGTCATTTGTAAGTTGGATGTCTGTAACTCGGGGACGACCTGTATATATAATTGCAAATCCCGCACCTCCCGCTGTGGCTGGCAACCTGTTGCCGAACCCGGCTGAGCATTCCTCCACCCCGAAGAGTGGATTAATCAACGTATTTGTGAGGCTTAGGGGCCCAAATCCCGCCAAAGCCGCGACTTTGCCAGATAAACAGGCCGCTTTGTGAAGGCGGCCCGTTTGTGAAAACACAATTAAGGGGGGGAAGCCTGATAATCCCTGCTAATGAGGAGGAGACGGGCGGCGGCTGCGTCCCGTCTGGATGGACGTCCATCCGTCAAGGGATTCGGCGATGGACGGTCCCAAGCGTCCCAGCGGAGGAGCTTCCTTCACCATCGACTACCTGCTTTTTGACCAAGGGAAGAAGGCGCCTCAAAAGGAGACTGGGCCGGATACGGATCGGACAGTGCCGGACCTTTCAGACAAGCCCAACCAGTCCTACATTGCCCTCATCTCCACTGCCATCCTCTCCTCGCCCGAGAAGAAGCTCCTGCTTTCGGACATCTATCAGTGGATCATGGACAAGTACCCCTACTTCAAGAACAAGGTGAGTCTGCGTCCGCTCCATGCAAATTTCCCCTCAAAATAAGCCCTAGCTCAATGCGAGTCAGTAGCCTTCATTTTGGTCAACAAACCAACCTTTGGCTGAAGTCAAATAAGGATAGAATAGCAAAATGCAGCATTTGAATCATGTATAACATTGAATCTGGCTCACAGTTTAATGCTAATAAAGATCTCCATTCTCTACCGGTTGTATGACTATTTTTATATTTTAGGTCTAGTTTGGTAATAAGTCGCCTAGGCGCTCTCTGTTTCACTCTCGACAATTACAAATTGCCAATTGTTTGTGAAGCACTCGTGGCTCTTGGCCCCCTGCTCTGTCACCCTTCTGTCAAGATCAGACAGTAGATAGCAAATGTACCAGTTTGAAGTCCTTCCTGGCCTCCTGGTGAGTAAAGGGAATATTAACCTCAGTCTATCATCTTTGTAGATTGTGCAGGTAAAAAGCACATCTATTATCATCTCTGTGTTTACATTCCATCCCTTTGAATCTACCATGGATGATTCGAATGCATTAAATCTGGCCCACTGAAAAGTTAGGTGAAATTTTGAGATATTTAAATTTTCCAGATATTTAGCACCTCCCGGAGAGTTAAAAGCTAGAGCTAAACTCAATGGGGAGCATGTGGAAGGCACCAGAGTAATTTAGGCCTCTTTGTCTAAGTCACTAATTTGTTCCGCTAGGATCTTCATCGTCTTTTTATACTCAAAACCTCTCAATATGTTCTTTAAAAGCCCCATCCAGCTAAATTTCTCATTTAGCACTTTGATTCAGTGATCTAGTCCAATGCTCATTGGGCAAGCCTGGGCCGCAATAGTACTATCGGGTGAGATCACAATAATAATATACTAATAATAAGTCTTGAGCAGGTCCTGGCCCAATGCTCGTCGAACAAGCCTGAGCCCCAATTGTATTACTGATTGAGATTGCAATAATGACAAACTCTAGGTCTAGAGCAGGTTGTGTCCCAATGTTCGTCAGATATAAGCCTGAGGCATATTAGTGTTATCAGTTGAGATCACAATAATAATATACTCTAGATCTTGAGCAGCTCCTGGCCCAATGCTCATTGCACAAGCCTGAGCCCCAGTTATATTGTATTTTTTCTGAGAAGGTCTTCATCCAGTCTGTGCAAATCCCCCCCCCCCCGGGGCAAATAAGACCTAACCTAATGTTCATCATATACCCCTAATGATGATGGTGATGATGATACTGATAATAATAATGTGAGCCGATCTTCACCCACTCTGTGCAAACTAGTGCTAGTGAGATAAACCATACACCCAAATGATGATGATGATGATGATGATAATAATGTGATATAATAATATAAATTTTCTGGCCAGGTCTTCATCCACCCCCAAAATGAGATCTAATCGGAAAATAAGCCCTAGCCCAATGCTCATCGCATACCCCAAATGATGATGATAATAATAATTGATAACAATATACCTAATAATAATGTGATATAATAAACCTTTTATGAGCAGGTCTTCATCCACTCTGTGCAAATTTCCCCCCCAAATTAAAACCTAAGCCCTAGCCCAATGCTCGTTGTATAAGCTTTATCCCCAGATGATAATGATGATGATAATTATGTCTATTGCAACACACCGATAAAATAATCTATTATCTATCTCTCTAACATTATCTATATTGTTATCTCTATCAATATCATGACGTAACATGATCTTTATTATTGCTGTTGGGTTAGGACTGGCCCGGGGAGGTTATTATTCTTATTCTTATTGCAATTGAGCTAAGACTGGCCTAGGTTTGTTTATTATTATTAGTAGTAGTAGTAGTATCAGTATTAATATTATTGGTGTTGAGCTAGGACTGGCCCAGGGGATTAAAAACACAGTATGACACAGCAAACAAGAAATATACGCTGGATTTCCATTGGGATAGGAACCCAGGTGTCCCAGAGCCGTGCTGCCATACTGAGATCATTTTTCTCCCATGGCTCTTGGTTGCAGGAGAAGAGCTGGCGCAACAGTGTCCGCCACAACCTCTCCCTAAACGAGTGCTTTGTCAAGGCTGGGCGCAGCGAGAATGGCAAGGGCCACTTCTGGGCTATCCACCCGGCCAACCTGGAGGACTTCTCCAAGGGTGACTACCACCGGCGCAGGGCCAGGCGCCGAATACGTAGGTAAGGAAGCAGGATGCGGGCAAATAAAGCCACTTCCATATGTTTTCAAAGGAAGGCTTTCCTGGCCAGAATCATGGGGTGGCTGTGAGTTTTCTGGGTCATATGGCCACATTCCAGAAGCGTTCTCTCCTGATATTTCTCCTGTATCTGTGGCTAAAGGCATCTTCATAGGATCTGATGTGAGTCAAGCAAGTCGAGTGTACATATATCTGTGGAATGATGTCCAGGGTGGAAGAAAGAACCCTTGTCTGCTTGAAGTAAGTGTGAATGTTGCAATGCAAAGTCAATCAATGAGGGTATCTGCATAGAGGTAGTGAAGCAAGTGGAGTGTATATATCCCTGTGGAATGATGTCCAGAGTGTGAGAAAGAACCCTTGTCTGATAAAGCAAGCTTGGATAGCCATGGAGCTGCAAAGTCAATCAGTTTGAGTATCTGCATACAGGTAGTGAAGCAAGTGGAATGTTTGTGTGTGTATATATATGTGTGTGTCTGTCTACCTACCTACCTGCCTACGGAATAATGTCCAGGGTGGGAGAAAGAACCCTGGTCTGTTTGAAGCAAGTGTGGATGTTGCAATAAGCAAGTTTAAATAGCATTGAATAGCCTTGCAGCTGCAAAGTCCATCAGTGAGGATCTCTGCATTGAGGTAGCCTGGCCTTTGTTGCCTGGAATCTAATACATCCTTGAATGTTGGCAAAGCCATTTAGCCCCAAAAGGTGAACCTTCGACTGGAGTCAATAGGGACCGCTTATCTCACGGCTGTGCCATATGCAGCCTCCCTGGCCTCCTCCTATCCTTTAATGGGCTCTATTAGCCCAAGTGAGGAGGAGGAGGAGGAAGAAAAGGCTCCATCTTGGTCAAGAACTGACCTCAGTTTGATCTCTCTGGACTGTAATGAGTGCCCCCCCTCCATTCCTGCTTTCACTCTCTGGGTCTCGGGGGCCATGAGGGCACCCCAATACTTTTGTTTCCTCCCATATTCTCTGGAAGTTTTGAAGCACAGACTGGGTGGCCATCTGTCAGGAGGGATCAGATTGTGTCATCCTGTTTTACAGGGAGGTTGAACTTAATGGGGTCTCTCCCAATGCTAGGATTCTAGCATCTCTATCTATCTATCTAGTTATCTCTATATCTATCTTAGGGAGTTAGATCGGATGGCATTTTGGGACTCTCCCAACTCTAGGATTTTAGGATTCTGTCACCTCTCTATCTCTATCTTAGGGGTTTGGACCAGATGGCATTTGGGGTCTCTCCGAACTCTAGGATTCTAGCATCTGTCTGTCTGTCTGTACGTCCATACATACATATATGTATCTATTCTTCCATCTATTTATTTATCTTTCTCGATCTCTCTGTCTCACTATCCCTGTTTATCTCTCTCTCTCTATATATATATACGTCTCTCTCTTTCTCTATCTCTATTGATCTCTCTCACTCACTATCCCTCTCTCTCTCTCTCTCTCTCTCTCTCTCTCTCCCTATAGGTCTATTTTTCTATCTATCTTGCTATCTCTGTCTATCGCTATTTATCTCTATCTATCTCTATCTAGTTATATATATATATATATATATATTTCTATCTATCTCTATTTATCTCTGTCTCTCTACCTCTCTATATATCTATCAAGCAATCGCTATCTCTATTTCTCTTAAGGATTCTGTCTGTCTATCTATCTATCTATCTATCTCTATCACCTATCTATCAATCTGTCTCTATCTATCTCTATGTTAAATGATTGGACCGGATGGCATTTGGGGTCTTTCCCAACTCTAGGATTCTAGCATCTGTCTGTCTGTCTGTCCGTCCATCCATCTATCTATACATGTATCTATTCTTCCATCCATATCTTTCTCTCTCTCTCTCTCTCTCTCTCTCACTATCCCTATCTATCTGTTTATCTCTCTCTGTATCCCTCTCCCTATCTCTCCCTCTACTGATCTTTCTCTATTGATCTCTCTCTCTCTCTCTCTCTCTCTCTCTCTCTCTCTCTCTCTCTATATATATATATATATATATACAGTATGTCTCTCTCTCCCTATCTCTTTCTATAGGTCTATTTTTCTCTCTCTCTATCTCTGTCTATTGCTATCTCTATCTAGTTATCTATATATATTTATATCTCTTTCTATCTCTATCCTCTCTCTCTATCTGGCTATCTCTCCCTATTTCCCTCCCATTATATCTCTATCTCTCTGTCTCTATTTATCTCTCTTTCTATACATCTATCTATCTATCTCTATCTCTCTACCTATCTATCTATCAAGCGATCTCTATCTTTCTCTTTAGGATTCTGTCATATCGCGCTCTCTCTCCCTCTCCCTCTTTCTCACTTATCTATCAATCTGTCTCTATCTATCTCTATGTTAGAGGATTGGACCGGATGGCATTTGGGGTCTTTCCCAACTCTAGGATTCTAGCATCTGTCTGTCTAGTTATCTATCTATATTTATATCTCTTTCTATCTCTATCTCGCTCTCTATTTATCTCTCTATCTAATCTATCTTTCTATCATCTACCTACCTACTTACCTATCTCTATCAATCTCTTGCTTGCTCTCTATCATCTATCTATCATATATCAATCAATCAACCTATCCCAACTTTCCAGTTTCCAACAAACCTCACAACATCTGAGGATGCTTGCCACAGATGCAGACGAAACGTCAGGATAGAATGCCTTTAGAACATGGACATGCAACCCGAAAAACTTACAACAACCCAACCTCTCTCTCTCTCTCTCTCTCTCTCTCCACACACACATCTCTTTCTCTCTCTTAGGGGGCTGGACCAGATGACATTTGGGGTCTCTCCCAACTCTAGGATTCTAGCATCTATCTATCTATCATCTACCTATCTCTATCTATACCTACCTCTCTCTCTCTCTCTCTACCATCAATCAATCAATCTCTATTTATTTATCTCTAGATCTTTCTTGAGGATTGGACCGGATGGCATTTGGAGTCCCTCCCAACTCTATGATGGCATTTGGAGTCCCTCCCAACTCTATCTATATCTCTATCTATTTATCTTAGGTGATTGGACTGGGAGGCCCTTGGGGTCTCTTCCAATGCTAGGAGTCTATGATTTTATCATTTGTCTGTCTATCTGTCTATTCGTCTGTCTATCAATATATCTATCTCTATTTCAAATCTGGAATCTATATCTAATTATATCTAGGGATTGGACTGGATGGCTTTTTGGGTTTCTTCCAACTCTAAAGATTCTATGAGATCTGTCTGTCTATCTGTGTCTACCTACCTACCTATCTCTACTTCCAGTATCTAATTGCTATCTATCTCTATCTCAGGGGGTTGGACTGGATGACCTTTGGGGTCTCTTCCAACACTCCTCCAGGTGTTTTGGATTTCAACTCCCACAATTCCTAACAGCCTACGGGTGTTAGGAATTGTGGGACTTGAAGTTCAAAACACATGGAGGGCCAAAGTCTGTCCATGCCTGATCTATCATGTACCTACCTACCTAACTATGCATCTCTATCTCTCATCTCCATCTATCTCCGTCTCGGGAGCTGGGCCAGATGGCCTTTGGGGTCTCTCTCTTCCGATGCTCTGATTCCACCTGCTGTTCTAATGGGCCCCTCTGCTTCCTTCCCTTGCAGGATGGCAGTCAACTTGGGCTACTTCCCTCCGTGCGCCCTGCTGGGCCTGGGCTGCTGCCCCCCCGTGCGGCTGGGCCTGTGCTGCCCACCTTACGGGCCCCCCATGGCTGCTACGGCCCTGCGCCCCCCTTGCTACCCGCCAGCCCTCCCTCCGCTGCTCCTGCCCTCCTGGCCGCAGCCCCACACCACCCTCTGACCATCTCTGGGGTCAACAGGGGGTCACACCAATGAAGACCGAAGCCTGGCACAGACAGAGAAGAAAGACTGCTTTGCAGGTTTGCGGGCCGTTTCTGGACCACCGTTTCCCAGGGATTCAAACTCTGAACTACCTCCTTTCCCACCAGACTCAATGGCTCTATGCCTTCTGCTGTGCCAGGCCAGACTTCGCAGTCATTCCGAAATTAGACAACATCAAAGAGTGTCTACGTTTTCTTGGGACACTCTTTTTTGATCCATCCCTGTGAGCATCTCAACTTCATCAATGTGAAGCTCCCAAGTGGGCGGGGTTTCTCCAGGGCCAAACCTGGACCCAGTTCCTGGAAAAAAAAAGTTCCTATTTCCTCTTAGCTATGCAATAAATGTTGTCCTGCTTGTTCTAATATTGCTATATTATTATTATTATTATTATATACACAACAAGATTAGTACACAGCAAACAAGATAACTGTGCTGGCTTTTGAATTTGATCACAAGTCAGACACTTCCCAAGTGTCTAGGACTGTGTGATGTATCGGCAAATAATACATGCAGATCCAAGTACTATGGCAATTTTGTAAGCGCCGATTGTTTTTAAGTGCAGGCCAAGGTCTTTAGGCACTGCACCAGTGTGCTGATCACCACTGGGACCACCTTTACTTTACTGTTATTGTTATTATTATTATTGGAAGCCTTGAAAGGTCCTTCCCTATCTCAATGGGACTTGCAGTGTTCAGTCTAATATTATTGCATACATTATTATGATGCACCGTTCTGAAATTGATGTGCTCCATGAGCTAATCCTGCCTTTTGTGTTTAAACTCGCTTGGCCTAATTGTTTGCCTGCTAATTGTTCCCGATGATGCCCTTAATGACCACCGCCAATCCAGGCCACTAAGTGGCATTAAAGGGGGGTGGGGGGTGGAGAGATAACCTGTGCTGTTAATCCCAGGAGATAAGCCCCCCAAAAGCCCATCGCGGCCTTGAAAAATAGGAGGCTTATGACACAAAGCTAAGCCGCTCAGCGTGTGGCTGCGCTCTGCTGCGTCCTGAAGAAGGTGCCAAGCAAGTGCAACCCACACCGGCAGCAGGGCAGGAGAGAGATAGCTATGGCTGGAATACACACACACACACACACACACACACACACGATAGGCAATTGTAGCATTGCATGTGACTGTCTGTCTGACAGAAGCGGGTTGGACTGGATGGCCCTTGGGGGTACCTTCCAACTCTAGGATTCTATGATATATGCATCCTATCTATCTATCTATCTATCTATCTATCTATCTATCTATCTATCTGTCCGATGGCCATCCATTTGATGGTGTCCATTCTGAAAGGGCTGGACTGGATGGCCTGTGGGGTTCCCGTCCTCTCCCTCCCTCTATATATTAATTATATCTATTTAAATGATGTCCATGGCTGAATGGCCATCCATGAGGAGGGCTTTGATGGTGTCCTTCATGGCAAAAAGGGAGAAAGAGGCTGGACTTTGGGGTCCCCCCCCCCCTTGACCATACACACACACATTAATGAAATAGCTATCCCTATTTCTAAATGAACCCACTAATGTCTCTGAGGTTGGGTGGCCATCTGTTCAGTGGGATTGGATGGTGCTCTCCCGCCTGGCACAAGGGGGTTGGACTGGATGGCCCTTGGGGGTCCCTTCCAACTCTAGGATTCTATGATACATGTCTCATCTATCTATCCCAATCATATCTATAGCTGGATGGCCATCTGTTGGGAGGGATCGGATGGTGCTTTTTTATGGCAGAAGTAAACTGGATGGCTCTTGGGGGTCCCTTCCAACTCTAGGATTCTATGATACATGTCTTATCTATCTATCTATCTATCTATCTATCTATCTATCTATCTATCCCAATCATATCTATAGCTGGATGGCCATCTGTTGGGAGGGATTGGATGGTGCCTCTTTATGGCAGAAGTAAACTGGATGGCTCTTGGGGGTCCCGTCCAACTCTAGGATTCTATAATATACCCATCATATATCTAAATCTATCTACCTTTCTGTCATTTCTATGGCTGGATGGCCACCTGTTGGGAGGGATCGGGTGGTGCCGTCCTTAATAGCAGAAGGGGGCTGGTCTGTATGTCCCTTGGGGGTCCTCCACACCTCCCCACTGGCCATCTGCCCCTTGACAGCTTGGCCAGGGGCTAATAGCCGCCTCCTGAGCCGCCTTGGAGGCCCGCATTAGCTGAGACGCCTGGCCTGTAATCAATGGGGAGAAAGAGGCCGATTAGGCGGATGGGCCTCCAATCCGGCATCAAGGGGCAGGAGAGCGGATTAGGGCCGGCATGACCTACAGGTAGGTGGGTGGATGGGGAAAGATCCTCCTCTGAGCCCACCACCACCACAACAGGCACATGGCAGGGACACAGGCACCTACACTGTTGAATTAACCCAGTTTAGTCCCACTTCCAACTGTCCTGGCTCAATCCTATGGGGATCCTTGGGAGTATTAGAATCAATGGAAGGAGTACAGTATATCTCCGTTCAAATAACACAATCATCCATATTTGGGGTGATGGTGCATCTACACTGTCAAATTAATCTAGTTCGGTGCCACTTCCAACTGCCCTGGCTCAATGTTGTGGGGATCCTTGGGAGTATTCGAATCGATGGAAAGCATACATCTTCACTCAAATAACGGAATCATCCATCTTTGGGGTGCTGAATGATTTCTCTATGAGTGCTTCTACACTGTCGAATTAACCCAGTTTGGTCCCACTTGAACTGCCCCCATTCAATGATAGGCAACCCTTGGGAGTATTAGAATCAATGGCACCTTAGAATGGAAGGAATACAGTATATCTCCACTCAAATAGCATAATCATCCACTTTTGGGGTGCTGGTGCGTCTACATTGTCAAATTAACCCAGTTTGGTCCCACTTCCAACTGCCCTAATTCAATGGTAAGCAATTCTAGGGAGTATTAGAATCAATGGAAGGAACACAGTATATCTCTGTTCAAAAATAATAGAATTATCCACATTTGGGGTGCTGGGAGCGTCTATACTGTTGAATTAACCCAGTTTGGTCCGACTTCCAACTGCCATCGTTGAATGATAGACAACCCTTGGGAGCATTAGGATCAATAGCATCTTACAATGGAAGGAATACAGTAGAATGAAAGGAATACATCCACTTTTGGGCTACTTAATGATTTCCCAACTCTATGAGTGTGTCTACACTGTTGACTTAACCCGGTTTGGTCCCACTAGAGCTGTCCTGGCTCAATGCTGTGGGAATCCATGCTTCACCTCTTTTTTTCCCCCACACACAATAAAACACAGAGAAGTAAATGGAGACGAGGCAGAGAGAAAAAGAAATCTATTAGTGCAAAAAATTAACAGTTCTCTATTACAGTACAATATATGGAAGGAAGGAAGGAAGGAAGAAAAAAGAAAATAAAAGAACATACAACTGATTCGATTTTAGTCCACAACCAATCCTGAACAACAGAAGGAAATCAAAGGTAGCTTTTGCTGCTTTAAGAATAATTATATTGTTGTGTTTTAAAAAAGAACAATTATGTTTCAACAAATGCAAGAATATCCCGGGGAAGAGAGCAAGGAGAAGCAGGTTGGCCTCCTTTCTCTCGCCCCGGAGCCTGAAAAGTTCGCCTACGAACAAAACCCAGAAAGTTATCTTTTTCCTCATAAAGAGAATCCCAAAAAGCATCCCCAAAAAGCCCCCACATTCCTAACCCTGAATTAAACTTTGTTCGAAGGAAACTGGATGTTAAGAAACGGTCGGGAAATTATTCATTGCTGCAAAGAAAGAACGAATAAACGAACAAACAAGAGAGACGTGGAAATTTATTTCCCAGCCGCAAAGAGAGAACCTGATCTATCTTATCCATCACCATCTTGGGATAAAATGGCTTTTTTGAGAGAGAAAGAGAAAAATAAAAGTATTTGGGAAGAAGCAAGCATTGGGCCGGGCTTGAGCACAGTGGGTTAACTGCCAGCTGTAGAAAATCTTGCCGACTGAAAGGTTGGCAGTTAAAGCTCAGGTTGGGGTAACCTCCCACCAGCAGCCCAGCTTCTGCTCACCTAGCAGATCGAAAACTGCAATGTGAGTAGATAAATAGGTACCGCATTAAGCGGGGAGGTAATAAAAGGCACCCATAAGGACATGCCGGCGATTCGATCGGGAAGACGTCTATGAACAACAAAGCTCCTCGGCATGGAAGATGGAGCAACAGCACCTCCCCGTAGCCGGAGTTGAGAACAGCCTCCAGATGCCAGAGATGGAAAAAGATGAGAAAGCCTATACCTCTGCTTATGTATCGTCTGTTCTTGTTAATTGTATAACGACATTGAATGTCTGCCATATATGTGTTGTGTAATCCGCCCTGAGTCCCCTCGGGAAGGTAGAGCGGAATATAAAGTAGATTATTATTATTATTGAAGGATCAGAAAACAGTGGGATTAAATGTCTCGAAAAGGTGAATTCGGTTTCGAAAGAAGCTGCTGCTGATTTCGGCCAAGAAACCCATTCAATTTGGGGCAACAATAATAAGAGAAAGTCCTAAGGCTCTTTTTGGAAGAAGAAGAAAAGAAACCTATTTCTCCTTTTGGGAGAAAGACTCGTTCGTTTCTTGTTCAGAGGTCAGGATGTGTTTGGCAAGAAGGGAGACTCTCCGATTAAAGGGAGAAATAAAAATGTTCTATTGTATTCTAGTAAAGAAGGGAATCCTCCTATTAAATCCCGGATTAATTCAGAATTGCAGGAGGGAATTGTCCCGTATCGATCTGTACCATCCGATCTTCTCCGACGCAAAGGCACCATTGAGAATCGGTTCTCTCTCGGGAAAGAAACACATACAGACAAGAGCCGTTCTCGTTTCTGCAATTTTTTTTATCAAAACACCCTGAAGTTTCTCATAATAGAGAGAGAGAGAGACGGGGAGAGAGCGCATTTTGGGAGGGGGGGTGAAGGTGTGAGGAGTTTGGGGTTTCCAGATGGGAACTCGTTTGGTTCCCGTATAAACGAATCATCAAAAGGGAGCGAGTCGGGGTGACGAGGCACAGCGGGTTAAGGGGGGGGCATGGCTTCCTTCTTCCCGTTTGCACTCCCTGGAGTGGGGACAGGAAGAACCTCATGGCTTGGTTCAGGTTTCGGAAACAACGTCTGATATAAGGGCGGCTCGTTTTCGTCCTTTTCAGAAGAAAGAAGAGAGAGATGGCCAACACAAGAAATCCATATGAATGGTGACCAGTCCTTTGGATAGATTTCTTAAAGCGGGGTCAATATGAATAGTGACCGGTACCTTTGGATACATTATTTTGAAAGGAATCAGTATGAATGATGACCGGTCCTTCAGATAGAGTGACCGATCCCTTGGAAAAGACTATTTCTAAAAGAGGGGTCAACGTGAATAATGACAGGTTCCTTTGGATGGATTATGTTGTAAAGAAGGGGAAGTATCTTGAGATACTTCCCGAGGAGCCGGGCTTATCACAGCAGGCTAAAGCGCTGTGCTGCAGAAACATCCTGCCGAAAGAAAGATCAGCTGTTTGAGTCTGGGTCAGGGTGAGCACCCGCCATTAGCCCCAGCTCACCTGCCCACCAAGCAGGTCGAAAGCAGAAATGCGAGTAGATAAAATAGGTACTGCTTTTAGAGGAGTGGTAATAAAGACGCCCGGTGTGCCTGGAGTCAAGCACAGCCTCCAAGATGCTGAAAGTAAGAGTGGAAAAACTGCCTTTACCTCTGTTTGTGCTGTCTGTCCTTGTTAATTGTATAATCGGCATTGAATGTTTGCCATATGTGTGTTCTGTAAAGCCGCTTTTGAATCCCCTTCAGGGTGAGAAGGGCAGGGTATAAATACTATAAATAAATATATATCTCATTTTGTGTCAGGAAGGATCGTATTTAGCACCAAATGGGAGAGTTGAACCAAAAAGCAACGAGTCCAAAGAAGGGCCAAATCGCGTATTACGAGTGGTCAGCAACCCCTTTTCCTGGGTCATTTTGAAACGAAACAACAGATTGGACCCGCCTTAAAGAGACGGTGTCGAGAAAAGGAGGGGAAAACGACCTCAATCTAGAAGGAGAACGTGGGATCCCGAAAGAAGAGTCGGCCTCATAGAAACACCAGCAAATAGGCAAGTCCACACATCATCGTACATTTATTCTAGTTGGGATTAACGACAAGATTGGGTCTGGAAAAATCAATCTGCAACTATTCAAAAAATAAAATTCCATTCTCCTCTGAAATAGTGCTTTGGATCCTAGTCGTTTTGCATTGTGTCCCCTCTTTCAAAAAAAGGAAAGAACCAAAGAAAAAGGAAAGAAAGAAAAAACAACCAAACCAAACAAGATTTAAGAAAATGGGGGAAAATAAACGACGCTATCAAACATTAGGAATTTTTTTTAAAAAAAGAGGGTCTTATATACAAGAATGAGAGAGGAATTCCATCATTCTAATGTTTTAATATATATATTTATTTATTTTAAGCCCCCTCCCCGCAAAAAGTGCATTTTATATATTTATATATTTATATATATATATCTATATCTTCTGTACTTATCTCCCAACTTCTTTTATTTAATGAATCCCCCGCAATAAAGAATTATTATCAAACATACAATCTATGGAATGTCTCATCTGTGCTTTCCTCATCACCTGAATAAACAGTAAATCAGCCATTTAAGGTTTTTGCTCGTTTTCAAAGAAGAATGGATTTCTTTTTAGAGTGCTCTGGATAAGATTATATGCTTGTTTTTATTTGTATTATTATCAATAAAATAAAGAACAACACTAAGAGTAGCAATAATAGTCATCATCATCATGTAAGAAGAAGAAAAAATGGCCCCCATCTGATAAAAAATATCTCTTATTCTTCCTTGACTGATTTGGTTTTTGGGACAAGAATAAAGTATTATATCTATATATCTATACCTATATCTTAGAAAAACAGCATCAATACATCATCTTAATTAATATATTCTCCATAGGATTAAAAAGGGGGGACTGAACTAGAAGGACCTCATCTCACACGGGACAAAACTAGAACAGAACGCTCCTTTTAAAAATATATATATATATAGCGAGAAGAGAGATATATATTTATATTCTTTTTTTGTTTCAAAAATAAAATCCCAACGACAATTGCTTTTAAAGTGTTTCTCTGAACTTAAATAAAACTCCCGCTGAAAAAAATATATAAATAGATTTATAGGTTTTTGTCTTTAAATAGGAAAGTCGGACCGAGGAGGAAAGAAGGCTGACCATGTACACGTCGCGAGATAGAAATCAGAACGAACGAGGAAGGGTTAAAAATAGCGTTTGGGGTTAACATAACGTCGAGCCACGGCGCACCTGGTTTTCTTGGGAAATTCCCATCTGGGAAAGGATACGGACAACCTAACGCTTCGGTCAAGCTCAGCCTGAATCGGGGGCCTTCCTTCCGCACCAAGGCTGCATGCAAACAAAAGCCAATCACTTCCATTATTATTCCGCACAGAACAGTCTCTCCCCCCCCCCCAAACCCCCCATAATAAAGGTCCCTGAAAAACCATCCCTTATTACTATTTAAGGGCCTCTTCTTTCCTCCGGTACAACTGTCCTCGAAAGCTTTCTCTCTTTTAACAAAGTGCAACACAATCTCAGCATTAGTGCAAAGAAGGAAAAAATCCTTAGCGGTTTTGAGATTTTCTCTATTAAAAGAAAATGCTTAAGGCGGTTTTTTTGGGTGATAAATGGTCCTGATTTGTAATAGTTAAAGGAAGGCCCCTTTGCTTCTGCGAGAAGCGGGGGAAATGGCTGACTATATATATAGGAACATGGGGGAACATATATATATGGGTCAACGGGGAAATATAATGTTGATTTCTTTACTGATTTGGGTTCCACTATTAGAAGGTTAACGCTACTCTGCGTGACAAACAATATACTTTTCCTTAACATTAAGAGATTTTTTTGGAAATATACTTTCCCCAAAAGCAATGGAATCCGTCCTAGATTTATCAGAAATATGCTTCCCCAAAAACATTTGAACCTGTCCTAGATTTTTCGGAAATATACTGTCCCAAAACAATGGAATTCATCCTAAATATTTGAGAATGGAGATCCATCTAAGAGACAAAAGGGGGGACATTTCATTTTAAAATGAACGAGATAAAGGGGAAATGCGAAAACGACGCAACAGCCTGCCATCATTTTCAGTCTGTGCTGGTCAGTGACTAATAAAGTTTTGTATTGTATTGTATTTTTTTCAGTCTGGGACGAAATTCATCCTTTTAAGATCTACAGAATTTATCCGAATTGACCCTTGTAACCCGGCACTTTCCACCCTTTTTTGACATTTAAAATGAGGCCAAGATGGAGTCGCAAAAACAAGGAAGGGAAAAGGAATGAGTACAGAAAGCGAGCGGGACAGAGATGGCGTTTCAAAGGTTCAAAGGCAACGCAGCAGGGTTTGTGTGTCCTTCTAATCCTCTGCATTCTTACATCAAAACATTCTGCCTCCCTGATTAATCCCAAAGATTTTGGATGGACGTTTGTGGGTTTTATTACCATTATTATTATTATTATCCTCCAGTCCAGCAATTCCAGAGATATTATTTTGAGCAAAACCCCAAGTTTCCCAAACTATCGGTGGATGTTGATGGCGGAATGAGCAATGGTGGAACGAGCACAGAACTGCCCCGACCCTTTTCTCCTTCCAAAAAATTATTATATTTAGAAGAAAGAGAAGACACACAAACCCTGAAAAATACAGGTTCAACTAATGGATTTGAAATTACATTGAGAACGATCATCATTTTTAACAACAAACAAAAAAAAGAGATGTCTTTTGAGGAGTTGAGCCTCTTCTTCTTCCTGAAACGCAGTAAAAGTCAACAATTTCTTTGGCAACACTTTATCACAACCTACATTGTTTTTGGAAAAATAAAATAATTTTCTTTTTAAAAAAATCAAATGTCATATATATATATATCTATAAACATATATAATTAGGTGATTTGAGAATGGGAAGAAACCTGCGTGCAAAGAGATCCGGGTCTTTCATTCAGCGGCCGTCGCTCGGACAAAAGTGCGGAAATCACGGAGGTTAAGGCATCACAAATACACATAAATTCTCTGGTTTCCTTTTTTATAGTGCAAACACATCCAAGGCTTGTGTTAAAAGTGTTGCCGTCACCCCATAGATTCCTCTTACAAACAAACATACATCCCCATTGCAATAAGGTGCGCTGCTATCCCTGCTCAAAGGGGGGAAAGGAAGGAAAACAATGGCAACAGAGGGAGGAATGGAAGGGGAGTGGAAGGAGAGATCTGCACTGTGGAATATTCCACTTTTGGCTTCCCTGAACAAACCCTGGATGTTGGGGGTTTGAGACGGGCCTTGTGTTTCCCTCCTTTGATAATTCTAATAACAAGGTTGCCCTGAAAACAAAAACTTGGGTCCTGCAGAGAGCGAGAAATTGGGGGAAGGCTTCTCAATCGGGACAAATGGGAAATGAGTGGATCATAAGACAAACCTGAGGATCAGGAAAATAAAACGGGAAAAAGGGATACATTCTATAAAACAGTCTGCCTTGCCTCCGTCCATGATCCTTTTATGTCTGCAAAAAGAGCTGAGAAAGTGGCATATTTGGGGGAACTTTTATGGGGTCCGGACAGGATCTAGGTAGGAAGCATGTGTAACCCCGGCCATATCATCTTTTGCTGGGATAGATATATGAATGAATAAACGGAGGGATTCCTTCTGTATTAAAAGGAAGTTACGGAGTCATCTAGGGAAGAGTTTAAAACCGAAATCCCTGAACTCTAGAAGGGGATAAAAATGACCCTAAAAAGGGGGAAGAATATCTCTTGTGCCGTACATATGTTATCTGGAAGCAAGTGAGATGGGGACAAAGAAGGAAAGAGCAAGAGAAAGAAAGAGAGAAATGCACACAAAACATGAACGGAGGGGAGAGATACCACAACTCTTCGGATCACGAGATAATAAACTCATGTCACTACCCTATTTACAACAAAATCTAAGGGTGGTTTTTTGCATATGCAATCGGTTTGTTTTAAAGTCAGTGCTAAGCTGAGGATCTTTGTAGGAAGGAGGGAAATTGTGCCACATCCGCATGGAAGTAAGTGCTGGGACCTCCTTCGCGATTCCTCCAAGCGAGAAAAAGGGGCAATCTGGAGAAGCGGGACAAAATAATATTTCTCTGTCTTATCGTTTTGTATTTGTGTCAGAGAAAAGTCGATCTTTAACCCTTTTGTTGACCAAAATGGAGGGGCTTTTAGAAAAATACAGAAGTTGCGAAATTGCTGGGAAATGTCATTTCCCCCTTTAATTTATCCTACTGTTCTGGATAAAGAAATGTCTGCCTTTATCCTGTTCATTTATTTCCTTCAAACATCTAAAAACAGATTATTTTTTTTAAGGTAAGGAAATTGCAAAAATAGATCTTGGATGGGAAAGATCATTTCTCCTTTGAATGTGTCCAATTGCTTTGAATAAAGAAACGCCCATCTTTATCCCTTTCATTGATCAAAACTGAAGTCTTTTAGAAAAATACAGAAATTGTGAAATTGCGATTATAGATATTGGCTGGGAAAGTGGGATGGAAAGATACATTTCTCCATCGAATTTACCTGATTGTTTTGGATAAAGAAATGTCTGTTTTTATTCTGTTGAGTTATTTCCGCCAAACAATTAGATTTTTTAAATAAAAAAAATACAGAATTGTGCAATTGCGACCATTGAGAAACTGGGACAAAAGGTTTGCTTCTCCATTGAAGGCAGGGTCCTATCATTTTGGGCTTGCTTGGGAAAAACACCTATTATTCCTTTTATTGACTGAAATGGAGCTTTGAAAAAGGTGTGGAAATTACTCAGAGCTTTGTCAGCCTCCAAATTAGGGAGAAAATGCTTGTTTTTTTGCTACATTTTCTGCAATTCTTTTACCTCCCCAAATATTACAAACACTGGAATTACTATATTTGGGTTCGTAAAAGACTCTTCGCAGTTGTCCGCAGTGGATGCAAACTGAATGAACAGTATCTGAATTGAAGGGGTGGGGTGAATAAGGATAATGTGGATGATCGCAAAAGCAGACGGAAGCTATGCTGAAAACCGGATTTTTCAGAAGGAGCGCCAATGCAAACAGATGGCTTCCCCATTTATCCAAAAACTTGCAGGAAACCCAAATCATCCCAAACAACAACGGAAGGAGGTCCCAAGACTTAGTGGCCGAGGATGACAGGAAAACCAATGAGAACGCACACAGGTCAGCACTGGCTATATAAGACATGTTTTCTTTTTAGAAAGAACATAAAAAGGGGGGGGGATAAACCATACACAAAAACAAAACCCCATGATTCCTGCTTAAAAATTCAAGCTTCCATTGTGTACATTTTTCTCCCCCTGAAGTGCGAATCACTTCCGAGGGTTGCTTTTTTTGTCTTTTAATATAGATAATTCTAAATTTCGCTGTGTCACAGAATCTAATTAACTCAGATCCTCCCATTTTGTCTCTTTTACTCTCTCTTTTTTCCAAATATATATTGAGAGAGATCGACATACATATTTGTGGGGGCTTTTTTTGTTTTCTACTCTCTTACAAAAATAAATTCAAATTCAAGGAATTATCATTATTATTTTTGAATAATAAAAACCATAAACAATAATAAAATTTTCTTTCCTGTAGCAAACGAGGGTTTCCAACGTGTAAACAATAGGTGCTTTCTGTCTTTTTTTCTTTTTGTAATATATATATATATTTCTTTTAAATTAAGATAAAGTGATTTCAAAGTACCCGTTCCGTTTCAAAGTGCTAAGACTTGTTTGTTTGTTTCTGATCTTATTTTTTGTGTTTTTTATTGCTTTTTCTTCTTCTGTATTAAATAAAAACACCCAAAAAATCCCTGACAAGCTTTGTCCGCAAACACACAACATGACTCTCTGCTTCCATTACATTCCACCAAGCGGTTCATCTTTTTCAAAATCTTCAAATTATGCAAAAAGAAAATCTAAAAAGTGCTTGGGAAAAAATAAACAGAAAAATACTAAAATCTTTCTCTCTCTCTCTTATTTTTATATTTTAAAAATGCTGTCTAAAAATGTGTCCTTTGTTGGTTTTTTAAGCATGGAGGGAGCGGAAACCTGATGTTTCCTGCTAACTTTCACTCTATTTAGAAATGTGGGAAAAGGAGCGCCAGAATCCCAAAAGATCACCCTTTGACATGGGACACATGTCAAGAAACAAGGAAAGCAAAGAACTCAGCGAAAGGAAAGAAAGAACAGGTTTTCTTAGCAGCTACAATGGTCACAAAACATGGGGATATTGTGATGTTTATACTTCACCAAACCTGAGAAATTAGATGAAATATGGAGAATTGAATAGGGTTATGGGCCCAGCAGATAAATACAGAGACCCTAATAGGGTTATGGGCCCAGCGGAAATACGGACAATCTAATAAGGGTTATGGGTCCAACACATTTCCTTTCTCCTGCTAATTCTCTCCCAAAAGGGCCATGGCACAAATTGCAAAATTTATTGAATGCGGAACCATTTCGTTTTCATGGGAATGAAACTGTAAACTGTTTTCATTTCCAAAAAGAAGGTCTAGGAAGGTTTACAATGCCTTCCCAACACAATTTATGCGATTAAAAGGTCCAGCTTTGTAAGAGAAAAGTGAGTGTGAGAGTGTATAAATAATAATAGAAGTTTTGCTTTGTGTCAATTTCGTTGATGAAGTTATTTTCCCTTTTTCTATAGAGTCCCCGGGGTCCTAATATAGGGATGGAAGAGGACCAAATGGCTCTCTTCGCAACTACCTTGAGAATAAAGGGATTATTATTATTATTATTTTGGGAAGGGTAGCAAATGCAACAATCCCTTTCTGAACTTCATATCTTTATGCAAAGTATTTAAATCAAGGAAAGTGAGAAGTGGGCTTGGAAAATAAACACCTTGGGCTGGTGGTGAAGGAACAAAGAAATGAAGAAAAAATGAAGGAAGGAAGACTGGAAGGAAAGAAGAGAGGGAGAAAGACAGGAAGGCAGGCAGGCAGAAAGGAAAGAAGGAAGGAAAGAACGAAGGAAAAAAGGAAGACAGACAGGGAAAGAGGAATGAAAGAAGAGAGGAAGACAGGAAGGAAGGCAGGAAGCAAGGAAGGCAGGAGGGAGACAAAAGAAAGCAAGAATAAAAATGGAAGGAGGGAGGCAGAAAGGAGGAAGGAAAGAAGAAAGGAAGGAAGAGCAAAAATATCTCCCCTAAACTTTTTTACAATTTAAAGCACACTGCCCTCTCCTGTTTGGTATCCCTTTGGAACTGTCTTAAGTACTAAAATAGATAAAAAAAATCTCCGTTATAACATTTATATGTGTGTAAATATATATATATATACATAATATAGCTTTTAAACTCTGAACAAACAATTCCGGAAGCTTCGTATCATGTTCTATCACTATCTTTTCTTGATCTGCTTTCTCAAACTCTTTTCGACCAGAGGCCCTTATATAGCAGAAACATATGGGGTGGGAGGGCAATGCGGAGAAGAAGGACCACACCGAGAGATAGATATATGATAGACCTATAAGGCTAATTCTGTACGTTCCTTTTCCCCTTTCCCCCCACCAAGAGGGCAAAAAGGAAACCATATATATTTATATATATGTGTGTGTATGTAAATTTTTGTTGTTTCTCTCTCTTTCTCTGGAGGAAAGTGAGTAACTAGATTTTGTGACACTCTATTTGTTTTGTTTTGACTTTTTGGTTTAGGAGAGTCCTGGCGCGTTCCCCTCGGACGAACCCCCCGCTACATTCAGGCTTCCAGAGCCGTTGCCGCCATTGTCGTCGTCGACAAAGTGCTGTTCGAGGCCGTCCTGCGGCGGCAAGGCGGCCTCCGGATACTCCTCCTCAGCCTCCTCGTTGTCGTCATTTCCATCGGGATTCGAAGCCGCTCCGGGCGTGATGAGGGCCGCCTCCCGCGCCCGGGGTTTCCGGCCCCTGCGGGAGGGGATGCCGTTGCAGCCGTCTTTCTTAAGGTGCCGGTGCAAGTGGTCAGAGCGGACGAACGTCTTGAAGCAGCTCTCACACTGGTAGGGGCGCAGGCCAGTGTGGACACGCATGTGGTTCTTCAGGTCATAGTTGTGGGCAAAGGCCGCCCCGCACTGCTGGCACAAGTACGGCTTCTCGCCCGTGTGCTTCCGCATGTGGACCTTCAGCTTGTCCTGCCTGTGGGAACAAAACAGCAGGAAGAGAGGGAAAAAAGAAGTGTGTCATCGCCAAAAGTCAGGCATGGGCCAATTACATTATCATCATCATCATGTGCTTAATGTTCACCTAAACGTTTGCGCAAGTTCACATCAATCACACATTATTAATATTATTATATGTGATTAATGGATGCCTAAAAGTCCAAGTCAAGTTTTATTTATTTATTTATTGCTTGGACTTTTATGCCGCCAAACTCCCTGAGGCTCGCAGCGGCTTACAAAGCCAAGAGGCAACAAAATACATCATCAGTACACAAACAAGGAACAATACAACAAAGAAGAGAAGGGAAAAGAAAGGGAAGGGACAGGTGGGACAAGATCCAGCAGGAGAGTGCCCAGCAGTCAAGCGGGCCCTACTCTCCCATCAAAGGAGGGGACCAAAGGTGGTCTCGAAGCGATCCCACAGAAGTGGTCCGAAGTGGCCAATCCCCCATTGTCCAGGAGTCCGGACACATCAATCACACAAAATTATTGTTGTTGTTGTTGTTGCTGAACTCCATGATTTCGCACTGAGTGGCATTGGGAGTGTGAAGGGATGTGACGTTTGCTGGGGAAGGCATTTAATTTCATTGTATAATGTAAATAAACTTATTTTATTCTTAGGTGAGTGGGACCGTGCCCCATTGAGCGGGTCCCTCCTCCCGCCCCTCCCACCCATGGGTCAACCCCTCACCTGGTGAACCGGACCTTGCAAATGTTACATTCATAGGGCTTCTCGCCGGTGTGGGTCCGGATGTGGCGGGGCAGCTTCCCTGCCCCCTGAATGACTTTCTCGCAGATGGGGCACTTCTGGAATGCTTTTGCCCGGATCTTCTTCTCCCCCTTCTGCGACCACGGGGAGTACTCCCGGCCCTCTTGGGAAGTGCTAAAGTATTTCAAGTAATAATCCATGACCCCGTCAACATCCTCCTTACGCTCCTCCTCGCTCCCTTGTTGCTGCTGCTGGCGCCCCACAGAGTTCATCATCTGCTGGAGGAGGGCGCTGGCAGCCAGGCCGTCCACCTCGCGGGCCAGATCGGCTTCCTCCTCCTTGAGGCCAAAAGCCGGGGAGTCATCTGCGTCCGGCGCGTCTGGAGGGACAGGTGGTGGGGGCCCCTCATCCTGCCCATTCTGGGAGGGTGGGAACAGGGCAGGCTTCTCCTCCTCCCGATCCAGCCACAGGCCGTGGTTGCTGTCAGGGTCGCACTCACTGGGCTTTGGTCTGTCGCTGAGGGCCGCGGCAGTGGCCTGGGAGTAGAAGTCCATCCCATTGGAGTCCGGCTCATCCTCCGCCACTGCCGCCCCGTCGGGTCCACGGAAGCCGAGCCGCTGCAGGTCACGCAGGTCTTGGTTGGTCCATGAGAAAGCACCCGCCGGCTGGCCGTTGATGGGGTTGCTTTGGAAGAACTCAAGGTACTCTTTCGCTCGGAGGTGGTTGCGTTGATCAATTTGATCTACTGTGTCCATCTGGTCATGGTTTTTGGCCAGAATCTTCCTCTCCAGGAGGTCAGTGCAGACCTCCCGGACGGCCTGGATCTCAAGCAGCGTGGCGGCGTCCAGGATCTCTCCCACGTTGGAGGTGCTGACAGTCAGCGTGGCGGTGTAGGCAAACTCCAGCAGCGCTGACAGGGCCTCGGCTGTGACAAAGTCGATCTCGTACACATTCTGTTGGTCGACCACCAGGCCCGAGGTGAAGAGCTTTTTGAAGTACTCACTGCAGGCTGCCAGCACCGAGCGGTGGGTGGGGAACTCCTGCCCATCCACCAGGATGACCACGTCGCACAGCAGGCCGTGGTTGCGCTGCTCGTTCAGGCTGCTCAGGATGTCACTGCTATGGTCTGGAAAAGGGATCCCGATGGGGCCGTCCACACCGCCCTCCATGCCGGAACCAGGGGGCTGGAGGAAGAGGAGGTAAAAGAGGAACAGTCAGCTCGTGGTCAGCCCATACAATAGAATATGGTGGAGGAGGAAGAGGAGGCGGAGAGAAGAAGGAAAATGGTCAGCTAATGGTCAGCCCACACATAAAGACTAAGGAGGAGGAGGTGGAAGATGAGGAAAGAAGATGGTCAGCTAATGGTCAGGCAGTACAATATGACTGAGACGGAGGAGGAAGGAGAAGAAGAGAAGAGAAAGCAAACGGTTAGCTAATGGCCAGCCCACACATTAAGACTAAGGAGGACAAAGAAGATGATGAGGAGAGAAGATGGCAAACCATCAACTAATAGTCAGCTCGTACAATAAGACAATAAGGAGGAGAGAAGGAAGAAGAGGAGGAGGAAGAAAGAAGAAGGAAATGGTCAATAAGACTAAGGAAGAGAAGGAGAAGAGTAGGAGGAGAAAAGAAGAATGAGTAGGAGAAGGTGAAGAGGAGGAAGACTAAGGGAAAAGGGGAGAAGAAAAGAATGAAGAACAGGAGAAGGGGAAGGAGAAGAAGGACAGGAGGAGGAAGAGGAAGTGGAGGAGGATAGAAGAGAAAGTAGTAGTAGATAACCTAAACACATATCCCCTCCAAGTTCTCAGACCCCCGCTGGAAGGGGAGTCTAGGACCTGTAGTCCAAAAAGGAACTTCCCCAAAGGGGCCCACATCGGGTAAGCCAGGCCACTTCCTCCCTTCCCTCCCCAAGCCCATTTCCTTCCCTCTGAGGCCCATCAGAGAAGGCGGTGGCGGATGGCCTAAGAAGACCTCTGTGTCTGAAAGAGACGGGAACACCGATCAACGTATGTCCAGAAAGCGAACACCCAACGCTCGTCAACCCGGCTTGAGGGACACAAGGAAGGGGTTTCCAGGGGAGGGCGAAACGCATCCAAAAGCACGACTGCCAGTCATGGGATGTGGCCTTTTCTTTGCAATGGCCTGGGGATGAAGACCTTGCACAGCACCCGCACAAGAGACCCCTTGTGCAACCAAAGGGTGTTGACATCCAAGCACCCACTTCCCTTCGGCCAAGTGGTGTTTTGAAAGCCCCCATCGAAAGCCATGTCCTCCCCACCCCCAAAAAAGCTGGTCGAAAGAAAAAGACACAACAAAGGAAAGGGCAGAATCCTCGATGGGGAAACGTAGCTGCAGCTCAGGAGCAAAACGGCCGACACAGAGACAGACTCTTCGCTGCTTTTTGCACATCATGTTCGGCATAAATATTTGTTTTGCTTTCAGGGTTTTGCAAATGGAAAGGTGATGGCACATGAGGCTCGAGTCCATGCATTACAACCCTCCCCTTTGGGTTTCCCTCTCTCCTCTTTGCAAGCTCCACCTGCGTGCGCAAGTTCCCACAAACCTGTTTTCCTAATGCACCAAAAAAAAAAGAAAGAAAGAAAAGAAAAAGAGTATGTTTGTAATTGTCTAAGGAGCAGAACACAGTCTTTGGGGAGCCGCCATAGAAACCATATTGGAAAGCAGAATGAAAGAAGCAACTGTGTCTCATGCCTCCTTCTCTACACTACGAAAAGGCCCTCTGTCAGGAGGGTTTGGATTGTGTCTTCCTATCTGGGAATAACAGGATTTTACTTATTATTCTTCTATGAAAATTACAACAACAACTAATTACTACTACTACTACTAATATGTAACACAATGATTTTTGTTCTTGGTTTATTAATGTCATTTCCAAATTGGCTCTATCATAAAAACATGGGCAAAATGTATGAATATATATTTATATTCATGTATATATAGCAATAATAATAGTAATAATAATAATATAATAGTATTAAATAATAGTAAAATATATTAATAATAATAGAAAATAATAGCAATAATAACATAATAATAGAAACACAGTGGAATTCTCAAGACAGGAATAATTATAAAATAATAATAAATAACATACATGTTATAATAACAATAATATAAAATAATAAAATATTACAATATAATATGAAATAATAAAAGATTATTTTATTATACTATGAATATTCTAAAACATGATATTATAATAATATATAACAATATAATGAAAATAATATAAAAATATGACATAATAAAATATAAAACACCAGAGCCCCTGGTGGCGCAGTGTTTTAAACCCTTGTACTGGCAGGACTGCTGACCAATAGGTCAACGGTTCAAATCCAAGGAAAGCAGGTTGAGCTCCCTTTGTCAGCTCCAGCTTCCATGCGGGGACATGAAAGAAGCCTCCCACAAGCATGGTAAAACATCAAACATCTGGGTGTCCCCTGGGCAACGTCGTTGCAGATAGCCAATTCTCTCACATCAGAAGTGACTTGTAGTTTCTCAAGTTGCTCCTGACACGAAATATATGAGTTGTAGGTACTAGGATGTATAGCTCACCTGCAACCTAAGAGTACCTGGAGGTCTTTGTATGGATTTATAGGAGTTGTAGTTCACCTACATCCGGAGCACAGTAAGAACCCAAACAATGATGGATCTGAACTAAACTTAGAATGCATACCCAATATGCCCAAATTTAACTACTGGTGGGTTTTGAGGGGAATTGGCCTGGACATTTGGGAGTTGTAGGTACTGGGATTTAAAGTTCACCTGCAATCAATGAGCACTCTGAACTCCATCAAAGCTGGAATTGGCACATAAAGCTCCCATGATCAACAAAAAATACTGGAGATCTTTGGGGGAAATTCACCTTGATTTGAGGGAGTTGTAGTTCACCTACATCCAGAGAGCACTATGAACTCAAACACCAATGGATCTGGAAGAAACTAGGCACAGAATCCCGATATGTCAAAATTTGATTGCTGGAGGGATCTGGGGGGAACTGACTTTCCTTTCTGACAGTTGTACTTCATCCACAACCAGGGAAACTGTGACCTCCACCGATGATGGACTTGGACCAAACTTGGCACACAGAACCCCCATGACTAACTAAATCTACTGGAGGGGTTTCAAGGGACTGACTCACCATAGTGGGAGTTGTAGTTTACCCTACAGCCAGAGAGCACACTGAGCCCCATTGATGATGCATCTAGAGATGGTTTTAACTTAATGCTTTTATTCCAGCAAGAGCAGCTATTTTTGATGTTGATGTTATGTTCTTTTATGTTTTCAGTAATTGCAATGGTTCCATTTTAAATTCTGTTATTTTGACCTATGTATAATTTGTTATTGTTTTAACTGTTACTTGCTTTAAGCCACCTTGAGTCCCTTCCGGGAGAGGGGGTGGGATAGAAATAAATTATTGTTGTTATTATTGTTTTATTACTATTAAGAAGGGATAAGGAAATATGATGTATATATTCAGTTTTATCACATTTACTAGCTTGGGGACCCGGCGGTGCCCAGGTTATTTGAGAAAGGTTGGTCTTTGGTACTTCAAGTCCCGTCATCCATGGTCCACCCTCCACCAAACTGCAGTAGAATATAGAGTGGGTCATGGGGGCTCTATGTGCCAAGTATAGTCTTTATTTATCTTTGTTGGGGGCTGCAGCAGTCTTGGGCAATGAGTAGAGGTACTTGATGTCCCATCATCCATGGTCCACCCTCCTCTAAACAGCAGAAGGATGGAGACTGGGTCATGGGGGCACAGGGTGCCAAGTTTAGTCTTTATAGGTCTTTGTTCAGGGCCGCAGCAGTCTGTGAAAAATGAAGGCTTTGAAAGTATTACAAATCCCATAATCCGTGGAGGTACTTCAAGTCCCATCATCCATGGGCCATTCTCCTCCAAACTGCAGTTGAATGTAGAGTGGGTCATGGGGGCTCTGTGTGCCAAGTTTGGTCTTTATTGTTCTTGGTTGGGGGCACAGTGGTCTGTGGGAACAAAAGCAGGTGAAAGTGCTACAAATCCCATAATCCGTGGTCCACCTCCCCTAAACCTCACCAGGATGTAAAGGGGGTAATGAGGGTTATGTGTGCCAAGTTTGGTTTTGACCAGTCATTGGATGAGGGGCGCAGTGGTTTCAATACGTGAGTGCAGGTACTGCAACTCCCATCTTCCATGGTCCACCCTCCTTCAAACTGCTGCAGGATGTAGAGTGGGACATGAGTTAAGATACTTCAAGTCCCATCATCCGTGGTCCACCCTCCTCCGAACTACACCTACATGTAAAGTGGGTCATGGGGGCTTTGTGTGCCAAGTTTGGTCTTGATCAGTCAGTGGATGAGGGTTGCAGCAGGCTCGGGAAATGAGTGGAGGTACTTGAAATTCCATCATGCATGGTCCGCCCTACTCTAAACTGCAGTAGGATGGAGTGTGGGTCATGGGGGCACTGTGTGCCAAGTGTAGTCTTTATGGGCCTTTGTTCAGGGCCGCAGTGGTCTGTGGGGAATGAAGGGTTTGAAAGTACTACAAATCCCATAATCCATGGAGGTACTTCAAGTCCCATCATCCACGGTCCTCCCTCTTCCAAATTGCAGTAAAACGTAGCATGGGTCATAGGGGCTCTGTGTGCCAAGGTTGGTTACTATTTATTCAGGCCATGCACAATGTCCCAATAACTGAGGCCTAGTCAGGAAAATCAAGTTAATGAAGCCTTACTGTCAATTTTGGGTCTGGTCTGTGATTTGTAGGGGCTACAGTGTTCTTTGGGAAGTGAATTGGGTGAAGGTATTGCAAATCCCATCAAAGCATGCACATATCCACAAACATACACGCATACACACATTCACTTTTATTATATACTCGCTTGGGGACCCGGCGGTGCCCGGGTCATTTGAGAAGTGCAGCAAGATGTAGAGTGGGTCATGGGGGCTCTGTGCGCCAAGTTTGGTCTTGATCCATCAATATTTTATTTATTTATTGTTTTGATTTATTAGTCGCCCCTTCCGGGGGGCTCGGGGCGACTTACATGTAAAACCATAAAAACACGGTAAAAACAACGGACCATGCCCACATATTAAAATTTAAACATTTAAAACAAGCAGCAGCAGATATACATCAGAATAACTCGTAGGCCTGCACTGTAGTCCATGGCCTAGAGATATCTATGAACCGAAGGCTTGGACAAACAAGAGGGTTTTACAAGCCCTGCGAAAGGCTACTAGGTTGGTCAGTGCTCAAATTGAGGATGGAAGGGCATTCCACAAGACCGGCGCAGCAGCACTGAAAGCCCTCCTCCTTGTTGCAGACAGATGGATGGAATGACAGCTAGGTATCACCAACAGGTTCTGGAACTCAGATCGCAGTGGTCGAGGGGGACTGTATTGGGAGAAGCGGTCCCTTAGGTACACTGGCCCCAGACCATTCAAGGCCTTGAAGGTCAGAACCAGCACCTTGAAGGTGATCCGGTGCTCTATTGGAAGCCAGTGCAGTCCGCACAGGACAGGCGTGATGTGGCAGCGAGATGGAAGGCCTGCCACCAGGCTGGCTGCAGCATTCTGCACCAGCTTAAGCTTCCGTATCACTGACAAGGGAAGGCCGATGTAGAGGGCATTACAGTAGTCCAATCTTGAGATAACCGTGGCTTGGACAACTGTGGCTAGGTCATGACGGGACAGGTAGGGAGCCAGCTTCCTCGCCTGCCGGAGGTGATGGAAAGCCACTCCGCTGACGATGGAGATGTGGTTCTCCATCGACAGCTGGGAGTCAAGGGTGACTCCCAGACTTTTTACAGATGGAGACGGGCGAAGTGCCGCCCCGTCCAGGGTTGGGAGCCGCATTCCTCCCGTACCCGGACGACCCAGCCACAGGATCTCCGTATTAGCCGGATTCACCTTCAACCTACTGGCTCGCAGCCATCCAGTGATGGCTTCAAGGCAATGATGGAAATTATCGGGTACGGAGTCGGGCCAGCCTTCCATCCCCAGAATGAGCTGGATGTCATCCGCGTATTTGTGACACTCCAGCCCAAAGCTGCATGCCAACCGAGCAAGTGGTCGGACGTAGATGTTAAATAATAAAGGGGAGAGAATCGCCCCCTGAGACAACCTGGGAGTTGCAGTGGTATCATGAAATTACTGAAGGTAGTGCAAGTCCCATCATCTGTGGTCCACCCTCCTCCAACCTGCAGCAGGATGTAGAGTGGGTCATGGGGGCTGTGTGTGGCAAGTTTGGTCTGTATTGGTGAATGGATGAGGGTTGCATTGTTTTTAGGAAGTGAGTGAAGGTACTTCAAGTCTCATCATCCGTGGTCCATCTCACACAAAACTGCACCAGGATGATGAGTGGTCCAGGTTTGGTGTTGATCAGTCATTGGATTAGGTTTGCAACAGTCTTGAAAAGTGAGGGAAGGTACTGCAAGTCCCAGGATGTTGAGGATGTAGAGTGGGTCATGAGGGCTCTGTGTGCCAGGTTTGGTGTTGATCAGTCATTGGATTAGGTTTGCAACAGTCTTGAAAAGTGAGGGAAGGTACTGCAAGTCCCATCATCCATGGTCTGCCCCCCTCCAAACTGCAGCAGGATGTAGAGTGGGTCATGAGGGCTCTGTGTGCCAGGTTTGGTGTTGATCAGTCATTGGATTAGGTTTGCAACAGTCTTGAAAAGTGAGGGAAGGTACTGCAAGTCCCATCATCCATGGTCTGCCCCCCTCCAAACTGCAGCAGGATGTAGAGCGGGTCATGAGGGCTCTGTGTGCCAGGTTTGGTGTTGATCAGTCATTGGATTAGGTTTGCAGCAGGCTTGGAACGTGAGGGAAGGTACTTCAAGTCCCATCATCCATGGTCTGCCCTCCTCCCAACTGCAACAGGATGTAGAGTGGGTCATGGGGGCTCTGTGTGCCAAGTTTGGTCTTGATCCATCATTCTTGGGAGTTGCAGTGGTATCATGAAAGTACTGAAGGTACTGGAAGTCCCATCACCTGTGGTCCAGCCTCCCCCAAATTGCAGTAGAATGTAGATTGGGTCATGGGGCCTCTGTGTGCCAAGTTTGGTCAGTATTGGTGAATGGATGAGGGTTGTATTGTTTTTAGGAAGTGAGTGAAGGTACTTCAAGTCCCATCATCCGTGGTCCGTCTCACACAAAACTGCACCAGGATGTAGAGTGGGTCATGAGGGCTCTGTGTGCCAGGTTTGGTGTTGATCAGTCATTTGATTAGGTTTGCAGCAATCTTGGAAAGTGAGGGAAGGTACTGCAAGTCCCATCATCCATGGTCTGCCCTCCTCCAAACTGCAGCAGGAAGTAGAGTGGGTCATGAGGGCTGTGTGTGCCAGATTTGGTCTTTATCGGTGTTTGTTGGGGGCCATAGTGGTCTGTGGGAACAGAAGGATGTGAAAGTACTACAAACCCATCATCCACTGTCAGTCCTCCCCCGAACCTCACCTGGACGTGAAGGCAGTCATGGGGGTTATGTGTGCCAAGTTTGGTCTCGATCAGTAATTGGATAAGGGTCGCATTGGACTTGGGAAGTGAGTAGAGGTACTTCAAGTCCCATCATCCATGGTCCACCCTCCTCCGAACTGCACCAGGACATAGAGTGGGTCATGGGGGCTGTGTGTGCCAAGTGTGTTCCGTATTGGTCCTTTTTGGTGGCCTCAGTGGTATGTGGGAACCAAACTGTTTGAAAGTACTACAAATCCCATAATCCGCGGGTCATGTCCCTCAAACTGCACCAGGACGTAAAGGGGGTCGGGGGGGGGGGCTTATGTGTACCAAGTTTGGTGCAGGTCCATCACCCGCAATGGTCGCTGTGGCCTGTGAAAGTGGCAGCCAATCAGAACGCTGCCACATATCCTTCCGCCCTCCGCACACATACAGTACATACATACATACATACATACATTGACTTTTATTATATACTAGCTGAGGACCCGGTGGTGCCCGGGTTATTTGAGGAAGGCATTGTGTGCCAAGGTCGGTCCGTATCAGTTGTTCATTTGGCTCACAGTGGTTTCGGGAAGTGAGTGAAGGTACTTCAAGTCCCATAATCCATGGTCCATCCTCCTCCAAATTGCACCAGGATGTAGGGGGTTCTGTGTGCCAAAGTTGGTCTTGATCAGTCATTGGATGAGGGTCACAGCAGTCTCGGGAAGTGAGTGGAGGTACTTCAAGTCCCATCATCCGTGGTCCATCCTCCTGAAAACTGCACCAGGGTGTAGAGTGGGTCATGGGGGCTCTATGTGCCAAGTTTGGTCTTGATCAGTCATTGGATGATAGTCGCAGTGGTCTCAGGAAGTGAGTAAAGGTACTGCAAGTCCCATCATCCATAATCCGTCCTCCCCCAAACTGCACCAGAATGTTGAGTTGGCCATGGGGGCACTCTTTGCCAAGTTTTGTCTTTATTGGTAATTGGATGAGTGTCGCTGTGGTCTCAGGGAGTGGAGGTACTTCAAGTACCATCATCCATGGTCCATCCTACTTGAAGCTGTACCAGCATGTAGTGTGGGTCATGGGAGCTCTGTGTGCCAAGTTTGGTCTTGATCAGTCATTGGATGAGGGTCGCAGTGGTCTCAGGAAGTGCGTGGAGGTACTTCAAGTCCCATCAGCCATTGTCCACCCTCCTCCAAACTGCAGTAGGATGTAGAGTGGGTCATGGGGGCTCTCTGTGCCAAGTTTGGTCTTTATCAGTCTTTGCTGGGGGCCACAGTGGTCTCTGGGAACAGAAGAGTTGGAAAGTACTCCAAGTCCCATCATCCATGTCCGTGCACCCCCCAAACCTCACCATGATGCGAAGGCAGTCATGGGGGTTATGTGTGCCAAATTTGGTCTTGATCAGTCATTGGATGAGGGTCGCAGCGGTCTCGGGGAGTGGAGGTACTTCAAGCCCCATCATCCATGCTCTGCTCTTCTCCAAACTGCACCAGGACATAGAGTAGGTCATGGGGGCTCTGTGTGTCAAGTTTGATATTTATCGGTCTTTGTTGGGGGCCACAGTGGTCTCTGGGAAGCAAAGCGCTTGGAAGTACTACAAATCCCATAATCTGTGGTCCATCTTTCTCAAACTGCACCAGGACGTAAAGGGCATCATGGGGGTTATGTGTGCCAAGTTTGGTCCAGGTTCATCACCCGTGCTGGTCAGAGTACGTGAGTGAAGGTACTGCAAGTCCCATCCTCCATGGTCCACGCTCCTTCAAACTGTACCAGCATGTAGTGTGGGTCATGGGAGCTCTGTGTGCCAAGTTTGGTCTTGATCAGTCTTACTGTCAATTCAGGCTGAGGCCTAGTCAGGAGAATCAAGTTGAGGAAGCCTTACTGTCAATTCAGGCTGAGGCCTAGTCAGGAGAATCAAGTTGAGGAAGCCTTACTGTCAATTCAGGCTGAGGCCTAGTCAGGAGAATCAAGTTGAGGGAGCCTTACTGTCAATTCAGGCTGAGGCCTAGTTTGTAAAATCAGCTAAAGGAAGCCTTTTTGCAAAGAACTCTGTCTGGCACCTTTGAGATTTTGGATGTTGGAAGGCTGGCCAATTCATGGTCCATCCTCCCTCAAACTGCACCAAGACGTAAAGTGGGTCTTGGGGGTTCTGTGTGCCAAGTTTGGTTTTGCTGTCTTGTTGGGGTGCGCAAAGTGTTTTGGACTTAAACTCCCACCATGCCTGACTGCCTCAGGCCTTTTCCTTACCCCCCCCCCCCCCGGCACTTTAGAGCATCGGAATGTTCGTGTTGGCTGGCCAATGGGAGTCCTTTATGCAAATGATCCCACAGCGGGAGCCAATCAGAAAGCTGCCACATATCCCTCCGGACACATACAAACATACATACAAACATTCCGCTTTATTAAGGTATACAGATACAGAAGATATACAGATACACAGATATAAAGTTGTTTGGTATGTTGATATGGCCTAAGGGTTAATCCATAAAATGTATTTGTTTATTTACAAGGAGAAGGAGAAAGAGAAGAAGAGCAGGAGGAGGAGAATGAAAAAGAAAAGTGGAGGAGAAGAAGAGGAGGAAGGACAAGAAGGAGGAAGAAGAGGAAGGAAGGAAGAACAGGAATAAGAGAAAAAGAAGAGGTGGAGGAAGAAGAAAAAGGAAAAAAGAAAAAAGAAGAGGAGGACGAAGAAGAAAAAGGAGAAAGAGGAAGTGGAGGAAGACAAGGAAGGAGGAGGAGAAAGAGAAGAATAAGAAAGGTAAGAGAGGGGAAAGGAGAAAGAAGAAGTAGAGGAAGTAGAAGGAGAAAGAGAAAGAGGAGGAGGAAGAGAAGAAAAGGAAGAGGAAGAAAAAAGAGGAAGAAGAGGAGAAAGAGATTAAGGAGGAGAAAAAGAATGAGGAGGAGAAAGAGAAAAAGAAGGGGAAAGGGGAGGGGGGAAAAGTGGCCCACAGGCTATACCCGACTTCACCGATGGCACAGGGCTTGATGCCAAGGAAAAGCCGGTCAGGCCGGCCTATCTGCTCCCCGCAAAGACCTTTCTTTCTTTTTTTCCTTCCTTCCTTCCTTCCCATTGCCAGGAGGGAGGCGGAGAAGTGGATTCAGGTCCTGCCACGGTTGGTGTCGCAACACAATGGGGAGCCAAACTGGTTTCCCTCGGCCCCGCGGTCTCCCTCCCTGCCATCGCCCAGGAATGTGGGGAGTCCCTGCCAGACGCCCTTTCATCCCAGGAAGGAGAACAAGGCCAATATGCGATGCAGTAGCAGAAAAGGTCAAAGCCATTCGTTCCAGGCTGCATCCGTAGCAAGAGAGGACCTCAATGGATGGAGAAGACCTGGCCTGATAGACCCCTTTCCCATGGGACCTAGGAATCTTAGAAAATCCCAAGCGGAATATGAGGCAACAGTGTGATGCAGCAGTGGAACAGGCCAATACGATTCTAGGCTGAATCTATAGGACAGTGTCCAGATCAAAGGAGGTCATTGGCCTGCTCTATTCCACTTTGGTCAGACCTGACCTGGAATGACCCTGGACATCACAGCTCAAGGAGACATACAAAAGGGGTCCGGGGAAAGGCCACCAAAAGGGTCCAAGGCCTGGAAACTACAAATCCCTCTGAGGCTGGGATGTTTAGTTTGGATAAGAGAGCCACACGTACATATTTGAAAGTAGGGGGTGAGTGATGGAGCCTCTTTCTTAGGAGGCTGGATTATATACAGTGGTTCGGATCCTTCCTTGCGGACTGGTCTCAGAAGGTGGTCTTTCGGGAGTCCTGCTTGACCTCATGGCGGGTGGGCCGTGGGATCCCACAGGGCTTATCATTATCTCCGATGTTATTCAGCATCTACCTGAAGGTAGCAAGGAAGCTTCCTGAGTCCTGCACCTCTGCCTGGCAGCTGTGACAGGCTGGATGAGAGCTAACAAACCGAAGCTAAATCCAGACAAGACAGAGGTCCTCCTGGTCAGTTGTAGCAACCTGTGCTGGGGGGGGGGGGTGTCCCACTCCCCTTGAAGACACATGTCCACAGTCTGGGGCTCCTCCTGAACTCATTGTTGAGGCTTGAAGCTCAGGTGTCTGGGAGGGCCTTCGGACAGCTAAAACTTGTGCACCAGCTCCAACCATACCTCGAAAAATCTGACTTGGCCACCGTGGTCCATGCCTTAGTTACATCTCACATGGATTACTGAAATGCGCTCTACGTGGGGCTGCCTATGAAGACAGTTCGGAAGCTTCGATTAGTGCAAAGATCCGCATCCAGACTGCTGACTGGGGCGGATCGTAGGGAACATACTACCTGGCTGCCAGTTTGCTTCCAGGCGCAATTCAAAGTGCAGGTTATTACCTACAAAGCCTTATATGGCTCGGGTCCTGCCTATTTATGTGACAGTGTGAACCTGTGCAGACTTTAAGATCAACCAACGAGGCCCTCTTCTCGATCCCACCTCCCTCACTGGCTTGGTTGGTGGGGACAAAGGGGAGGTTCTTCACTGTATTGGCCCCCCAGCTTTGGAATGCCCTCCCCAGGGAAATTAGGCAAGCACCCACCATCATAACTTTAAGGAAGTTGAAAATGTGGCTGTTTAAGCAGGCTTTTAATAATGGCTAAAAGTATCAACCGCCCTATCGGACAGGATTCTTAATGGTTATTAGAACTATGATTTTTAGACTGGATACTATGATCATAGGAATGGCTGGTTTTAAAGGGCGTTACATATTGGTTTAGAGAAGCATTTCTCAACCTGGGGGGTCGGGACCCCTGGGGGAGACACAAAGGGGTTTCAGAGGGGTCGCCAAAGACCATTAGAAAACATAGTTATATCCCATCCCTGGGAAGAGGGAGTGGGATATAAATAAAGCTTCCTCTTTTCATCCTCATCCTCCTTCTTCTTCAGTCTTTGGGCGAGATCATCCGGAGTTTGGTATCACTAATACACAGATGATGCTCAACTCTACACTCCTTCTCACCTGATACCAAGGAAGTGGTCCTGCCCATGAGCCATTGTCTGAAAGGCAGTGATGGACTGGATGAGGTTGAACAAGTTCAAGCTCAATCCAGACAAGATGGAGGCATTCCTACCACACTCCCCCTGAAACCTTAGGTGCAAAGTTTGGGCGTCATCCTAGATTCCACAAATTTTAACTGTTGGAATGTGTTTGCTTTTATGTTGAAAGCCGCCTTGAGTGTGCACATGAAGAAAGGTGGCCGGGGGGGTATTCTAAAATAACTAATAAATAAATATAGGCCATATCCTTGCTCCGTCGTGGTAAAATAGGGGAACACCATCACCTTTCATGATTCCACAACTTTAAATTCCCAACAATTTTAATTCAAATTTTCATGAGCTTAAAAGTAAAATGCAAGTTGGGCCTCTGATGGAATTCCGAGAAACTGTGCCCTGTTATTAGGTGTCCTGTGCATCCACTCCCCTTCCTGAAAGGCAAAATCTGGGAAATCCAGCTTGGAATTATACATCATTTTGAATTTTAAAAAGGAGCCTGTGCTTGTTGGGATAGAAATAGTCAAAACAAGAAAGATAACACTGCGTAGCACGATTTTTGTTCCTGGGTGATGAATGTCATTTCCTAATTGGGTCTACCATAAAAACATAGGGAAAGTTTATTGAACTGTGCGGGAGAGACATCATCCTGCAGTGCATTTTGCCCTCATTGTCCAACAAATCTCTTATCGAGTCTCAACTAATTTGACATAGTTTGTGGTACCAAAACGAAATGAGTATCTCGAGTCTCAACGCAGTCGACATAGTTTTGGGCACCAAAACAGAAGTTTATGGAGTAGAACAATTCCTTTCAAAGGAAGGAAATTTCCTCTAGTTTTCATAGAGTTGAACCAAAACTCTGTATATTTATGATCTGCAATGCACCCCATCCTTTAATGCAAGCATGGTCCAACTTCTGCCATCCAGACTTCAACTCCCATAATTTCCTAAGTGGGTAAAAGAGAAGGTGTCTCCTTTAAATCCCAGTTTGCTGCCACAGTTTCGACTGAACCTTTCTGATGCTATAACCACCTGCGGAGGAATGCCTTTCCTGTCAAGGGTCAGGCTGGATGGCCTCTGGGTCCATTCTCCCCCCCGTCTCATGATCCCAAGCACAGGCATGGGAACCTCGCCTGACCTCTCCAGGCAACCACATGACAAGGGGAGGAGGAGGATGCTACAGGCAGATGCATTTACTCCACATAAAGCTTTCCAAACTTTCCACATTGGCGACGCTCGCAAACCTACCAGAGGCGAAACCAAACTCCTTAGAAGACTGGCATACAATTATGCCAGCCACTAGGCTTCAATAAATAATGATAATAATAACAACAATATATGTGCAACATTATTAGAATGAACCCCACCACAAGTCCCATAGGGATGGTTAAGGACTGTTTGAGATTCCAGCAAGGCTTCCATTATTATCATTATCATAATTATTAACAATAACTAGCTTGCGTCCCCGGAGTTGCTGGGGTTATTTGAAAAAGTCAATTTTAAGTGCACAAAATCCATAAGGTTGTGGGTGAACTACAACTCACATCATGCCAGGTGAAACCCGAGAAACTCCATCAGTACTTACAGTTTGTTATATTGGGCAAGTTTGCTCTAGATAAGTCATTGGTGGGGTTCAGTGTGCTCTCTAGCTGTAGGGTAAACTACAACTCCCACTATGGTGAGTCAGTCACCTGAAACCCCTCCAGTAGGTTGAGTTAGTCATGGGGGTTCTATGTGCCAAGTTTGGTCCATCATCGGTGGAGGTCACAGTTTCTCTGGTTGTGGGTAAACTACAACTCCCAGAAAGGAAAGTCAGTTCCCCCCAAACCCCTCCAGCAATCAAATTTGGGCATGTCAAGTTCGGTCCAGATCCCTTGTTGTTTGGGTTCACAGTGCTCTCTGGATGTAGGTAAACTCAAACTCCCCCAAATCAAGGTGAATTTTCCCCAAAGACCTCCAGTATTTTTTGCTGGTCATGGGAGCTCTGTGCGCCAAGTTTGGTCCAATTCCATCTTTGTTGGAGTTCAGAGGGCTCATATATTGCAGGCGAACTATACACTATAGTATCTACAACTCCTAGAAATCATGGTGAATTCTTCCCAAACTTCTCTAGTATGTTCAGTTGCTGATCAATTGTTCTGTTTGCTGTGTGCCATAGAAAAGAATAGGAAAGTGTTAAGGGAGAGGCAGTGGGCAGGATCATGCAAATTCCACACCAATGGAGAGAGTCAGAAACACTGGGATGCCTGTGGTGGATGAAACATAACATCTAGGATGAAATTCTCTGTATGAATGTCTTCACTTGGATGGGGGACAGTAAGGTGTTTGTGGAGGACATTGGCAGGTTTCTTGGACATGTTCATGGCACTCACTATAACCTGCAATGTCATTGGAGGGACGGCCATTGGTGTCTCCTGAGTAGCAGGTGCTATAGCTGTTTGTGGAGGCAGGAGCTTGTCTCTGTAAGTGGATTTTTCACTTTTTGTATAGATAGATGTATTTGCAGCAATATTAGAACGATCAACCGAGACCACACAAATCCTATACAGACTGAAAAGGTTCTTTTGTGGTTCCAGCAAGGCTAATAATAATATAATAATAAAAATAAATTGGAAATGTCTCCTTTCCATTCAGTGGCAATCGCTGCAACTAAATCCAGAAACAGTGCAAATTTATACAAGTTAGAGCAGGTAGGGATGAAGCCTACTGGAGGCTGGATGGCCATCTGTCAGGAGGGCTTTGATGGTGCCTGTCTGAAGGGGGTTGGACCAGATGCCCTCTGAGGATCTCTAATATAGTATGGAATACCTGATGGAGTCTGGTGGAGTTTTCCTTTCCCTGAAGGCTTTTTTGAACCAAGGCTGGATGTCCATCTGTCTGGGTTTCTTTGATGGTGCTTTTTGGATTGGAATGCTTTTATTGTTAAGCCACTTTGAATTGCCTTTGTAGAGGGAAAAAGCAGGATAAAAATAATAATTTCCTGACTGTCTGAAGGGATTTGGGCTAGATGCTCTCTATGAACCCCTTTCAAGCAAGGTAGTGATAATAATAATAATAATGCCTAGGAGTCTGCTGGCATCTCCTTCTCTGCAGGTTCTTGAACAGACAGCTGGATTGCCGTCTGTTGGGAGGCCTTCAATTGTGCTTTTCCTGTCTGGCTGAAGGAAGTTAGACTAGATGCCCTCTGGAGACCCCTACCAACTCGAGTGAAGCATAGAGTGCCTATGAGTCTGCTAGCATCTCCTTCTCTGGAGGTTCTTAATGGTAATAGTAATAATTATTATTTAGCACCTAAAGAAGATAATAATATTCATAGTAATTTAAAAACCAATGATATTCAATCCTGTTTTAATATTTGTATATTTTAAATTGTATTGCAATGCTTGTAATGTTAGCCGCTTTGGGCCTCATTATTGAGAGAAAAAGCAGGATATAAATAAACATAATAATAGGCTCCTGAAGACAATAATATTAATAGTAATTTATTATTATTTGGCTCCTAAAGAGGATGATGATGATTATTATTATTATAAAGGGGATGATAATATTAATAGTTATTATTATTATTATTAATATTGGGCTCCTATAAAGGATTATAATATTAATAGTTATTATTCTTTGGCTCCTAAAGAGGATAATAAAAAATATCTTCCAACTTGAGCAGACTCCCAGGCCATCTATGCCCCCAGAGGGCATCTAGTCCAACTTCCTTCAGCTAGGAAGCAGAAGTACAATCAAAGCCCTCTCAAAAGATGGCCATCTGGACTTGGATGAAGAACCTCTAGAGAAGGAAACGTCAGCAGACTCCCATGCCCCCAGATGGCATCTAGTCCTACCTCCTACAGCCAGGAAGCAAAAGCACCATCAAAGATGGTCTTGGATGAAGAACCTCCAGAGAAGAAGACGCTAGTAGACTCCTAGGTTGTCGATGCTTCACTTGAGTTGGAAGGGGTCCCCAGAGGGCATCTAGTCCAACCATCTTCAGAGAATTGGGGGTTTGGAGCGGCCTCCTCCCTCTCGCCTTGACCTGGATGCCAAAGCGTGCAGAGAGGGGGGGAGGGGAGAGGCCCAACCAGGACACATTTGCATGGCCCCCTCCCTGCCTGCCTGCCTGCCTGCTTCTCTTTATCCTTTCTGCGCCAGGAAGTGGGCAAAACGCCCACCTCTGTTCCTCTCTCCACTTGCTTTCCCAACCTCTTCAGGGCTTTTCCAGGCAAACAAGCAGGACCCCACCCAGCAGAAGGAGGAGAAGCAGCAGCAGCGGCGGCGGGCAAGATGGAGCACATTCCCCCTTTGCCACCAAAGCAGCCTCCCTTCTCCTCAACTCACCTGCCCCTCCCCCCCCCCCTCTTTTCAGCTTCGAACCCTTTAAGAATGAGGGAAAAGGGCATTCGCTGGCCTGCATTGGGGTAATCAATTATTTAGGGTTGTTTCTATCGTACAAGGGATCAACTGCTTCACCTGGAAGTTTCCAGGACTTACAGTTGACTGGGAATGAGAAGATTCTAGAGCCAAAGGGTACCATGAAGGTCATTTAGACAGGGAACACTCCACAACTAAACCACTCCTAAAAGAGGCACATCCAGACTCTGAAGGAGTCCATCCTCCTTCAAAACTGTCCTCTTTTGAACTGTCTTTGCAATTAAGTTCTTCCTTGTGTTTAATGGCAATCACTCTTCTTGTGAGTATGTAGGATTCTTAGGCAAACTCTGCTTGGAACTATATAGGATTTAATCTTCTAGGCCAGGTGTGGGCCAACTTCAGCTCTCCCTCCAGGTTTCCACAATAGCTAACAAACGGTTATAATAATATAATAAAATTAAAATGTAACATATAATATAATATGTAATAATATAATAATATCAAAATAATATATTATTATAAAACAATATAATAAAATATAATAATGTAATAATATATGTAATAATAATATAAAACAATATAATAATATAATTACGGCTGTTAGGAATTGTGGGAGTTGAAGTCCAAAACACCTGAAGGACCCAAGTTTGCCCATGTCTGCTTTGGACTGAATACATTTAAAATCATCCCACCTAGGCCTAGAACACCATACACTTCAATTAGGTTCTTCTTCACGTTTCGTTGCAATCTCCCTTCTTGTGACCATTTAAGATTCTTCTTGCAACTATATAGGGTTCAATCTTTTAGACGAAGCATATCTAACTCCCTAAGTCACAATAACAAGACCTGATTTTCTAAGTCGCAATAATAGTAACAACAACAACAACAACCACCTGGTTTTAACAACAACATTAACCATCTTAGTCAACTACATATTTTACTTTCCCAATGACCTTCTTGAACACTATTATTTCAAAGCAGGGCCCAACTTCCCTCCCTCTGGACGCAACCCAGAACTGGAAAGCATCACAATCAATTGACTTTCAAAACCAATACTGAGGTTCTATTTTGGCCCATAAGTCATCCCTCTTACGTCTTTCGGAAAGAGAACGTCTTGGTTTGGGCTTTGGCCACAAGTAAGGCATCATACATTTCTTTTGAGTCTCTTTAAAGAGAAAAACCAGGATATGACCATCTATCTATACACATAATAAAAGTGAAACTATGTATGTGTGTGTGGCTGGGGTGTTCACTTGCACAGACAGGATCCTGCCTCCACAAACAGCTATAGCTCCCACTCCTCAGGAGATGCCAATAACCCTCCCTCCAATGACATTGCAAGTTATAATGAGGCCAGGAATATGTCCAAGAGCCCTGCCAATGTCCTCTATAAACACCACACTGCCCACCACCCAAGTGAAGGCTTTCATATGGAGACAATTTCATCCTACATTTTATGTGTTTTGTCCACCACAGACATCCCAGTATTTCTGACTCTCTCCACTGGTGTAGAATTTGCATAAGCCCGCCCACTGCCTCTCCCTTGACACTTTCCTATTATTTTCTATGGCACACAGCAAACAGAGGAACCGGATCAGCAACTGAACATACTAGAGAGGTTTGGGGGAGAATTCACCATGATTTATAGGAGTTTTAGGTACTGGGAGCACTCTGAACTCCACCAACAAATGGTCCTGGAACTAGCTTGGCACACAGAACCCCAATGACCAACAAAACATACTGGAGGTCTTTGGAGGGATTTATAGTTGTAGTTTACTACACTCACGAGAGCACTGTAAACCTAAACACCAATGGATCTGGACCAAACTAGACACACATACTTGATATTCCAAAATTTGATTACTGGAGGGGTTTGGGGGGGGGAACTGACCTTCCTTTCTGGGAGTTGTACTTCACCCACAACCAGAGAAACTGTGACTACCACCGAAGATGGACCTGGACCAAACTTGGCACACAGAACGCCCATGACTAACTCAACCTACTTGAGGGGACTGACAACATAATGGGAATTGTAGTTTATCCTGCGGTCGGAGACCACACTGAATCTCACCAATGATGCATCTAGAGCAAACCTGCCCAACATAACAAACCTTAAGTACCAATGGAGTTTCTTGGGGCTAACCTAGCATGATGTGAGTTATAGTTCACTCACAACCTTATGCATCTTTGTACCACTAAAAAAAATGCTTTTCCAAATAACCCCGGCAATGGCGGGGACACAAGCTAGCTATTACTAATAATAATATTTCCTCGAGTATCACCCACCACTGAATCTAATGCTCACCCTCCATTTCAGCTACATAAGGTGTGCGTGAGACTCGAGTAAATATGGCTATCCTTCAAGCATAAATGCGGTATATTAGAAATTCCAGATGTCTGGTTGACAACATGAATAGGACACTTGCGACTCAGAGGCATTTCCAGAGGTCCACATTTCGAATGAATTTAACAAGACACTGCAATCATTGCCTTATTTACTCGATTCCTTCCTTAAAACACAAAAGTATTAAGACACCAAAGCTTTCTGCGACAAAAAGGAAAAGCTTGCGGTAGAATGAATCTAATTCAATTGCCTTGCTACGATGCTGTAGTTTGACAAGGCCTTGAGACTTCTCTGCCAAAAGATGTGGAGGCCTCACCAAACAGCATATCCCAGTATTGTGTAGCATTGAGCTCCAGAGGCTCCTGAAGCAGCTTCCCCTTTGGTCTCACTGTATGATGCAAAATCTAATGCGCACCTTAATTTCAGCGAGGTTACTTAGTCCCAAAAGGTGAGCATGAGATTGGAGCAAACAAGATATTGTGAGCTCTTTGACTTTTTAAAGCCACCACTGAAGGGCCCTTGAGCTTTTCCTGGATGAAATCCCAGGCCCTGGGTGGTTTCCCACTATAGGGCCCCTTTTCAAAGGTGGGTCAGGCCCGTGGCTGCGTGGTGGCCCCATCCGCCAACAACAACTCCAAGAACCCGTAAAGCTGGAACTGTTCCCCACTCGCCAGGTTTTCCCCAATGCTCTCTGCCTACTGAGGGCTCTTGCCTCACCCTACGAGAGGAGTAGGCGGATTGGCTTTGCAAAGTCGAGTTCCAACCTCAAGGCTGGCTATTTATGCCTCCCCTCTCAAGCCCACTTAAAGACAAGAAAAGAAGGAAAGAAAGGGGCTTTGAACATGGTGCCAAGCACACAGCACTGAACCTCGCTGCCTTTCGCCGCCCTTCCGTCCTTTCCAGGAAGGAAGAGTCAGTGCTATAGATATTATGGATCTTGCTTCCCAAGAAGCCTCCTCGACCTAAGCTGCATAATCAGTCAGTTCTGGGTTTCTTCGTGACACCCAAAAACTAACGTTTCGCAAGAAGCCTCCTCTCCATTGGAGCCTTTTGATGTTCGTGTTTCATCGCAAAAGCAGCAGCAAGTCCTGGGCTCCATGAACCAAAGAACACAAAAGGCACTGCAAACTAAAGCAGAACACCTGAGGAACCAACCTGGACACAGAATATTACTGGAGAAGACAGAAATGCTGGACCACTCGAACAATCACCATGTCACACTACTCAGAATAGCCACTGAACTACACAAATAGGTGGACAATTCCAACAGAAAGGGGAAAACCATGAAAATGAACAAAATCTGGTTACCAGTATTAGATAGTAAATAAAGGCCACCACTAAGAAACAAGAGAACACCGGACAGCAAGCAATCAAATTGCCAGTTAACACCTCCCAAACAGAGAGTGCCTCCAGGCAACAACAGCCAGGCTACCTTTATGCAGAGACACTCACTGATTGACTTTGCAAACTTCATGGCTACTCAATGCTAATTTATATGGTTTTTAATCTGTTTGATTGATGAATACATGTTTTAATTGTTTATATGCAACCCAGTGATAATGGCCATGAAAGCCTTCAACAACACAAGTTCCAGGTTCCCATGTTTTGAGTTCTTCCAAGTTCCCATCGTTTTGATGAACTATCACTGCAAGAGATTCCACATTTGCTCTGGAAAAAAACCACTGTTGTTCCAAGAAGACAAGGGATCAAACCTTTATCTGAACCATAAAGCTTTTCTTAGGTGAAAAGCTGTACAACGGAAGGCTTCAAGCTGGGAAAGAGCTCTTGCTGGTCAATGAAAATAATAATTATTCGAGGCCTTCTCGGCATTTACATTTTGAGCCGAAGCTGCTCCTCGACTCCACAATGATCCTCAAAGATAGATCAAATCGTGAGAGACAGACCTAAAACTGCATGGCTTTATCAGACTAGCAATGTGATCCCCACAAAGCATCCCATCGCCAAGAACTACTTTTCATATAAACAGGGTTTCCAAAGGACGAGTAGACCCTGCTTTTATACAAACCTTGGCCATAATATCACTGCAAGGTAGGCCACCATTCCTGAATACCCATTGCATAGATTTACAGCCACCTTCATCTAAGAATATTCACTTCCAGGGCCTGATTGCAACAAGAACAGGCCAACTGAGGTCATCCAAACTCAAGGCTTTCCTGGTCAGTATTTAAACAAACCGCCTTCGGGAAGAGCTAGATAAGGATAGCCGGGTGGGGAAAATACATTATTATTATTATTCAGATTCAAGAAAGTACAACTTCATAGCCAATATCATTCTCTTCCCACATTTGCCTCTAAAGAGTCTTCGTTCAATCTTTTACCAGATCCTAAAAACATTTGGCCGTTTAAAAACATCTATAGCCTTAAATCCCAAACAAATAAAGATGAACACAAAGCAAATGCGACAATTTGAGACATTCCGAATGGATCGCCAACAGCTATAATCTATACACATAATAAAAGTGAAAATATGTATGTTTGTATATGACTGCGGTGTCCAACTTACACCGACAGGCTCCCACTTCCACAAACAGCTGTAGCTCCCACTGGTCAGGAGACACCAATGACCAATGATATTGCAGGTTATAGTGAGTGTCATGAACATGTCCAAGAGCCCTGCCAATGTCCTCTGCAAACACCATACTGTCCCCCACTCAAGTGAAGGCATTCATACAGAGACAATTTCATCCTAGATTTATGTGTTTCCTCCACCACAGACATACCAGTGTTCCTGACTCTCTCCATTGGTGTGGAATTTGCATGATCCTGCCCACTGCCTCTCCCTTAATCTGTTCCTACTCTTTTCTATGGTGCACAACAAAGAGAGCAGAATTGATCAGCAACTGAAGCTACTGGAAGGGTTTGGGGGGCTGACTCAACATGATGAAAATTGCAGTTCACCCTGCATCAAGGCAGAGCACTGTGACCCCCACCAGCAAGGGACGTGGACCACATTTGGCACACAGAACCCCATGACCAACAAAACATACAGGAGGACTTTGGGGAAAATTTACCTTGTTTTATAGAAATTATACTTTACCTATACCCAGAGAGCACTGTGAACGTAAACAACAAATGATCTGCACCAATTTTATTTATTTATTTTTCGGCTTCTATGCCGCCACTCCCGGCGGGCTCGGGGCGGCTCACAGCACCAAAGAATACAAGATAAAAACAACAATACAAGATAAAAACATGGGTAAAATACATTAAAATGACGTTAAAAATAGCAATAGCAACACTTAAAAACGACCTAGGGCAGGAGCTCGAATTCACAGGGGGTTTAGGGTAGAATTGGCCTTGACATTTGTTAGTTGTAGGTACTGGGATTTAAAGTTCATCTGCAATCAAAGAGCACTCTGAACCCCACCAAAGATGGACCTGGACATTTGGGATACAGAGCCACCATGACAAACAAAAAATAATGGAGGGCTTTGGGGAGAATTCACCTTGATTTGGGGGAGTTGTAGTTCACCTACATCCAGAGAGCACTGTGAACTGAAACCATGATGCATGCATGCCTGATATACGCAAATTTGATTACTGGAGGGGTTTGGGAGGAACTGACCTTCCTTTCTGGGAGTTGTAGCTCACTGACATCCAGAGACACTGTGACCACCACCGATGATGGATCTGGACCAAACGTGGCACACAGAACCCCAATGATCAACTGAACCTACTGGAGGGAATTGAAGAGGACTGACCTACCATGGTGGGACCTGTACTTCATCCTGCAGCCAGAGAGCACACTGAACCCCATCAATGATGCCTATCGAGCTAACTTGCCCAACATGACAAACTTTAATTACTGATGGAGTTTCTCGGGGTTAACCTGGAATGATGTGAGTTGTACTTAATCCACAACATTATGCATTTTGTAGAATAAAACAAATGACTTTTTCAAATAACCTGGGCACCGCCAGGTACCCAAGCTAGTACTACCTATAAAGACAAGATGCAGATGGCGCTACTAAAGTTGACTATTCCTTGTCCGAAATGCTTGGATATTGTATCATAAGAGATGGGACCCAGATTTAAATACAAAATTCACTTGTATGAACCTGATACATAGAGCCCGAAATTCATTTCCTATACAATATTTTAAATTGCTTTGTGCATGAAATAAAATCTATTTACACTGATGCATCAGAAAGCAAAAGGGTCAATCTTTGGTTTTAACTCTGAATGTGTTTGAATCATTTTTAACTGTGAATTTTTAAGTACTGTTTATATCTAATCATGTTTTAATGTTGGTATATTTTTATATTTTAAATTGTGTACTGATGCTTTTATGTGAAGCCGCTTTGTGTCCCCTTTGGGAGAGATAAAGCAGAATATAAACATATAATAATAATAATAGATGCATAGCCGCTTTGAGTCCCCTTTGGGAGAGATAAAGTGGGGTATAAATAAATATAAGAAATATAAGAATAATATAATTAAAATTATATGCTGATCCTTTTATGTTAAGCTGTTTTGAGTCCACTTCAGGAGAGATAAAGCAGGGTAAAAATAATAATAGGTTCCTAAAGAGGATGATGATGATGATGGTTATTATTATTAGTATTATTAAGAGGATGACAATATTAATAGTTATAGTAATTACTCCCTTGTTACGCTAGCCCTGCTGGCTGCCAGTCTGCTACCAAGCACAATTCAAAGTGCTGGCTTTAGCTAATAAAGCCCAAATGATTTCGGGTCAGCTTACTTGTCTGAATATATCTCCTTCTATGATCCACCTCGGAGATTAAGATGTTCTGGGGAGGCCCTGCTCTCGATTCCACCTCCCTCGCAAGCATGACTGCTGGGGCCGAGAGACAAGGCCTTCTGAGTGGGGGGCCCTCAGCTGTGGAACTCCCTCTCTAGTGAAATTACAGCAGCCCTCTCCCTCCTGACATTCAGGACGACAGTAAAAACGTGGTTGTGTGACCAGGCTTTTGGACAGCAAAGCTTGTAGTACAATAATAGTAGGAATAATAGTAGGAATAGTGAACAGACCAATGGAACGACTATGGACTTGATTTTGGATAGCGTGATTTTAATAACTGTTTTTAAATCGTGTTGTTTATCAGTGGGTTTGACTATAAATGTTATAGTATTATCGGTGTTTAATTTATGTTATGCTTTAATTAGGTTAGGTTTACAGTTATCTATTATTGTCTTGCTATTATGTTTTACTTTTCACATGTATGTACGGCATTGAATTTTGCCTTTATAATGTTGGACACTGCTTTGAGCTCCCTCAGGGGGAGAAAAGCGGGATATAAATGCAGTAAATAAATAAATAAAATTTGGCTCGTAAAGAGGTCAATGCTAATATTAATCATAATTATTTTTATTTGACTCATACAGAGGATAAATAGTAATTCTCATTATTATATGGCTCCTAAAGAAGACAATGATAATATTAATAGCCTATTATTATTATTGGGCTCATTTCCTCCTTCTTTCCTCCACTCCATAAGCTTTCTGCTCAGCTTTCCTATTAATTTTCCACCTTCCCCTATTATTCTTTATCATAAGATACCTTCTATGTCATTCAATGTAATGCTGGGCCTCACTTTCGGAGAGGAAGCAGACTGTAGAGAGGAAACTGTCCTGGTTTGGCTGCTTTTGAGTATGGCTTTCACTCCCATGGAAGGCCCATTCACAATCCCGGCTCCAAAAGGTGTCGAGGGTCTCCAGCCGGCTTCGGCTGTCGTTGACAGCAGCCCATGGCTTGGCTGAGGGCACTGGCAAGGCCTAGCTAGGCCCCGCCCGGGCCTTGCACTAGGCCTCGCATCCCCAGCCTTTCCTGAACGGCCGCGCCCGGGGACCCCACCTCTCCCCCTAGGGAGGCCCCACTCGCGCCCTCCTCAGCAGCCTCGCCTGCCCTTCTCGGACTCCTCCTGCCCCCTCTCAGCATCGCCATTGGCCCGCGGAGACACGCCGGCTCGCCATTGGTCCGCGCCGGCGCCCATCAGCGACACCTCCTCGCCGCGTTGCATCTCGGGATACGTAGTCCCGCCTCCACTGCACCTGCAGCTCAGGCCGCAGCGCGGGGACTACAAGTCCCAGAAACGCCTTCTCTTCTCCCCCCCCCCCTTGATAACACACAGCCAGGACAACGTAGGCACGCAGCAAGGAGGCAGCAGCCTCTTAGGCCCCTTCCCCAACAAGAAGGGGAAGGAGAATAATATAACTGAATAATAATAATAATAATGCAAAATAAAAAATGACCCTTGACACCCATGTATTTCTAAGCCAGGCTCCTGTCAATAGGAATGTCAAGCCTCCCAAGGCATGGGACTCAATGCCAGTAAAATAAAACAATATAATAATCAACTAAAATAAAACCTACAATAAAATAAAGCAATAATAAATATTATAATAATTTAATATAACTAAAATTAAACTTAAAAATATAATAATAAAAATATAACTGAAATAAAACATAAAATAACAATAATAAAACAAAACAAAAAATAAAATAAAACCTATAGAATGATATAACATAATAATAATATAACTAAAATAAAATAAAGAATAAAACCTAAAAATATAAGATGAAAATGAAATCTAAAAATATAATAAAATCCAACAATATAATAAAATATAACAAAATTAATAGTAATAAAGCAAAACCTAAAAATAATATAACAAAATGTTAAGAATGAGAATGATAAAATATAATAAAACATAATATAATAAAAATAAAACAAAATTAATAATAATATAATAAAAAATAAAACAATAAAATACATTATAAATAAAATAGTAAAAGTAAAACAAAATAAATAACATATAACACAAAAAATAAAATAAAAATATTATAATAATATATAATATATAATAAATAAAAGATTAAAATATAATGTAAATAAAACATAACTATTAATAAAATAATAAAGACACCAAGATGCATTGCCCGCCCACCTCCTTTCACCCCCTTCCTCATTAAAGAAGCAGCAAGCCCAATGCATTGGGAGACTTAGTCCTCCCAAGGACCTAGATCTAACAGAATAAAAACACCAAGATCCACCTCCTTTCACCTTCACCAATCCCTTCCTCCTTAAAGGAGAAGCAGGAAATCCTACACATGGGGAGACTCGGTCCTCTTTAAGACCCATCACTCATAATAACGATAATAATGGGGCAAAGTTAGGAAGCTGCCCATGCCCAAGTCCGGATTGAAGCTAAAGAAGAGATCACATCCTGGAGGAAAGAGAGAAAGAAAAAGGAAGAGGAAGGAAATAGAAAGGTTCTTACCTGGTTGGTTTCGGGAGGGGGGCAGGAGGGGGAAAAGGGGGGGCTGGAGTTTGGGGAGTCAGTTCTTCTTCCTCTTCCTCCTCTTCCCTCCTTCCTGCTTTCCTTCCTTCCTACTGTAACAGTAGATGCAAAGCCCCGTATGCTGCTTGCTGTGAACTCCCCTTCCTGGTTCCAACTCTCGGGGAAGAAAAGAGGGAGGGGACAAAAAAGGGGAGGGGGCCCCTTTCGCTCTCCCTCCCCCTCCCTCCCTCCCTCTTAAAGGGCCAGGCGCCCCAAAGCCACCACCCACAGCCAAGTTAACCCAAAGGCACCGCTTGGATCCCCTTCTTCGTTGGCGAATCATATTAGACTGCTCTCTTTGGGCTGGGAAAAGGGGCGCTAGGCAGCAGCCAATGGGAAGGGGGCTTTCTGGAAAAAAGTAGTAGTGTTCTAAAAGGGGTCAAAGAGCATTCAAGGCCAGCCTCAGCCCCCTCCTGCTGGGTTTTATGGGATGCCACGTTGGAGCCAAGCAGAGGGTCTTGTTATCTAACTCCAGGAAGGGCTAATAATAATAATAAGAAGAAGAAGGCAGGTAAAGGAAGAGCTTATGGAAAAATGGGCACTAATTATCACCACCATCCTAATGATCTGGCAGGTAAAGGAAGGGCACACACAATAATATGCTGGTAAAGGGAAGGCACACATAATATTAGTAATAATAATAATGGGTTGCTACTAAGTTTTCCAAGCTGTCTGGCCATGTTCCAGAAGCATTCTCTCCTAAAGTTTCGCCCTCATCTATGGCAGGCATCCTCAGAGGTTGTGAGGTCTGTTGTCTAGGCAAGTGGGGCTTATATCCCAGTGGAATAATGTCCAGGGTGGGAGAAAGACCTATCTGTTGGAGACCAGTGTGAATGTTGACACTGGCCAGCTTGATCAGCAGAGTGGCCTTGCAGCTTCAAAGCCTGGCTGCTTCCTGCCTGTGGGAATCCTTTCTTGGAAAGTATTAGATGGCCCTGATTTGATTCCTGTCTGGAAAACCCCC